>OY720419.1:3645289-4854552 GCA_963082815.1 Melanotus villosus | reverse complement strand
TATTCAGACTGTTATGGACATATATCTTCCCTTCAGGCTGATTTTACAATGTAAGAAGAGTATTTTCCAAAACATCTCGCTTATCCCCCCCAAAACGCATTTGAAAACTTTTAAAGCATTTGGGTTTCTTTTTGTATTTTGAGACCCTGAAAATAATAAAATCTTTCTCAATTATGAAACGTTTACGTTATTATTTTTTAAAAACTGTCTTTTAAGTCTTACTAAAAGGCTGTTTTAATTTTCTTGATTTAATAAACAATTAATTATTACAATTTACGACAGCTTAAATAGAGATTGAAAACCAAAGCTGTTATTTGTTTTGTTCGCAGCCTTTCGGGGCCCTTAAAATGGTTCAACTGCATAGTTCCACAGTATTCAGACTTTCAGTTGTCTTTAAAACATCATAAAGTTTCTATGAAAGTTATGTTATTTGTTAAATGTTGAGATCTTTCTAAAGGTCGACCATTAAAAATTTATATTTTTCTTAGTTTTCTTGCTCGAAACCTCCTGAAAAGCTACTGTAATTTTTTTTTTAAATTAAATTACAGACATGTAAATTAGACGAACAAGCAAAGTAAACTGAATGAGTCTCGTAACACTTAAATTTAGGTACATTTGGAGCAGAGTTATTTACCTTTAAATGAATTTTGAATTAAGTTTTTGAAGATTCGGCAATTTAACTGTTGAAGCTTCGAGTTTTTCTTGGTCAAAAGTTTTTCTTGCATTTTTAAATTAAAATCTAGCCATTCTACAGTTTAGAAAAATTCAATAAACCATCAAAAAAGTTTTTGAATAGTGAAAGAAAAATGAAATTCATACATCAAAGTGTAATGTAATTATGTTGTTGAACTTCAGAATTTGAAACCTTTAAATCCCGGAAGCCTAGGATAAATTCAGGAAATGCCTTTTGAATTTTGAAAATTGTCGTACTTTCTCAAATAAGTAAATATCTGTCATCCATTTTTTGAAAATTATTTTCAAACATTTTGGAAAATATTCAACTTCAACATTTCAAACTTGAAAACCTTCGAAGCTTAAAATAAATCAGAGACTTAGGTTTAATCCAATGTTTCCCTAAACCAAAAATACTAAAAAATGTACAGAATGGGGCATAGATCGCTTCGTGACAAAACGATTTCGCAACAACGTATGTTAGGGGTGACCCTCCGAAGCTTCCCTTCTATAATGCAAACCATTGCAAGAATTTGGCTGTCACATCGACCACATACCTTGTTCTCATGTTTATTGCGAAAATGGTACACAGAAAGGGATGAAAACAATTCGACCGTCCTAAAATAACCCCTTGAGTTCATCTAATCTTCAGTTATTGTTCCGTATTTTATATTTTCTTATTATTTTATTGGTTTCGGTCTATAAAAGGGCGTATTGCATTCCGTATATTTAGCTTTTTTATATGGGTATATAAGAGAATGTAAAAAACGATTTTAGAGTTTTAATTTAAAAGATAAAATCTGGGCGTTATCTAAAGCTTAGTTCGAACAAGGGGAATATAAAGAAATTTTTGGTAAGTATACCTTTCGGAAATTAGTCTTATCGCATTTCATTTACATACTAATTTGCCTGCTGAAATTCTAGAATATAAACCTCCCGCTGAAAGGAAAACGTAATGGGGAAACTAACATACAAATTGTAATTCTAGCTTTAATGCAAACAAAATTGCCAACGTCGCTAACGATTACAATTTCTAAAATTTATGGGACGTAATCTATGGGAATTTCGCGTTCTTGATAAAAAGAAAATAATAAAAACCCTCTGACTCGATAATTATTGCTTTCAATTATTACCGCCTTTTTTATTTATAGAAAATTGCGTTTCGTTGAAATAAATTACTTATTTCGAGATCAGATAAAATATCCACTTATAAGTATTTCCGCTTTATAGAGCTGGGGTTCGAGTCCGTTATCGCCTTGACAGGTGACAGACGTGGACAATGGCATGCGGTTGAATAGACGCTTACCAGACCGACGTCGAGCTATATTAAACTATCGATTGTCGACGATTAATGGACTAAACGGTCACTACAACATTCGATTTTACGATTTCTGGTTCAAATATCGAGATTAGAAAGTTCCTTCTACCTCTTAACCGTTTCTGTTCTCTTGATTTTGTTATTTCATTTATTATTTCCACTACCAACAAAGTAACTTAGAGGTTTTTAATGCATCGTACAAGCATCTTGTATCAAAATTCTGAAACTGTAGCCTTAGTTCCAGTATCAAGTTAGGGTTGTGTTGTTCAGTTTTTCATTTGTTTTAGAATTCATCGTGGATATTTCTTGAATTTATGCAGTGGAAGATTTAGGAAAAAGCGTTCATTGAGCTGGATTGAGCTACGTAGGGTCGGTATTTAAGTACAGATTTAAGTTGAAGCTTAGTTTAAGTAAGCTGAAATTACAGGTTACGCAATCTCCGTTGTCTTTAAACTGTAGTTTAGGCCACCTTCAGCTAAGCTTTAGTGTAGGTTTGCACCGAAATGCCAACTCTTATAGATTTAAGTCAGCCTAAGCTAAGCTAAGCTTTTACTTAAAATGTGTCGGAATATCCAAAAAGTCGGAAGTTTCGGTATGAAAGTCGATGAATAAATAAACGTTAGGTTAGTGCAACCTGAAGCAAAGCGAATTGCCAGTTAACATATCGTTGTAAGCTTAGGTAGAAGCTTAGCTTACGTTAAGCTGAATGGTGCTGAAATATCAACAGCAATAAAAGTAGCTTAGTTTAGGTGAAGTAAATTAGCTGAGAGGCACCATTTCCATGTAGGTTACGGTAGATTCTTAGCCTTAAACCAAAGCTAAGCTTAAGCTTAAACTGTACCAAAATATAGAGAAACTTCGAGTTTTAATAAAGAGATTTTCAGTAAAAGTTAGGTTAGTTTAGATGGAGAAATTAATCAGCGCTCTGCATTTTAGTTTAAATTTAAACAGAAGATAAGCTTAAGTGGCTTAAATATTGTAACGTTTTTACGACGTTTATTTAACATAAACTCGGTTCGTGGTGTAAATTAATTTATTAAACAAACTTAAAGTACGAGATAATTATAAAGAACAACAATTAAACACTAACGTAAAACTAAAACGGAACACTAATATTAAAACCGAACATTAAAGTAATTTATTTATAACAGCTTATTTATTTAACAATTTATTTCTACGTGTTCACAAACACGCCGCGATTATTAGTTCAAGACTATTCACGGATATTTATATTAACTTTACTAATCGCGACCGCGACTGTTGGCTGGATTAGACTAACTCGGGTTCGTTTGGTCGCGCCTTATATATCCCAGCTCCGTCCTTCCAGAACTTCATTCCACAACATTCCCGTAGTCGGGCGAGAGTAAGTATCCGCCGAACGCTCTGGAAGCTTTTCGGTGGATAATTCTAGCGGCGGATGACGCATTTGATCTTGCACCTGCTCTCCGCAGCTGCTGATGCGATTCGTTACAATATAATGGAGAAAACCAACGCTTTAATATCAAGCTAAATTTGAAAAATTTTAGTTAAGTTCAAGTTGAAGCAAATTAGGTTAGGAGCCAGCACATCGGTGTGTAGGTTTAAGCAGAAACTTAGCTTCTGCTTAAACTACATCAAAACGTCGATAAAACCAAAGCTTTAGTTTCGAGTTCGATTTAGAGAACTTTCAACAAATGTTCAGTTAGTTGAGTCTGAAGTAAATTAGATGAGAGACGTCACTTCCATGTAGCTTTCAGCAGATACTTAGCTTAAGTTTGCTTAAGCTTAACTTAATTTACATTAAAATATCGAAAAAGCCGAAACTTCAGCATCGAGTTGTATTATAAAAACAATAAACGTTAGATTAGTTTAGATTGAAAGAATGAATTTAGTGCTTGGAATTTCAATCCAAATTTAAACCAAAGCTAAGTTTAAGTCGGCTTAAGCTAAGATTGAACTATTGAGAAATCCAAAGCTTTGGTATCAAGTCAAATTAGGAGAATTGTAACTTATGTTAGTTCAAGATGAAAAAAGATTAGGAGTTAGCATTTCATTGTAGATTTAGGCGGAAGCTGATCGTAAGTTGAGCTTCAGCTTAAACTGCGTCGAAACCCCAAGAGGGTCGAAGTTCCAGTATCGAGTTCAGTTAAAAAAGCAATAAACGTGAAGTTGGGTTAGGCTAAAAAAATTAAGTTAGCGCTCGAAATTTAGAAGCTTTATTTGTCTTAGGTTTGAATTATATAGTGATATCGAAAAAATCGAAGTTTTAGTATGGTATTTGATTAGAAAAATTTGAGGTAAACATTAGACTAGTTTAGGCAAAGCAAGTCCATTGTAGGCTTAGACGGATGCTTAGCCTTAGTTTGCTTAAGCTAGGTCAAGATATCGCGAAAGACAAGGTTTAGTATCGCATTCGATTAGAAGAACTTTGAATAAACGTTGAATAAATGAATAAAGGTCGTCATATCCGCCTAGCTCTCGGCCAACGCTTCGCTTAGGCCGATTTAAGCTCAGATTAAACTTAAGCTGAATCGAAATGCCGAAGAAAGTCGAAGCAGTTAGAAGAAATTTAAAATGTTAGCTTAGTTCAGGTCGGAGCACATTAGGTTAGAAGTCAGTATTTAGACAGAAACTTAGTTTAATTTAAGCTTAAGCAGATACTGCGCCGAGATATCGAAAAGTGGGGAATTTTCGGCATTGAATTAGAAAGAAAGGAGTTTAAATAACGTTAAGTTAGTTCAGGCTGAAGTAAATTAAGCTTTCGATTGGTATTCAGGGTAGATTTAGGCAGTAGCCAAGTTTAAGTGAAGTTAAGCCAAAGTTGAGCTTAAACTGTGTTGAGATGCTTAACTGTCGAAATTCCAGGTTGGATTAGATACATTTTAAATAAACTTTAGGTTAGTTTAAGTTGAAGCAAATTAGGTAGGTTATGGCCCACCCATATTTCTTAGTGTCGGACAAAGGCTAAGCTTAAGCCAACATAAGCCAAGCTTAAACTTTGCACGGAGTTGCCAGTATTTTAATATTAATTTAGACAGACGCTAAGGTTCTTAACTAAACTTAAATTGCATCGAAATATCGAGAAAGTCGAAGCTTCAGTATTGAGTCGATTGAAAAAAGGTCAGGTCGAGCTAAATCAGGTTAGGCATTTAACTTTAGCTTTGAAAAAGATCCTAGCTTTACTAATATTGCCCCTAGTCTTTTAAATTTTTCTGAATAGAATTTAAAAGCTTCTCATACAAATCAAAAAATTATATTTACCTTCTACAATGAGTATTAAGTAAATCTTCTAAAATCCGACTGCCCGAAATTTTATTTATAGGGATTTAAACGGCATTAAAAATCCCCCTTAAAGTAACAAGTTGACAAATTATAATCCTTGACACATATTCCTACGTTTGCTTGATGCCGGAAAAGCAATATTCTAAAATTATCTATCTTAAGCAGGCACACTCGAGATAAGTGAAACGGGGATATTCCTTCAGATAATTGTCACGATATAACTTTATGTGATACGAGTAAAACGAATGGATATGCTTACTTTACATATATTTCCAGTTTTGTTTTGCATAACTCCTTAAACAAAGACACACTCGTATATAGAGTGAACTTTGAACTTAAAATTAATTTTTTGTTGTTAGTTATAAAATCTGCCAACAAATAAATTTATTTAAATTTAACGGACGGTTAATCGAATACAGAAGGATACTTGAAATTAAACGTATTTTTCAACCATATTTCTCAGATTTTTTTAGCAAAATTTCCAAGTCTTGAAAAATCTTTTTTTTTAGAGTTGTTTCAGCTTGGCTAAGTTCGTTTGGAATAAATTCAAGTTCTTGCATTTTCAATAACTTAGTCGAAGATAACTTCCAAAGCAGAAATGCGGTGTAATTTCGACTCTTTCCACGAAACAGAGTGCACTTTGTCAATAAAGACGCGTTTATTTGGAAACGTTCAGTGACAGAGACATCAGAAAAGATAAACATAATCCGTTTCACTTAGCAGGGCGACGATCCTAATAAGCATGTGTCGAAATACCAATTTAACTCACGGATTACCATTCTGCAGATGGAATCTCCCTTATCTAAACAGGAAAGCAAGACAGGAAATGGAACTTCATTCAACAAGTTACTTCTAGTTCCTGAACGATTTTAAAAATGCTTTTCTTAAAAGATCTTCAAAAATTTCTTCTTTTACTTATTTGTTTTACTTATATTATATTTTCTTATTGGTATACATAAGTATTTCAAAGTAAGAGTTAAAGAGAGGAAATTTGCTATCTGGCGATACAAAATTCTTAAATTTTGAGGAGTTTTGAAGGCAAAATGCTGAACTTAAATATAATTTTCCACTTTTTAAAAATGCACCAAATCGACTTACTTCAGGACAATTTAAAATCCTGAATTGCTTTGTGAGTGGTGCAAATTAAACCGAAAATCTGTCGAGATATCGTTTAAGACGAAGTTTTAGCATCGCGTTCGATTGGAAGATTTTTTAATAAAGAGTACGTTAGCTTAGGCTGAAGTAAATTGGGTTAGAGTTCGGTATTTCAATGTAAATTTAGGCAGAAGTTTAGTTTAAGTTGGCTTAAGCTAATCAAGATATCGAAAAAATTTAAGTTTCAATAACAAGTTAAATTAGAATTCTCAATAAACGTCAGGTTGGTTCAATTTGAAGCAAATTAATTTAAGAGTCAACACATTAGTCTACGTAGATTTAAGCAGAAACTTAGCTTAAATTGAACTTCGACTTAAAGTGCATTAAAACATCGATAAAGTCTAAGCTTCAGTATCAAGTTCGATTAGGAGAACCTTCAATAAGCGTTAGGTTCGTTTAGGTTGAAGTAAATTAGGTGCGAGGTTATCACTTTTATATAGCTTGCGGCAGACACTTAGCTTAAGTTTGTTAAGGCTTGATCTAAACTTTATCTATATTAAAATATCGAAAAAGTAGAAACTTCAGCATTGTGTTCGATTAGAGGAACAGTAAACCTTAGGTTAGTTCAATTTGAAGCAAATTATCAACACACCAGTCTACGTAGATTTAAACAGGAGCTTAGCTTGAATTGCGCTTCTACTTAAAGTGCATCAAAGCATCGATAAAGTCCAGGCTTCAGTATTAAGCTCGATTTGGAGAACCTTCAATACACGTTAGGTTAGTTTAGGTTGAAGTAAATTAGGTTAAGAGTTAATACATCTGTCTAGATTTAAGCAGAATCTTAGCTTAAATTGGGCGTCTAGTTACTTATGAATCTATCTATCGATAAGTCCAAGCTTCTGTAGGGAGCTTTATTTGAAAAACCTTTAATAAACGTTAGATTAGTTTAGTTTGAAGTAAATTAGGTGAGAGGTCATCACTTTTATGTAGCTTGTGGCAGTCACTTAGCTTAAGTTCGTTTAAGCTAAGTTTGAGCTTAAGCTGTATTAACATATTAAGAACGTTAAAGTTTCAGTATCGAGTTCATTTAGACAAACCTCCAATAAACGTTAGATTAATTTAGGTAGAAAAACTTAAGTTTTCACTCTGTATTTTAGTTTTAATTTGGGTAGATGCTAAGCTTAATTTGACTTAAGCTAAGTGTGAGCTTAAAGCCTGTCGACGTGTTAAGAAAATTGTGATTTTAATACCAAATTGAACTAGAAGCATCTTAAATAAACCTTAGAATAGTTCAACTTGAAGCAAATTAGGTTAAGAGTCAATACATCAGTGTAGATTTAAGCAAAAGCTTAGCTTAACTTGTGCTTCTACTTAAACTGCTTCGAAACATCGATAAAGATAAAGATGAAGATAAATAAAACTTCAGCATCAAGTTCGATTTGAGGAACCTTCAATAAACGTTAAGTTCGCTTAGACTGAAATAAATTATGTGAAGCTTTAGTTTTTGGCAAACACTTAGCTTAAGTTCATTTAAGCTAAGTTTAAGCTTAGGCTGTATTAAAATATCGAGAAAGTCAAAGCTTAAGTATCGAGCTCATTTAGAAAAGCTTTCAATAAACGTTAGATTAGTTTAAGCAGAAAAAAATAAGTTTGTGCTCAGCATTTTACTTTAAATTGATATAGAAGCTCAGCTTAATTGGTCTTAAGCTAAGCTCTAATTATTAGAAAAATATTAAATAAACGGTAGGTTAGCTGAAGCAAATTAGGTTAGTGGTTAGCATTTCAGTGTAGATTTTGTTACTTAACTTAAGTTGAGTTAAGTCTGCTTAAACGACAAAGTATAAGCTTCAGTATCGAAATCGATTGCAAGAGCTCTCAATAAACAGTGGGTTGGTTTAAGTGAAAGGTCTTTAAAATGTCGAACTTGAACCGAATTTTCTGATTTTCAGAAATACACAATATCGCTTTATTTCAGGGCAATTTAAAATTCTGAAAATTGAAGTTCAAAGTTCAAAATGTCTTTATGAATACTGAAAATTAAACCTAAAATTTGTCTGTAAACTTTTATTTCGTTATTTCATAAAACTCAATCAAGTCTAACCTAATTTATTTTGTTTGGATTTATCTTTCCGAAAAGAATTCGTTATACGTAAGTTAGAGACCCAAATGAAAAATTCATTAAATCAGAGTTGTACATAAATTTTTACTTAATTAACAAACGGAATTTTTATCTCACTCCAAACACACAACAAATTACTCCGTGCACATTTAAATTTTTAATGAAATTCGTTCACATTAATTATTTAAGCCGCTTATCAGATTAAAAGTACAAATTTCCTTTTAAACCGGCCAAGAAAAATTCCTTACAAAATCAACAGCGAACTTTTAATGTTAAAACCCTAGAATAACAAGCAAACCGGAAAAAGTCCCTGAAAATTTAACAAAAAGTAGAACGGAAACTTAAAAAACAAACAAAGGAATTATTTATGCGTCAATCCATCAATACCCTGACAGTTCCTACTTCCTTTTGAATCCATTAAGTCGTACGTAATACAAGGATTTTTATATTTTCCGCTCGTCCTGAAACCGAATAAGATGAAATAAAAATTGTATTTGTCAGAAGTCGTGACAGCTTAGTTGTTTTGCCATTAGAACTTCGCTAGCAATTTTGAGTCTTGGTTAGGGAGGTGGCGCACATAATTCCAGCCAATTTGTTTCCTAAATCCCGCTTAAACCACGTGTAGACGGCAAGCGAAGAAAGATGGATAAAGCCGGAATACCCTGGGCCAAGTGCTTCCACAAGGAACAAGGCGAACTTGTATTTGCCCTTAGATAAATGCACTTACAGGAGGATTCTAACTATACCCAACGTAAATTTCGAATAATACAGAATATAAACGTGTTAGACTGACGTGGAAAGATGAGAACGTAATACCTGAAAATTCCCTTCGGACCTTGACAACTGGCGATTGTTTGAAATATTGTTTTTTAAGGAGAAGGTGGCCCTTTTTAGTTTTACAGGTTTTCAGTGATTTAACTTTTTGGGTCTTTACTTTTTTTTATTTAAACCGAAAATTCAGTTTAATTTCGTAATTTCGCTATTTCACCATGTGAGTTTAGCTGAGTCTAAATCTTAATTTAGAAATTTAATTTCAGGGTCTTGTACAACTGAAAACTGAATTTTGAACGTTTTTGAAAACGTGAAGTAGCCACCTTTACAGGTAGAAGAATTTAAAGGTTGGCTTTGAAATATGAAATTAAAGGTTTAATATTATTAATCTAAAATTATTTTAAATTGAAACTAATTGTTTCAGGAATCCAAAACGCGATCTTCAAACCAAACAAGAGTGAGTTAGCAATTCCTTTTTCTTTACTGCATGTTGCAGTTATCTCTTTTGACTGCTGAGCGAAATTTAACTCAAAAAGATTTTAAACCGAAAAATTCAGGACCTTCATGAACCAAAAGTCCTGAAATTTAATAAAGAAATTTATAAAAGTGCTCTTCAAGCATCTTCAAAGTTTTTTTTTAATTTTCCGGCGTCTGTTTCGTTCGTCTCTTGGGCGAAACTTAACTGAAACAGATTTTAAACCAAAAAATTCAGGACGTTCGAGGACCAAAGTTCTGAAATTCAACAAAAGAATTTATAAAAGTGCTCTTCTCCATTCTTCAGAATTTTGAAATTTATTTTCAGGTGCTTGATTCGTTCATCTCAAAAATGCTTTCCTGCAATCTTCAGGAATTTTATAAAAATGTTGAAGAATCATTTCCCTTTTAAATTAGACTGAAGACTTAAATTACTCGTAGAAATTCGAAAAAAAGGGTTTCCTCCCGATTTCAGGCATTCTTAGAGGTGACTACAAGCATATTCAGGGATATATACATTTTTTTTCAGGATTTCGTCCGTTCTAAATTAGACTGTAAACTTAAATTACTCGATAAATTTAAATAAAAGCATAAATTAAAACTGAAATGCTCAAAAAGTGTTTCGCTCTAATTTCAAACATCTTCAGGAGTTTTAGCAAAATTTTTTGGGATAATTTTCATTCTAAATTAGACTGAAAATTATAGTGACACCTTTAAAAAAATCTTTCTCTCAGTATGTTCAGGAAGGTATATACATTTTGCAGAAATTTTGTTCGTTCTAAATCAGATTGATAACGTAAGTTACTCGTAAAATTCTAAGAAAATTTTAGGCCTTTTTCGTTTTAAAATGGACATTAGTCATATAATTTTCAGGAATTTTAAAAACAACTTTTCAAACGTTGTTCCTTAGAAATTTGGCTGAAAACGCAAAGTACTCGCGAAATCCTCAAATATTCTGAAAAAGGCGTTTCTCTCCGATTTCAGGCATCTTCAGGAGGTTTATAAACTTTTAGGCGTTTGTTTCTATCATTAAGCATCTTCAGGTGGTTTATAAGAATTGTGTTCGTTCTAAATTAGACTGGAAACGTAATTTACTCGTGAACCTGACTAAAAGTATAACTTAATACTGAAATGCTCAAAAATGTGTTTCTTTCTTAAGTACTTCAGGAATTTTATAAAAATTTTCAGGAATTTTGTTCGTTCTAAAACAGATTGAAGACGTATATTACTCGTAAAATTTCACTAACAACCTTAATTAATACTAAAATGGCCAAAAATGTATTTTTGTATTTAAAACATCCTCAGGAGGTTTTTCGTTCAAAATTAAACTGAAAACTAAAATTATCGTAATATCTCAAAAACGCAGTTTCTCGCAGACGTCAAGCACCTACCTTCAAGAGTTTTATAAAAGTTTTCAGGTGTTCGTTTCGTTCTAAATCATTAAAAATTAATTTGTGTTGCATTTCAAGCATATTCAGGATTTTTATACAAATTTCTCATGAATTTTTTTCATTCTAAATCAGACGGATATGTAAAATATTCATAAAATCTGAAAAAAGGCGTTTTTCTCCGATTCTAAGTATCTTCAGAAGTTTTATAAAAGTTTTTCAGGCGTTTTTGTCATTCTAAATCCCCAAAAATCATTTGTATCTCCGAGTATAAGGATCTTCAGGAATTTTATACAAAACTTTTGTCGAAAATGAAAATTATCCGCGAAATGTTTCAAGAATGTTTTTCATCTTAAATCAGACGGATACGTAAAATTCGAAAAAAGTATCTACAGAAGTTTTATAAAAGTTTTTCAGGCGTTTTCGTCATTCTAAATCTGGCAGAAAATTTAAAACAATTGTAAAATCCTCAAAAATCTTTTGTATCTCCGAGTTTAAGCATCTTCAGGAATTTTATACAAAAATGTTGAAAATGAAAATTAACGGCGAAAACCTTACAAATGCCTTTTTGTGGCTCCAATGTTTTTTGCCTCTGATTTTGAGCACCTTCAGCAACCTTTCGTCTTACATTTGAATGAAAACTTAAATTACCTATATCTCCAGAAAATCTCTTCTATGATATCTTAGATATCTTCAGGAATTTAAAAAAAGAATTCAGGCCTTTTCGTTCTAAATTTTCCTGATCATGGAAATTAATCCTAAAATTCTGAAAATTGCGTTTTTTATGACTTTCAAGCATTCCCAGAAGTTTTAAGAATGTTTTTCAGGCAGTTTTGTTATTCCAAATCTAACAAAACTTAAATGATTGGAAAATCCCCAAATTTATTTAATATCCAATTTTAAGAATCTTCAGAAATCTTATAATAAAATTTCTCTCTTTTGATTTTGGATTTAGCTGAAAACGCAAATTCGTTTCTT
This sequence comes from Melanotus villosus, assembly GCA_963082815.1. Taxonomy (NCBI): domain Eukaryota; kingdom Metazoa; phylum Arthropoda; class Insecta; order Coleoptera; family Elateridae; genus Melanotus; species Melanotus villosus. Next base: position 4,842,476 of record OY720419.1, on the reverse strand, counting down.
ATCCCTTTCAGGCAATTTCAGGGGTTTTATAAAAATTGCATCATTTTGTCGTTATGACTCAGATAGAAAGCTTAAAATAATTATAAACTCCTTAAAGTTCTTTTTCTGTGCAATATCAAACTTCTTCAAGAATTTTATAAAAAAAAATCGGGTTTTTTTGTCCTAAATTTATATAAATGTGTAAGTTAAACGTGAAATCCTCAAAAATGTATTTATTATGGCTTTCAAGCATCCTCAGAAGTTTTAAAGGAAAAATTTCAAGCGTGTTTTTCGTCACAATTGGACTGAAAATTTGAACTAATTAAAAATTCCCCAAAGTTTTTTTTTCGATTTTAAACATCTTCAGAAATTTTATAAAAAATCGTACCTTTTTCATTATGTTTGGCTGAAAAGGCAAATTAATCGCAAAATCTTAAAAAAGTGTTTCTTCCGCATTTTATAAAAAAATTTCAGGAATATGTTAAATTAGGCTGAAAACGAAAATCACTCGTAAATCTTAAGAAAAGCATTTCTCTCAAACATGCATTGCTCTCTGATTTCAAGCACTTTGAGTAGTTTATAAAAATATTTCAGGAATTTTGTGATTTCTAAATCAGACTAAAAGCATAAATTACTCACAAAATCCACCTAAAAACCAAAATTAATATTAATAAGCTCACAAATGTGTTCCTTTCTAATTTCAAACATCTTCAGAAGCTTCATAGAAACTTTCTAGGCATTTCGGTAAAAATCTGACTGAAAACTTAAATGAATGGTAAGATTCACAAAAAACTTTTTATCCGATTTTAGGTGCCTTCAGAAATTTTATTTTGGCTGTAAACGCAAATTATTCGCAAAATCCTGAAAAATGCGTTCCTTATGGCCTTCCTATTCAGGAATTTTATGAAAAAAATTTAGGTGTTTTTCATTATAAATTTGACTGAAAAACTTTTTTTCAATCACTACTTTTAAACATTTTCAGAAATTTGTATTAAAAAACTATGACCGTTTTCATTCTGGATTTGACTGAAAACGCAAATTAATTATGAAACTCTCTAAAATGCGGTTGTTAGACTTTCAAGCATTCTCAGGAGTGTTATAAAAAATTGAACTGAAAACTTAAATTAATTATGAAATTTCCCAAAATTGTTCTCTTCGATTTTAAGCATCTTCAGGCTTTTTTTATCTGAAAACGCAAATTAATTGTGAAATGGTTATGGTTTTCAATCAGCCCAAGGATATTATAAAAAATTTTCAGACTTTTTTGTTGGTCTAAATCTGACTGAAAACTTAATTAAACCGTGAAAGTCCTCAAATTTCCTTTTCTTTCCTATTTTATGCATATTCAGGGATTTTATAAAAAAATTTCGGACCTTTTTCGCTCTAAATTTGGCTGAAAAACAAAATTAATCGGGAATCCTCAGGGCTTTTAGGCATCTTCAGTCAATTCTGTTGAAAACATACATTTATTCATAAACCTCCAAAAACCATTCTAATTCTAAAACTGCAGGCTTTTTTCATTCTGAATCTAACTGAAAACGTAAATTAACCGAAAACTTTTTAAAAACACGTTTCTCTCTGCTTTCACGTACCTTCACACGCTTTATAAAAAAAATTCGGGCGTTTTTTCATTATAAATCTGACCGAATAAGTAAATTAATCGTAAAATTCTAATTTCCATATAAATTCTTTCCACTTTTAACTGCAATTATCAGTAAATCACTTTGCTATAAAAAGAAAGGTTTCATGTTTCTTTAATTTGCCCTATTTTTAACAAAAAAGTAATAAAACCCAATACATATAATAAAACTTTCATAAATATTCATGAAAATGTTAATTCATACTGTGAAAACTAACGAAATTTGAAAACATGTTGCAAAACGTCTGAGCTTTTTACAGACAGGAGACTTCTATAAACAGATTTTCAGTAGAATTCATGAATTATTAAAATCATGTATGAAAATTACAAATGTTTTAGGAAAACTCCAGACTTGTAATTTTGCAAACATTGCAAATGAAAGCAGACAGGAAATTACCGAGTTCGTAACACGTCTGCAGTTTAATGGCAGGTTTTTCTCCTGGTATTTTCTGAAGTGTAAACAAAAAACTACTTGGTGATAAGCACGCACGTTCCTTGACACTTTTTGCTTAATTTTATGACTTTATAGTATTCTTGCCTTTTTATATTCAAGGCTTGGAAAATTCCTGGTTTGATTGAAAAACCAGCTTTCGTTTAAGTGTTTATATTCTTTAATGGGAAGTTCTGAGAATCACCTTGAATGCTTTAAAATTTATGAGTGTCTAAAAATATCCGCGGAATTTTATTATCATATTTAGTAAAGACGATGTGTATTCCAAATTTAGGTATGCTGAAAGACATTGAAAAGCTGCAATTTGCGAATTTTGCCATTAAACTAGACATTTTCCGTGTTCAGAAAAAGGCCTTGACTGCTCAGGTTGTCGATATGAAGCTGTTTAGCCTTTATTTTCTTCAACGTAAAATATATCCAAAATTCAAAATTTCATGTAAAATTAATTTCCAAAAAGTATCGCCGGAAGTTTATTGATGATATATTTCCAGTCAAGTGAGGCACATTTAAAAATGTGATATTCATAGCATTCGCTGCACACTCAGCAATTTGATAAATTTATCAGGAATTGTTTTTCTCCGAAATCCGATTGAAATCGTTAATTATTCGTAAAATTCGAAAAAATGCGTTTTCCTATGTTTTCAAACATCTTTATGAGTTTTATAAAAAACATTCAGGTGTTTCTGTTCGTTTTCAAAGCATCTTCAGGTGCTTTATACAAAATTTTCATGAATTGTTTTCGTTCAAAATTCGACTGAAAACAAATTACTCGTAAAATTCAAATTCCTTCAGATTATCTCCGGAAATATTATAAAAATGTTTCAGGATTTTTGTTTCGTTCTATATTAGACTAAAAAGGTGAATTTATCTCCTGTTTTGAACATCTTCAGGAGTTTTATAAACAAATTTAAGGCCTTTTTGGTTCTAAATTTGGCTGAAAACACAATTCCTTCCAAACAATTTTCATGTATTTTTGTTCTTTAAAATTTGACTCAAGCTATAAAATACTCAAAAGTTTTTTTACCTCCGATTTTAAGCATTTTTAGGAATTTTATCAGGAAATTTTAACGTTTTTGTCGTTTTAAATCTGACTGAAAACTTGAATTAATTAAAAAATCTTCTAAAATATTTTTTCTCTGGTTTTAAGCATCTTCAAGAATTTTATAGAAAATTCCCAAAAAAACATTTCTCTCTGAATTAAAGTATCTTCCGGAATTTTTAAATATTTTTCAGGATTTTTTTTCGTTCTAAATCAGAAGGAAAAGGGGATTTACTCGTAAAATGCGAAAATACCGTTTGTTTCCAATTTCAAGCATCTCCAGGAATTTCAGGCATCTTTAGGAGTTTCGTTTGATTGTTTTTTCGTTCTAGATCATACTGCAAACGTAAATTACTCATAAAATCAGAAAAGACTGATATTCTCCGATTTTAAGCGTCTTTAGCAAGTTTATAAAAAATTTTCAGAATTGTTTTGGTTCTAAATCAGACTGAAAAGCTGAATTTCTCGTAAAACGCGAAAAAAAAAAAAGTTTCTTTACGGTTGCAAGCGTCTCCGGGGATTTTATAAAAAAATTTCAGGATATTTTTGTTATAAATAAACCTGAAAACTTAAACTACTCGTATAATTTAAGAAAAAACAATTTTCTCCGATTTCAAGCATCTTGGGAATTTTGCAAAGATGTTTCAGGATGTCTTTTTCGTTCTAAATAAACCTAAAAACATAAATTGCTGGTATAATTCGAAAATTTCGAAACTAACCATATCTTTCTGATTTCAAGCATCTTCGAGAATTTTCTAAGAAATTTTCAGGATCCTTTTTTCGTTTTTAATCAAACTGAAATGTAGATTTTCACTTAAATTCCCAAACACGCGTTTTTTTCCGATTTCAAGCATCATTAGGTATATTATATAAAATTTTCCTAATTTTTGTTTTGTTCTAAATCAGACTGAAAATGTAAATTACTCGAAAAAAGCGGTTTTACAATACAACTTTATTTCCACATAAAGACATGAATAATACATGTATGGGACACGTCAAAGCATATAACATCAAAATTTAAACAAAATATCAATAATCTGCAACCATTTAGCAATGTAGATATTCCCTATTTCAGACTTCTTCATGAGTTTCTAACATTTTTTCAATACTTTTTCGTTCTGTATCAGATTGAAGAGGGAATTTTTACATAAAATCCGAAAAAGGCGTTTCTGTAAGATTTCAGGTATTATCAGGAATATTTTAACAATGTTTCAAGATTTTATTTCTTTCGAAATCAGATCGAAAATGTAAATTACTCGAAAAAATCGGCTGCCTCCTACTTCAGGCTTCTTCAGAAGTTTATAAAAAAATTTCAGGAATTTTGTTTCGTTCTAAATTAAACTGAAAATGTAAGTTGATCGAAAGAAGCGGTTGTCCCCTATTTCAAGCATCTTTAGGGGTATATGAACATTTTTCAGGATTTTGTTTCGTTTTGGATCAGACTGAAAACGTTCTGAATCCACAAACATACGTTCCTCTTGGATTTCAAGGATATTCAGGATCGCTGTACAACTTTTTCAGGAAATTACTCGCAAAGTTAGAAAAACCTTTTCTCTCCGATTTTAAGTATCTTCAGGAAGATTATAACATTTTTTTCGGGCATTTGTTTCTTTCTGATTCCTCAGACATTCATTTCTCATTAATTTACAGCATCTTCAGGACCTTTATTCATATTTTTCAGGAGTTTGTTTCGCTTGAAATCCAACTGAAAATGTGCTGGTAAAATTCAAAATTCGAATTTGGGAATATAAATTCGGAATTTTTGTTTGGTTTTAAATCAGACTGAAAACGTAAATTACTGGGAAAAAAGGGTTTCTCCTATTTCAAAAATCTTCAGGAATATTTAAAAAACAATTTTCGTTCCTACATTTGAAGCATCTCCAGGGGCTTTATAAAAAAATTCAGGCCCTGCTTCTTTCTAAATTCTCAAACATACATATCTTTCTCGTCGATTTCAAACATCTTTGGGATCTTTATACAAATTTTTCAGGGATGTTTTTCTGTTCTAAATTCGATTGAAAACGTAAATTAAGTACTAGTAAAATCCGAAAAAAGACGTTTGCCAATTTAAAGAATCTTTGGGAGTTTAACTGTTATTTTATTCGATATAAAATATGACTAAAAATCAAACTTCCATCTAAAATAAAAATTCCGAAGATATCTAAAAATATCGCCGAGAATTTATCATCGATATATTTCCAGTCGAGTGGCGTACATTTAAAAATGTGATATTCATAGCATTCGATGCTGTCATAGTCAGGTAAAAAATTTCTTTGAGGTCATAAGGTTTTAGACCTTTGGTGTCCCATGGTCCGAATATAGGTTCAGATTTTCTATTTTTTGAAACACCTCCGATATTAAAAGCACATAACATAGACCCGCGACAGCTTAAAAGACTTATAAATTCCCCCCAAAATGGAGGGATACGAGTTCAGGGGTTAAAATAGAAGGAGGCAATGAAATATAGCGAAAGGTTTTGGGTTAACATAAATCAGAATTGATGACTTTTGATTCCTTTGACTGGACGACCTATACAAAGTTCATTGAAGTTCCCTGAGTATCGATCACATCCTGATTTTCGTCTCCGGTTTTAAATATCGGTTCGCTTTTAATTCAACCTTCGGTATAAATTCGGTGGTAGAAACACTGCCGGGGTGATATGTTACCAACATGAGGGAAATTTATTTACAAATAGGCTAAGAGCTCTGATGGTGAAGTGGGTAATTATGCCGCTTGGGGATGAGCGGATTTCATTAGCGCGGTGTCAAGCACCTCGCAAAATGTTCATAACCATTAAACGTACTGATTGTTAGTGGACATTATTTGCTTCCATATTTAAAGCAAACAAAAAACGAGCACGTCGAAGGGTGGAAATAATTACGCGATCGCGATAAGGCAAACGGACGAGGGATGACAAGTTTTGTTGGGTCCTTTCTGATTATGTCGTATTGAAAACGGAAATCCGACCAACGATTTGGTCCTCTGAACGAATTCGAACGTTTTGATTTATGTTACGAATAATTAATCACGAAACTGATTCAGAAACTCATTTACTTGTGGACTTTCAAACATACATTTATATAATCCATTAAACTTTTTTTAGATCACAGTTGGCCATGTTAGGGAGTCGATTTCATTGGTGTGAACAAGGCTTCTTTCGATAATAATCTGTACTGTCAGTCAAAAACGCACATTCTGTTTTTCCCCATTTTCCTCATTGTCGTAGGCTCGTTCCTTTTCCTTTTTCTATTTTTTTTTTAATTTTTACTATCCCTATATTCGTCTTCTTCTTATTCCGTTATTCATCTTCTTTTTCAGTTTTTTGAATTTCTTATAAATACTTTTTCCTTTCCGATTTGAAATTTTATCGAACCTTCAACTTCTTCTTTTGAAGATTTTTTACTTTATTTTCTGTTTCATCTTTTGTTCAGTCTTTGTCGTCATTTTTCTTTTGTTTTTTTTCAGTTCTTATCTTCGATTTCTTTATTGAAGCTTTATGATTATTTCATATTTTTTCTCAAACTGGATTGTAAAGTCAATTTGGAGTTTATTCGTCTGGTTTTTGCGTTGGAAATCTCGTTTTTCGTTTCGTTCATTTATCTTTTTCTCCGTGACTTATGCTGCTTTTGGAGTTACATTTCTTGTTTTTTGACTTTTCTTTTGTTTCTTTCTTTGATTTCTTTCTAATTTGAAATTTGAAACTCTCAACTGCTTTTTAGGATTTTTTAAAGATTGTTTTTTCCTCTTTAATGCTTTTTTTACTCGTTTTCCTTTTGTTTCTTCGATTATTATTCTCTTTTGCGAAGCTTTAAAAGTCTTTCTCGATCTTTCTTTCTAGCCAAATTCGGCTGTAAAGTTCATTAGGAGTTTATTCGTCTTGCTTTTGTGTTGATAATACCTTTTTCTGCTTCGTTCATTCATCTCTTCGTCCGTTATTCATACTTCTTCTTGAGTTACATTCATCACTATTTTCATAAAAATTTTCCGTTATTTTCTTACTGGTTTATAATTCTATCTATTTTCAACGGCCTTTGAAGATTTTTTCCTCTTTTATTCGGGTTTTCCTTCATTTTTCTTCTGTTTGTTCAGTTATTGTCTTCAATTTTCTTATCGATTTTTTTAAATTATTTTCCAATTTTTCTTTCTAATCAAATTCGGCTATAAAGTTTATTCGTCTTATTTCTGCTTTGATAATCTTTTTTCTGCTTTCTTCCTTTATCTTTCGCCTGTTATTCTTGCTCTTTCTGAGTTAAACATTTCTTTTCTTTTTTTAACCTTCAGTTTCTATTTTTGGTAATAATATTTTCCTTTTGCTTTGCTATCGCCTTAATTTCTTTTGAGTTTCTTCATTAGTCTCGAATTTTTGTCTTAGTTTTTCTTATTGTTTCGTTTAGTTCCTTGAATGCAAGTATAATTAATTTGGCGTTTACTCACTTTATTTTCTGTTTTAACAATCCCCTTTTCCGCTTCTTCCATTGATCTCTTTCCTTCGTTAATCGCATTTTTTAGAATTATATTCGTCCATTTTTGAGATTTTTACACATCCTTTCTTCTTTATTTTTGTTTTGACTTCACGCGCTATGTTAAATTAATTTAAATTCTTCCAATCTTTGTTTTAATTAAACTATTTATTTATTCTCCTCCTTTCTTATTCTCTATCTTGGCATATTATTTCAATCTAGGCATTTTTCATTCGTTCTTTTTAGTTATTCATGTCTTCCCTCCCTATTTTGTAAACATATAAAACAGACTTTAAATTCGTTACTTATCTAACCTTCAACATCTGCTTGTTAGTTACTTCTATCTCTTTGTATGTTCCCTTTCGTTGCTGCTTGCTTCAAGTTTTCTGTATTTTTTTAGTCCTTCTTCTCAGTTTTCCTTGTTTCGCTTAGCTTTTCAGCCTTCTTTTCGAATTTAACATCGAATGCATAATTATTTTGCGTTTATTCGCTTTATTTTCTGTTTTGGTAATCCACTTTTCCCTTCCTATATTCCCACATATATTTGATTTCACATCAATTATCCCTTCTACCCTCTCAAATTTTTGATTTAGTTGAGGCTGCAAAATTATTTTAGTTTTTCGCTTACTTAATACTTGTTCCTCTTCTTTCATATTTTTTTCTTTTATTATTCATGCTCCCTTTACTGTAAATTAGATCGTTTTTTTTAATTTTACCATTTTTTCCTTTCCATTCCTTCTCATTCAATGAAGAATGTGTAATTTCTCGATTAATTAAGCATATTTTCTTTATATTTATTTTTTCTTTTTGCTCTTTACTGGTTTATTCTCCTCGCTTGGTTTGCTTCATTATTTCCTTACAATACTTGGTGTCATATTGTAACAAAGACGAATGTAAAAATATTAAGCAAAGTTTGAAATGCATTCAATCTATGCACGCGAGGTTGATATGACGTCATTCGATCAGGTCATTCACTGGCCAGCCGCACGCGCCGTATCAAGGTTGCATCTTTTCAATGCATGTATATGAAAGTGCAATAAACGGTGAAACCTGATACCTCGTACGTGCTTCAATGCAGTTATGCACTTGCCACGTGCATAAGATAAGACACTAAATATTGAGAGAAGGGCTGAATTTTCTGTATATGTACTGCGACCAAGATATGCTAAAGATATGGTCTATATACAGCCACCAAACAAGCAATACCTATGGTAAATCAAGACCCTTCAAGTTGATGCTCCAGTGCATACATGTAAGATTGTTTTATATTTTAACTTAACTCTAATTTGGAACTTGTAAAATATTTGCGTAAATTATTTAAATTCGTTTTATGGACTTAGTCGTTTTAAATGTAATCAGAACTTAGAGTAATTTATATTTGTTCACTTTGAATCAGGACTTGTAATAATTTGAATCAGTTTATTTTGACTCTGGACAATTTGAACTTAGAATAACTTTGTATTCACTTTGAATTGAAACTTAGATTAATTTGTATAACCTTACTTTGAAGCTGGCCTTGTAATAATTTCTATAACTTGACTTGATCAGGACAATTTATATTATTTTGTAAAACTAAAGCACAGATATGAAATACATTAATGTTAGTTGAATTTGACTTTGATTAAAAACCTCTCGTAAAAAGCCAAGTAATACTCATGTGGCGACCTTTGTCAAAGACTCTACCTAAATTATTAAAGTAACTTATTTATATTAATTCCCAACAATAAACCAACCAGCCACTTCACCACAATATTTAGCATTCGATAAAGAACTTTGAAACTTTGAAATTCATCAATCATCACTGATCTAATCTTCCAGTTACGGTTTGGATAGCATTTTTTTCTGGCTTTGCAGTTTCTTCATTTCTGTGGTTTTTGTTCTTTTGTTTCTTTGATTATCATCTTCGATTTTATATGAAACCTTTTTCCTCAACTCTGATTTTCGATTTAGTCGACGCTGTAAATGTATTTAAGCTTTTGTTTTCGCAATCCTTGCTCCTCTTCTTTCGTTAATTTTTACCTTTGCTATCTATGCTCTTTTGAATGTAAATTTGACGTTTTTTTGAATGTTCTAATTTTTCTAGTCCACTTCTTCTGACTTAATGTCGGTTACAAAATTAACTTAAACTGTTCCAACCTTATCCTTGATCTATTTTCTTCTCTTATTAGTTTTCCACCTTCCTTTTTAATTATTGATTTAGTCTTCTTAATTACATCTTTGTCATTCGTTCTTGCAATTTCTTTTTTGTTTCTTTTCTTATTTTACCTACGATACGAAAAGATTGATTAATCAAATTAATTGTCTTTAACTTCTGCTTTTTATAAGATTTTTCCGGTTCTTCTTTTTCCTATGTTTTTCGGCATTTGCCTCCAGTTTTCTTTATTTGTAGTAATCGTAAATTTATCAAAGTGCTTTTGTAACTTTTGTAATCTTTGCCCTTAATTAATCTTGTTCTTTTATATATTTTATTTCTTCGGCAGCTTACTCAACTTCCGATTTTATTAACATTCTTCTGATTTTTTTTCTCTTTTATTTGGTTCTTGTCTGGAATTTTCCTCGTTTTTTGACCTTTTCTAGTTATTGTTTTAATATTTTTAGCAAAGTTCTTTTCATTTTTTTTGTTTCCTTTTCTCTTTTCTTTGCTTTTATAATTTATGTTTCTTTGTACTTAAAGTTATCTTTTGTTTAATATTCTTTCCTTTCAATTATTTCCGATTTTCTCCTTTTTTCTCTTTCTTAATTTATTCTTCCCAACTTGACTTCAATGCCATGAACAGTTATTTATCCAACCTTCAACTTCTGTTTAAAGCACTCTTTTGATTTTTTTGCTTCCCGTTTTATTTCGTTTTTCATAAATTTTACTCTGCTTCTTCGTTCATTATCTTCCACAATTAATGAGAGATTTGGAGCATTTATTTATTTTCACAAACCAATTTTTGACTTATCTTCGGATACAAAATTAATTTGGCGTTTTTTCGTGTTCCTTTATTTGTTCTTTTCCTTGCCTACGCTCCTTTTAGGTCGAATTCTCTTACTTTTTGAATTTTTCAGGTGTTTTTAGTCTTCACTTTTATTGATTTAAGGTCGAATATTTAATTCAATTAATCTTGTTCTTTGATTTGTTTCTCTTATTTGGTTTATTCTGGGCTAAACATTTGCTTTTGCCTTATTTCACATACATCAAACACATTTGAAATTTTTTAGTTGTTCAACCTTCAGCTTCTGTTTTTGATAAACATTTTTCCTGATGTTGATTTGTTGTTTACTGATTATCTTCTTGGTTAAGAGGTGTGGAAGTAGTAATTTCAGTATAGTTTTTCTTCAAATAATAATAAATTATTTAAATTTGTATGTTATTTATTGTCATACGTTTCGGAAATTTTTCCTGATTTTTATGGTTCCATTTTTATTCGGCTTTTTCTGTTTCTTTAGCCATTATCTTGCTGTATAGAACCAATCTTTTTTTTATTTTGTCAAGCTTCATTTCGGATTTAATATGAAATAAATAAATATTTCTTAAATTATTTATACAAAATTCATCTTTTGTTAAACTTCTTCCTTGCTTAACTATGTCTCCTCTTTTATTATGAACATTTTCTGTAGTTGCATGCCCTTATACTGACTTTATTTCGAGGAACAATGCTTAATTTTTTCATTTGCCTTGAGTGAAATTTATATTTTTTAAGAGAATAGCCTCTTCTAATAATTACTAATTGCAGGTATTGTTGGTGCTTATGCACCTAGCACTAGCAGTTACAAAATCGTGAAGGTAAATTACGATTAATAATAAAGGTAAAGTCTTGTTTCCTACTAAGATCCTGAATTTCTTCACCAAATGTGCTTTCATATCAATCCTTTAAAGGAATGTATAAAACAGTCTCGAGTATCTCTTTAATCATTTGTAAAATTCTGCAGATATCTGGGAAAACCTTGACGTAAAGAAGAAACCGAAAAATAATACATATTTTTTTCAATAAAACTAAACACGAGGGAGAACACGTCCTGAATCAGAAATAAAATCCAATGCGGAAATCTTTGCATCTGTACTAATATCGAAAATAACCTGATATATTTCTAAGTCATTTCAATATGTTTTCTCCGCGTATCAAGAAAAATTATATTGGCAAAGGGGGAGAAACTGCAGTAAGATGAAGATAAATTCACAGACTTTCCGTGTCTGCTCCGTTTCAGTTTTTCGATTACAACTTCAACAAATATTAATTCAACCTGTTAGTGGGATAAATTTCCTGCATCTGTTATACCTTTATATCCGTTGTTTGCACCTCCAGGTTTCGATAAAGTTGACGTAGGACCAGGAAAATTCGATGCCCACGCGCTGTTTAATAAAACAAAGGATAATTGAATCCGCCACTGTAAATCAGTGTGTATTTGAAAAGTTAGGCGTGGGTCTCATCGAATATATACCCCTACCTCGCTTACGACCTTTTCCTTTTCTGTAATTCACACCGTGACAGGCCAAATTTTAATAAAGTTCGTGATCAATTATCGTTATCGTCGATTCTACCCAAATATAAATTTTTGGCCGAACCTCATTGGGAAAATATTCCAGGTTTACTTTGACGCTTTTCCTAATTTTTTATGCGCCCTTGGATTCCTATTTTTTTTGTGGGTTCGTTCTTCGTCGCATAAATCACAGCTTCGTTGGAGAATATGGATTTTTGGAAAATTTTGTTTCAGAGCAATTCAGGAATTTTATTGTGGTGGCCTTTAATTCTTGAAATTGAATGTTGAGAAGGAAGTTTTAAAAAAACGTAATATATAAAATTAGCTTGAATAATTTCAGAAAGACGCGATTATTTTCCAGATTGTTATTTTAGTATTTGGGTTAATTTCATTTGGCCAAATCAAAATTTGGGAAGTTCTGGAAGCATCAAGCACAACCTTGCTTTGAAAAAGTCTAAATTTAAATTCAAAACTGGGTCACACATATTTAAATTTTCTCGTTGTTTCGTTTCAACTTTTAACCTGTGACAAATTCACCCAACTGAATTGCTCACGTAAGTGAAACTCACTAAGGTTTTTAATGTTAATTGCAAACCGAAGTTTCTGTGTTACGCTTTAAATTTTCAAACTTCAAAGCAATTAGCTTGTGTACGAGTACTTTGAAACATTTAAAACCTTACAAAGCGAAGGTAAAATACATTTTAGCCTTTTTCAGCTCGATTATTTGCCATTATCGTTGCTGCTTTTTTCTTTTTGTTTTTGTTGGGGATTCACAATTATTTTGTTAAAGTTTTTTTATTACTTAATTACGTTCCTTTAGATCGGGGGTGTGAAACAATGACCTAAAATAATTCAAACTAGCTGAAAACTTAAATATTCTGGATTCATTTGAAAAATTGCAGATTGCCTAATTCAAACAATGAAAATATTAGAATTATTCAGCTATCAAATAAGAGAGCAAAACAAATTACCAACCCGCCGTGAAAATCTCAGACAAATCTGAAAATGTTAAAATAATTCATAAGGGAAGCCTTAAGTGGCTCATAATTCACTAAGAGGATTGAAATTAAAATCTTTTTTTATCTCTCAAATAAGCCCACCGTTTCCACCTCTTTTTTCGTAACTAAATTCCTTTCCATTTTAATAAATTTAACAAATAAACCCCTAATCACCCGATTACTATTAATTCTTTAAGTCCAAATTTAACTAAAATATTTAAATTAAAAGCGTTTTAACAGCATGCAAACGGGACAAATTTAAAGTTTTTTATCGGATTAAAAGTGGGATTTATTTCAAAGCTTTTGTCGACATCGTAAATAGTTATTTGTACAACTAGTAATGAAAGCAATACTTTTTTTCATGAGTTTGAAGTTTGATGCACGACGGCGAAGCCGGAGTGCATCACTCAAACGAGTGAAAAAAAGATGCTTTTATACGAGTTGTACACAATATTTTTTTGCATTTTTACATTTTAAATCCCCCAAAACAGGATAAAAAGGATTTGAGAATTGACAGTTGTCAAACTGACAATTTACAATATTTTATTTAAAGCATACTTACTTAATGCAAAATGTAAAATTATAGCTATTAATATAACAAGAATATTATGCGATTTATAATAGACGAGGACGTTGCTAGGTGACGAGGCGCTAGCCGAGTCAACCGCGCAACGTCCGAGTCGGTTTAAATCGCATAATATTCGAGTTATATTTCAAGCTTTATCGTATCATTGGCAACAGTACACAAATAGTATGTAACTAACGAATTATGAAGTTGGAGTTGCTATGCTATTATGTTATGTATAATTACTAATAAAAGTGTAATATAAAGTTGACTTAATAATCAATGATACGATAAAATAGTTAAAAAAGTGTTGCTTTCTTAATGATTTTTTGATAAAAAAAGTCCACTTTTTTTGTCAAAATACAAAAAATAGACTAACAAATACTATTATGGTTATTGTTACCGGATTCTCGTATGACCGGCGTTAACATTTTAGGCGAGCTTTATTTGCTTTCAGCGAGCATTAAAAAAGTGGACAAGTGATTTTTACATGTCAAATGCAAATGTAATGGCAAAAAATTTTGAAGTTAGTGAGGTTTGTTGTTGGATTTTACTGTTTTCATGAATGGGAATATCTGTCAAGCCTATTTAGTGATTTGGAAATTAGTTTTAAAATCAGCATTCTTCAGCTTAGAACTATTGAAAACTTAACAGTTTTAAGTTTTATGTGTGCGTTATTTAATTAAAATTTGCCTTTTTATTTGTGCATTAACACATTCATTCCTTAATTTATTTATTTTTATTTATAAGTATTCTTTGAGGCGAAATGCCCACAAAATTGTAAAAAAGATTATTTACATTTTACGTAAGTAGAGATACAAATCCTGAAGATTTTATTGGAAACTAAGTCACTGTTTTTGTTGCCAAAATTAGGATTTCATCAAATGGAACCGTTCCAACTTTATCTTTATCTAATTAACACAAATACACTCCTCCCCAAAATCCCAGCTCTTAGTATAAATAAATAAACGATTCCCATTCCAACTTAGGCCTTTCAGGCTCTTTCAAAAGCTACCATGACACTGTGTTCCTACCGTAAGCCTTTTGGAAAGAGTTAGGGTCTAAAGCCAAAAATGATCTATTGGTCATATGAAATGGTTGTAAAGCCCATCGTCACGTATGTATGCCTCTTTGGTATGGTGGCAGAAAACAGAACAAAGTGTAACTCAAAGGCTTCCCTGTATAGGGATTGCAGGAGCCATGAGCTTCTGTCCCACATCGGCGATTGAGGCAATGCTAAACCTCATACCACTACATTTATGTGCGAGGAGAGGACCAAGGCTTAGTGCCTTAAGATTGCAACAGGTAACTCAATGTAAGCCTGGAAACTTAGTTGGTCACTTAAGGATTGTGAACAAAATTTAATTAAAGTTCACGACCAGGCCCACAGACATGATACCAGCAAAATATGACTTCAACTGCTCTTTCCAAATGGTAATTCATAACCGCGAGGAGAGCAAACTGCAAGGAGTAGGCATAGGCTACCCCAACCATTTTCAAAGCGGAAGTAAGTATAAGTATGCTATAGATCTTTGCGGCCAAGAGTGCATTAAGAAAGGTCTACGTGGATCAAACATTTTTATCTTATCCGACAGTCAGGCAGCCCTAAAAGCCCTTAAATTTGATAAAATTTTAAATCCAAGACAACTTGGGACTGTAGAAAATCCCTGACGCAACTGGCTAGAAATAACATATTAACTTTAATGTGGGTGCCGGGAGATGAGAGAATAGTAGGAAATAAAATTGCCGGTGCCTTTGCAAGAAATGTTGCCCAAGCACCATTTATCGAACCAGAACATTTTTGTGGAATTGTCAAAGGCAACATAATGAAAGAGGTCCAAAGATGGGAAAAGGAGCAAAACGAATACTACAGGAGAAAAACACCAGGGCAAAAGCAGGCGAAAAGGTTTACTAACTATTCGTCGCACTCGATAAAATGACTGGTCTCCTAACCGGTCATTGCCCACTGAGATATCATCTCAAAAAGATGGGTAAAACTCACCGTGAAACATGTAGATTATGTTGGTCTCCTAATGAAACTTCAGAACACATACTATGTGAACGCGATGCTTCAACCCGTGGGCAGGTCTAAATCCTTGGAAAGGTGACACTAACGCCTGAAGAAATAAAAAAAATGGCCCCCAAGAAAATACTAGATTATATGAAAAGTCTGAAAATATTGGAAACAATATAGAATTGTAGGGTAATTCACAAAAGATTTATGTAGGTCGAAGTGATAAGTGACTACCATAGCCATAACGACGCCTAAAAAATCTACAATCTAGGCCTTTTAGAAATTTTAAAAGCTTATTTTTGTCAGCTGACAATAAATTACCTTGTCAATTATTTCTAAAACAACCCCTAACAATTTTATAAAATAAACCTCTTAAGAATGGACGTTTATTCTTTCATACTTCCCATATTCCTCAACATTTTCTGCGACTTCGTCTAACTTGAATTTATTTAAATAGACATGCATGTAAATATGTATTATGTATACTTCAGATATGCTTTTCAATCTGGGCGAATTGAAATGTTTTAATCAAAAATAAATTACATTTAAAGGCTCGTTCTTTTTATGTCAGTCAAATGTCAACTATGATATATTTGACAATTAAAGTTAAGTTTATTAAACAAGCAATTGTTCCTGGATAAATCTCATATTTTTATTTGAAATTTTTAAGATCAACTTTTATTTCTTTAAGTCTTTGCACATTCGAATTTGTTTAAAACAAATTTTACTTGTCATCAGTCATCAGTTGCACATTTTAAAAAATTATGGAAAATTCAATTACATATAAGTGTATGTAAGTACGCATTAGGTATGTCAGATATGGACCAATTAAAATGATTCATATAAAAAAAAATTACAGTCAAAGGTTTGTTCTTTCAATGCCAGTTTCTGTCCTTAAATTTCAATTTTAATATATTTGGCAGTATTAAAATGTAGGTTTATTAAATAAGCAATTGTTCCTCTATATATCACATATTTTTATTTGAGATTTTTAGGATAAAATTTAATTTTGTTGAGTCTTTGCACATCTGCATTTGTTTAAAATATATTTTATTTATCATCAATTCGACATTTTGAAAAAAATTTGGGAATTAAGAACGTAAATTTATATAAATATGTATTAGGAAAAAAACACATGCTATGCATACAGGGTGATTTGGTAAGGGCAACGCCTTTGGTAACCGCCTACCTTCCCTACTCCAGCAGCGAGTTTCGGTTTCCAATTATTTTCAGTGACTTGGTAGGCTACCCGCAGCGCATCCGACACGGGTTTGACCCCAAGACCATCCGCACTGTAGTAATATGTATTAGATATACCTTAAATATGTTTTTAAACCAAGACCAATTGAAATGATTTAATCGTAAATAAATTACGGTTTTTTAAATTCCAATTTTGTCTTATTTGATAATTAAAATGTAAGTTCATTAAACAACAACTCTTTCTTGATCGCATATTTTTATTTGAAAATTTTGAGATTTGAGCAAAATGTGAGAAGTTCAGTTTACGTATTTTAATATGCATTAAATGTGCTTCAAATGTGCTTTCCAATCTGGACCAATTAAAATGACGAATTACAGTTAAAGGCTCGTCTTCTCAGTTTTTTTTTTAATTTCAACTTTGATATATTTGACAATTAAAATGCAAGTTTACTAAACAAAAAACCTTTGCTTGATAATTCGCATATTTTCATTTGAAGATTTTCAGATAAAATAATATTTTTTTAAATATTTGCACGTCTGAGTTTATTTAATATCGATTTTATTTATCACCAGTTGCACATTTAAAAAAAAGTGAAAATCTCGATTATAAATTTGTGTAAATAATTAAATATGCCTCTAATATGTTTTTAAAACTGGACTAATTTAAACGATTTAATCGTAAATAAATTACAGTTAAGGGCTCGCTCTTGAAATGTCAGTTTTTTTAATTTCAACTTTGACATATTTAGATATATGACAATAATTACAATGTAAGTTTATTATACAAAAAATCATTCCTCGATAATTCGCATATTTTCATATGCTTTTAAATTTGGGCCAATTGAAATGATTTAATTGTCAGTAAATTACAGTTAAAGGGTCGTTCTTGTAATGTGACGTTTTGTCCCTTTTTAAATTCCAACTTTGATAATTAAAGTGTGGGTTTATTAAACAAGCAATTATTGTTCCTCGATTAATCGCATATTTTTATTTGAAATTTTTGAGATAAATTTTAATTCTTTTGGGTGTTTGCACATCTGAATTTGTGAAAAGGTACAACAGCTGACATCACAAGAACAAATCTTTTATAATTCATTTATGGCAAAGCATTTCTATTGATACATATTTAAAAACACTTTTCAAGCAGATGTAATGCATATTTACATACAGTAATGTTCGAGGTTTTTTATATATTTTTCAAAATAGAAACTTCAGCTTCCGAAATTTTTGAGAATTATTGCAATTTAAGTTAAAAATATGCGAATTATGAAAGGATATACATTCACCCTTAAGAGGTTAATTTTCTGAAATTGCTAAGGGGTATTTCTAAAATGTCTGGCGAACTAATTTATGAATTCGAAGACTTCCACGGTGAGTGTCAGTGTTAACAGAACGTCTTCCGGGTTAGAACCGTGTCATTGTTGAGCAACGTTTCGCTCAATTTTTCAAGGGTCTTCTTAAGGAGGAAAAGGGCAGCACTAAAAGAGCACGGTAACTCAGCGTGTCAACCACGCCAGAGACTAATTTATGCCCAGGTGACGAAAGTCTGGATATGCAAAGTTTTAAATATTAATTATATCGAAAGCCTGTTATTCGTTTTTGAAAATAGGAAAATTAAAACCAGCATTCTAAGCGTGAAAGTTTGGAATTGCCTAGAAACCTTTTGAAAATAAAACTCAAAGTTAATAAAACGTAGAAGTTAAAAAAAAAATAACTGTTCATAAAAATGAGCTTTTAATTAAAATTTCAATTAACACTTCAGCTAGCATGGGTACCTATATTCAATGTATATTTACATTTCAAATATTTATATTTTCCCCAAAATAGAAACTTCAACAGGAAGTTCTTAAGTAAATTTTCAACAAATTTAAGTATAACAAGCTGCAGAAACACTTGAGTGTTATCGTAGGAATTTCAGGGAAAGATATGCAAATTATGAAGAAATAAACATTTATTTCTAACATGTTAATTTTAACAAACTGCTGAAGTTATTCTAAAAATATTTTATAAGGTAATCTACTTTAAGTTAACAAATTAACACTAATCAGTGTAGCTTGCGTGTTTTAGAAATTTCTAGTGCTCATTATACAGATAAATCATTTTGGAAAATAAAAAAATAATAATATTTTAAATATGAAAAGTTGGCATTGCGCAGAAAATTACAGAAAATTCATTCGACATTATTTTATATTTACATAAGTTTTAATATGTTCCACTGACGTAGAAATTAAATTTTCGAAACGTTTGGTAAATAAATAAAAAAAGTTATAATCAGAAGAAATACAAATCTGTATTTTATTCCGACAATCGACTAAGTAAATTCTTCCACATCTGGAATTTCAATTACTCAAATTTTAGTCCATGTTTCAACTATAATTCATTATAGAAAATATTCTCAGAATTAGTTTTTGAAGTATCTAAAATAATAACTGGTTTGAAAACGAGCTTTTAGGTACCAGTTTCGATCATCTGGTGCGTATTTGACAATCTAAAGGCAACTATGTATAATAAACAATGTAAATTGCCAACCATATAATATCGAAGTTTTCCAATATGTAATTTTTCTAACTCACAAGGTTAAATTTGTCGTGCACGTTTCACATTTTAATTTAATTTAATACTAATTTATACAAAGTAATTGCTCGTACAAAAAAACTGTGTAGCTACACTTATGTTAACCTTAATGAAGGTTTGTTAAAGTTCGTTTTAGCTAAGCAAAAAAGCCCAATGTTAATTAACCGGTCGATATTTTAAACAAACCTTAAAGTCTCGACTTTATTTAAAAATATTTTAGGAAATCGAGTTTTCGCCTGCAGATAAGCAGGGCCGGATTATCATTAAGGGCTAATCAAAGTTAAAGGGCTGTTTTTAATTCTGAATTAATTAATTGTTTTCTAGTTTTATTTCTTCTATTAGTGTTGAAAGCTACGTTTTATTGGAATTTTAAATCAAAAAGTAAATCAAAAAAATTGTTTTAAGAAATATTTAAGTTCAGAAGTAAATTAAAAACTGTTGTAAAATTAAAATCCAGGAATTAATGTTCCCCCAAATTGCTTGGGCTCTAGTTTCCTGAGTGCTATTCCGGCCCTGCTTTCTCAGTAATTATTAATTTTCCCCCTCCAGTAACCTGTTTTTCAAAGCGGAAATTATCTAAGAGAATATAAAAACAAGTCGATACGAGTATTTTTTTTTTCGTAAATCGGTTCGTACCCTTTATATTTTTGTTAGAATGTAAAAGAGCAATATAGCTAGAGCTTTTATATTTGCTTTATAACAAGAATTTTATACGGTGGATTGGGTGGATGTTTGTAAGCGCGTGGGCGGAAGATCGGAGGGCGTTTTAGCATGTGGGATATGAATGAATGATAACTTCGCTGTGGTTTTCAAATTCGGATGTAAATGGAGCTTTATGCTCGCTTTTTTTGGTTGTTGTTGCTAGCACGACCTGTAGCTTGTGTAATTTTTTTTTAAATACTTTTGGTGCAGTTTTTTAGAATTTATAAAAGGCCTGAATTTGGAATGTCAAGCACATGCGAATCGTTCATTTATTCATGATAAGAGCTTGAATTTAAAAAAAAATGTTGTGGGGGTGTTTTTGGTAGTTCAAACAATTGCTTTGTTGAACTTCGAACGATTCCATTTTTCAAAACGAGAAGCAGCAATTTAGTTTCCAAAAAATTTTCAATAATGCATGCAGATATGTATGTACCTATCTAGGTATCTACCTATGCATGTATTGAAAGATTGTAATTTGTTCAAAATACAAACTTCACCTGGGAAAACTTAAATCAGTCTTACACAAATTCCAAATTTCAATGTTTCAGAAAAATATAGATTACCTAAACAATTCAAGATAAAAATACTTGAACAATGAAAAAATAAACACTTTTTTGAGACGCTAATTCCTTCAAATTGTTAAACGAGGGTTCTTCAAGAAATACTGCACAAACTAAATTATTTTGTTTGATTTTTTGTTGTTTTTTCTACAGTTTTTGCAACAAACACCCCCGTTTGATTTTTCTAAATTAAAAAAATGTTTTCGAATTCAAATTCCACAGAACAATTTTGGAAAGCTGTTTTATGTTTTGATTATCAGGGGTTTCCAGTTTTAAATTAAATTAAAGCTAACATTAAACGAACGAATCTTTAATCAAAGAGCGTTTCTACTAGTCGACATTTAAAGGCATATTTCGAATATATTTATTGCATACTTACATAACTATATTCCTAACGTTTTTCTATTCATGTATTTCTAAAAACGGAAGCTTTAAATGAATTAAATAAATTCAGATATGCATTTGAAAAAAGCAAAACTTTCAATATGTGCAGCAAATATGCATTAAATGTACATTCGTATAAATGTTTGTTTTGTTAACAGTTCTACTTTCTTTTAAAATCTTCTACATTTGAAATATTGGAAAAATTTTTGGGTGTATTTTCAAATATTTTTGCTAGATTTCAGGCTTCAAATTTTTTGCAACAAACTAGGAGGATTTTGTATGCAAAAAATTTCGAAAATATGTAAAACACCTAAGATTAAATTTTGTTGTGGCTAAAAAAATTATATTTCGTGCACTATTTTTGGAACGACCCTCGTACTTTAATTTGTTAAAGAAAAGATAGAAATGTAGGTTTACATACTTTTATGTTGAATTTTTCAAAATTTTGCGAGCCTGAGAAACTTAAAATTGTTGACCTTCTGGTTGGTAATATAAGGGTTGAAGCTCTAATTGTGAAATTCAATATATGCTCATAAATATACACTAAATACGCTTGGAACATTTTGATAACCAAGGGAATCAATTAGAATTTTTTAATCATAAATACCTGACTTACTGACTTAAATATTTCCTGTTACTCCTGTGTGGAGCTTAGGGCCTCTACAAAGCAGCGCCATCTGATTTTGTTTTTTGCTAAGGGTTTTATCTTATTCCACATTTGCCCTAATAGTTTTATTTGGTCATTCACGGTTCTTCTTTGGTCTCCTTCTTTTTCGTTTGCATTATGGGTTCCAATATAAAGCTTGTTTTTCGACTGCAGATGGATTTTTTCTTATGGTCCAGTTCCACTTCCTCATTTTGATCTGGAGGGATATGTGCTTTTCTCCTGCTCGCTCCTAGAGTTCGGTATTTGTTATTGTATCTAGGTATTGTAGGCATCTATTTATGAATACTTGTAGACTTATGGTAATACCTTTAGTGACTTTCCAAGTTCACTTCCATGTAAAAGCACTGATTTAAGATTGCTTCTAAATATTCTGAGTTTAGTTTTTAGTGTTATCTCTGTTGCCTTCCACAGTGGATCGAACTGAATAAATGCCACATTTGCTTTCTTCTGGATTTGTGCATTCACATCTGACGTCTTGAACTAGTAACTGTTCGATGATACCTACTGAGTGAGGAATGGGGACTTTGGTGAAGAAAGATGTAACGTCAAAACTGACAAGCAGGTCATTTGGGTCTAGGATGAGATTATCGATGGGGTTTGCAAAGTGGGAAGAATTTAAAATATGCGAAGAGATTTCCCTGTATATGCCTTAAGAATGTCTGCGAGATACTTGGCCAAGTTGTACGTAGGAGAATTTATGGTATTAACAATGGGACGGAAAGGGATCTGTTGTTTGTGAATTTTAGGGAGACCACAGAACCTCGGCGGTTTGGATTCACGAGGGATTAAACGGCGTTGAATATCCTGTGGGTCAGATGATTTGATGAGTGTGGCAACTTCGCGTTCAATTTTGGAAGTGGGGTCGCGAGAAATAGGGGTATATGCATTGTCTTGAAGAAGATGATCCACTTTGCCACATATTGAGTTTTGTCTAAGACGACTGTGGCGTTACCCTTGTCAGCCCCGACAATATTACAATGTCAGAATTGGATCAAAGACTTTTTAGTGCAACTCTTTCTTCCTTTGAGATATGCAAGATGGAGGTTTTGCATGATTGAGGCACCTGGTTGTTTCAAAATGAATTGTGTTAGCACTACGTTTATGGACTGTACGTAGCGACGACTCAAACGATCTAATAATGTCTTCAATGGGAATTTTGGAGTGCGCTACAGAAAAAACCTTCGTCAAAACCCCTCCAAAAGTGTCACAAATACTCCCTTCAGTAAAAGATAAGCCTCAACCCTTGTCATCAAGAGGCGTCTGCAGTATCCCCATGTTCTTGTGGTTCAGTGTACATTGGAGAAACTGGTCGCTCAGTACACACACGTATTTTTAAACAGAAACGTTATTTAAAATCTGGTTTTCTCTCACACTCAGCTGTTGCCAATGCCCCTTATTTTTTCAATAGAAAAATCCGTGAGGCCATTGAAATCATCAAGACCGCTAATAACTTGAATCGTAACACTGGTTATATCTATCAGACATATGGAGTTCCGTAATCCCTACTAGCTCCACCCCCTCCACTTCTAACCAATCGTCATATTCGTCCGTTACGCTTGACCGGTCACAGGTGGTATAAATTCGCTGCCTTTTTCTGTTTTGCCTCGGAAGAGTTTCGCCTCTGGCTTGGTTGACAAGTTGAGTTACCGTTCCCTTCTTTCTCTTGCTAAAAGACTTTCGACTCTGGGGTGGTTGACACGATGAGTTATTTTTTTTCTAAAGTCTTTGAATCCTAGTATTTATTTGGATATATTGTTATATGCATCTCTTACTTTCCAGTGTTCCTCTGGGCTATTTTCTTGTACTAGGTTGTTTAGTTCTTAGAATTTATTTCTTAGTTTTAATCTAACTTCTTTCTTCATCTTGTTGTATTTCAGACTTTTAATCTCATATCATATCATTTAATTTTCGCTGCCTTAAGCTTGATTCTGATGGTTGCCACCATTAGGTAGTGGTCGCTACTTATATCAGCTCCTCGCTTGTTCTTTACATCTAATAGCGAGATTCTCCATCGTTTTTGTATCGTTAGGTCATCTATCTCTGCTTTTGAGTCTGGTCCGGAGAGTTCCATGTTATCTTATGTATCGCTTTGTGCGGAAACAAAGATCCTGCTGTCACCACCCACCAAGTGGTTTACTTCACACCAGTCTATAAAGAGTTCGTCATTGTCGTTCCGATCCCGTGTACCATGTTTCCGCAGTACTTGTTGTAAGCCAGTATTATCTCATCATAAATAACTTATAAATAATTAATTTTCCAATGACAGTTTTATTTTGTTTTATTTGAGGTATTTGAAAGATCAGCTGTGAGCATATTTTCAAGAATTAGTTGTGGGATTTCAAATCTAAAATCTCCTATATTTTATTTGATCTTAGTGAAAAACATGGAAGAAATTTCGGAAATATTTGAAAAACTGAAGGAAAATCATTTTATGCACTATTTTTGAAGTCATCCTCGTATTTTAATTTCTTCATAATTTGCATATTTTTGTGTTGAATTGTTGATATAATTTTCAAATCTTTTTGAAGCCTGAAAAACTTAAAATTGGTTGGTAAGAAAAAGTCGAGGTTCAAATTTTGAGATTACAAAAACTTCGATGTATGCTGGTAAATACGCATTAGATATGCACGAAATATCTTTATAACCAAGGAGAGCAATTAAATTTTTTTAAACATAAATAAGTAATTAATGTTCCGATATCAGCTTCAGTTTTCTTTATTTCTGCATTTGAGATATTTGAAACATCAGCTTTGAGTATATTATCATTTATCAACAATTCCAAATTTTCAAATCCGAAATCTTAAGTTTTGACATTTCGTGAAAATGAACAGCAAATTTTTCATCGCAACTGTCGAAACTATGCCGCCTACACTGAACGCTTGTTATAGAATTTTATTATCATCAAAATAATCAGTTACTTTAGTATTTTTGGAACAACCCTCGTACTTTAACAATTTGAAAACTAATGTTTATTACGTTAAAATTTGTATATCTTCACTACGAACTCGTGAGATAGCTCCTAAAATCTATAGATCCACGAATTCGTTCAAAATTTATTTAAATGATGTAATTTAAAGCCTCCAATTTGGGAAAATTCAAATTTTGATATATGCTTGTAAATATGCATGGAAGATACTTGCGGAAATTCAGTTAATCGCAAATGAATTATTATAAGTAAAAGAAGGTTCGTTGTTCTAATGTGTTTTTAAGTTACCTTTTTTTAATTTTAAATGTTTCACAAGCCAAGCTTATTTTCAAAAATTTCTTGTGGAATTCCAATTTTTAAATCTGAAATATTGCACTTTTAATTTTAACGAAATTGTATGTGCTTTTTATGCGAGAAGTGCCAAGATTTTTTAAAACCCGTGGCTTACACAGAACGCTTGTAACAAAATTTATTTTGAACTAAATTAATTCGTACGCTATTTTCGGAACATCCCTCCTACTTTAACAATTTGCTAAAATCGACGTTTATCCGCTCATACTTCGCATACTTTTCTCTCGGATTTTTCAGATAATTTCTTAAATTTATCTGAGGAATTTTGCATACCTGAAATCTTTTAAATTTTATTTAGTAATGTAAAGCAATTTTCCATCTTGAGAAAATTAAATAAGCCACTTTACCCTTTCCGTAAACTGATGTGAAGCCAAGGTAAAATGGCCAGACAGCTACCCTTATCTTAAGATGTTACGTCAATAAAATGATTGAGCTGACTACCTGCTGTAATTTAGTAGAACGGCTCAGAATTTTCTTTGACATTCATTACAGTCAAGCTTTGTTACAAGTTTTATTTCATCAAAGCCTTTTCAGGTTTTGGTTTTGGTTACTTTAAATGTTTTTCTTTCGAGGTTTTTTGTGCTTTTTGCATAATTTTGCTGATTTGATTTAGTCTCATTTGTTTTCATTTCCATATTTTTAGTTTATTTCGATATTTTTTATTTGCTTGTTTTTATTTCATATTTTCGCATGGAGACATCTGAACCGAACTTTATATTTCCTGTTAGTCGAGCACTCACAATTCACAGTGTCACAGTAAAGTAAACGTCAATGACGAGCTATCTGACCATCAACGACACCGAAGATGAGTCATCTACGAATGATAACCATTGGCAGGAGTGAACAGGTACAAAATGAAACGGATGTACATTACAAACACAATCGCCAGTATCACAACGAAAATGAATGAGTTACAAGCACTAATAAATTTCTTCACTCAAACAAATCGTCCCAAATGATTGATGAAAAAACAACAGCGGATAAAACCCCCCAAATCCCCTCCTATCTTTATCCAAGGTGTAGAAAACTATTAGGAAATCATAAAATGCCTACATTCTGCACTCAACAAAGAGGATTATGTCTCAAAGGCCACGAATAATAACGAAGTAAAAATCAATAGAAAATTATTATAAACTTAGCAACTTTCTTCAAGTTAAAAAAATAGCCAATCACACATATCAACCAAAACAAGAAACAGCGTATCGTGTTGTAATTAGACACCGTCCTCCCACAATTCCCATAGAAGAAATACAAAATGAGGCTCATCAACTAGGACACCCAACTAACATATACAACATAAGAACCAGATGAAAATCCAAGCAACCTCTTTTGTTGTTTTTCATTGGTCTAGAACCTGCAGATAATAATAATAATAAAAATATATACAATATAAAATACCTACTAAATCCAAGCATCCAAGTTGAACCCCCACAAAATAAGAAGGAACTTGTATATTGCAGTGGATGTCAGTATTACAATGTGAAATGTGGTAGAAATGACAACTCCGCTACATGCACAAGAAGAAGAGATACTCCTGCAACATGTGCTTTATGTCGCGGGGTCCACCCTGCGAACTATAAAGGCTATACAGTTTATCAAGACAGAGGAGAACAAGGCCAGCCAATAAACAAAATTCTACCACCTCTGTATAACAAAATCCTACCTACTGCACCCTTAAACACTGAAATGGCACTTTCAAAGTTCCTTGACGAGTTCAAAAACCTCTTTAACCAGTTATTGCGACAAAATGACGTCTAACTTAATATGCTTACCATGGTCATTAACAAAATTGCTTCATAATGGATGCTTACCTAAGACTATCACTCTGGAATGGCAATGGCCTCCAACAGCACAAAGATAAACATATGAACAACATTTATGTGTCCGAAGCACACTTTAACTTAAGGACTTATCTATTACCGCTCATGGCAATAGTTATAAGGAAAACCATCGCTCACCATGAATTATCTGAACATGAATATAATTATCTTCAGGCCACAATAACAGAAGTACGCAAACTGCCAAGTCCGCTAACTACGTATATCTACAGTCTACTGCCGACCATGCCATAAACTCACGAAGGAAATCATGATAGATTTCTTTACTTCTTTGGATCCCTGCTTTCTCGCCGGGGGTGACTTCAATGCCAAGATAATGTATGTACAGGGTTTTTATAAAATAACTCCTTGGTTTCAAAAAATCACTATGAAATAACGGAATAAGTTAAAAACATGCGGTTTTCATATTTGTGTTCGGTATATTATTAAGTTTTTCATAGCTAATATTCGTCGCGGTTGGCACTCCTGCGTGACCTTGGCACGCGCGCGGGAGGGGACGTATCCGGCCGGCAGTGTCACTGTCAGTCATGGCTACACCGCAGCAGGAAGCTCAGGCGTGATTTGGTTCATTGAAACGCGTTCAGTAATCACAGTTCAGTGTAATTATCGGCGTGAATATGGCGGTACTGCGCCTACGAATAAAACAATTCTGCAGTGGGGAGAGCTGGATTACCGTTTGGACGTGTGCTCTCTCACTGAGGGAAGATGTACACACTTTGTTACAGTAAAACTCCTACATACTGGCCGATGGACGTGGGTAAAATCCCTGAGCCATTGGATTTCTTCGTCTCATGCGGCTATTAAAGTAATCATGCCCACATTGAATCCAACTACGATTTATCATCTGACCATTCACTCGTAATTTTTACAGTTGGTGCAACTATTATTCTCAAAGAAGTCCGGCCCATACTTTAAGCAAAAAATACGAATCGGGAATTGTTTATAACTCTTCTAGAACATAACTTGGAGATTCAAATTAGGCTAAAAACATTTAAAGAAGCTGAGGATGCCATAAATCATTTTATCTCAACTTTCCAAGAAGTAAGATTGTATGCTCCACCCACGATGGAGCCTAAAGCAAGCCATATCATTAACATCTCGTTACAAATAAAGGGCTATGCAAGAAGCAGGATTGCATGCTATACCCACGACAAAGCCTAAAGCAAGCCATATTATTCATATCTCGTTACAAATAAAAGAGCTAGTCGCTGAGAAACGTAGAGCAAGAGTCAAGTGGCGTACGTACGCGTAATATCGACGATAGAAGACAATATAATAGTCTAATGAGACAGTTTAAAAATAAACTAAAAGAAGCTCGAAATCAACGATTCAATCAATATCCTGGAGATCCCTTTAGATATGATAATTCTCTTTGAAAACCCAGGAAAGGCCTCAAATGTCACGTCCACAAGTTTACGACCCATCACTGTCTACTCTAGTACAGGTGAATGGGCTAGAACAGACCTTGAAAAGGCCGAAGAATTGGCACAGCACCTTTCAGAAGTATTTAAACTCCACATGGAAGAGCTGTATGCTGCCATTAAATATTTCCTCAATGCACCTCTACACTGCCGTGCTAAGCCCAAAAGTATATATTTTTGAGAAAATTGATACGTATATTACTAGAACTTTATGGTGATATCTGCCCAAAACGTTCTTAGCCATCACTACCAATACGGATAAATACGAGGGTTGTGTTTTTAGTTTTGCATATAGCCGCATATAGAAGACACCACCAATGAAACGTTAGCAGTCAAAATTAAACTCAATATTAAGTTAACCTAATTGTAAAGTTTCATTAAGATACGGCAAGTGATTTAGCTACAGCGAATTTTTAAAGTACAAGTAACCCGACAAAATGGAATTAAGAATTAATTTCGAAGAAGATTATCTCAACAACAATGTTTCGCCGAGTTGGTTTCTGTTTTTGGTGATGAAGTACCACATCAATCGACAATTTCCAGCTGGTACTTCGAATTCCAACGTGGACGCACCAGTCTCAGCGACGATCCAAGGACTGGTTCACCAAGGACAGCAGTCACCCAAAAAAATATCGATGCTGTGCGCCAGCTGGTCAAGGAAGATAGACATGTGACATATCGCGAGATTGGGACATCCTTGGGCATTTCAAAGACCTCAATCCAAAAAATCCTGCATGATGAACTGGGTGTGAGAAAGATAGTTTTCCGTTGGATCCCGCATCTTTTAACTGAAGAACAAAAGGTGACTCGCCGCGACCTAAGTCCCAAAGATATTTTTACGTTCCCAAGAATCAAGAATGGACTGCGTGGTCAACGGTTCCAATTACCGGAAGAAGCAGTCGATACTGGCGATTTTGACTGTTCCAACTGAAGACTGGAATAACTGCTTTAACATTTGGTTTGAACGGACGAAAAAGTCTATCAATCTATGTAGAGAATACTTTGAAAAGCAATAAAGCGGTTGCGCAAAATATGGAAAAACATTTTATCATTTGACTATCGAACTACATAGGTGTGTCAGTTGGCGCTTTTGGGCTTAATACAGCAGTACAGCTGTCACCACCAATTAAAGCCTTCTGCCCTGGCGAGATAAAAAGCGAAATAAAATGTCTTAACAATGTTGTGATATACCAAATCTTATAAAGTCTAAATGTTCTATGTACGCCGACGATATTAAATTATACGGAGATCCGTAAACTAAAAAAAGAAAAATTTAGTGCGCGATGCCGTCAGTTCTGTTTAGTGAATCGAGTTTTTGAATTGTGGAACGATCTTCCTTCGGACGTAGTGAATGCTTCATCGGTCAATGCGTTTAAAAACCAGTTTGACTTATTGTTTTAGCTATACTGCGTGTATTTACATAGTTATATGATCAACTGAGTTCTTTTTTTCCTGCCATTGGTGCAATTCATGTATTTGTTTATTAATTGTACATACACACACATTGTTGTTTATTCCTAATAACGGATCTTATAGGACACTTTGTCCTCTATCCGTTCTCTTGTAGTAATAATAATAATAACAAAGCTCGGGGCTACGACCCAATTGCAGCAAGAGTATTAAAAAAAAAACTTGACATAAGGTAGAAAGGCATACTACTAACCATTTTATTCAATTATATCTTGAGACTTAACTCTATTGGCCTGTACAACTCAAATTTGCTCAGATTGTAATGATATCGAAACCAGGCAAAGACTCAAACAAACCAACTTCATACCGGCCTATTAATCTTCTTCCTGTGATATCTAAACTCCTGGAAAGATTACTACTAAAGAGAATACAGCAGGATATCCGCCTTGAAGACAATTTGTATTCCGGCACAGCCACTCGACAATTCAACAATGCCATCGCATCACTGACACTATTAATAAGGCTTTGGAAGAAAAGAAATACTGCTCTGCTGTATTTATAGATGTTCGACAAGCGCTCGGCAAATACTATATAAAATCAATTCCCGTACCAGTGCCATTCATTGAGTAAATCCTACTTGGTTAGTCATACCTTCCAAATTAAATTTGGCAGCGAAACTTCAATCAATCATAAAGTTAATTCCGGCGTTCCCCAAGAAAGTTTTCGAGGTCCACTTTTTTACCTCATTTATACCGCAGCTTTATCACTCCCACCCTTAACACAAACAAGAACCGCCATCTTTGCTTATTGACGAAAATCCAACAAACGCGACACATTACGAACAGGAGCATTTAAATCATATTTGAACTTAGATGGATAAATGGCAAATCAAAATTAACGAAAGCAAATCTGCCCACGTAACATTTACATTAAGAGTGTAGTTTACGAAAGTCAGTTACCTCGGTATGCATCTGGACAAAAAACTTAACTGGAAGTCTCACATTTTAAAGAAGCGAAAATGTATTGGTTACTAGGCAGATCTTCACGTATCTGATTTGAATAAAAAATCTTGTAATTCAAACGCATTCTTATACCTATTTGGATGTACGGGCCTGAATTGTGGGGAAGCTTCAGTTAGTCAAATGTGGACATATTGCGAGGATCAGAACTTACATACATACCTACATACAGTGTGTCTCACTCTAGACGGCACCACCCCAGTATTTTTTTTATATATTATCGATTTCAAATTTTTTTTTGTATGATTATACCCCTCACTAAATTGTACTTTTAGGGTATGTTACTTTCCCTTCACGATCAAATGCTAGTCTACTACGATTTAAAATAAACAGCAAAATTGAAGAAGTCGTATTAGGGATTTTTTTATTAAAAAATCTTGTTAATAAAAGTTGTTGAGAATCGTTGAAATAAGCTAAATCCGAAATTTCTTTAAAAACAAAAAATTTTAAAATCTTAATAAACCATGTGTCGCAAGTAGACGGTAAGCCCAGAAAAAAATTAAAAAGATCAATACAAAAATTGAATTGGTATGTTCTGTTTACATTCAAAATCTAACGCCTTTGTTGTTCATACTGATAAGAGTCCAGGTAGGTATTCGTAGGTTAATGTCAGTTCATTACATAATTGTGTTATGTTTCATTTCTATTGTAGGTTTTTTAAATGCATATTATCCAGCGGTTCGCAAAAGTGTATAACAAAATTTAAAATAAACAAAAATCGCCATAAATTTTTGCAGTAATGTACTTCTATTAAGGTCAGCATATACCCATTTAATTTAATGACAATACCCTTGAATCACCTTGTATAATAAGTTCTATAGAGCTAATTTTTTGACTGTACAGTTAACATGTAGAAAAATTATTGTTGAACTTATACTACTTAAACTGTATCACGAAGCCGTTTACTTTTTAGCCTTCTTTGGTAGGTTTTATCAAGTAGAGGTTGAACTGTCGCATTGGAATGGGTCTCAAGTCTTCGGAGATGGGTAGCTGTATATTGGGCAAACTCTTCTTTGACATAGAGAACTTTGAGGTCCGTACGGAGGGTGCGATTGTTTACGTACCACGTACCAGGGGGCGGCAGCTAACATGCATAGGGTTTTGGATTGCCATCGCTAACAAATATTAAAACAAAAAAATGTTTTTAGCTATTTCGAAACGTTTTAAATTTATTTAGATATCTTTGTTTACTTAGAAATTTTTATTTTTATAATTAATTTTAATTTTTTCGCAGGACAGAAAATTTAAATGATCCCGGAACTGCATTACACGTGTATGAATTTGTTAACTCCAACTTGATGTTTTTCATTCGACCTACTTTACATGTTTCATCAAAAAAGCTCATTCTACTTATTAAATTTTTAATTTTAATGTTTTACGTAAACAAAATAACCTCGATTTATCTACGGTTTCTGAACAAGAAATGTCTGTACCGAATTTTCTTTTACCATAATTGAATTTCCTTTTTGTTAAAAGGAAAACGTAATTAAAGGTTCATTAACTTGTTTTTGAAATTTCAAACAGTACAACCTCAGTTCAAAGGATAACGAAAGGGGAAATACGTTGCAAATAATGTGATCAAACGCATGTGTATGCTGTTTTAGATTAAATACACAAAGGAAACCTAAAGGGTAAATTGTTTACATTAAATACTGGTATAACTTTCCTTGAATTATGAATTTAAAAGAGGAATCTCAATGTTTGCTTTAACGATTTCCTAAATGCTGAAGAGTAGGAGTTGATTAATTAATTAATATTCTTTATGTCGAAAATTCATAAAGTAAATTGAATTTGGTTAATTAATATTTTTACATTGCATAAAATTTAGCAACAAAATCTAGATCGTTTTAATATTCTCGTTATTTGGGGAAGGGGTTTTCAAGACTTTTCAGAGTTTCAGATGACTAAAATTTGTCCTGGCAGAGCTGGCTAGAGTTTGATGAGGATTTCTGTCTTGGTTATTCAAGAAGACATCTTCAGAGACTTGCTTTAGCCATTTTTAACAGGAAATTTTCCATTTTCAGGGTTATCCAACGTTCCACTGTTTGATCATTAATCACTGTTAAAATCTTTTAAGATTTCTTCTTTATTAAAAATTGCAAAATCAAGGCCACAACTCGAGGTTATTACGAATAAAAGATCCCAAAACAGTGCTATTTCTGGCTTAATTAAAATTGACAGTTATCAGGGCATAAAAATTACATTCTGATTGTATTTCGGGATCGATTAGTCCGGTATGTTGGCGATATTTGCGGAAATAAATTTAAATTTTCCCGATGCAACTGGGGTTTCCATCCCTCAAAATTCTGTCAAAAATCTTTAACTTAAAAGGGGTCCAAAACTAACCGATTCGTTCAGTATTCCTGATTTTGATTCGATTTGATTTGGTCGAAGTTTATAAAGGACGCTCGGGATAATAAGCATCCCTCTTCTAATTATCATTGACTAACAACGAGGATTAAGGTAAGCAAGTAAACAAAAGGGCGATGATTAAACGTAAACAATGCCATAAAATGGACATATTGGTCGTGTATCTTAATTGAGACCGAAATCTAAAATTATAATCCGGGAATAATTAACCTGTTTTGTTCAATTACGAATTGTAGCAACGTATTGCAGCGCAATGCAGATATTTTTAGGTCGCATGAGAATAAGAATTTCAAATGTAAACTCTTACATCAGCCTGCAATAAAAGATGCAAACGTTGTCGTTTCTGGAGACAATTCCGTTTGAACGCCACACAATTCTCATAATAACGTAGGAATATAAATTCATGGCTGAAAATTTAAAACGGTTTCAATTAAAACGGGGACACGGTTAACGCAGCTGCTTAATAAAATGAAACTAGAAACTAGAATTACTTTCCAATTTCGTCCATTAGTCCGACAGAAACACAAGGGGTCGCCTATTTAGTGGCAATTTAAGGCACCCGGCACGAAAACGTTTAGAAAGTTCCATCAGATATGCAGAATAAAAATTGTTTCAGGGTCCAGAAGTATAGAAATATCAATGTTTAGCGTTAATATATGAGTAGGGAAATTCGTTTTCCTAGTGCCACGTGGACGTAAATAACCGCAAATCGCTTACCTTTTTCGCAGTATTCGCCCTCGTAGTCGGGATTGCGGCACTCGCAGATGGGACCGCTATCTGTGGAAATGCAGATACCACCATGCTGGCAGGGGTCTCGAGTTTCACACACGTCGCTGCTGTTTCCTCTTAGGGTCTGAAAATAAAATGGACAAACTGTAAACTTCTGTGTTTGTGCAGGAGTTTCGCTTTGTGCATTAATTATACAAAGGGTTGGCGCGGCGTCATATTTCGGTCGCCCCTTTTTAAAAGCGATATAAAACTCGAAAGTGTTACAAGTGCCATGCCGTGTCACCAGGGGGATTGTAGGCTAAAATATTTTATTTTTAGAATTTCTCAATTTACAATTCAGTTTTATACAAGCCTAGGAAAACCTTAAATTTGAGCATATTTTTAAAATATATGCATACTATTTGATACATACTGCATATTACGTGATATATGTTGTAATATTTCAGTTTAACCATAGAAGAAAATCTTAACTGTCTCGAAATCTATGCTCATTTGATCAAAAAATAAAAAACTTTTAAGGGCCTCTCGATGGTGTAGAAGGCGACTGCCAGGTTCACGTTACACAGATACTGGGTTCAGACCCAGTCATCATCAGATTTTGGTATGCAGTTCGTTAGGTTCAGGTAGTTATTAATTGCAGAAGACCAACAACAGAGTTAGTCGACTACGATAAGCTTAGATATAAAAAGCATTTTAAAGTCGTAAATGATATGTATATTCTGGAAATATACGTATATGTATAAATATATTACGCTACGATATACCTATATTCTAATATTTTACTTTAAGCAAAACTAACAATCTGAAAGATATTATTGATTAATTGCATCTGTCGCATATTAAATTGCATATTTGGGCGTATATATTTAATCAAAAAATAATAATTCCTGTGCTTTAAATAAAGTTTGGGATTTTGCTGGTGTTGTGAAAATAATTTTCTAATTCTGCGCTTGTTTAATAGAGCTAGTTTTTAGTTTTATCCTTGCAAATATGCCGACCATTCTATGGTATGTGTTTATACTGCACTTGGGCATGACTTTAAAGAATATATGCACGCTGTAGATATACTACGATATACGTTACTTAAAATCTGCAAGCAAACTGATTTTTCAGGTGGCATGAATAATTGTTCAAGGAAGACTTATAGTACATATGGCTATAAGCTATAAATATTAATGTACATTCTGTTACCCAACATTATGTTAAAGTAGCACGTTGATAATCGTGCTGCGTTTTACTTAACATTTAACAAGCCTTTTGCCTTTGTAGTTTGCCATAAATGATCATGTTTCTATTGAATTAGGGCATATTTTTAAATATCTATTAGTGAAAGGTGCGGATCAAGAAGTGTTTTGTTGAGTTTGGGTTTCTGAAATTTGATTTATTAAATAATATTGTAGTGGTTTTTGAAAATGTTCTATTTCTATTCAGATTTAGCCATTTAGACATATCAAATTTTGTCTCGAGGCTAGTTAAATACGCACACAATACGTATATAAATATACATGTATATACATGTGCTTGTATTGGATTTTTAAAAATATGTTGCAGAATACAACTTGATGTAATCCGCTTCGAATAAGCTTGTGATTTTTTAAATCTAAACTAGGACTTGTATTAATACCTTTGAGTGTAACTTTTAAACAGATGTACTTATATCCGCCAGTATGCTGCATATCTTTTCGCATTATAATACACTATTTATCCTAAAATCGCGTATTACTTAATATGTAATATCAGCAAATATTTTACTTTCAAAAAGTTTCATAAATAATCCGATAGTGGTAGTTGAGCTATTGAGCTCTAGCATATTTTTAAATATGCGTTGGTAACTAAAAGGTTTTGATCAAGCCTAAGTTCCTGAAATTTGGTATATTCAATATTATGATGATTTTTGATGGTTTTTTAACTTTTCGATTTAGTTACAACGAGCACCATTTTGGGTTTTATGGAATATACATGTGTATTTTATTTTAGTTGGGCATATTTTAAAAATACATTCACGCTCCAAATGTTACGCAAAAATTGAAGTGATTCACGTTGAGGTTCTGACTTTTAAATCTGAAGTAGGAAATGTATTATGTTTGGGTAATATTTTTAAAACGGATGTATATCCACCAATATGCTGCATATCTGTTCGCGTTACAATACATTTCATTTATTCTAAAATTATGCTAATGGGTACAAACATGACTCGTATTGCTTAATGTTTCATAAAGGTTTTGCTTCTAATTAAAGTTAGATTATTAACAATTTCATAAATGATCCCATAGTGGTGGTTTCTATTGAGTTCGACTGTGTTTCTAGATGTGCACTAGTAAAAAGTTTTGACCAAGAAGTATTCTGACGAGTCTGAATTGCTAAAATTTTGTTGATTAATTATTGTGGTGGTTTTTGATGATTTTTAAGAAATATATCTACATTACGGATATCCAATTCACAATAATGTCAATCAATAATTCACTTTAAGTAAGATTGTGATTTTTCAATTAAGAAAGACTTGTAGTCAACCAGCATGAATTTGAAGACTTCCACGGTCAGTGTCAGTGTTAAAAGAACGTCTTCCGGGTTGAAACCGTGTCATAGTTGAGAAAGAAGAACGCAACGTTCTGTCCGCTTTTTTAAGGGGCACTAAAAGAGCACGGCAATTCAACGTGTCAACCACGCTAGAGGCGAGACTCTTTTAGCAAGAGGAAGAAGGGCAGGGCAACTTAACTTGTAAACCAAGCTAGAGGCGAAACCCTTCTGGATAAAAACAGAAAAGCTAGCGACTTTAAACAGGCTATAACCGGTCAAGCGTATCGGACGAAGACGAAGATTGATCAAAAGTGGAGGGGGCGGGCAGTAACGATGGCAGACTTCCATATGTATGATAGGTAATAACCAGTGTCAATCTAGTCAAGAATGGGTATAACAAAAGGGATGTTAGGAAGGTAATCGAAAAATAATTACACCCCTCACACTCTGGAAGTTCTCAGAACACCTGTGCACCCCAGACTATTGCCTTCTTACCCCACATTCCCCAAGTTACTGCTCGCATTAGTAAGATTCTCAAAAAATATAACATCAAAACCATTTTCAAAGCCCTTCCAAAAGGGCCACAGACAGGACCGCATTAAGGTTCTCGTAGGTCCTAGGCACCAGGCCTCCTACCCTCCCGGCACCTCTGTTTGTTAAAACTTAACAACTAAATATGTATTCGTGAATGCTTTGTTTCCTAATTCCAATAAATATGCATTGGTGAAAAGCTTTGATCAACAAGTGTTGAGTCTGTAATCTAATTTATTAAATATTATGGTGGTTTTTTTAACTTTTTCGTTCCGTCACAATGGTGCTCATTTGGGTTTAATTGAATATATACATACTGAAATGATATTTTTAGTTTAATTATATAAATAAATATTTTTTTTTTATTTTGATTTTGAAATGTACAATTTAAAATTATATAAGTATAATTTTAATAAAATGTAAATAATGAATAGGTTAAAATGTTAATGTTGTTGTATGATTTAAAAAAAAATGTACAAATATTAGAGTTAAGTGAATTTTGTTAAATTAACGTTTTAATTGATAGAGGTTTTATTATATTTTTTCTACACCTATTTAATTATATTGCAATTATTAGCATTTTTTTTGTGAAAAATAGTACCTATAATTCACTGCAGTGAATTATGGATTCATAATTCACTGCAGTGAATTATGATTTCGGCCAATCACAAATACATAAATATTTCGCTAATCCAATCATATTTTAAATCGCCCGCGATCAACTCCTTCTGCGGCTGACAATCGACTCGCGTGACACGCCCAAGTGTGTTGTCATATTGCTTGTTTACAAAGTTATCAAATTTGACTAATTTGAGTCTAATATATTTGTTTAATAGGTGTAGAAAAAGTATCGTATTACATTCGCGATTATGGCCATTATTCGCTCAGATGATTTGTGCCACTCGCCTAACGGCTCGTGGGCTCAAACGTCGTCTTCGTGAATAATGGCTGTCATAATCGCTCATATAATAATATACTATTAAAAAAATAATAAATAGTAGGTAAAATAAAAAATATCCAGGGAGATGAGAATGTTTAAAAAAACTGAAAGGTGGTTGAAAAATACAGTTTTTGAAGTGAAGATTCTTTTTTCAAAAATTCTAATTTTGATAAAGAATTATAGTTTAAAATTAAAAAAAAAAAATTAATAAAACCTTTATCAAATGTATTAAAGAAGATGTTAAATAATATAAATATAAAATATATGGAAAAATATTTATAATTTTGAAAAAATATATTAATTAAATACAATTATTGAAGTTGGAAGTTTCTTTAATGGATAAAAATTGAGTGTGGGATAATATTGATAGGAGTAAACGAGTTTGCAGCGATTGTGGAGATCGATAAGAAGTTGGGATAATATTGATAGGAGTAAAACGAGTTTGTAGCTGTTGTGGATATTGATAAGAAAGTGGGATTACAGGATTGTTAGTGTGATGTTTAAAAAGTGATTAAAAAGGTATTTATTAAATAACAAATTTTGGTATTTAATGACAATTTAATTAGATAATAATTTTGTGTGTTAATTTATCAAAAGATTTGCATTATTTTTTTAATTTTTATTTGGTTTTCGTTAGATTGTAATGAGACGATCCCTTTAACGTCCTTTGATGAGAGTTCTTATAAAATAATAAATTGTAAAATACAGGCTGAGCTAACCGGAGCAATATGTGTTAAATGTGCTAGTTTTTCAAAAATAATTAATTTTACAATTAATTTCAAAGAGGAAGCATCTAATATCATTACAAATCGAACCCAACGTGGGGCGATATCATCACAATACATTATGTGTATTTTACTGAATTTAGGTATTTCTTTGGAAAACATATTCACGCTGCACACGTACAAGTTAAGCAACAACTTTAAATAGGTAATTCACTTTAATAAAGTTGTGGATTTTCAAATCGGCTTGTATTACGGTTCACTTTAAGTTTTAAACAGATTTATATCCGTAAATATGCGGCATATCTTTTCGTACGGAATACACACCTTACAACCTAAAATTACGCTAAAGTTTATTAACATGGCCGCGTATTGCTTAATATTCAATCACTTTTTAGTCTCCAATAAAATCATATTCTTCAAAATCTTATATATCGTATTTATGATTTGACAGTTTTGGTTTTATCGAGATAGGGCATATTTTTAAATATGCACTGAAAATGTTGGTTGCCCAGAACACGTTACTGAAGTTTGGTTATTAAATATTGTTGTGTGTTTTGATGGTTTTTCAAATCCTAGTAATAATTTTTCAAGCACGATATTTCCGTATAATATTTAAATATATGTATATCCACATGTATTCTGCATATCCGACTAAAACGGCGTTAAAGTATAACAACCTTGTAAACGTGCTGAATATTGTTTTGTATTTACTCATTTTTTAAAATCTCAATTAGTTTTTATTGAATATTATCTTATTTTAAAATATGCTTCTGAAAAATTCTGATTTTAAACCGTTTGGCTGCAACTAAGTTTCTTAAATATTGTTTGTAAAATTATTCTTAAGGATTTTTCAACTTTTCCATTTAGGCACAACATCTCTATTTAGGCACAACATCTCTATTTTGTATTTAACTAAATATGCATATTGTATTGTGGAAATTATAGCTGATAACCCATGTTCAGGTGGGGGTTCCGGTGGGTATCGGGGGAAGTCAGCAGTAATTTGGGCGTGAAAGAAGTACTATAACGACGGCAGACGTGCGAGAGTGTTTCAAAAATATTAAGATAATGTAACAAAGACGAATGTAAAAATATTTTAAGCGAAGTTTGAATTGCATTCAAGTTGTTCAACTCACGAGTACATGTGTTGATATGACGTCATTCGATCCGTTCGTTAACTGCAAAGTCGCATACGCCGTCCCAAGGTTGCATCTTTTAATGCAAGTCTATGTGAGTGCAATAAATGGAGACCTGATATCTAGTACGTGATTTAATGCAGTTTTACAATACCCACGCACATTAGATAAGACATTGAATATTGTAAGAGGGGAGTCAATTTACTGTATAAAAGCTAAACGGAATCACATGAACGATGTGGTTTTAACCAGCCATCAACCACACAGCTTATGGTAAATCAACACCCTTCAAGATGTGAATACATGTAAGATTGTTTAATTTTAACTTAACTTTCATTTGTGTAAATTGTTTAAGTTCACTCTATGGACTTAGTCGTTTAATTGTAATTCTGGACTTAGAAAATATTTGTGTAAATTATTTAAATTCATTTTAAGGACTTAGTCGTTTTAAGTATAATCGGAACTTAGCGTAATTTATATTTGTTCATATATCTTGACTTAAATTCAGGACTTAGACCAATTCATATGATCTTGTAAAACTAAAGCACTGATAGGAAATACATGATTGTTAGTTGAATTTGACTTTGATTTAAAACCTCTCGTGTAAAGCCAAGCAATACTCAAGTGGCGTCGTTGGTCAAAGACTCTACCAAACTATTTACGGTAACTTATTTATATTAATTATTAACAATAAACCAACCCCCCACTTCGGCACAATATAAACGTTATTTAATTATAATTAATATAAAAAAGTTGCGAAAAAGTCTTTGTTTATCCTTTCTAGAATCCCACACTATGTATATAAACATGTAGCATATTACGTGAAATACCAACAAAACTTTTTTTAGCACCGTCCTTAAAATACCTCAATTACTTATGCATCACGAAATTAAATTTTACATACGAGATGACAAGATGTTTGAATATTTATGAACGTTTTACTGCTCTGTAATTGAAAGAAATTAAGTACCCCATTATTTTCAGTTTTCCTAAACACTCCCTCCTTGTTTTTCTACAGCTAGAAGTTAGGTTATTGCTGATGTATACCTTTGATGTCAATAAGGCATGTTAGAACGTAATTTTGAAAATAACTCATTACTCAATTTTTAAGAAAATCAGCTACTATTTTAGTTTCTCTTTACATTCGTGTTAACTTTACATTCTCAGAGCTAAATTTAAAATATGCCAGCTAATTTTGAGGTTGATTACTTCAAATTGGTATACTGAATGTGAAATTGAAAAGGTTTAGAGATAAACGAATATATTACTTGGGTAGAGGTTGAAGAGCTCTTCGATGATTTTTATTTATTTTTTCTTGAAGAAAATTTGTATGAAAGCTACTTAAATAGGTTTTTCAGAAACGTAAACTCGATTACACAGCGTGATTTATAAAACATGGCGGTATCGATCTTAACTTAACTATAAAAACGATAAATTTCAAAACATTTAATTTTACTCCTCATTTGAACCACCTTCCTCTTATCTCAACACACCAAAACAGCCTTTTTATAGCGGGTTATATTTTACATAACCGTTAAGACAGAGGAGGCTCTCTTTTATATAAGAAAACTTGGGAAAGCGTTATTTAACTCCTTAATGAAATTGAGCGAACAATTTCATTTTAAACTAAATACACTTGCATGAAAGTTTTAATTACGTATAACAGTTTAACATCCTAAGTTCACATTTCACCATATTATTAAATTAATACGCGTTTATATAAACTTTATTGACGTTTTCAAAGTTGCAGGAGATTATAATAGTGGGGAAATATTAGGATGAAGGGTTATTATGACGTGCTTTACTTTATACAAAATATGCTACGTTTTATTAGTGAAAATTTTTTTTTCTGGTTGCTGAAAGAGGTTTTCAGGAAAGCTTGATTTTCTGTTCTTTTTTTTCTAAAGTTTAAGCTCTTTACAGGCTGAAACTTGATGTAAACTTTATTTAGACTCTTTTGTAATTCAATTAACTTGGATAGGAAAATAAAATTTTGTAATTGAAATTAAGCAAGCTTGGACAAGGAAGTCATTTTTTGTTACTGGAGTAACGAAAACTTTG
Source organism: Melanotus villosus (assembly GCA_963082815.1). Classification (NCBI taxonomy): domain Eukaryota; kingdom Metazoa; phylum Arthropoda; class Insecta; order Coleoptera; family Elateridae; genus Melanotus; species Melanotus villosus. Next base: position 4,800,806 of record OY720419.1, on the reverse strand, counting down.
ATTGAAAAGTGTTTGTTTTTTTCAAAAACTAAGAAAATTTGAGTGGAAAGACATGTTTTGTTACAGAAATAACGAAAACTTTGGTAGGAAGGTCAAATTTTGTTGCTAAAATAAAAAAAATCTTCGGTTGAAAAGCCTTAACTTTTGGGAAATTTCAAGTTTCCTTTTAAAACTTTACTGTTGGCCAAATGCAATGGCATTATTGTTATTTGTCAAAGTACTGTTTCGGGGCTTAAATTTTCAGCATTCAACTCCTAAACACTATTCTGAAACTAGCTTTTACGTTGTTTTGAATATTGCGCTCGATTTCTTTGCTTATTTGTTGTTTGAAATACTGAAAGTTTACAAAATATTGCTAATAATAATATTTAGCTAAATCTGAAAAGCATTTTTCAGCAGTTATGTTCCCAATACTAAAATCAAAAATTCACTAAAAAATTATGCTCTATTATAGTTTCAGCAAAATTGATTAAACCTAAGTTCAGGTTGTTTTAAAAATTGATATGATTGGGATAGTCACTTTATGTTAAGTATTTTCTAAATGATTGTGAGTGTGGATTTTTATTAGAAACGTTAATTGGACTTTTCCTACACTCTCTTGCATCAATGGAATGCGACGTTTCAGGGACGAAGACATGGGCAGATCCAGTCCCTGAAACATCGCATTCCATTGATACAACAGAGTGTACGAAAAATCCATTAAAATTTCACTTTATGTTGCTGAAAGTCTACAAAACTTAAGAAAACTTCAATTTTCAGCAGTCCTTTTGTTTAATTTTAGGGGTTGCTGAAGGTTTTCAGCAGTAGAGTTTAAATGGTCTGTAGTTGTTTAAGTAATTTTTCTAACTACATTTTGTATGCCGAAATGAAAAACCTAAAGCAGAAATATTACATTTTGAGCAGGACTAACTTCAGTTGTTTGCTGAATTATAATTTTAATAATTGCTTTCAGCATCCACGGCCTAGCGCTTTCAAAAGGCTGAAAGCTTCCACCTTTTTGTGCTGAAAGTCCTTTATGTTCAGAAAACGCAGCAGAAATGCCACAAACCCTTAAATTTTCAGTAATTTCATAAATATCTGAACTGTGATTTTCAGGTGCTAATTGAAATTAATAACCATAACTCACTTCTTTAGCTCTGTCAAGGCGTAAAAGTTTAGTGTTTAAAAAACAAACAAAAATCCAGATTTAAATCTGAAGTGTGCTGAAGTACCACATTTACAAGAGTAAAGATGTTTCAGAGCTGAAATCAGCGGAATGAACGTATGATAAACAAAAGTATGTTGAAATATTTCTACCTTCAGATGTCAAATTAAATAATAAATGAATATCCGAACGAAAGTTATAATGCCACTTTGAAAAATAAACAACAACAAAAAATTGGTTGCTGAAAATTATATTTGAATTTTGAACATGTTTATAGGTCTTTTGGGGGAGTAATTATTGATAAATTAAATTTTCAGCAGCCAGTATTTGAAATGAAGTTGAACTTGAAGTGCTTGCTTGCTTACTTTAGTTCTAATATTACAGAAAGGTTAAACTGCTTAAATTATCATCATCAATTGACATGGAGCAGATCCCCGTGGATCAATCCTGGATTACGCCAGACCCATCCCATGCCAATAGGGCGTGGAGGGATTTGTTATGATAGGAGGGGACGCCAGCCGTTAGACACCGCTTCTACAGTGCGAGGTAGTTAGTAGATCACATATTCAATGGGAGTTGGATATACATATGACCGAGATGGTTAGACAAGTTTTTCCCATCTTATATTAACACTATTTCTAGTATTACCGCTAGTTTCCTGGGTCTATGCAATGGAATGCCTTAGCGCAGACATGCCTGCCCTGTTGACGCAAAAATGTAAAACCTTGGTGCGGAAATATTATGGTTTCAGTTGAATAATTTCAAGTATCGAGTAAATCGTAGTTTAAAGCTTTAAGTTTGACTTTCAGTGCTGAAATGTTCTGTTAAAGGAATTATTCTAGGTTAGCTGAGTTTAAGTATAATAAACAAGAGAATATTAGAAAGCTTAGAATTTTAATGGCAATAAGATCTTCTTAGGCCTGAAGAAGTTGGTTTTCAGTATTTATTAAAATGTTTAAAATTAATTCTTAGTAATAATCTTCAGTAATCAGTTCAACACATTTTGGATATTCTGACTTTTCAGCATTCGGAACCTAACCTTAATAATACTGAAAATTTTTGATTATTTGAGTTTGACTTTATTTAGGTCCTGTTGTAACTGATGCAATATTAAAACCGTGCTTTCAGAATCAAAATTTTTAAAGTAGGACGAGGGCTGTTCTCTTTCCTCAGAGCCTATCTATTAGGGCCATTAAAATTTGCAACAAATTTTGTTTGACAGTGGAAGCTAGTTGTTTACAAGTTTAATGACAGTGACGGTTGACAAATATACTTGAACAGTTTAAAATACATAAGTTTAAAGTAATCCTTTTCGCAAGAAATCATGGAATTAAACAGAGAACATTATCGAGCTGTGATTTTTTACAATTTCAAACGAGGCTTAAGCTGTAAACAATGTTTTGAGGAAATCAATGGAGTATTTGGTGACAAGTCGTGTTCTTTAGCTACCATAAAGAATTTCAACGTGGTTGACTTTCCTTAAATGACATTTTTCGAGCTCCTAAGCCAAAAACAGCCGTTGCCAAAAAGTGGTCTTGTTCGGAACATGATTGAAGAGGACCGGCATGTTACTGTAAGGAGTATACCATTTTACACAAAGATTTGAAGGTACGTAAGCTTTGTTCACGTTGGGTAATGCTCGGCCACACGCGGCTGCTCGAACCATTGTGTTTTTCTTTTTTTTTGGTTTTCACGGATGCAAAATTGCATTGACTATGGAGGCGAATACTTCCGCTCAGCGGAAAGGGCACATCCTATGTATTTAAATCCTGTCGTGAATAAAAGAACTTTATAAAACTTAAATAAAAGTTATTCAAGTTACCAGTTAATAGTAGTGAAGTTAATGATGGTATTTATTACGTAGTTTACGAAGTTTAGCGCCATTTTACGAATTCAAAGCGTTCGGTATTAATTATTTAGAGTAGTTTTTCAGGAGTTAGTTAGGAACGAAGTTTTTAAAGTAATTACCTCTTTGCTTTGCTTAATAATAGAATAAGGTTGGTGGATTTAAATTTTCTAAATTTTAATTTATGTATGTGTAAAGAATTTGCATGTGAAATGAAATTCAAGACAGATACCATCTGTTAGAGGATTGTCATCGCATTCTACTTGTAAATTTTAGTAGCAATTTTAAATTTAAATGCTAAACGATTTCGTTATCTAGCAAAGCCAGCTCGAATAAAGCATGAAACTTAAAGTTTTGTTCGTATTTTTATTGCGGGAAAAGTTTTACGTCCGCTTCTCCCAACAACAACTTTATTATTAAACGTACGGACAAATTCTTCGAAAATTTATACATCTCGCATTAAAAGTAAAATATGGCTTAATAAATTAACATATTTAACATATCCAGGCCATTAGGCTCCTATTATGGTAGGGAGGGAGCGATATTTTATTCTTAAAACTTCTTAATTAACACTATTAAGGCGAAGATATTCGAGTAACTCGAATCGGGACACTGCGGCGCGTAAATGAAAAACACCTAATGGATTAACAACGAAAGAAAATTTAAATAATTCAATTAAGTCGAAGGTACAATGTGGCTAAATTAATTCCGCCTTCCCTCTCTTTCCCCCCGTTTTTATCCATTTAAGAAAAACGGAGCGAGATCCACCATTGACGTACGAAAACTATAGAAAAGACGGAGTCGAAAGACTTCATCGTGCCAGTTAAGGGACACTTAGTCTAACGCTTCGAGGGGCATACCTTTGTTCAAGTTAATTTGTTTAATTTCTAATTAGAAGTGTTCTACTTCGCGTTTTCTACGCGTCCCACTACGGTGTGATTGTCTTCTTCGACCTGAATGATTGCTTCATTAAAGCACTGTCACTGTTGATAACAAAAGGAGAAAAGGGTTGCCAAGTTGGAATGGGGGAAACTCACGTTAAATATTTTAAACTGACGTTTACACCCACTTGAACGGATTAAAAATTTAATGAAGGTTTAATGAAAAATTCGTAGATTAAGATTTAATCACGAATTTATTTCTTTTTAAGAAAAACGAAAGACGAGTAGGTGGATTCTGCGACAAAACAATATAAGTTTCCTAAAATTACAGGGCGTCCTTTATACGCCCACATTAATAATGGTTCTGACGATCGATAAGACTTATTTGCGTAAAAGGCTTTAGGAAAGTTCGAAAAAATTAGGACAGATTCGGAAACAACTCGGTTATCACGCCGAATTTAGTTTGAGTTGGCACAAAAGTGATTTTTAAATCTAAAAATAATCTGAGTTTTAAAATTTCCACAAAATTCAAATTTTTAACAGTGTAGTTCTAGGTTATTTTCGTAAAGATTTTACAGGTTGATTTCCTGAATATAATTATCTATAAAAGGTATACGCTTAGATATAGCAGAGTTGATTAAATAATTAATTGTCTTAGTAATTTGGAAATCAAATTTATAGACATGAATTTATTTTAGCTTTAAAAGTTTAAAACATCCAAATATTTCCAAAATTCAAACTATTTTCAAAAATTCTTCCTAATTGTTTAAAGACTAACTTCCTGAATTTTATGAATTATTTTTCACCTAGGCTGTGGATTGTGACGTTAACGCGCTGTTTATTAATTCACAATCCAACTATGCTTCATCTCTTTCTAAACTAAGTTTTTATTACCTATTGCACACGAACGCGTGTCTGCCCATACAATTCTTGGGCGGGGCAAGTTGACTTCACAACCCTAATGCTAGATGAAAAATACTGTAGGTACATAATATACTGTCTTTGCAGGAGAGTTGATTAAATAATTTAATAAGTTGTCTTAGTAATGTGAAAACCAAATTCGCAGATAGGCATTTGTTTGAGTTTAAAAATAAATTTTAAATTTAAAAAAATGCGATTTTAAATTTATTTGACAGCTTTTCCCTGAGTTTTCGCCTTCCTTCCTGAAGTTAAATAATTTTGGAAATTTTACTTAAATTTTGTTAAGAAAGTTATTCAGTTTAATGATAAAGGTACAAAAGAAAACAGGAGAGCTGATTAAATAATTTAATAATGTTCTTCGTGATTCGACGACCAAATTTTAGACAAGAATTTACTTAAGTTTTAAAATATCCAAAAATTTCAAAATTTAAAAAATGTGCTTTTGAATTATTGTGGGAGATTTTTCGTAAATTTTTTAAAGCTACATTCTTGAATATAATTATAAAAACACAAAGAAGTAAGAGAGTTGATTAAATGATTTAATAACTCGTCTTCGTAATTTAAAAGAGTGTATCTTTAAGTATTTTGGAAATTTTTAAAATTTTTTTAAGCCAGAATTTAATCAAAAATGTGCAGAAGAATAGAAGAGTTGATTAAATAATTTAACAATGCTCTTTCCAGTTGTACGCTTTTCCAGGTCTATTAATGCGATGTGGGCCTCTCTATCTCGTTGTAGTCGTTTCTCTAATACTAATGTTAACGTAAATATGTTATCAATAGTGGATCTACCCGCTCGGAACCCTCATTGCTCCACAGCTTGTTTGCCGCTTATGTCGTTTTCTATTATATTTTTCAGGATTTTAGAGTACATTCTATCAATCGTGCAGATCACAGCTATTCCTCTGCAATTCTTTGGATCACTTAATTAAAGAACCTTTCTTATATATTGTAGTTATACAGGGTGATTCAAAGTATTGTCATTAATTTTAAGGGTAGGTAGAGCATATTAAATACAACAACTTTTCTCAATAAACCATGTGTCGCAAGTAAACCGTAACCTCAGAAAAAAATTATAAACATTAATACAAAAATTGTTTTGGGGTACCTAACTGGAATAGTGGAATAGGTCAGTTCTGTTTACCTTAAAAATTTTAATTTATCATTCGTCTTTCTTGTCCGTACTGATAAAGAGCCCAGGTGCGATGTGACGTAGCTTAAAGGCGAGTTCTGACATATCAGTTTCGCTGATTCATTCTGGCCGATTCACTTTTAATGAAAATGGAAATGAAAATGCGTACGTCCACACGTGTCATTTTATTATTAATCATTTATTCCTTTTGCGTTTACTTTTCAATAATGATCAGCTAAACTGAACAAAAGTAGAACCACTTTTCACTTCCACTGAAAGGAAGAAATGACTGATCAGTCTAACTGAAGAGGTGTTCTAACGTTCATTATATAATATTCAGTTTCACTGAATCAGCCAAAATGATCAGCGAAACTGACACGTCAGACCTCGCCTTTAGCTAGTCAATTCTTCAGTGTAAAACTGCATTGTTCGAACGCGTTAATGGAAGGTCATCCTAACTGTATGACCCAATTAATTAATAATTGACGTTTTAATTTACGGGAAAGCTCTTCAAAATGCTGTAGCAGCTCTGAAAGACAGTTTTTTCTTTGTGTAGTGCTTGTTTGTGTGTGTTTGTTGGATTAACATTTTTTGTAAGTGCAGTTTCACTTTATTAACACCATTTTTTCTAATTTCACTTTTTAGACATGCCACTAATTGTTTACTGTCATCAGTCTTAATCCTGAAAAAATTGCAGAGGAAAGTGAAACCTGTAAATTACATAATTGTGTAATGTTTCACTTATTTTTGCAGGGTCAAATTTATACCGCGCATATTAGCCAGCGGTTCTCAAAAGTGGGTATCAAAATTTAAAATAAAAAAATAGCGATAAGCTTTAAATTTTTGCTCTAATGTACTTCTATTAAGGTCAGCATATAGGTACCCATTTAATTTAATGACAATAATTTTGAATCACCCCGTATACGAGGTTTGCCATTCTTTGTGGATCTGTTCGCCATTTATGCATCTTTCATATAACTTCATTTCCTTTAGTTCTGTGGGACCATATTTTACGAATTCTGGGGGAATTCCTCCTGAACCTTATTTTGGTGGGTTTCAAAGTTTCTTCCACTTGTTGTAGTGTCAGCTTTATCTTCTTGAGATTGTCTTTCAGTAAACTGTGGCCTTTGTTTTTCTAATAGTCCCTCGAAGTATTTCATCCATTCGTTTTGAGGTACGTTTATTAAATTGGATTTGTTTTGAATTGATGTTTTCGTACATTTTAAAGTCTTCCATGCTTCGGAGCTCTTGGTACCTCTAATATATTGATCGACATATTTACATTTGTTTATCCATGAAGCATTCTTTTTTCTATGATTTCCTGTCTATTTAGTGTTTTGACTATATGCTGTCTATTAGCGTCGTTCTTGTTCTGCAGGTATTTCATGTGGAAAGCTTAAATATACACCCACCACTAGTACAAGCAACAGCAAAACTTTACGAACATAATTTCGCAAGAATAAAAATAGGCAAAAGTTTAGTACAATAAAAGGGCTGAGGCAAGGGTGTTGTCTATCCCCTACTTTGTTTAAAATATACCTGGTCGGAGCTCTGCAAGGGTGGCAAAATAAATGTAGTAATATGGGACTAAAGATAGGGAACGACATCCTGTATACTTTATACTTTGCTGATGATCAAGTACTTATTGCAATAGGATGGATGTTACAAGATGGCCAAAAAGGGGTACTACAATGAATATCACCAGAAAGGCCCAAGAAAGGAAGACCGAGACGTAGCCATGAGAACAAGAAACCTCGAGATAGAAGATTGTCTCGATAGAATTAATTGGAAACTGGGAGGCGGAGAGACGACGGCAGCTGTAAAAAAATTCGCGTATATATTGAGATGATATTAATTGTTGTTTACGAATTTATTGTTGATGAAATAAAAGTTAATTATTTGATGCGGATTTAGTAATATAAAAAAATTTAGATTAGCTAGGTTATTTATTAAGTGTTGAAAATATAAATATTATTATTGTTGTAAAATATGAATAGCTAAATAGGGTTGCCACAGAAAAGTTAAGTAGTTGCGGTTGTCTTGAATAAAAAAGCAATTTTCCAATTGGAGAAAGAATTTTCGAAAAACGAAGGAGACGAAAAACAAGTTTCAAAATAAAGAGGCAGAAAAAATATTTTTGCAAAAAGGAAGTGGAAATCTTCCATAGGAAAATAAGTATTAATAATTAAAAACTTAATAATAATTGAAGCTGAATAAACTTGTTTATTTTAAATTACAAAATTGGTTAAGTTGTGTTACTGCATGCAAATTGGATGTGAATATAACTTGAATGAGTAATAAAAATGGAATTGGAAATAGTTCAGTGCTGAAGATTTGTGTTATTGCTAAACAGTTTTAGAATTGGAAATAATTATATACTGAGAATTGCTTGCCGTAAAGAACAAATATACAAAAACTGTGAGTGTACCTATAGGAATAGCATAGATAACTTTTAGTAGGGAATATAGGAAAAACGATTATTCAATTGTAATAAATCCGCATTAATGAAATTGAGTAGATTTATTTTAAAAAATTTAATTGAAATTAAAGACCTCGAATAAGAGAAAATTAAATGTAAGAACCTCAGTAACGACCCTTAAGAGTTTCTATTAACAATATCAATTGTAATATCATAACAAAATGGCACCCACCTGCATTTAAGTGTGGGGATATAAAGAAATATTGATATTTAATTGAATTATTGTTATTGATACTCAAATTATATTAAATTAAATAATTTAATACAACCTTCACTTAGATCAAAAGTAGCAGAAGTTTTAAAAATATCAAAAAATTTGTTTTAAACTTATTTTGAAAGATTTTTGGTAAATCTTTTCAAAATTCCCGAATTTAACTATAAAACCGCAAAGAAATCTGAAAGTTGATTAAATAATTTAATAAGTTGTCTTAGCTCGTATTTGAAAACCAAATTTATAGACAGGAAGTTGTATGTGTTTCAAAATATCCAAAAATTCCGAAAGTTATTTCTTACGATTTTTCGTAATTTATTAGAGGTTGACTGCCTTAATTTAATTACAAAAGCACAAAGAAATAGGCGAGTTGATTAACTAATTTAATAAATTGTCTTCGTAATTTGAAAACCAAATTTATAGACAGGCATTTCTCTTCCTATATTAAAGTTTGTCATAGTTAATTTACGTTATTATATGAAATGACGTGTGCTGAAGCAAGAAATTTAATCAATTTATTTGTTTTCTTACGTCAGCACGACGTTTATTAATTTTAAGTTGTATTAAAGCGCTTTAACCCTGAGTTGCTGAAAAACCTTGCCTTGAAACAAAATTCTCTAAGCAAACTTTAGAAATTAAAATTTAAACTAGTTCGGATTTAATAATACCTTGGTTTTGGTGCCTATAATACAACTTAAAAATTAGAAAAAAGAGCAGTTTCAGCCTTGGAAATTGCAAAGTTAAAACCCAACGGAAGACCCCTTTAAACTACCCAATAATAGTAATAATCAGAGCTTTGTAACCCAAAAATTTATTACAGAAACTCAAAGAATCGCCGAATTCTTAATAAATAAAAGTGGAAATCCAAAACGTAATTTTCCAAATGAATTTAGCCCAATCTAACAAATTTATTAAAGCGATTTGAACCCTCAAAGCCGTACATTTGTCTAAAATTAAATGTAAGTACATCAAATGAGATTACTACTGAAAATTGAATACAAACAGGAGTTTAATCAACAAGGTTTATTTATTATATTGTTTGGTTTAACGAAATTATGTTGGGTTAATTGTAAATTGAATTCCCTTTCAATAAAAACAATCATAATAAATATAATACAAAGGACTCATGTTTTATCAAAGCAACCACAACACATTACATTTGGAAAATATCAAATTGTTTTTAACAAAGTGAAATTATTAGCTGCATACGACCGAACTAGTCGAACTAGTAATTTTCGGAAATTCACGATTTTATTACAAATTACTGAACATTTATTATTGTCATATTGTGTTGTTGGTGACTTTGTTTGTAACTAAAAAACGCTTAGAATAATTTTAAGGAATAAACCGTTAATGATGGGAACAATTTTTGGTTTTGTTCAGGTGTCGTGTTTTTATAGGAATTTTTTCAGTTAACTTTTGAAATATTCTAATGCCTAAGCCTAGCCTGTAACAACCTAATTACCGCCATGAGAATTTCTGCGTATTTTTCATGTGTTGGCTGTCCCTCTTGTTTTCTATAATATAATATATATCTCAAATTATATATGACTTACAAGAATTGACATGGTTAAAAATGATTGAAAATTATAATGAAGACACAAATATTCAAGTTTTATTTAATGAAAATCAATTTGTTTAAAACAACCTTTAAGGGTTTAACAAGAATTCGTTCGCGTGTTCGACCATGCTCGACATTTGTGTGACATAAATGTTTAACCTCATGTTAACGTGTACCATTTCGTGCTAGAATTTTTATAATTCAGTTCGTTAGAGCTTAATAATATTGCATTTAGTTGCTTAAAATATCCCAACCATAAAATAACTTAATGCCCGGTTCATTTTGCTCTTTTCGTTTAAACCTTAAAGAAGAGCATTCGATTGCTTAATCAACATAGATAGGATATAAAACGAGTATGGAGCTCCTGGAAAGAAAGGGGCTCTTAAGAAAAATTGCCTGTAATTTTCTTTCCTTACCTTTGATATTGGATGATTGGATGGGGTTGTAGTACATACTAAAATTTTATTTTTTTATAATAACCTTATTTAGGCCCGCGGATTTTTAAAAAATGGTTGTGTTTAATGAGCCTTGCCGAAGCTGGGTTTTATGAACTGAATTGGTTTATTTACAAAAATTCAGGTCTGAAAATTGATGGAAGGTCCTTTTAGTTTCACTTCAGTTCATTAATAAAAATGAAGCTTTTATTCCTGGCTGAAGACAATCGAATACCGATTTGACATAAATCATCTGTATTTTTAGACAGAAAATAACTAAATTACAAGTTTCAGGATTTTATTGGAAATAAAATGATGAATTAATGCCTACGTTGTTTGGTTTTATTTTAAGTTCTCAGGCTTCAGAAATCTAGTTTCCTAACATTTTCACAGCTTACAAAGGTATTTTTTGAATGAAACGAATATTATTTAAACATGACGACCTTTAACCTTATCATATGTCTCCGTTTTTACTCAATTTCCCTTACAATCAATAGTTGAGCTTATTAAATATTAACAACGTTAAATATTGCTTCACTGGCTGTCCTTAATGAAATGAATTATTAATTATTCTCCTCGAATGTACATTTTTTTCAGTATGCTGCCTGAAAAATCAACAAAACATCATTATTTGCTCGTTTAGAATTTATTACAATCGATGTAGCAATTAAGGGCAATATTTCAGCCATGTTTCTCTGTCGAATTTGATAATTCTCGTCGATTTTCATTTCGTCATTACAATTTTTATTAACCGTGGCACACCTCATAGATTTACGTTTTTTAAACTAAAGTTTAATAATGCATAAAAAAAGTAGCAGAGAAGTTAGGTCAGAAAACGTGCAAGGCGTTGAGGATAGGCCAAAAAAAGTAGAAAATCTGGAAAGATGCAATTAAGAACGTGCAAAAAAATGCTTAAAACTGTGATTGTTGCCGAAAGGCAATTTTACCGGACGAGGAAACGGTATCTTTACACATAAACCCTCCCCAAACTATCGCACCGAGGTAGATCCTGCCCATGCTGTAAAGTTGGGCAGCTAATCGTTCGGAATGTCGTAGATAAAGAGCTAATCCTTTAGTTACATTGCTTAATCCATGAAAAGTGTAGGAGGGAAACGGACGGGGTGTCAAAATAAAACGATTTAAGGAAGAAAAACACCCTTTTGAAATTAATTAATTTGGTTGAGTCGTATTTTAATTTAAATCCGAATTTAAATTAGTGAGGTATAAAGTTTTAAGGTTGGATATTTTATATTTGGTGGGACTATAAAAAAGGTTTAAATCCACCCCCTCCCCCCGGAACATCTGTAATGTTAATCGCTCGATTAATGTTCGATTAAGCACAAAATTACATCGCACGTACATGTTCACACATTTGCACCCTAATGATTTTATTTATTACACCTACGACGAATTATTTATAAATATAAATTTTCGTTTTGAAATTCCCAGCAAAATCGTGAGCAGCTAAGCGTAGAAATTTGGAGAGCAAGGGTTACATTTTGGCCCGGATCTTTGGAGTTTGAAGTTTCAAGACCCTCATTTTTAGGAACCAAACAAACGTAAACAAAAGTAAACCCTTCTCTGGTTTGCCTAATTTAATAAGAAAAGGTCCAGGGTAATCCAACCCAATGCATTAAAACGCTTTGATTTGATTTACTGGGTTGAAAGCAAAGCTTACATCAGGAATTACTGGGTTAGCATTTGTTCTCGAAGAGATCTGCATTTTGTGCGGGTAGAAGTTCATTACTAAACTTCCAGATATTGCTATCAATTATATAACATTTTAAAAATTGAATAAAAATAGAGAGCTTGGCTATGATCCATCCACGATGTTTTTGGACAAGGTTTGGCCATGGAAATTTGATCGTTTTGCAGGTGTAACTTGGGCTTATTCCTGGCTCTTGGATCCTGCGTAAATTTGACTTTTGCCTTGAGATTATGTTGGCTTCCTTTTAAGCTTATGTTTAGCCAACCTTTCAATTCTCATTTATAATTTCCGGATTTTAGATTATTTTTCTACTTACTACTCCTTCTGCTCAGCGATATTTATGCTTTCTTCACGACGAATATTTAGTGACCTAAACCTGCGAACTGGAAATGGCAATACTTAAGGATATGAATTTAATTTCAAAAACCAGCAATGGTGCAAGCTTCATTCAAATAAGTAGCGAGTAGTTTATAGAATACGTGCATTTATTCTAGGTTGAGGTTAGAAATGTTTTTCCTATTGCACTGTGATGTAAATTGAAGCCAATCAAGATCAAGTCGGCAGGAAAAACATTGCGAAACCTCACTCAATCAGTAAATTAATAGTTTATACGCGAATTTGAGGTTGTAAATGGCACTAATTGTGACATAAATTGAAACCGAGAGGAGTTAATTTACAGGAAAACCATTGTCAAACATCGACAAAATAAATCACAAATTGGTTATAGAATATTTTAATACCTGCTTTAATTCCTATTTTAGGTTAGGATAGGCACTAATTCTGACGTAAATTGAAACCAAGAAACCAGAAAAACCATGGCCAAATCGAAGAATAAAATCACAAATAGTTTATAGAATATTTTAATTCTTGTTTTAATTCAGATTTGGGGTTACAATTGCCACGAATTTTGACATAAATTAAAGCCAAGAGTTAATTCACAGAAAAACTATGGCCAAACCTCGCGCAATAAAATTACAAATTAGTTTAGAATATTTTAATTCCTGTTTTGAGGTTATGAGTGGCACTAATTGTGACGTTTAAACTAAGAGTTAATTCACAGAAAAACCATGGCCATTCCTCGCACAATAAAATCACAAGCAGGTTGTAGAATATTAATTCCTGTTTTAATTCAGGTTTTAGGTTATTAATGGCAGTAGTTGTGGTGTCAATTGAAACCAAGAGTTAATCTGTTAATCTACAGGACAACCCTGGCCAAATACCGCAAAATAAAATCACAAATCCGTTATAGAATATTCTAATACTTGCTTTAATTCCTATTTTAGGTTAGAATAGGCACTAATTCTGACGTAAATTGAAACCAAGAAACCAGAAAAACCATGGCCAAATCGAAGAATAAAATCACAAATAGTTTATAGAATATTTTAATTCTTGTTTTAATTCAGATTTGGCGTTACAATTGCCACGAATTTTGACATAAATTAAAGCCAAGAGTTAATTCACAGAAAAACTATGGCCAAACCTCGCGCAATAAAATTACAAATAGGTTTAGAAAATTATAATTCCTGTTTTAATTCAGATTTGAGGTTATGAATGGTACTAACTGTGACGTAAATTGAAATCAAGGTTTAATTCACGAAAAAACCGTGACCAAACCTTGTAGTATAAAATCACAAATAGGTTGTAGACTATTTAGTTCCTGTTTCAGATTTGACGTTAAAAAAGGCACTAATTGTAACGAAAATTGAAACCAAGGCTGAATTCAAAGAAAACCAATGGCCAAACTTCACAAGATCAAATACTAAGTAGGTTGTAAAATCTTCGATTCCTGTTTTAATTCAGAATTGAGGTTATGAATGGCACTAATTGTGCCGTAAATTAAAACCAATTCACAGAAAAAATATTGCCAAACCTCGCACAATAAAATCACAAATGGGTTACAGTAATATCTAATTCCCGTTTTAATTCAGAATTGAGGTTATGGATAGCACTAATTTTAATCTAAATTAAAACCGAGGGCAAATGCAAGGAAAAATCATGACCAAACTTCGCAAAATAAAATCACAAGTAAGTTGTAGTACATTCAATGACACTAATTGTGACGTAAACTGAAACCTTAGAGAATAATATCACAAATAGGTATAGAATATTAAATTTAGTTTCAGATTTGAAGTTATGAATGGCACTAACTGTGACGTAAATTGAAGTCAAGGATTAATTTACAAAAGCCATGGCCAAATCTTGCAGAGTTTTAATGCAGATTTGTGGTTAGGAATGCTATTGCATTGTAAGATAAAAAAAAACAAATAAATCGTGGCGAACTCTGATCCAAAAGGCTAACAAATAGTTTATAGTAATAAAATATTTATTGTCGCCGCAAGGAACATAATAAAAACATCAAAAAGGATTTTCCAAAACAGGGCTGTCATATTCAAGTTAAATTTAAAGCCATAAACGTAGGGCTTTAAAAGGGGATTATCTCCTAAAACCAGGAGTACGCAACAGGACCTTATAATGCCCTAAGAGTGGAGTGGCAGAATTTCCCTCCAGAGGACCGTGACGTCTCGTATCAACATGCCACTTTCCTGCCAAGCCCGTGTAAAAGTTCACGGTGGACACGCTGGTGTATTGCAAAGCCCTTGGGGAGTACCCATTCAGAAAAAAACTTTATCTGTGCCCGTATAAATTGCAACCTGTTATCCATTTTCATTTTCCTAGTTTGACAGTTCTATTAAATTTCCCTTTGGAATATTTTTTCTGGTCGTCCATCGAAAGTTATGGCTATTTGTTTTTTTATGCCCGGTTTAAAACTCAAATCATGATTTTGCAGAACAAATACGCAGGTTCAACAAACGGAAATTCAGAAATTCAACAAAAATCTACAAATCAAAGTTACGACTTGAAAAATTAAACCACCCTCGAGGCATTGACATTTAAAGGAGTTAATATTTGAGTATCATTCTCTTAATTTCAGGTCGAGGATAAAAAGTGGAGTTTTTAATTATTGAAAAGCTTTCTTCGATCAAATTTAAATAAGACTGTCTGGCATTTAAAATCTGGGAACTAAATCCGTGTTTTATGATGTTTCAGAGATCAAATTATTTCGAATTTATGTTATTTGTACCTATTTTCATAAAAAATACTTTAATAATTTTAAGTGCTTTCAGCCCACATTTCACTTCGTAACAAAATAATCATGGTTAAAACGCAAAACGTGAATTTCAGTTTGAGTATTTGCTGGTTTACTTTCTGTTTTTAATAGAAAAAATCCAGCAGAAACTGAAAGCTCTGAAGCTGAAATCTTCAAAACCCTGTAAGAAGCTTGAATTTAAGTTAAGATATTGGCTGGTTTTCCATATTTAGTAAAAAAAATCCAACACTAATTATTATTTCTTGCTGAAACTTTTATTTTATTTTCCGTAAACTGAAAACCCCAAAACTGAATTCTTAAAAAAATCTGTTAGAAACTTGAATTTAAGTTTGAGTATGTACTTCTTTACTTTCTGCTTTTAAAAAACAAATCCAACAATTATTTGTTGCTGAAAATTCTATTGTAATTTCCTAAATCAGAAACTGAATTCTTCAAACATTTGCAAGAAACTTGAATTTAAGTTTGAGTATTACTGCTTTACTATTTGCTTTTAACAAACAAATCCAACAGTTATGTTTATTTCTTGCTGAAATTTCTATTTTAATATCTAGGATCAGACTGAAAATTCTGAAAGTGAAATTCTTAAAAGGTCTGTATAAACCTGAATTTAAGTTTGAGTATTTGCTGTATTACTTCCTACTGTTTCTAACAAAAAAATTTCAGCATTTATTTTTATTTCTTGCTGAAATTTCTATTTTAATTTGCTAAATCAGAAACTGAAGACTTGATAAAATTTCGAATTTTATTTTCCTAAATCATGAAAACGTGTCGCATCAACGGAGATGTAGCCAAAATCATTTTATAAAGACGTGTAAACTACTGAAAAATTATTCCGGTTTGTCTGCATCTGAAAACGAGCATGAAGCCCGACAGAACGAAGACCTTATTGTGAAAAGCTCCTGGGAAATCTGTAACATGTTTCGTTTTATTTTTCTTCCGAGTTCAAGCCTTCAGATTAACGGGGATTAACTTTTGTGCTGCTTTATGAATATGTAATGACTGAAATGTATGTTGTTTTCAGGCCATGTCTGTTTTTAGGGGTTTGTCGGACAAACATTACTTTTTATTATTTATTTTATTATTTTTTCGGTTTCTTCTCCTTGCTGAAAGGAAAAATCCTTCCTTTTCGAACGTGCAAATTGTAATCGTTTCGTGTAGGGTATAATATTGAAATAACGACGTCTTAAGTTCTTTCTCTGATCGCCGGTGAAACGTTTGTGGCTTTTGAAATTGCCCTTGTATAAAGTTATAACGGGGATTATCATGAGTATGCTGTAACAGAATTACTAAAAGCTCGATGAAACGACCACAAGCTGCTTATAAAAGCGTTTAACAAAATAAATTCTAGAATAAACAGTTGTTTTCTACGTTTGAACACGAATTATTCGAAACGAAACGGTGTTTTCAGTTTATTCTTTGTATATTTAACCTGACGCTTTTACTTTGGAAAAACATTGCTTAAACATTAGCTTGACTTGCATTTATATTTAATTTGGTTGAAACAATTGACTCTTAAATTTTTCTTTTAAGGTTTTTCTTTAATTTTCAGTTTTCATGCTCTCATTTCTAAATTAGATTTTCTTTGTATGTATCAAAAATTTCCAAAATTTTATTTCTTAATAACTTATTTTATATTTATTCATGGAATACGATAGGCTTAACAATGTTCCGGAGCAGTTTCGCTTGTGAGTTTTAAACGTAAATAAACTTTACAATAGTTTCAGGTTTCAAATTATTGAGATATCTAATATTTCAGATATTGATTTAAAAATTCCCAAGCTAAAGATTTTAGAACATCCACGCTTTTCCTGTGGCAAATTTCAAGAACCCTAAAAGATTTTAAAGTTGATTCCAGATGTCCATGATTTAGATTTTGCAGAAGTTTGAGTATTTTAACTAATTTGAACACTCCGAAAACTCATACTTTTAACGATAATGCAGGAAATATCTACCAAAATATGCTAAGCTTTAAACATGATCCAGCAATTTAAAGATCCTTCAGTCGCAAATGTTTACTAAATATAGAGTTCAAACTTTAAACTCTGGCCCAAGATTCAAAAGAAAAAAATTCAAAAATTTTCACAATTTTTGTTCAAACTTTCTTCGTCTTCGGCGGTGCGAAGCAGCACTAATGCTCTAGGCCCATTGCAAATTAAGGGATGCCTTCATACAGACCGGCACCTAGCCCAAAGGCCAGAGTCTTGTCCATAGAGGCGCTCCGTGTATCGTCGAGCTTTAGAAGGCGGGCTCCAAGTAGACGATGTCTCAGAAGAAGTAATCTAGGGTATCGTAAAAGGAAATGAAGGTTTCGTTACAGAATCTGCACCTTGGGTCCTCGGAGAGGCCCATCAGATGCAAGTGTCTTTTAAAGAGGCCATGGTCTTTAAGCAAGGTTGGGACTAAATTTCAAATTTCTTTAATTTTGGCATTTAATTTTTCTAAATTGTTCAAGTTTCAGAAATATTTCAGGGTTTTGAACAATTTGTGACTCGTTTGAAGGAAATTGTTAAAAAATGCTTAAAAATGTTACAATTTCAAAGATAAAAAATGTTGGTTTAAAATACTCACTTTCAAATTTTCAAAATTTCTGAAAATTTCTGAACAAACAAATAACCTAGAGTTTTAAAGACTCAAAGGTTGACTTTAAATATTCCCACTGAATTTTTGAAGTTTGGAGAATAATTCTCAAATTGAAGCGGCGATCCAAGATTTTCGAAAATTGTAAATTTGATTTTGAACTATCAAATACGAATTGGTTGAATTGTGATTAAAAATTCCTAAACTCCAAAAACATTCAAGAATTTCAAACATAAAAAGGGTTGACTGAAATCTTATTTATTCTTTTTTCGTTTCGCTTCAGGTTTTTTAAAAATTCATAAATTCAATTTGGGGCTACCTTTGTGTTTTTAAAGGACATTATTTCGTATTTTTTCAAGTTAGTATCTTAAAAGTTCTTATTTAAGTAATTTCCGAAATGTACTTTTTTAAGATATATTTTTGAAGTCTGAAGTTTTTCATACCACTTTTTTATTGTAATTTAAATTACAAAATTTACAATATTTTATCTTTTTCAATTTTGAATAGTAAAAAATTTGTCTAATTTTCAAAACTTTTTAGGTTCAAACCCTTTTCAACATTTCTTCAATTTTTCCATTTTATTTTCTTTAACGAGATACATCATTGCTTAATTGCTTAATTAATTTATTTGCGTATCTATTCATTTCATTATTTATTTATTTAACGACCTTTCAATTAATTATATGATTCCTTTGTTAAAAGCCTTTCCAAAGGTTTTCATTATTGATTGTAAGTTTTAAAAGGTCTTGTTCTGTCTGGTTTTTTTTAAGTCATTATATTTCGTTTTTAAGATTTTTGTTTTGTTTTTGTGTGCCTTCAGGGATACAATATTCATCGATTAATTGATTAATTGGTCCACTTCTTTATTTACTTATTTATTTATTTCCTAATTAAATTATCAGCTTTCGTCGAATTTTCAAAATGATCTTTTCAGCTTTCAGAAGTTTTTATTCTGAGCTTAAGCTTGATTTATTGATGTATCACATTTTTTAGACTTTAGATGGTACTTCTTGTTTTCCACAACTTGAATTCATTGAATGTTTTAAGTGTCTTATGGAAAATAAAAATTCAGTTATTTCGGTGCCTTAATTTACTTACTAACTCCGGCCTCTTTTACCATTAGGTATAGAGGTTTTTGCAGAAGATTTTCAATTCTCTGCGGTTTTTGCCAGCTGTTTTGTTTGTGTCCAGTTTCAACTTTTTCTTTCCAGAATTTGAGCATTTTGATCGTTGCAGGTCTTCAATGGTCTGAGCCTTGGCTTTTTCCTGCATTCTACACAGGTATCCGAACCAACTCAGCTGTCTTCTCTCTATGATGTGTTGCAGTGGTTCCACTTCTAGTTTTTTCGAATCTCGAATTATTCTGCGCTTGACAACCATAAGTTAGTAGTGGTACGTACATAGCATTATAAATTCTAATTTTTGTTTTAGTGGATACATATCTTTTTTGTCCCAAGAATGCTTTATTTAATGATTTATAAAGTCTTGTGGCTGCCCCTAATCAGTTGTTTAATTCACAGTCTTGATCGCCTTTTAGGTCTAAGTTCATTTCTAAATACTTCATTTTGGTGATGGTCTGTTTGATGCTTCTTCTTCTTCTTCTTCTTCTTCTCCGGTTTTTCCACTCTGAGTTTAACGATTTCTCCTTCTATTGCTTTCTATTCTCCCATTCTCCTTCTTTCAGTCCTCTTTCTCGCAAGGCTGTATTAATATACGTTTTCCAGCCCAGAGCCGGTCTACCCTTTCTTCTCTTATCTACTGGAGACCACAATGTTATTTGTTTCGGCCATCTATCATCCGACATCCGTCTAACATGTCCGTACCATTCTATTGCTCTTATTTTCTAAGGTTCTTGTGATTGAGCGGGTAACTCCCTCCCATCCTCTGTTATGGCTTATGAAATTTTGCGTGAATTAAATTTAATACGGCCCTGTTGTTCGAAGTTTAAACTTACTTGAAGTTGCAGAATTTACGAAAATAATGCCAAATTGGCTTGTTGCTGCGGAATATTTCGGAGAAATCCGAAATATTAGACCAAATAGGATGATGTAATATTTTGTTCAGCTCAAGGTTTCAGTACCTCCCCCTCCCGCATACTAAGACGCGTTTGTTCATCTTATTCTAACATCCATTCGCTTTACGAAAAGTAAGAAAACAGAGCAGAGTTTAGCCAGCTTTCAACACCATCGGTCGTGCTAATTGCGGCTTTGGTAGTAAATCCCGTTTGCAAGCCTCTCGTTCTCGTTTGGTTTTGGAAAACTATCTTACTACATATTGTCGGATTATCCTAGAGAGTGTTTTATCGTATCGGGGAAATATAAATTCTGTATGAAAGTTCCGTTTAAGTTTGATGTTTGGTGAAGTGCCGTCTCACACAGTTTCGTTTCGGATCAAATAATCTACCAGTTTGAGGACATCCCGTTGTCTTCGCACCTGCTTCGCACCTCTCCCTGGGGCTCGAAGCTACCACCGTTTCTTCTGGGCTACCCTCAACAAAAATATTTAAGACTGCCCCTTTACGTGCCGGCTGCAACAATACCCGCTTCAACCCCAATTCAGTACCATATATTGCGGTTCACTCGTGGACAGGCACCAGTTAGTCATTGTCTGTAATTTAAGTACATCAAGCGGAGTGTTTAAATCTTCAACCAGTGCGTATTACTTTTTGCTTTAGTGTTAACAATTGAGAAACAGTGCGAACTGTCGCGATGATTACCCATTTTATGTTGCATGTTTGAAATCATTTGTAATCAGATTTTTAGCTTAAGTTCCCCACTCATTTTATTGCGATTAAGGGAGCCTAGCCGTTAATTATCTTTGCCGTAACTTGAGTAAATGTGGCATCCCCCAATCCCCCTTTTCACGTAATTTAAGACAGAACTTATGAATCCCCTTTTGTGTCATATTTTAAATATTTCTTACGTTCATTAAATCTCATTGTTAATTCATTATTGCCTTTTAGTTGTGTTTTGTGTTTATCTTGTAATATTTGTGTATAGCCTTGTGAGCCTGACTATTAGTAGCAGCATTTTATTTCAGTAAGTAAGGGTAAGTACATCCAGTGGTAGGGTGCAGTCACTCCAACCCTCTTTCGAGCCCAAAGGAACAATCTGCGGCATGTTCCTCGAGACCATCTTGGGTGATTTTCTCAGTGGCACCCATTTTCCGCCCGATTGCGACCCGCTATTTCAAGGGTTTAGCGTTTCGAATCCCCCCCTCCTTCGACTGCTTGTTAGCCGCGAGCCACAGGACTTCGACGTCCCCTACAAGTTGTCGTAGTTGCGGAATTAGCACGTGACACCTCCTCCATATTTCTTCTGTTCTTATTCTGTTTGATGCTTATGTTATCAATTTTAAAACTTAATTCTTGTTCTTTTGATATTATCATTACCTCGGGGTCTTAACTATTATTTTTCAATTCAAAGAATTTCTACTTTGACTCGTCAGATCTGACCAAAACAATAAAAATAAACTCTAGCTTTTGAAATGTGTTTATTTGAATGCTAAAATCAAATTTTCAGGTGGAATTTCAGTTATTTACATTTTCGGCACTGTTTTTGGGATCAATCAGTTTCATCTAAATTTCAAAAATGTTATTTCAAAATTCACAAAATTTTTAAATTTTCCACATTGTTGTTTCTTTTGGATTTGATGTATTTATTTATTCATTAATTTATTTAATGTCTTTCAAATTACAGAATTTCATTGTGAAATTCTCAGTTTTTCAAAATTATATTTACAGTTTTCAGGCGGTTGATTTGTGGATTTGCTAAGCCACGTTCTTTATTTTATAGAATTTACTTCTTAATGTCTACGAAATGTAATATAATTTCAGAAAATTTAGTTTTCGAATTTTTGAAAATCATTTTGGATATAGAAATTTATTTATTTTGACCTGTCAATTAAAAAAAACCACTACTGACTTCTACCGGAACCCCAACCCGAGCACCGGCCATCTGCTATAATTCCCACATTTATTTATTTTTTAGTTTATTGAAGGATTTGCAAATTTCAATATTTCATGGATAAGTTGTCAACACTGTCGTTTAAAATTTTTTATTTTTGAACTTTTGTAACTTGGGTTCAACATTTCAAATTTATTTATTTCTATCTGTTTTTCATATTCCTCAAATTGCAGAAATTTCAGCTTGATCTGTTTCAAGTTTCAAAGGTTTCTGTGTGGGTTTTCAAAACAGTAAAATAATAACCCCCCATTTCGAAAATTTTGGACCATTAAAGTATATCTTCAAATTTCAGGATTTTCACTTCGAATGGTTTCAGTTTTGGTGATTTTACAAAATTTTTATTTTGAAGTTTTTTAATGCAATTTTGCATTTTCATAATTGTTTTTGTTATTTTATTGCAGCTAATTAAGTTGCGTTTTTGTTAGATTTTGTTTGCGATTATTCACATTTCTGCCCAACTTTAAATAGTTTATAGTTTTTTTTTATATTAACTTGCCGAATTATTACAGGATTTACAGTTGCGGGAAAAAGTTTCAGCTTTTACCATTCAAAAGTTTAATTTAACTTTTGGAAATGGTTTATTTGTGGATATGTTAAGTTACAAATAAATATTTTTCAGTTTGTAGAGTTTGCTGTCAATTTCCGCAGGGCTTTCAATTTTGATTTATTAATGTATGAAGTTATATGTCTTAAGATATGCTAAGATCTACCTTTCAGTTTGTAGGACTTACCTTTTTGGAATTCTTAAAACCTTTGGAAGGTGCCAGGTGATTTATTTTTCTTTGTGATGATTTTTGGTTTTTACTTCGATTCGCCTTCTGAAAAATAAATTTCAGAATCGAAACTTTATATAAACACCTAGCTAAAGTCAAAACTTTTCAAGTTTTTTTGCTCGCTTTGTTAATTCTTGGTACGTTAGAACCTTTCTATGTTTTCATTTCAACCATTTGAATTCTTAAGGCTTTTTCCAGTTTCTTAAAACCTCTTTTAAAAATTTCTTATTTTAACTCTTTGTTAGCATACTTAGAGTTGTTGCATTATTGAATTCAAATTTTAATTATGAACCAAATTTTTAATTTAAAACGTTGTTAACAGATTGATACGAATATTTCTAAAACATGAAACAATCAGTTTCAAAAATTTTAAATGTAGCTGCGAAAAAGTACCAAAACTCCTGAAATACTAAAAAGAAACTCTCAAACCTGAAAAATATAATTTAATAAACGAAACAAATTTCAAACGCCGAAAAGACTTTTGTAAAATTTTTAGAAACCTCATTTTCTGAATTTGTTTAGACTTTAGAAAATTAAAACCTAACTTTTAGGAACTGAAGGCGATGACTCAAAACGCGCTGAAAACGCAACAATTCTGTAATTTGCCAATTATTGTAATAAACTAGCAACTTCAAACAAACTTACAAACACCTAAAAGAATTAAGAAAAGTGTTCTGAAAGTTTTGAGAAATTGGCATAGGTCGTAAGAATTCAAAAACGTCACAAGTTTAGAAAGCAATCCATTTGGCGGAAATTCAAACAAAGAACAGTTCTTACTTATCAAAAATCAACAAAACCTAAAAACCCGAAGCTTTGGATTTTAGCCGAACGCTGTATAAAGTTTCAAACCTGAATGTAATTTTTAGAAGGCGAACAAGGGCCGAACATACCAAAAATCAACAAAACTTTCATTAAAAACGAAAATTCGAACAATTCAAGATGTAATCTTAAAAACGAGTAAAGTTCACATTGAAAATCCTGAAATTTAGATGTCTAAACAGCTTAATTACTTTATTTTTCAAAATCGAAAGAGTTTTGAGAATTCAAAAATTCTTTATCAGAATCATACCAAACTATCTAGGATCTCATTAACTTAACATATAAATAAATCAAATTTAGAATTCCAAAACAGTATGCGACTTCCCACATTAATAAATAAAAGCTGAAAGCCTGAATGATTTTTAAAAACTGGCAATATAGTTTACACTTGGTTAACAAAATCTTTTGCAGTCTGATTTTTGTAAGCAGAAAAGTTTATTATTTTTATTTTCAAATTAAAGCAACAATAATAAACATTTTTAATAAGATTGCTAAAGAAATCTGATAATTCAAAATTTGGGGTTATAGCAAATCCCTAAACAAATAGGCTTAATCTGGAATTTACATAATTAATCAAGTAAAATCAAAGTAAATTAAATTTAAAAAATATACTAACAAACCTTACATGAAGGAAAACATCAGATTAGAAAACTATACCTTAACAATTCAAATAAGTACATTTCAAGAAAAAACAAAATTTTAAATTTACTTTTAATATTTATAAATGCGAAACAAGAATTTTGAAAACCCGGAACCAATAATCCAAGGTAGCAGAAACCCCGTGTGGGGTTACTAGTCCCCTATCGAGCGCCTCCCCAGGTGGCGGATAGGGAAAAAAATAGATGGATTCATCGCCAAATACGCCAAAAGATTATAGAAGCCAAAAAGCTATTTATATTACAAAAATGTGAGGAAATAGAAGAATTAGAAAAAAGTACAATGCATTTAATTTACATAAAGAGGTTAAAGAAATAACTGGTATAGGAAGAAAGAAGCAACAACGGATGAAAGACTATACTCGATCCTTCTGAAAAAGTTAAAAGGTGGGAAGAATATATACAAGAATTATTTAAAGACAATAGATCTGTAAGGCAAGAAACTCGATAAAATTTCCAGGAACAACCAATTACAATGGAGCAACCATTGAAGAAGTCATTAATAAATCAAAAGACAGAAAGGCAATGGGATTAAACGAAGTATCGGTAGAGATTCTTAAATTAACTCAGAACCATAATATACAGCTTTTAACAGAATTATATAACACAATATATAGAATTGAGGAGTGGTTAAAATCAACATTCATTCTTCTACCAAAAAAACCTAAAGCAAACGAAGGCACTGACATTAGAACAATTAATCTGATGAGTTATGCATTGAAAGTATTTCTGAAAATTATTCACAATCGTATATACTCGTACAAAAAACTAGACGTTGATATTAGCGAGACACAATTCGGATTTCATAATAATAATGGAACAACGCAAGGGCTATTTGCAATGAATGTGTTAATGCAAAGATGCCTTGATATGAACGTAGATCTGTATATCTGCTTTATCAACTGCGACAAGGCGTTTGATAAAGTAAGCCACGAATCTTAGAACAAAAGGGCCTTGACAACAACAGCTATAATCAACGTCGATGGACAGCAGTCAGAAGAAATAGAAATCCGTATAGGAGCCAGGCAAGGATCTATATTAAGTATCTGCCATCCTATTCAATATGAACTCTGATGTTATACTTCAAGAAGATTTGAATGAAAATCCAGGAGATGTAAAAATAAAGGGAAAGCTTATTAACAACGTAAGTTACGCCGACGATACGGTTATAATAGCAACCGAATTACAAGAACTACAAGATATGCTCGAAGAAATCAATATTGTAAAGCAACACCCACGAATTAAAATGAATGTAAAGAAAACTAAATACATGGTCGTCAGTAGAAACCACGTCGATCGATAAATATTGTGAGAATCGAAAGAGTAAACCGCTACCAATACTTAGGAACATGGCTCGAGTATAATAACGATCAGACAACCGAATTAAAGAAAAAACGGATCATTGGCAAGATCATCCTTAGTTAAAATTAAGAAATTCATCACAAATCGCAATCTCAACCTCAGATTAAGAATTCGAATGCTACGATGTTATGTATTCTCCACCTTGTTTTACAGCATGGAAGTATGGACACTGAAAATCAAAAACTTAAAAAAGAGAAGCGTATAACAAACGAAGAAGTTATGCGACGAATCCAGAAACAGAGAGAACTATTTATACTCAATACTCCAGTTGGCCATGCATGGAAAAATCGACGTTAAACGATCCAGAGGCCGCAGAAGAATGTCCTGACTGAGAAACCTTCGGGATTGGTTTGGACAGACATCAACCGAACTATTTAAAGCCGCCGCATTAAAGATTCGAATTGCCATAATGATAGCTAACCTCCGCTAGGAGAAGAAAAAAATTTGAAAAATATAAGATAAGATCTAAATAACTAGATTTGAAATATCGAGACACACTAAAATATTCAAAATCAAAATATTGTTGGAAATTGAAATTTTCTCAAAAATGTTACTTCTACAATGCGATCAATTAAACTTAATAGTCCAGAACAACAAGTTCTAAAAACTGAAAATATAATTTTGAAAAATTTAAAGATAACTTTGATTTTCTAGTAATATTATTTTTTACGTTGAAGAGCAATAAACAAATAAATACATAAATAGATAAAGAAAGAAAAAGTTTTTGAATTCCGCCGTAGCCGGTCCAAAGCCCGGTTGAGAAAGGATGAGGGGGCACTTCTGGGACGGACTAGCAACCACCCAGATTTGTCTATACAAATTATGCTCACAGAACTAAACAAGCCTCGGAAGACGGACGGACCACTATGTTGACGAACACAGCAAAGAAAAGGATAAATACATGGAAAAAAAATACTTAGAATTGCCACATGGAACATTATGTCTTGGACAACAAAAGACCAATAAATCATAAACGAATAAATTGAATAATCACAACATCAAAATATGCTCCCTGTCTGAAACAAGGCGGAAAGGCAAAGGAAAATTTGAAATTGACTACATTTTCATTTATAGTGCACTCCGGAGTGGGAATATTGATAAACAACATAAACAATACAGTGTATATGCACCCGACAACAGTAAACATCAAGAAGAGAGAGAACAATTTCACGAAGAGCTACAAACGGTTATAAATTAAATAAATAAATTTATTCACACACACCAATTTCAAAATATGGATTGCATTAAAGTATAAGACAGGGTTATAAGCATGGGAGACCTTAACGCAAGAATTGAAAACGAACCCCTCAATGGTATAACACAAAAATTTAACGAGGAAACAACGAACGACAACGGTGATTTACTGAGGCTATTCGAATAAGGAAAAAGACGCATAAACGTTAACAAAACAAACCAAACGCCTTCGTTCACAACAGAGGTGAAAGAATTAGCAAAGAAAAACCAAACCTACATCAATAATTTACGCAACAGAAACGAAAACTGGGCCTCATACACTAGAGAACGCAATATGGTTAACGCGAGAATAAAAGACATATAGGCGGACTACTGGGAAAGATATACAAAAGGGATATAAAGAGATATGTATGGAAACCACAAAAAGATATGGATCATGTTAAGGAAAAACAAATTGGAAATAAAAGACACCACACAGAGTAATAAGATTTCGGTAGAAAAATGGAAGATTTACTGTTATAAGATAAGATCTAAATAACTAGATTTGAAATATCGAGACACACTAAAATATTCAAAATCAAAATATTGTTGGAAATTGAAATTTTCTCAAAAATGTTACTTCTACAATGCGATCAATTAAACTTAATAGTCCAGAACAACAAGTTCTAAAAACTGAAAATATAATTTTGAAAAATTTAAAGATAACTTTGATTTTCTAGTAATATTATTTTTTACGTTGAAGAGCAATAAACAAATAAATACATAAATAGATAAAGAAAGAAAAAGTTTTTGAATTCCGCCGTAGCCGGTCCAAAGCCCGGTTGAGAAAGGATGAGGGGGCACTTCTGGGACGGACTAGCAACCACCCAGATTTGTCTATACAAATTATGCTCACAGAACTAAACAAGCCTCGGAAGACGGACGGACCACTATGTTGACGAACACAGCAAAGAAAAGGATAAATACATGGAAAAAAAATACTTAGAATTGCCACATGGAACATTATGTCTTGGACAACAAAAGACCAATAAATCATAAACGAATAAATTGAATAATCACAACATCAAAATATGCTCCCTGTCTGAAACAAGGCGGAAAGGCAAAGGAAAATTTGAAATTGACTACATTTTCATTTATAGTGCACTCCGGAGTGGGAATATTGATAAACAACATAAACAATACAGTGTATATGCACCCGACAACAGTAAACATCAAGAAGAGAGAGAACAATTTCACGAAGAGCTACAAACGGTTATAAATTAAATAAATAAATTTATTCACACACACCAATTTCAAAATATGGATTGCATTAAAGTATAAGACAGGGTTATAAGCATGGGAGACCTTAACGCAAGAATTGAAAACGAACCCCTCAATGGTATAACACAAAAATTTAACGAGGAAACAACGAACGACAACGGTGATTTACTGAGGCTATTCGAATAAGGAAAAAGACGCATAAACGTTAACAAAACAAACCAAACGCCTTCGTTCACAACAGAGGTGAAAGAATTAGCAAAGAAAAACCAAACCTACATCAATAATTTACGCAACAGAAACGAAAACTGGGCCTCATACACTAGAGAACGCAATATGGTTAACGCGAGAATAAAAGACATATAGGCGGACTACTGGGAAAGATATACAAAAGGGATATAAAGAGATATGTATGGAAACCACAAAAAGATATGGATCATGTTAAGGAAAAACAAATTGGAAATAAAAGACACCACACAGAGTAATAAGATTTCGGTAGAAAAATGGAAGATTTACTGTTATAACCTATATAACACAAAGGGAGAACAACTTGAACAAATAATAAAAAATGAGGAAGAGGATCTCTTAAAAATCGTAAAAGCCTCGGACCAGACGAAATAATAAACAACAATTACATAAAGAAATCTTAACACTGTTTAAGTCTATCATAGACAAAAAAGAAATACGGAATGAGTGGAAAGGCAGCACGACGATCCCTATATTCAAGAAAGGTCAAAAATCGTCACCAAAAAATTACCGTGGAATAACCCTGCTGAATAGTACTCTGAAAGTATTCACTAAATGAGTCCGACAGGAGTTAAGCAAAACTGTGCAGATAAGAGAGGAACAACAGGGCTTGCGTAAAAATTGATGCAATCTTCGTAGTCAAACAAATACTTGAAAGATCCCTGGAATTCAACAAGCCAGCATATATGTGCTTCGTAGATATGACCAAAGCGTTTGACCGAGTCCGCCAAAACAGAGATTATAAAAATTATGCAAAATAAAGGAGTAAACCAAAAGCTAATTCAGCTGGTATGCAAAGTTAATCAAACTCCAGAACGAATATCAGGGTAAATCATGTAATATCTGACGAAGTACAAATAAACACTGGAGTTAGACAAGGTGACTCTCTTAGCATGTTTCTCTTCAACATGAAAACTACCCAGAACAGCGGGATATAAAATTCCACGTTATAGCTTACGCTGCTGATGCGGTACTCATCTCTGACTTTGAAGACAACTTACAGAGCCTATTCTATGCTTTCAATCAAGAAGCTAAGCAACTAAATATGATTATTAATACCGACAAAACTAAATCTTCAGTTGCATCAAAAGAATCAACGAGATGCAAGCTGGAGGCTAATCACAAAACCATTAAACAGATCAGGCAGTTTAATTACCTTGGAGCAACAATAACAAATGATGGAAACTTACAACAAGAAGTGAAAGAACAAATTATAAAGGCATCGCGTATATCAGGATGCTTAAAAGATATCATATGGAAAAATAAATATCTCAATAGTGAAAACAAAATAAGAATGGTGGTCATAAATATCTGTTATCACATTACCTTTGGAATCTACACCGCTTTATAAAAATGATTAATCCAACTAACCTAAATGTCAAATGACAGCGGTGTAGATTCCAAAGGTAATTGTGATAACAGATAATTATGGCCACCCGGTACAAGATTTCTGTTAGACCTGTCCTAACGTATGCAGCAGAAACAAGGCCAGACACATCGAAAATAACACAAATGATACGAACGATAGAAATGAAAACAACACGAAGCATTAATAGAAAGACTGTGTATGATATAAATCAGAAGTGAAGAACTTCGAGAAATGAGCAAAATCCCGGATGTTTGCAAATGGGCCAGACAGAGAAGAAAGGAATGGAGCAAGCACATAGATAGAATGGAGGATAACAGATTAGCAAAGAATGCAAAACTTAATAAACCGATGGAGAAAAGAGCGCGAGACAGATCCTCGACACGCTGGAAAGAATGCTGGACCTCAACCTCAGTGGAGGCTTAATAGAACACACAGGCAGTTGGTCTACCAATATGGATTTTCCATATGTAAAAGAAAGAAGAAGATGAAGAAAAATTTAATACGTGAAATAAAAATAATATTTGAAAATTCGATGTAGTTCTGCAAAATAGAGAAATAGAATCAAAATCTAAAAAACAAAATTTAAATAATTAAAATCAATAAACCATAAAATTTTATAGATTTGAAAATTTTGGAGAATTACCAAAGTTAGGGCCTGAACAGCCTGAAAAAATACCTTTGCGACCTAAATAAAACATATTGTAACAAAGGCGAATGTAAGAATATTAATCAAAGTTTGAAGTGCATTCAAGTTATTCAATTGACTAGTACGCGCGTTAATATGGCGTCATTCGATCAGGTCATTTACTGGCAAGCCACACGCGTCGTGTAGAGGTTGAATCTTTTAGAATACATGTATATGGAAGTGCAATGAACGGTGAAACTCGAAACCTCGCACGAGCTACTAAGTAATTCGATACTCGCCACGCGCATAAGATAAGATACTGAATATTGGAAGAAGGAGATAAAGTTTCTGTATAAATACTAAACAAAATCACATAAAAGATATGGTTTATATCCGGCCATTAAAGTAGCAGAATGTACGACAGAAGTAACACCCTTCAAGACGATGTTTCAGTACATACATGTAAGATTGTTTTATGTTAACTTAAACTCTAATTCAGGACTTATAAAATATTTGTGTAAATTATTTAAATTCTTTTGTGGACTTAGTCGTTTTAAATGTAATCAAAACTTGTAATAATTTGCTTTGAATCGAAACTTGGAATAATTTACACTATTTTGTAACACTAAAGCACCGATATGAAATACATGAATTTTAATTGAATTTGACTTTGAATAAAAACCTCTCGTAAAAAGCCAAGCAATATTCAAGTGGCGACGTTGGTCAAATACTCTACCTAAATTAATAGTTATTTAAGCTACAAGGAATGTAAGGACGTATTAACATTTGAGGTAGGCGAATACGAGCCGAGGCGAAGCCAAGGCTCGTCGCCTTCCGAACCGCTTTAAAAACCAAGGATATAAACTTGAAAAGATCAAAAACAGTTCTAAAAATGTCTATCGAAATGTAAGAACTTAAAAAAATATGAATATTTTTTTAATGTTTGTTGTTTAACTTTTAGATTTGAAGAATTGTTGGCACAATACCCACGAAAAAGTAAAAGAAAAATCAAAAAATGTAATAAAGAACAAAGGCCAAATATGATGTCAAAACCCACTTTTAACCGAAACAACCTGGAAATTTTTTTGCAATCCGCCCAACGTCTGAAAATGTTTGCTTTCTCATTTTTCAGGCAACATTTTCAGTATTTTTTATTAATGC
The DNA here is from genome assembly GCA_963082815.1 of Melanotus villosus. Taxonomy (NCBI): domain Eukaryota; kingdom Metazoa; phylum Arthropoda; class Insecta; order Coleoptera; family Elateridae; genus Melanotus; species Melanotus villosus. The sequence goes on along the minus strand of OY720419.1, from coordinate 4,769,379 downwards.
GGAATTAAGAAACAGAATTTTTTGCCCTGGCATGCTGACATGCAAGTCTGGCTAACGATCCTGCGGGAGTTCTACAGTTTTCTTTTGGGAAAACTTGAAAAATGAACACAAATTGCTTCCTTTTTAAAGGCCTTCCATTATTTAACCGAAAAACCTCCATTTTTTTTGGCAACAAAATCCTAATTAGAAAAAAATATTTATTTATAGAACTTGAACAAAAATTTACAGTTCGATGAAAAAACCTTCCTTCATCTTCAGTTCCCATTATTCTCTTACGTTTATTTCCTTTCACATCTTAATGTAATTAAATTTAGGCTCGATTGCCTTTCGTATAAGCACGTAAGAAGGGCAGGAAAGGAATTAAATTAGAAATTCGAGCTAATTCCTGATTGCTCATTATTTTTCTTGCCTGTACTGCGAGCAAGAACGTTATTTAATTAATTATTTCAATTTATTCATTAAAAAACAGTTCGTAGCTGTGTTTGAATTTCCGAAGAGTGATTTTTCTGTTGATCTGGAATTCTCTTGTTGCGATTTTTTTTTATTAAAAAAATTTGAAAAGAAGCAAGTGTTTTGATGGAATTTTTGTATGGTAATAAAAACGCTCAAAAATTAATTTGACGTGTTTTCAACATAATTTATATTTTTTATAAAGACCGACGAATAATGTGCGAATATAAATAACAAATAATCTAATTTATTTCCGAAAATTCAGAAACGTTCCCCAACAAGACACCCCCAATAATTCGACCATAAATTATTACGGAACCGCTCAGCTGTAGCCATAAATATTGGTATCGACACCAACAATGAAATGCAAGATCGCGTGAAGATAAAACGCTCGTGTAAGTTTACTACGAAGTTTTCAGTGCGAAATAATAAAATACCCAACTAATCGATTTCCAACCTCAAAACGTTTCAGATTCGGTCGAGTACGTCCCTGACTAATAAAAAGTTCCCTAATTTTAAAAACATCTAAAATTTAACATAAAGAGACGTGGGTTGACTTGTCATAAATTTTGGAAAACAAATTAAATTCCCACTGTCTTTCAGGTTTATTATTCAAACGTTAAAATTTTGCGAAGGCGAGTTAAAAGTATTTTATTTTCGGGGTTTTATTTTGCGAAGTTGCGCCCTAATTTAATTTGTCCGTATTTATAGTATTAAATTAACAGCAAGTGCTGAGTGCTGCTTATTTCAGAAGAGGTGAAATCTAATTACTTAAGTAATTAATTTATAGCTTTCCTTATTGCTCTGGCTCTTGGGGGAGTTTGTAATAATTTTTGTTTTTGCGTATAATTATTAAAACGCTGCCTTCTTTTCGGTTTAATTTTTTTATTTTACCCTGAGGAGAATTCGTTGCACTAAAATAGGATTTACCACATTTAGAAGGGAGGAAATTGCTTGCATTAAATGAGCGAAAATTTCCATTTTGAAAGGGGACGACTCCCCCACACTGTTTTAAGTAACCCACCCTCCTACATCTAAAAGAACGATTTTTCAAACCTACCGATCAAAAATTATTTTAACCCCCATATTGAATATAACCACTCCCAACATCGAAGTAAACCACCTGTCACATTCAAAAAACCTTCAAAAATAAAAATAAGTTCAATGCCTTCTCAAGAGTTGATCCTAGGAGTCTTTCTTACTATACATCATTTTAATGTTTCCGCGTCGCAAAAGATTGATTGTATTAGAAATTGGGACCTGGTGACAGATGAAGTGGGAATGATTATTGTGATTGATCATTTTGCAAAAGTTACATGTTGAATTCTAAGTAAGTCAAGTTCAAAGGTGGAACGTAAATGTTTCTACTACGATTTATTTACTTTGAAGGCTTGTGAAAGCTTCATTTTACCTTAATTTTGATATTTCGGTCACGAATTTCCAAATTTAGTTGGGAAATTTATAACTAAAGTTTGAAGGCTGAAATATAGTTCACAAAAGAAAATAAATACTTTAATAAATATTAAATACTACCTGAAGAACAGAAAAAATCTGAAATCTATAAAAAGGAAATAAATTACAAAAATGATTTTCAGAACTTGCTTTGTAAAAGTCTATCAAGCCCTGCAGAAATTGGCAGTATACTCTACAAACTAAAAAATATGCTTTTGCTCTAATGTGCATATCTAATAATTTGGCAAGTTAATACAAATATAAAGCGAAGTGGAAGAAGCAACCGCAGAATAATACTAGCAATCAATAAAGGGAACAAATGAAATAACAGGAAGAAGAAGCTAAAGAGACAATAGTGTGGCAAAGATTTTGAAAAAGGAAAGAAGAAGAAGACTATAAATTTTAGAAATTTTGAAGGATTCACTCCTTTGGAGGAATATGCATGTTGAAGCTGAAGCTGAAGAATATGAACAGCAGAATTTAAAAACAGAAACAGAAAGGGTATCTATCTGTAAATATTATGGGTTAAGAAGGAAAAGGAAACATAAAGCATGGAATAACAGAAAATTAAAAAAGGTTTTGAAGGTTTAGAATATCAGGAATATCAGTATTTAAGAACTCAAAAGGATATATTGGCCGAGACGGCTACCATTTGATAAAGTTAAATTTGTCAACCTGATAGGAAGAACAAATAAATTAATGAAGAGATGGGCAGAATACTTTGAAGAACCTTAAGAGATTCTGCAAAAATTTGGGAATTTAATGTAAAAGAATATGACAACATAGGAAACACACCAGAAACGAATGAGTCGCCTGGATTATACCAAGTGTCTTAAAATAATACATCTATTTGAATTTCCCATGTAAAATAAAATGTGCCGCTTTCGCGCAATGCTGTTATGCTAGTAGACGGAAGAATAACATATAACCTCAAATGTTTTGAAAAACTAAAAATATATACAAAGTTTTGAAGGAACTAAATATAAATTTCAGAAGCGCAAAGCAATTTTAAATAAGCTTCCAGCAAACATTTAAGAAGAAATTTCAAAATAAAAATGCTGAATTTTGAACATCGTTTTCAGTTTCTGAAATTTGCATGTTAGTTTCTGCAAGGCTTGACATAATTTTGGAAAAGTTAATGGCTTAGAATTTTATAAAATTATTTGCAGTGTTTGAAGTTGTTTTGATTTATTAAATCATATTTTTCATATTTGAGAAGCTTTTTCAGAATTTTTGTTTTGAATTTTTCGCATCTACATTTTTGAAAATTGTTACTTCGTGTTTTGAAAATATCTGTTAATGTTAACGTTTTGATTTCCGAATTTGGTTTATAATTTGAAATTCAACGTTTTTAATTGAAATGTGAAATTTTCACTTATTAAGTTTATATTTCGCGAAATTTTTCAAATTTACTTATCGTTTTCAGTTTCTGAAATTTACATTTGAATTTTTGCAAAGCTTGATATAATTTTAGAGAATTTACTATCTAATTTTTTTGGCAGTATTTACAGTTATTTTTTCAGGATTTGTTGCCTTTTCAGCCCCGACATTTGTGTTCATTATTGCTTAGTGTTTTGAAAGTCTCCTTTTCAGACTATTAATTTTAACGTTTTTAATTCAAAATTTGGTATTATATTCGAAATTCTAAATTTTGAATTAAAATTTCATTCAAATTAGTGTTTCGCGAAATTTCCCGAATTTGCTTAATGCTGTTTTGCGTTACAGTTTCCGAAACTTACATTTTTTTTCTACAATGCTTGACATGACTTTAGAAAATTTAATTTCAAAAATTTTATATTTTTTCAAATTTAAAAACTTTTTTAACGTATTTCAGAAAATTTGATGCAGTTTTGGTCACCTGCATTTCAAGTTTTAAGAACTACTGCTGGGTATTTTTTGAAAATATCCATATAAATTTGTTAATTTGTTAATGTTAACTTTTTAATTAAAATTTGAAATCTCTATATAAATTTTGAATATATGTTTGGTGAACTTTTCCAGATTTATTTAATGCTGTCTTGCATTGCCGTTTTCATTTTCTGAAATTTACATTTTGGTTTATACAAAGCTTGGTACAGTTTTGAAAATATCTTATTTAAAAAATATATAAATTTACTTGGGAAATTTGAAGTCGTTTCGATTTATTAAATTGCATTTTTCAGATTTGAGAATTTCTGGTCATTTTTTTTTCTATTTTTCGCATCTATATTTTCAAATATTATTGCTTTATACAGTATGTCCACGGATTGAGTTATAAAGAGGAAAAAAATTTTTATTTTCAATTTATCAGAAAAAGTCACTCTTGATAAAGTTGTCTGCTTGTTTTCGGGTGTCGAAAGCAGTTTTCATTTTTGGGATAACTGTTACAGTTTTCAAATTCACATCATCGCTAATTTAGGAAGTGGTTTAGTTGAATTAATTGTTTTTTTTTGTAATTTTTTGTAAATAAAATTTGAAATTAAACGTTTTGTAAACTGATTATGTCTTAACAATAAGCAGACACGATTTCATAAAAGTAAGCCGATATATCTGAAATTTTGCATGGATCGATGATTTTACATTGCGAAAAGCTTTTCTTAATGACGTTTTGCCGTAGTTAGTATAAAAAAGCTACTTTAACTAAATACAAAATACTTTTTTATCTACCACCAAGGCCTCCTTGATTTGAAACAATCAAAAATATACTTAAAATTAGTTTCAAGCCAAGCAGGGTTTAATCCCCAAATATGCAATTTATATTTAACAGTTTTTTGTCAATCATACTTCTTTGTAACTCAATCCGTGGACATACTGTATTTAGAAAATATTAATTTCAGTTTGTTAATGTTAACTTTTCGAATTCCAAGTTTGGTATTAAATTCGAAACTTTGCACTTTTAGTTTTTTAAATTAAATTTCTATGGTGTAATTTTTCATATTCATTTAATATTGTTTTGTTTTATTGTTTATAGTTCCCGAAATTTTCATTTTAACTTCTGCAAAGCTTGGCATAATTCTAGAAAATTTAATATTCAAAAGTTTTATACAATCCTTTCAATGATTAAAATTTGTTTGATTTAATAAATAATAGTTTTTAGATTGGAGAAGTTCTTGTCAGGATTTCTGGATTCAAGATGAGTCTACTTTAAGTGTGACTTTTCCATCCTAGCCGGGCCACAATATTTTATTGCAAACAATAAGAATGATGTACCCGAGAGTGAAAAACTATTTCTATTGAAAAATTTGGATCAAAAGTATTGGTTTGGCAGGCGATATGCTAATCTGGTAAACGAAGCGTTCCTTTCTACCATGAATCAATACCGAAATCTACGTGAAGTAGTGCTTGAAAAAGCGATTATTGCTCTTAATTAGGAGTCATACACAATCTTCATTATTTTGGTGTAACCTTGTAACTGCTCACTATTCAAAAAGCTCGATAGAAATATACTAGCGATTTTAAACAAAGAAACGACAATTCACCCAATACACCGGAGCTTAGGCCAATTGAGAGATATTGGGCTATGGTAAAGAGACAACTCACAACTGAAGGAAAAACATTAGTTTCGATGCAAAATTTTAAGAAATTTTAGTTGGTTGGCAGCAAACGAGTTAAAACTCATCTCAAGGTAAGCATCAAGGAAAAGATTCGCATTTTTTTAATATTTCTTAAGATTGTAGTTATTAAATAGCTATGTTTCATTTATAACAAAACCATATGAAATTTTCTGAATCAAGTCTTATTTTGTCTGTTTCTTGCATACATTTTGTGAAATTATTGCTTTATGCTTTGAAAATATCATTTTCAATCTATTAATGCTAACGGTTTGAATTCCAAATTTAGCATTAAATTTTAAATTTGGCACAAATTTGAAATTTACACCATAAAATTAATTCATATAATATTATTTTGTACGTAGCTTTTATACATAAATTATTTATTATTAATTTACAAAGTAAATCAATTTTAATTGAGTTTGTATTTGGTGCAATTTTCCAAATTTATTTGAATTTGTAAAATACTATCTAAAATTTTTGTAAATTTGTTTGCACTATTTACTGTTTGGATTTTTTAAATTATATCTTCAGATTTGACCACTTCGTTTAATTAATTATTATTGCTTCATGTTGGATTCCAAATTTGGTATTAAATTTGAAATTAAAGCCTTCAATTAAAATTTCAAACTGTATTTTAAATTAATAAGTAAGTAAATTAAATTTGTTTAATGAAAGTTTTCAAATTTATTTAATATTGTTTTGCTTTATCTTTTCAAGTTTCTGAGATTTATATTTTAATTTCTGCAAATTTTATGAAATTGTTTGTGCTATTTGAAGTTTCGATTTACTGAATTAAATTTTTCAGATTTGAGAAGTTTTTCAGTATTTCAAGTTCTGTTGTCTGTTTTCATCTACATTTTTGTTAATTAGTACTTTGTGCTTTGAAAATATCTATTTCAATCTGTTAATTTTAACATTTTGTCTGTTAATGTTAAGGTTTTGAATTTCAATTTTAGTATAAAATTTGACATTTCTACTTGAATTGTGGATTTTAAATTTTTAAATTAAATTAGTGTTTGATGAAATTTTTCAAATTTATTTAATATTGTTTTGTATTATCGTTTACAGCTTCTGAAATTTACATTTTAATTTCTGCAAAGTTTGAAACATTTGTGAGGATTTAATGTCCCAGAACCGTATAATATTGATTTTAGCATTTGAAGTCCGATTTATTATATTTTATTTCAGACATTTTTTCAGTATGTAGGACTGTTTGCCTTTCTCGCACCTACACGTTTGAAAATTATTACTTCGTGTTTTTAAATATTCATTTGGAGGTGTTAGTGTTAACATTTTGAATTTTAAATTTGATATTAAATTCGAAATTCACTTACAGCTAAAATTTGAAATTTCCGCCTAAATCATAAATTTTTATATTAAATTTGTATTTGGGTAATTTTCCAAATTTGTTTAATTAATTTCTGGAAGGCTCCGGGTATAATTAGAAAATGTAGTGTCTAAAAATTATATAAAATGATTTCCAATATTTGAAGTTGTTTCGATTTATTAAATTATATTTTTCAGATTTGGGAAATTCTTTTCAGTATTTCAGGAACTTTTGTCTTTTTAACACCCACATTTTTGTTAATCATTGCTTAGTGTTTTAAAAGTATGGATTTCACTCCGTTCATTGTAACTGTTGTAATCACAAATTTGGTATTAAATTCGAAATTCCATACTTGTAATTAAAATTTTAACTTTAAATATTTAAATTAAATTAGTGTTTGGCGTAATTTTGTTTAATATTGTTTTGCATTATCGTTTTCAGTTGCTGAAGTTTACACTTTAACTTCCGCAAGGCTGAGAATAATTTCAGAAAATTATAATTTAAAAATTATATAAAAGTATTTGTAGCATTTGAAGTTTCGATTTATTAAAATATATTTTTCAGTTTTGAGTTCTTTTCAGTATTCAGGGTCATGTTTGTCAGTTTCGCACCTAGATTTTTTAAATTTATTGCTTCATGATTTATCCATTTAACCTTGTCAATGTTAACGTTTTGAAGTCCCAATTTGGTATTTAATTTGAAATTTCCAATTAAATTGTAAATTTTTAATTATTTAATTATATTTGTATTTGGTGTATTTCATGTTGCACTGAGGTATCGTCTTCAGTTTCTTAAATTTACGTTTAGTTTCTGAAAACCGTGGTATAAAATTAGAAAATTTAGTATTTAAAAATTTTAAAAAATTGTTTACAACGTTTCGATTTGATGATTAAATTATTGACCGAGCACTTCTTTTCAGGATTTTTATACATCTTTGAACCTATATTTCCAATTCTTAAGAAGTAAGTATGTATTACGTGATATTTTGAAAATATCCATGTAATTCTGTTAATATGAAAATTTAAAATTTTAAATTTGAAATTCAGTATTTTCAATTGAAATTTGAAATTTTTGCTGAAATTTCCAATTTTAAATTTTGAAATTAAATTTGTGTTAATTTTTGAATAGCTAATTTATGAAAGTTTAATATTGAAAAATTTTAGAAAACTGTTAGTAGTATTTATCAAATTTTGTTTTACAGATGCCAGAAGTCCTTTTCGGTATTTCAGGTTTTGTGGTACTTTTTGCAGCTACATTAAAATTTTTAGAGACGAATGCTTCGTGCTTTGGATATGTCTGTAACAACCTGTTAATATTAACGTTTCGGATTCCAAATTTGGAATTTCTGCTTATATTTTAAATTAAATTTTTCTGTCCATTTTTGAACTATTAATTTTTACAGTTTTGTATAATTTTTAGAAAAATACTTAAGTTTTATAGAATTGTTTGCAGTATTTTTCAGTATTCCAGGATTTTGAAGATATCAATTTGAATCTGATAATATTAATGTTTTCAATTCAAAATTTGAGGTTTTAAATTTTGAAACTGAATTTGGGTTTGGTGAAATCTTTCAAATTTATTTTATGTTGTTTTGTATTATCGTTTTTGAAGTGTATATTCAATATTTGTCAAGCTTGACATAATTTAAATAAATTTAATATCAAAGAGTTATACAAAATTGGTTGCAGTATTTAATTTATTAAATTATATTTTTTAGATTGAGAATTTATTTTCAGGAGTTTTGACACTTCTCTGCATTTGCAGTTCAATTTTTATTGCTATTTTGAAAATATCGATCTCAATTGGTTAGTAATAACGTTTCGAATGCCAATTTTTTGTATTAAATTATGCACTTTCAAGTAAATTTTGCACATTTTTATTAGCTTGGTTTCCTTATTGCGGTTTAAATTCCAATTAATAAAAACAGAAAACAATCACTGAAACAGTTTTAATTTGCAAAACCTTTAGAATGTTATTTTGTACTATATTTGACAGCTAAAATTCTGTCTGGAAAATGGGAACCCAAACACGTTTAGACGTAAACAAATTTCCAGTTTGTTTCGCTTAAAATTGAGTTTTGACATCGTATTTGGCCTTGGTTCTTTATTACATTTTTTGTGGGTATTTTGCCAACAAAAATTGAAGGTTGAATAAGTCAAACTTAAAAAAAGTACAAAAAGAAAATACGTCGTTTTTTTAACTCTTAGCTTTCTACATATGTAACATTATTAGAACTGTTTTTGATGTTTCCAGCTTTACATTTGTAAAGTTAATATTTTCATTTCTGTTTTTAATTTTAAGCTTTCTTCTTCATAACTGTGGTTGCTTCTCGTTTGTTCGGAATTATTTTCTATAAATCAACGGTTTCGCTTTCTAAGAACCGATCTTTTTCAAAAATCTTTGTGAAAAGGGCATAATTTTCGAATTTTGTTTTTTTTTCAGCGTTGATTGAACCTCGATTTTTTTTATGGATTTTGTTAAAATTGCTTGCTTATTACTGTTTGAATTGTGTTTATGTTAGAGGTTTAAATATATTTTTCAGAGGATTTGTAATTCGCATTGTTTTAGTTTTTGAAAATTTGTCAGAATTTCGTTTTGCCTTATTAAATCTTAAACATTAAAGTTCCTTCGAACTTTGATAGAACTTTCAGGGATTAGTTTTGTTTAATTTCTAAAATTTGGCTGTTTTAAAAAATGTTAAGGTTGCTCTTATAGTTTATTGATTTCAATCATTTAAATTTTATTTGTTTGATATTCTGTTTTCTTGTTCCTTTAGAGTTTTGTCGAATTTTCATAAATGTCGTTCTATTTTACTTTAGTGTTTCGTTATTCAGTTATTTATTTATTGGTTTAGTTATTGATTTTCAACTCAAAGGATCACATTAGAAATTATCAAAATTATCGTTAAATTTTTAAAAATTATATTTTCTGTTTTCAAAAGCTGTTCTGTGTTTTAGTCCCAGAAATATTGCTTTATTTTTAGTTTTATTTCATATTTTTCAGTTTTTTGAATTTACCTTTTGACTTCCACGTCTTAGAAAATTTGGTTGTTGACGTGTCTATCTATACTCCAAAGCAGTTATTTCGATATTTTAATTTGTTTTTGAAATTTTGAATTTTCACCTTAGGTATATTAATTTTTTCGGGCTTTCAAAATGTTTGTTTTGTTTTCAAAACACTAAAATAATTTTTTTTGTTCTACCTTGAACTGCTCGTATTTAGTTGGATAGTTTGCGTCAGTTTGTCGTCATATAAGGTTTGTTTTTAGGATTCTTTCTGTCTTTTGGGATGCTTCAGAAGTCTAGTTTTCAAAAATTTTATTTAAAATTTTCTTCCAAATTTTTCAATTTTCGTAATTGTATTTGCCTTGATTTTGATTAATGAATCCTACAAAAACCGCAGATTTAGCTTTCTAAAATTCGTAATCGTAAATGTTAAGTTTTCGGTGTATTTTTATTTGTTAAAATTAGTTTATTATTGTTACTTAAATCTTAAAATAATAATAAAAGCTAAAGCCAACCACTCACAACACTTACTTTGCTGTATTCTCAGTTTTCAAAAGTGACTCTGCACTTTTTCTCTCCTTTTTTCAATGCAAGCTTTGTTGATTCTTAGTATCAATGTTAGAACCTTTCTTTGTTTGAATTTCAGCCATTTGAATCATTTTCTAAATTTGTTACCTTATGTAACTCAGGTCCCGAAATTTACGTTTTCATTTACGTAAAGTATAAACAAAATCTACAAAATACAATTTCTGAAAATTTTTAGGTTTTAGAATTTCGTTTTAATTAATGAAAACTGTTGAATTATCGTTTTCAGTTTCTGAAATTTACGCTGTAATTTCTGTTGGAAAATTTATTTTCTAAATAGTTGCGAAGCTGCTCTCCAAACTCGAACTTTATTTATTCATTTTTTATTTGAAATTATATTTTTCCGGCTTAAAAATTTCAGATTGAATGTTTTGAATTTTAGTTTTCAGTTTTTGAAATTTATATTTTAATTCCTGCTTCATAAAGGTTTAGAAATATTTGTTTTTTAAAGATTTTCACTGTTAGAAATGTATCTATTTGGGTTATCTCTTGTGTTTTTCAAAGCTTAAGAATTTCAGATTGATTTAGTTATATTTTGAATTTCCGTTTCTGAAACTAACATTTTAATTTTAGTAAGAAAATATATCAAAATTTTAGAAAGGTTAATATTTAAAAATTAAAAAAAAAGATTGTTTCCAGCAATTTTTTAAATTATATGTTTCAAGTTTAAGAATTTAAGATCAATTTAACGATGTTTTGAATTATTAATTTTAGTTCCTGAAGTTATCTTTTAAATCCTGTTAATACAAGTTTGAAGAAATTTGCTTTCTAAATATGTACTATTTTTAAAAACTATTTTCAATGTTTTTACATTTATTTATTTCAGGTTTTCGAATATTTTGAAAAATCGTTTTCAGTTTCTGAAATTTGAAATACATTTAAATTTTTTAATTACTAAAAATGTTATACAATTTATTGTTTTCAGTATTCACAATTTATTAATTTTTGTTTTTCAAATTATATTTTCCAGGTTGATTTAATGATATTTTGAATTACCGTTTTCGGGCTTTGAATTCATGATAGATTGCTGTTTAAATCCGAAATAATAAAAACAGAAAACAATCACTCATAACAGTTTTAATTTGCAAAACTTTTTGAATGTTATTTTGTACTGAATTTGACAGCCAATCCCATTTAATTAATGCATTTTGTTTTACGCATGCTATTTTTTAGAACTTGGAGAACATTAAGGGAAGCTCACCTTAATGATAATTCGAACATTTGCACTCATAAAAATTCACTAATCTAACACAAAAGATAAATTATTTATTTAATATACTTAATCGGTTTTCATTACTGGACCAAATTAGATTATTAATTTCCATAAAAGGAGCGAATCTAAGAAAATCGCCCGAATTTAAGGGTTAAAAACTAAAGCATTTATTATCCTTCGTATAGAAAGCAAAGGATAATAAGCGTGACCTTTGCTTTTTCCTACAAGAGATTTGGGAAGTTACTAAAACCTTTTTTAGATTTATTTCATTCCATCAAAATTTAATAAACGTCCTAATAAAATAGTGATGTGTAGGTTTGAACAAGAGAGTGATGAGGGTTGATAAGAATTAAGTTCACTATATAACTTCGTGAACGTTCAAACTTTTGCACACCTGTAAGCTTTACGTTTTATACAAGAGACTTGAAGGTGCTAAACTTAGTTTAACCTATGCTTTTAATTTAAGTTTCAAATGCAGGTTTCTCAAGGGTGACTTTGCCAAATTTAAGGATTTGGAAAAGCGAATTTTTGTAGGAAAAATGTTCCCTTTGCTTAATTTACTGGCGGTGTTTATTGATGTGTAAATTAAGGGAAGGGAATTAGTTTTCCTTGGCGTGCTGACATGCAAGTCTGGATGGACAAAGTTCCTTTGGGAATTTGGGTGCTTTCGTTTCTCTTCCATTGAAAAATGGATCTTAAAATTCCTTACCCAACCATCTGCCTTTGTTTTCCAGATAAAAGTAAAAGAAAATCAAGGTTTTATTTTACCAAACATCAACAAATAATAACAACCTTGCCAAAAATAACTTAATCACAAAGCACAAGGTGACAAATGACGAGCTTATTAATATTCTATTGCCACCAGTAAAAGTTTTAGTTATCCGAGTAGTTACGTTTATTTCCGGTTTGTCAATACGCCTTACTAATTATTACTCAGAAAATTGCTGTTTCGAATTAGTCTACGAACTTGGGTTTTAGTTCTGACAACTTTTAAAAATCACAGATGTAATCCTTCATAACTTGGAAGTTCATTTAATGCCTTTTTTAAGAAAAGTTTAAACTTTAATTTCTAAGTAGATCGCTTCTTGGTTGCTTTTTTACTTTTATCAAGGAAGCTGTTGCTGTCGAACGTTCAGAACTTCGTTAAGTAATTTAAAAATTTCCCTCTTGACTTGGTGGAATTTTTATCTTTAGTATTTTCGTTTTTCTTGCCATCCTTTTTTTGTTATAATAAATGTTTAAATTAATCGTTGACTTTGTGTAGGTTGTGAAACGAAAAATACATGAAACTTGTTATGGAAGAATAATAAAAGAGCAAAATTTAATTAGCTTTTTGTTACTCATCTTTCATTACAGGAGCGAGTTAATTAATTAATCAATTAATTTAGGAATAATTGTAGGTATTTTGTTAATTCCATGGACTTTGAAATTGAATATTGCCGTTCTAATTAGTTCGCATTTTGGTTTGTTATTAGTTTCGTATGTATTGAGTTTCAATAAGAGAAAACAGACTGCGAAAGTCGAACAGACTTTCTTGCTCTCAATTTGCCACAAAACCGTTTCTAAAGTATCAATATCTAAATTAAATCATTTTTGGCGTTTTTGTAATATTTTTGTAAATTTTTAAAGCTGAACTTTCGGTTAATTTCGTGTTTAGCTGTTTGTTTCAAAAATTTGTAATTTTTCGGTTCTCATATTTTAGTGTGAAATTTTCTGAAGCTTTCAGTTTATTGTCATTGCTGAAACCCTTATTTTTTTCAAATGTTTGTTCCTTTTATGTTTTATGGATTTTTATTTTTGCAATCATATTGCAGATTTCGTTTTTCGTTTTTTAATATGAAATTTCATTAAATTAAGTTTGTAAAGTCAAAGGTTTGGTTTTCTAAAAAGCAACATTTCCTCAGAAATAAATACATCAGTTTTTTAAATTAATTTTGTGAGAATTGTTTCATTGATGCCTGAATCTCAAAATAATGAAAGCCGAAGTCAATCACTTCCAAAATTTATTTTGCCAAACTTTGGCATTACAGTAGTTAGGTCGGTCAGAGCTTTTTCTAAATTTTCAAAATTGTCATTTTGGTGTCGTCATTGTTTTGGAGTTTTAATTTAATTTGTTGTTTCGTTAAGTTTACAGTTCTGAAATACTCAGGAAGTGCCAAAAAATATTTGAGTTTTAGAAATGTTTCGGAATTTAAAATTCGATTAATTTGAACTATCAAGACAAAGAAAAATAAAATGATAACATTCGAAACAAATAAAAATTTTTGGGTTTTCCAAGCTGTTTTGGCATTCAGAAATTCAGTTAATTCGAATTGTAAAAAGATATCCTCTAGGCTTCAGAATTTTCACTCTGAATTGCTTGAGTTTTACTAATTTTTCGAAATATCTTGTAAATTTTATTTTGTTTTTTACAGCTGTTTTCATTTGGTGTTTCGATTATAGCCAATTTTATTGAATTTTCTCTATTTGTTGCTTTTTAAAATTCCGTAATTCTTTAAACTTCAGCTTCCTAAAATGTTCAGAATTTTTTCCTTGAAGTTTGGGTTTGTTTTGGAATGTTGCATTATTATAATTATTTGTTGCTTCATTATTGTTACAATATTTTCCCCCTTATTTATTGTTTATTGTTAGAATGTTTGTGTTAGTTTTTTGGAAATTATTGTTTCAGATTTATTTATAACGTTTTAAATTATTATTCTCAATTTTTGAAATTTACGTTTCAATTTCTGCTTAGGAAATTTGTTTTTTAAATATTTAGAAAATAATCTTCAAAGTTCCAAATTTATTTATTTGGGTTGTTTAAACTATACTTTTCAGTATTTAGACTTCTAGATGGATTTACGTTTTAATTTATGTTTGACACAAGTTTAGAAAAATTTACTTTCTAACTATTTTTGAAAACCGTTTTCAGTGCTCGAAAGCTATTTATTTATTTCAGATAAATAATATTTTTTAGATTTTGGGAATTCAGATCAGTCTAATGATATTTTGAATTATCATTTTCAATTTTGAAATCTATGTTATAATTTTTTTCTAATATTTTAGAAAATTGTTTTCTTTGTGCGAAATCTATTTATTACGATTTTTAAATTAAATATTTGGTTTTAGTATTTCAGATAGATTTAACGATGTTGTGAATTATGGTTTACAGTGTCCGAAATTGACGTTGTATTTATTTTCTGTTTGACACGAATTTAGAAGATATATTTTCCAATTATTTTACATACAAATTTTAAAAAATTTCGAAAACCGTTTTCAATGCTCGAAAGTTTTGATTTTAATTTTCAAATTGTGTTTTACAGGTTTTAATTTTCCTTTTATTAATTTCTTGTTACTTTCTGTAGGGTTTAAACATTCTGTAAAAATTGTAACTATTTCTTTGAAAATTTCTAGAAAGAAACTTGTATTCTTGAATTTTTTCTTTGTCATCTGCGGTTTTCTTCTTCGTATTCCTTTCTTTAAAACTGAGCAGATTTCGTACGAATTTTAAAGTGGGGATAGCCTTCTTAATTACTTCTACTGTCCTTACTATTTAGTGCTTCTGCTGTATTTCCTTTAAGTCAGTGCTTTCCCTCTCAGACTCCTTCCTTTTTCGTCTTTCCTTCGTCAGAACTAAGTGGAAGTTTCTCTGAAATTTAAAGAACGTAATACATTTCGGTTACTTAAACCATTCCTGCTCTGTATATTTCCCCCTTTCTTATGTATTTTCTTATACCTATAATAGAATTCCTATGTTTCTTATGATTCATCGTCTTTTTTAAAGCAGTCCCCTTTCTTCTTTGCAAGTTAGCAGTCGTTCACTGAAGTTTAAAAAGCATGAACTCTTTTCAGCTGTTTCAACAATATTTCCGGTGTTTCTTCATGTCCCACTAAATCATCTTCAAATTTTCCGCCGTTTCATCTTTACCGCTTACTTTCTATGGGGCCTTCAGCTCCTTCAACAATTCATAAATTTTTTGTGAATTTCCTTAATGTAGTGCCTCTGTTTCTTTATAAGCTTCTTCGTCTGTGTTGTCTTTTTATTTCTGAAAGTAAGAAGTCTTTCCCTGCAGCTTAAAAGACGTTAATTCATTTCGTCTGCTTGAACAATTCGTATATTTTATTCATTGTTATGAATTTTCTTAATTTAACGTTTCTGTTTCTTCACATGCTTCTTTATCTTCTTCAAGTAATTCGTGCGTTCTTATTTAGAATTTCAAATCGTTTTAATGGAGCTTTGAATTATCATTTTCAGCTTCTGAAATTTCTGTTTTAATTTCTGTTTGGAAAGTTTGCTTTTGAAATATTTTAAAAAATCGCTGTTAATGTGAGAAATTTATTTACTGCAGTTTTTGAAATTATATTAGAATTTCGGATATATTTAATGATGGTTTGAATTCAGTTTCTGAAATTTACGTTGTCATTTCTGTTTGCCGCGAGTATAGAATTATTTTTGAAAACTGTTTTTCGTGTTCCGAATTTATTTGTTTGTTTCAACTCTGAAGTTATGTTTTTCAGGTTTAGAATTTCAGGTTGATTTAATAAGGTTTTGGATGATCGTTTCTAGTCTCTGAAATTTAAGTTTGAATTTCTGTTTAATACAAATTAAAATTAGTTGTTTAAATATTTTAGAAAATCGTTTTCAGTGTGGGAGGTTTATTTATTTTGTCTTTGTAATTATATTTTTCAGGTTTTAGAACTTCCAATCGATTTAATGATGTTTTGTTTTACCCTTTTCAGTTCCTAAAATTCTGTTTGATACGTGTTTAGACTAAACTAGTTTTCCGATCATTTTTGAAAACTGTTCTCAGTGCTCGAAAAATATTTATTTCGGTTATTAATCTGTTTTAGGTTTTACATTTTCAGATTGAGTTAATGAAATTCCGAATTACCTTTTCGATTTTGTGAAACAATTTTAGGAAGTTTAAAATCTAAAAATTTTATAAAATTGTTTTCAATGCTCAAAATTTTGGCTTTTTAAATTACATTTTTCAGGTTAATTTAATGATG
Source organism: Melanotus villosus (assembly GCA_963082815.1). Lineage (NCBI taxonomy): Eukaryota > Metazoa > Arthropoda > Insecta > Coleoptera > Elateridae > Melanotus > Melanotus villosus. Next base: position 4,752,825 of record OY720419.1, on the reverse strand, counting down.
TTGTGAATATTCGTTAATTCGTTTTCAGTTACGGAAATTTTTATTTCTGTAAAATTTAGTATAATTTTCATATCAAAAAAGTTTTCAAAATTGTTTTCAATATTCAAAATTTTTTATTTTTTGGGCTTATGGGCTTCAGGTTTATTTAACAATATTTTGAATGGTCGTTTCTGATATTTGCATTGTAATTTCTGTTTGACAAACAAAAGTTTAGAAAAATTACTTTTCCAATTATTTTTGAAAACTGTCCTCAGTGCCCTAAAATATTTATTTCGATTATTAATTGCTTCTTCCAGGTTTTCGATATTCAGATTAATTTAATGATATTTTCAATGATCATATTTAGTTTTTCAGTTTTTGTAGTGCTTTAGTTCCTGTAAAGTTTGACATAATTGCAATAATATCTAAAAATTTATATATTTATTTCAGTATTTAAAATTTATCTTATTTTGGTTTTTTAAATTACATATAGATTTCAGGTATTATTTTACATTTTAATTAGCTTGAAAATGTTATACCTGAAAACTGTCGTTTTCTGTATTTGAAGTTTGTTCTGATTTATTGAATTATATTTTTTAGATTTGAGAATTTCTTTTCAGTATTTCAGGATTTTTTGTACCTTCTTGCATCTACACCGAAAGCGTTCAAAAATTCCATATAAATTTGCTAATGTTAAGCTTCAAATTTTGAAATTAAGTAAATTTGTGCTTATTCCAAAAATAATCCCGAAAATTAATTCAAGAATTTTACTGTTTTTGTTTGTTAGTAGAAAGTTTAGGATTAGTCTTCGAAAACTCTCGATTCAGATTTCTTACATTTACTCAGTTTTATATAGTTTGAAATATCATTTTTAATTTCTCTTTCAAAATTCTGATTAGAGCTTTAGTTTTGAGTCTCAAAATCGTCCTTTAAATTTGGAATCCTCAACCAGAGAGCAATGGAAAATTTAAACTCGACGTTTGACATTCGAATCTGAACTAAAAATCGAAACATTAAATATAAAACCTGAATTCTTGAAAAGCCTGGGGTTAGAATAATTTAATTACTCGGCACAAATATTTAATCTAAAGTAAGTTTAAAATTATTTCCAGCACAAAAGAAAAAACAGGCTGAGAGTATGTTTCCTTTGCTTTGAAAACGAAATTGAATTCTTAAAATGAACTTGTTTAAAACATCCTAAAACGTCAGATTTAACAGGACAAGTGGCAGATGCAACAAATAACTTAGAAGACCCAAAACCTCTAAAGTATAGATGGCTTCAGCTCTTAATAAATATTAATCATTACAAATGGTGGAGGAGCCCTGCTCTAAGCTTGCATAAAATCAATCAGATGTTTACTTTCGTTTCTTTTTTTGTAGCAGAATAGGCCGAATAGTCCTTGAGAGCAATACAAATTTGATTTAACAGCTTCGTCAGACTAATCAATCGTCACAAATTGTATGAAAATCGTAACCGAAGTAACAAATAAAAAACTAAAAGCTAATAATTGCAAAAAAAAATCCAAAACACAACAGCGAACTGAGCAAAATCTCCACCGTAACAAATAACCATGAGCATAGATTTGTAACATGTTACGAGTTGTCAACCCTAATTGCTGAAGTTTTTGACAGTTGATAGGCGTCTGGATGAGAATTGAAACCCCTTGTGGTCAGCAAGAAAACTTCAGGGCAGAAAACCTAATACAGACGATCCTCATAACTTGAATGTTTTCGCAAAAATATTACTACGCGTGGGTGGACGTAAAACTGACAGTTAACTTATGCCTTTGTTAGGATTTTCTATTTTTAAAATGCACTTATTATTATTAGTCTACATAGTTGGTTTTCTTGGTCTTATATTATTTTTATGTCGATTCTCACTTCACGCTAAAGAGGGTAGGGGGCTGCTTAATTAATCGATGAAATTCGAAAAATCCTTTAGGGTGAAATATTAAAGAACAGAATTGTAAAAACAAATAAAGATCATTCTTGTGTCATCTTTTCACCGTGGGTTATTTGTGATTACATTCGAATGGGACACGGATTTATTCCTTAAATGATGGTAATTTGGCTTCCAATTCCGAACAAATTTATACAAATCCAAAACTTGGGCTTTCTTTTAAAACTTCCATATATCATCCGTTCGTTTCGTAACGTTGCTATAGTTTAATTCAGGTTTAGACCCCCGTCATTACCAACTTTTTGAAAGTGTCTTAATACCCGAGGGAACGATTTTATTAAAGCACAAAATGTGATGCCATATAACCATCCACCAAAGAGAAAATCGTTTTAAGTATAAAAAAACTTCGAGGGTTGGTTTAATTTTTCCCTTTTTCAGATTTCAGTGGGTTAGTTTTAGTTTTGTGTTGGGGGATGTTTGTAGTTTATAATTTTTGACGGAGGAGTATTTGGGGCGAAAAAGCAGGTCTCATTTTCCCAAAGAAAATTAGGGTATTAGATCGAACGTAAGTCGACGTACAGATGAACATTTACGGATTATTAAAGAAGCAGACGAAAGCAGTTAGCGTGGAACGTCGGGATAGACCGGCAAAACGTGACAATGCCGACGGCGGCTGTTATGGGGCGTCGTAGGGCACAGGACGCCTTGGGGTAAGGGGGGACAGATCAATATACGTGAGCGAGGGCGCTGGGCGTGTCGATACAGGAAGATCTTTCCACCACAGCTGTGAAAACACACAAAAGGCGCCCAAGACCCGTCCGCGAGATTCAATTTTTGGCATCGTTAAACTTAGAAAAGCAAACAGTTATGGTTATGACCCATCATAAGGGATGTAAAATACCCCTAACGATTTAACCCCTTTAATTAATAAAAAAACATCCCAATGGCTTGACGGTTATTGCACTCGTGTTATTACTCTGATGTAAGATGTTGTACATACATATCCGTCTGGGAAACTCCTGAAAGGTGCCTTGAACTCCTGCCGTGTCTTGAATCCCTTATGCAAATGTTCTCTCCGAGGGGTTCATCTTATTTTAAATGTGCAACCGAGGTGTACCGAACTAAATAAAATAATAAAAATAGGAGATATTAAGGTGGATATTTTTGTCTCTTAACTTGAACAGAATATTTAGCGGCATTAAAGCCTTCTCCCCCTAGTAGGGTGAATGAAATAAAAAAAAAAGTAAAAGTTTTCGAACTCCTTTTTAACCTTTGCGTTATATTCCCCACAAGGGAACCGGCAGTAAAAAAAACATCTCTACACTTTATCCTTATATTTGTTCCTCTACTCACGCACCTCTTCCACTTGATCAGTTTACCCCTTCACCCTCTCCTTTAGTTTGACCTTTACTATAATCATTTTTCTTTTTAATCATCTTCAACTTTTTTTTCCTTCGGTACTAAGTGCCAACATTTTTCCCGGAGCTTTTTGCGATTCTGCGATTTACGGATATTTTCTTCCAGGTAATAACATTAATTTTCCTCGAGCCTCCTTATCCTCCCAACTTCTCAACAAATTATATTAATTACGTTCGTTGCTAATAAAACGAAATATCGGGAAAAAACCCAAGATCAGGAAGCGCCCTACTTTTGCCGTAGGGCATTTATGAAAATTTATAAATTTAACTATCTCGTTTTAGGGAGCCCGTGACTACATAAATAAATAAACACGTCATCTACGCCATACAAGTGGAATTCTCAAGGTAGTGTTGTGTTGCGTGTAATTTATTGTCTTGCTCCTGGCAGATAGGTCGTTAAGGTTTTGTAAACGTTTGCGAATTTACAAGGACAAGATTTCAATTTTCTTCTCTTGTTACTTGAAGACCCTTTTAATTTTTTACCTTGATTAAAATTCATGCGGATCCCCTTATTTAGGTTTTCTTTTAACTCGACAGATTAAAATCGTCTTTAAAATACTTCCTTTGATGGATGTTTATGTTCGAATTTGTTAGATTTCTTTGCCAGATTTACGTCTTTCGGATTTTAAAGCAGCTTCCAAAAATCGGGCTTGGAAATTCAAAATCCTAAGGCCAAATGTTGGTAATACAACCTTCTTTTAATTTACAGAGGAGTAAACGAAAATTTGATTTCGGTGATTGAAAATCCAAAGGCCAAAAGTTGCTAATTCGATCTTGTTTTAACTTTCAGGTAAACGAAACCCAAAGTTAAAATGCCCAAGCTTTTAAAAATTCATCAGCATATAGTTAAGAAAAAGTCTTTTGAAAACACTTCGATGTGTGATATCAAAAAAAAGTAGGTCAAATAATCACATCCTGCCTTTTAACTTATCCTTAAGGAATCCTGCAGTGACGTGCATCCAAAAAACGAGAACTGAATACGAATTGATTTACGCAAACATGGAATGTTATCGACAGCTGATGTAATTTTTATGAATTCACCCAGATGTTTCTATTTTCTCTTTTGTAAGCACTCTTCGACAAATAACTACATAAATTTTCCACCACCGTATTATAATACTCCATTATAAATTCTTAGGGAGCCATAATTATACATTAAATAAACATTACTGAAAGCACGAATGTTAAATTTATAAATTTATGCGACGCACTTAAAGCACATGCTTTAATTTACTACCGCCCCTGCATTATTAATTAGGTCGTAGCCTTAAGCATAGGGTGTTCGGTAAATCGGGCGTAAATACTAATTAGAGAATTACTAAACCATTTTTAATTTAATTATCGACAAATAATTTCGGACAATTTTTTACAAATTCTACAACGATCATTAACTAAAAAATTTTCTCATAAACGCAGAAACAAAGATTTATATTTTTTATAAGCCACACAGTCATCATTCTGAACTCTAAGAATTCTAATTTTCCCATTTATTCTGAATTAAATACGAAATGATGACGGAATTGTTGTAATTTTGAGTTTAATTTTAGCACAGGATACCCGGTAATGTAGGTCACGATTCACGTTAAAAATTTAAGCAAAATGATGCCTAAAATATGCTTAAAATATGCTCAAAATATACGTAAATTATACTTAAGAGTAGACCTAACACATTCCCAAAATGTGTATAGAATATTCATAAAAGTTGTTTTAAAATTTGTGTAAAATGTTTGTAAAAATATATGTATATTTGAGCAAGGTAATTTTGGAAGGAACCAGCGCGATATGTAGGGTGTAGGTATATTTATCATTAATAACAATGAAATTCAGTTACCTAAACCAAGATTTATCACGTAATTACTGTAAAATTATAACAAGAAAACTCATTATTCCCAATTAGAATTTGGAAGTTTCCAGTTTCAAGGCAGGCTATTCTGGTTTCGCTTTTGCTAGCAGTCAGGCACGCTAAGAAAGGGTTGGAGTAAAGTGCATATAAATTATTACCGTCAAATTTAACGACAGTTCGGGTTATTTCGTTAATAGTTTAGTGTGTAAGTCGTAAATAGTGAATACGTGGGAATTAAGTGCGTTCTGTCCTAGGATTTTATTGTGCTATTAATCCTGTTGTTGAAATTCTGCAATCATTCAAAATATGCCAAAATATGCCGACATGTGTTTGTTTATTTCTAAGAGTTTGATAGTTGGAGTTGGTATTTATTGCCTGAATGGAAAACCAAAAAAGTTAATTTCGATAAATGATTAGATTATGGTTTTTTGCAGAGTGCTATGGAGGTTATTAAAATATGCCTGATTGTAATTTGCGAGGTATATTTCATTCTTGTTAATAACCTTCTTGGAATCTGAAAATCATCAAATCGCTGTTAATATCTTTTTAACCAAATTTTTTTTATATATTTTTTTATATTCTTAAAAGTGTTGAAATATATCAAATATAGCATATATGTCTGTCCTGAAAGCATATTTCAATACTCTTTACCTTTATAAACGTGCAAAAACCCCTGGAAGTTCACATTTTGTCTATAGAGATATTCATAAGGCACAAGTGAATGGGAAATTTATTCTTTCCTTAAGGTGCATCTATTGAAAGGTAAAAATATACCGCAAAAAGTATATATTTGATCTAAAAGCATATTTCAACACCCTTAGCCTTTTTCAATTTGCAAAATAATTCTGAAAGTTCGCATTTCTTTTGTAAGGACACTCATGAGGCACAAAGTGAATAGAAAATTTCTTATTTTTTCTTTTAAGTATATCTTTTAAGCAATCCAAAAATATCCATATATGCCGTATATATTTGACCTAAACGCTTATGTCAATACACTTTATGAACTTACAAAAAAAATCCTGAAGGTATAAATACATTCCCGAGGCACAAGGTGTATGGGAAGTTTGATATCTTTTCTTTAAGGTATATCTGCTAAAAAGTCCAAACACATCTGTACATACCGTATACATATATTTGATCTAAACGCATATTTCAATTCCCTTTAGCTTTATGAACTTGAAAAAGATATCCTGAAGGTTCGTATTTTGTCTATAAAGGCATGCATGAGGCCCAAAATGAATGGGAAATTTCTTATTCTTTTCTTTGAGCTGTAGGTATCCGTTAAAAAGTCCAGATCCGTATATACCGTATATATTGGATCTAAAAGCATATTTCAATACCTTCTACATTTATGAACTTGGAAAGAAATCTGAAAGCTTGCATTTTGTCTATAAATATATTCATGGGGCAGAAAGTGAATGGAAAATTAATACCTATTAATAAGTCTAAATACATCCATATATACCGCATATATTTATCCTAAAACCATATTTCAATATCTTTTACTTCTGTAAAAAAAAACTCTGAGAATTCGCATTTTGTCTATAAAGACATTCGTGTTCCACAACGAGAATGCGATATTTGTAATTTTTTTCAAGTCCAAATACATCGGTATATACCGCATTTATCTGACCTATAACCATACTTCAATACTCTTTACGTTTATGAACTTGCAAAAAATCCTGAAAGCTCGCATTTGTTTGTAAAAAAACCGAAAGGTACAAAGTGAATGTGACATTTCTAATTTTCTTTGTGTCATACACAAATGTAATAAAAAATTCCAACGTGACATTTGGTGGAGGCGTCGAATTGTTTTCCAATCCTATGCGAGTGTTTTTCAAATCCTTTGGTAAAGTTACGCGAGTGGGATACTTATTAACTTTTAAAGATTCCCTAAGTTAATCAAAATTAATATTACATTAATAACACAAAATGCTTTCAGCACTAATTTAAGTTACATTTCTCCGAAAAGCATATTTTGAGACTCTTTGAACTTGTAAAAAAAATTCTGAAAGCTCGCACATTGTATGTAAGAAAACCACGAGGCACAACGTAAATGTGACATTTCTAATTGTCTTTGTGTGATTGTGAATTTGTATTTCCCTTTGTGTGATTTGCAAATCCAACGTGACATTTAATGGAGGCGCGGAATTGTTTTCCGATGCTGTGCGAACGTTTTCCAAATCTTTGTACAAAGTTTCGCGAGTAGGGTGCTTATTAACTCTTAAAGATTACCTAAGTTAATCAAGACTGTAATATTACATGAATGATACGAAATGCTTGCGGGCCTAATTTAAATTATAGAGGAAAATTAGCTCCGAACAAACTTTTCAGGTGAAAACAGGTCAAAACCGCAAGCGTGTGGGTGCGAAAATGCCAAATGGAGATACCATCCATCCACCTACCGTCGCCCACGTATCAAATATTACTCCGTGAAATTAAATACGGGGGCGCAAACTGAGGGATTTCTTAACATCTTCCTTGTCCCTTCGAATTTATCGCTTACAAACCTTGACCCATTTTAGGGTTTTTAACTGGCATGATCGAATTTTCTCTGCTGGCCAATTTATCGGCCCTGTGAATTTTTTATTGCCGTTTTTTGAACGCTTTACAGTTTTACGACGTCCGAATTCGCAATGAGTGGAAATGTTAACCGAAATAGGCGTATCTATTTTTGGTGGAATTACGTGGCACCGCGACGCTACACACACACACACGTAATCAAGGGCACTTGACGGCGCCGTTCTATACCTGGCGTGTGACCTAAGTTAGGTTAGGTTATGTGCATGGACAAATCTTATCAAGCACGTCATTAAGCAAGAAATTCCGAAGCCCCTTTAAAAGTAAGTTCGGGGCCTACTTAGATATTCACGTTTCCCGAATATTTTTTCTGTGTTCATCGGGCGTAATCATTTTTTTTTTTTGATGCTACAAAAAGGGAGTCGGTTCGAAGCATTAAAATTTCAAATTTTTGTTTAATGTAAATTTGCATAACGCCTCCCATCGATGATAGCTATCACGAATGGAATTTCGAATTGAAAACGTTGGTATTTTTGGCGACCTTTTTAAATTATTAAGGTCAACTACATCACCCTCGATTAACAACAAAATCTTTTAGTGTCGAAATTATCGCCATTAACGACATGCAAACCTGATTTTAGCGAACGGAATAAAAATAAATTCCCGCCTTCATTCATTAAATTAACAAAAAAAAAAAAAAAACGTACGCGGGTTATTTAATTAAATTATTTCGGTCTAACATTAACGCTTTAAAAAATCGAGGTTTAATTTACGGAATAATCCCCCAATTTTTTAGTTCGCCTGACGTAATTTTCTCGAAGGTCGATGAAGTTCAGTTAATAACGTGACCTTATTTTGCATATTAAAAATTCGTTAAAGGTAGGTTTCGTACGCACCGCCCGCATCGCACGCATCAGACGGATCGGATTTGCAAACGGTGAACCACGGAAATGTTTTTACAGATTACAGAATCAAACAATTTGATATATTTAGCAATTTAATACCAATAATACTTATGACAATATGAAATGTGTTTCTACTGAATGGATTAGCCTTAAACCGATCCACCCAATTCGAACAAGTGAACGCAGCTGCATTTAATTCAATGAGCCAAATACATATTTTTTACAATCCGTCCGATGCGTGTTAAGCATGCGACGCGGGCCGGTGTAGGCTTACCTTTAGACTCAGCAAAATGTTAGCCAACCCTGACTTCTTACATTTTATTTGCCTAAAAATTTTTCGAAAACACAGAATTCTACTGACGTTTGTCCTGTACTAAAGGGTATTTTTGGCTCCCCAACACAAAGAAAAACCAAATCCCTTTGTAAAAAAAATGCAATCATGATCCTTCTGTTAATCCAAGGGCTCGGTGCTTTTTCTATCTTATCTCCAAGAGTCTTAAAAAAAATCCATCGGTGACAAACAGCACCCCATTCGGATGATTGTTTGAAAATCGAGTGATCCCCACACACTTTAGAGAACGAGAACCCTTAACCGATATATCACTACCGGCTTATTTCCGTCAAGATGTTTGATATTTGAAGCCTTTATTTCAAACTCACCGAATGAGTTTTGAATACGTTATGTTTTTTTCCTAAGTCAATAATTTTTTCCGAAGCCTAGGAAATTGACGGTTAAATCTGTCCTGTTGGCTAGTTATACATCGAAACGTCCTCGATTGGATAAAGGGTTTAGTTCCGGTTGATTAACGGTTCAAATTTGGGGTGAAAATTGAAAGGATACGAAATGTTACAGTTTAGTGGCACCGTTTCTACTCGAGTTTTAGATGATGCAGGGGTTTTACAGATTGATTCAAATAACTTCGATTGGTTATACGGGATGAAGACGTTTCCTTATTTGGAGAATTGGAAATTGGGGATTTTGGATTGATAATAAACGGAAAATTAAGCTCTTCCCTGCTTTCTTTAGTAACTGAACGAATCTTTATGCCCAAGTCCCTTTGCAAAGGATACTTAATATTTATAAAATTTCAAAATAAGTTTGGTAAATCGGAGTACTGCTAATAACCGTAGTAACACACGAGAAATACTTGGCATCAGCAAGCCCGGATTTTGTCCAATTAATGAACAAACAATCAATAAATGACCAGGGTTGGTTTACAATGATGTAAAGTATCTCCCATTTTAAGTCTTTATAAACAACCCTTGTTAATAAATTAACGAAAGTTGGTGTTTTACCCTTCACTCAATCAATGTGAGTTAGGTTAGAATTCGAATTCGAACGTTTTACCAAAGTTGACAGGTTTATTTATCGTAAAAAGTTTTGGCTCTAGCTAGGAATATTTTCATCTCTTCTAAATAATCTTAATTATTAATTTTCTAAAATACCAAAGTCTAATTTTAGACTCGCCGTGTTAAACTGTTAATCCAGTTCAATTTAACAGAACGTAATGAGCTCTGTAACAATTCGTAAGATGGAACTATTGGAAGCCGATGTAGTCGCCACTGTTTAATTCAAGTAATATGGATTACTGATTAGAAACTATTGTCTAACTCTAACAAGGTTTTGGATTTCGGGATTCTATCGGAAATTTAAATATAGAGAGAGACCATTTGCCACCTGATGCTAAGTGGGCAAGATTTGCTAAAGGTTTTACAGGAATATGTGAAAATTCGATTTTGAGGAGCTTCTCCTCTCCTATTATTTAGTTGTTCTTCCCCAGATTTTTCCTTCTGTACTTGTTGGGGTTATATCCCTATAGTGTCTATACTTTCTGGTATCACCGTTCTTTATATATTTCCTTCCAAAGTATTTTCTTCGGACAAGAAAAGTGGGATATAAAAATAGTACAAAAAGGAAAGAAAAGTAGTAAACGTAAAAAGAAGTCAAGTAAAAATTCATTAAAGTGAAGATAAAAACAGCTAGAGGAAATCTTAAAAAATAAACAAAATGTAGGGCGAAGAACGTAGAATATTACAAAAAACAGAAGATAAAAAGAAAATAAAGAGAAAGGAAGGTAAGCAAGGAGATAATTAAAGAAATTAAACGAAAATGAGAGAAGCTTTTCTTTCACATCACCGAAATATTCAGCAACAAATCGAAAAAATTAGAAGGAACGAAAAGGAAAAGTAGAGCACGAAAAGGAAGAAACAAACAATAAAGAGAAATCGAATCAAAAAATAAATAAAATGGAAATAAGAACAGAAAATAAACAAAAATTAGAGCGAAGAAAGCAGAATTCTGCAAGGAAAAGAAAATAAAGAGAAAGAAAGATAAGCAATAGGAACGCTAAAGAAGTGAACTGAAGAAAGGATACGAAAATCCGCAAACAAAAATTAAATAAAAAAAGTAAGATGTAAAGTGGAAACAAAAAAATAAGGGGGTAACAAGAGTAGGAAATTAAAAAAAAGTAGAAAACACTCTGAGGAAAGCAGAATACAACAAAAATATTCCAAAATAAAAAAAGAAAATTTTAATTTGTTTTTCTGTTTCTGTTTTGCCCATAAATGTATTCATTTCTGTTGCTATGCTGTTTTTTTGTAGTGTAGTCCTCTTTCTTTAGTTTTGTTCACCTAAATTTTCTTTTACATCTTCCTATTGCCTTTTCTCCCCATAATTGTCCTTTCTCTGTTAATATTTTTTATTGTATATGCTTGCTTTGTCTTAACTGTTTTACAATACTACGAAATAATTTTTTTACTCTTTCGCTACGCCTATTTCTAACGATTCTAGCCTTTTACAGGATTTGTATTCTGCTTGCCTTGCTGTTTTGTTTCTGCAGGTTTTTTGCTTGCTATTTTTCCGTTCCCTTTATTTCTTAGTTATGTTATATTTTCTCTTTTTCTGGTTGTGCTTTGGGTTTCGTTTGCGTTTTGTTTTTCATTTATTTTTCTAAGTTTTGGTCTTCCGCTTCTTTCCTTCTCTTCTTCTTTAGTTCGACTTTATCTCCTTTATTTCCTTCTTTTTTCCATTTCTTTTAGTGTTCTACTCTTCTTGTTCGTGTTTTCGTACTTGTTTTAATTTCCCTGTTCTTCTTTTACCTTATTTCTCTTTATTTTCTTTTGCTTTGATCGTACCTTTAAGGATTTTGTTTTTCAACTCTTCTTTGCTTTTCTTGTCCCCTTTTTCCTCTTGCTTTTATTTTTTCCTCCAATCTTAAGCATTTTTCTTCTTAGGGTAAGATACCCTTACAGGGCGTCATCCTCTTCTGGTATGCGTGTGAAATGGCCTACAGACATAAGGGATCTACAGCTTAACGTGGGCTCCGAACCACGGAAGTGTTTGCACTTCTACTCCAGAGAAGACTTATTAAGCAAAATGCCTCGGTGGTTTGCCATTGCCTTTCGAGGGAAGCGGTCGTGTGTTTTCGATGTATGTGTGGCCTTGGGAATCGAACCCGGGCGGTCAGACGCACGCTGAACCAATTGAGCTACTACGCTTTTTTGTTTCCTTTTTCTGTACGATGTTTCTCTATTTTTTGTTGTATTCTGCGTTTCTCCAGTGTTTCTTATTTACTATTTCTTTAAATTTTACTCTTCTTGTTCTTTCTTTCCATTCGTTTTCTACCTCGACTTTACTCTTCATTTTTCTTTTATTTCGTTACTTGCTTTCGTCCTTTTTCGTTTCGTTTTAGTTTCTCTTTTCCTTATGTTCCTTTCTCCTAATTAGCACATTTTTGTTCTTTTTTTAAATTGTGTTTTGCTTCTTTCGAAATGCCTTTCGTTTATTTTACACTAAGTTCTTCTTTTCCTGCTTTTCTTTCCCATTTAGTTATTTTTTGATTCGAATTTTCTCATCGGTTTTTTCCATTTTTAACTTCCTGTTTGTGGTTTGTATTTTTCGCATTTCTTGTCCTATATTTAATTTCTTTTTTTTAGCTTTCTTCTTTACCTTTTCATTTTCTATATTCAGGTTTTCGTGCTGTCTACCTTTCATATCCCTTTTTTCGTTTCCTTATTTTACGCCTTTTCCTTTCAATACCTTCTAATTTTCTTGATTTCCTGTTTCTTTCCTTGATTTGAGAGATACCTAACATATCTTCTTCTAGAAGTGGCGTGCCTTGTACAGGGCGTTGCCGATCTTCTCGCCATATGTCTGTGGTGTGCGTGTCAAGTAGCCTACAGATATAGGGGACCTACAGCTTAACGTGGGCTTCTACTCCAGAGCTAACATAAATATATTCAAGTAAAATAAACCAAGCTTAAATACCGAAAAGTTAAAATTGTTACTGTTGAGATTTTCAGATGTTTTATCCCCTGTTTTATATTTTTCTTTACTTCAATATCAAGGCTGTAGTTTGCTTTTTCGTTTCGTGTAAAACCGCGTCATTTTATTTTCACACTTTCCAATACTCCTGCTTCACGTTTCTAACTAATGTTTTGACATTTTACGAAATCTGTTTAAATATTTTCAAAATTTATTTTATTTTTGTTTATCTACACTTTTTTACTATTTTGTTCTTTCTGGATTTCGTTATTTGTTTGTTGTAGTTCGCCTTCCTTGAGCTATTTTTTATTGATTTTGCTTTTCATTCTCTTTCTCTTTATTATCTCTATCTGCCTTTTACTTCTTCTTTTTCTTTTCATTTACTTTTGTTTTCTGTTTTGGTTAGTCGCATTTTCGGTTCATTTCTTTAGTTTTCTTTCTTCTTTATTTTCATTTTTATGTTCGTTTTCTTGTTGTATTCTGTTTTATTCACTGTCCTTTTCGTGTATTTTTCCTTAAGTTTTCCTCTTGTTAGTCTTCTTTTCCTTATATTTACTTTTCTATTCGACTTTTCTTGTCCTGTTTTTTCCATATTTATTTTCTTTATTTACTCTTTTTTATTCTACCTTCCGTGCTCTATTTTTCATTTCATTTGGTTTACTTATTTTCCATTTTCCTTCCTTTTAATTTCCGGCTTTTGATTTGATTTTCTGCTTTATTTTGTTACATTACATTCCTTTATCATTACCATTAATCTGTTCATTTTGTTTTCTTATCCTTTATTGTTGTTGGAGTTTAATTTCTTCTTCTGGTTCTTTTACATGTTTCGTTCAAGTGCCCTTTCCTCCATTTTTCTCTTTCGTTTTTATAGGAACTACCTTCAAACCTTCAAAATTCGCTACTTCGCCTCTCTTCTAGAGTTATTTAAACTTAGTCATTTGTGGTTTTCCGGATTTTCCCTTAAGCATGAGTTGCCATTTTATTTTGCCATATATGGGTTTGATAATATCCATCCAGCACCATCCAGATCACTTTCATTCTGGTCTCTTTGCAGGACATAGGCCTTCCTCCCTTCCTCAAAATTTTCCATATGGTTCTCTCCTAGGCTTGTTGAATCCAGTTTCCCGCTTTCCTTCTGAGATCATCACTCCATCTCGTTGGAGGCCGACCTGCTTCTAGTGCTGTCACGCGGTCTCCACTCAAGGATCCTTTTGGCCCCTCGTCTTCTTGTTATATGACCCGCCCACGACCATTTCAGTTTTGTTATTATTACTATAATATCTTCGACTTTTGTCGTTAGTCGTATCCTTTCGTTGGGTATTCGATCTCTGAGTGTAATTCCCATCATAGCTCATACCATTTTTATTTGTGTGACTCTCAGCTTTTCGGCAGTTTTCTTCGTTAGGGTTAAAGCGAAGTGTTTTCCAAAAGAGCGGTAGCGCACACCCAACGTAATAGAGCGGTGCCGTCTCATCTGAAGCGGTGGGCCAGTACGGTAAGAATCAGTTCAGCAACGTTTTTGGCGGTGTGTCTTGTGTATATAGTCCAGTTAAAATAGACATAACAGTTCGGAATAATTCGCGACGGCCGTATTTTTTCAGCGTTTTTCTGACGTCACCCACCGTATTTTTACGGCCGTTAAATGACGGCACCGCTTCCTAGGAAACCAAAGCTTTAGGGTTTCTGCTCCATAGTGGATTACAGGTGTAATACATTTTTCATATGTTTTTTTTAAGCATATTGGGATGTTATTATTTCTAAATATGTAATTCAGCTTGCTTTCCTATGCGTCTCTGTATTTCGCTTGTCTGATTGTCTCTGCTTAGTCGCAGTTCATGTCCTAGGTATTTTTCGACCTATTCAATGTTCATATTTTCCATACCAAAGCATCCGAATAGTACTAGATTTGTCATCATTTTTGTTTTATTTATGTTTATGTTTAGGCCAACTTCTTTTGAGTCTTGCTTTAAGTGCATTAGCATATCTATTGCTTCTCCTATGTCGTCTGTTATTAGAACTATGTCATCTGCGAATCGTAAATGTGGTTATGCCTTTTTCGCGCCAGTTTAAGTCCTAACACGCTGATGAACAGTTTCGGCGATATCGTGTGGCCTTGTCTGACACCTCTTTCTATTTTAAATGTATTTGTTCTTTCATGCAATACAACAGAGGATGTGGTTTTATTGTAGGTATCTTTTATGAGTTGTGTGTAACGATAAGCAATTCGGCTTTGCGAAAGAGCTTCTAATATGGACCAGACTTCGATGGCGTCGAAAGCTTTTTCGTAATCTATGAATGTTAAAACTAAAGGTCTTTATCACAAGTAGGTGATCGTTACAACTAAATGCTTGTTCGTCAGGTTGATAGACCTTCAGTTTATTTGTCAAACGTTTTGTCACTATTTTTCTGAAGGTTTTATACATATGTGCGATAAAATACATATACGCCTGTAGTTTTCTGGTCGTGTTATATCCTTCGTATATATCAACGCCATTATTGCGTTTTAGCACCGTTTACTCTTCATAAAATATTGTTTTTGGTCCTAATTGTAAAGTTATTTGAATTTTCTACTCTCCACTTTCCTACTCCATCAATTTCGCTCTTAATCTTATCAGTGTTGTAAGAATAAGGCACCCAAACAATTACTGCTATAAATAATTGTTCCTGTTGTTTTGCATTTGTTCTTTACTGATAAAAATGTATATTTCCGTGCCATTACTTAAGACTTATGGATCAGATATCTCTGCATTGTTCTCATATATTATAATCTTAATTATGTTGGACTCTGTGAATGGGCTGAATGGAATTGTTGTTGAATTTAAAAACAAAGATTTATCTCCACCGACAGCTAGTTTACATTCAAGATT
The DNA here is from genome assembly GCA_963082815.1 of Melanotus villosus. Taxonomy (NCBI): domain Eukaryota; kingdom Metazoa; phylum Arthropoda; class Insecta; order Coleoptera; family Elateridae; genus Melanotus; species Melanotus villosus. The sequence goes on along the minus strand of OY720419.1, from coordinate 4,737,129 downwards.
AATCTTTGTCACTAGATTGGGTGTTACGCAGTTTTTATTCTAATTGGTTTTCCAATAATCGTCACACTGTTCGTTCGTTAGCCGCATTACTGAATATTCTCTCTCATATTCGGGCACAAAATTTTTTAATGTTCTAATTTTCATTTTTGTGGGCGATATTGCGTTACCGTTTAAAAAGTTTTACGTTTTGTTTATTTAACATTTAAACCATTTATGTTAGATTAGGTTGTTTCGCTTAATGCATCGACGCATCGCAAACAACCTTCGGGTATGTTTGTGAAACGTTTTGCGTTTGGAAAATAAACTAAAATCGGTGTTCCATTAGATTTAGAAAACGCTGACCCGAAGCTCCTTTACTGCTCATTCTTGCTCCTCATCTTTTGTGTATATCCTTTCTGAAGCAATACGATAGTTTGCCTTGGCTATAAGCCATAACATTTTCGAGGCAGGACATTAACCCCTATCGCTTCCTGCTCCTTCGACCATGTTTATAAACTAAGTTGAGCGTTTCGGCCACAATTTAAACCCGAACAAAGCGGGAGCATTTTACAAACGATTTTTATTAAAAACTGCCACGCGTTTTTGCATACAGGAGTTGACGTGCGTGACCGACCCGTTTTAAATTGAAATTCTAAAACACTTTGTGTAACACACACACTTTTTATTGAGACCGCAAAGCTCTTTGATTTAAGGTCATTAAAAAAAAATGCGGACGTGCTGTTTAGTATTTGTATGGGGGAACCCTGTATATCGTTAATAGGCTCATGCTTCGACTACCACACCGAGGGGGTGGTCGATCAAATAAACCCCCATATATGTATAAATAGCGGTCAGTAGTTAAACAAGAGAGGAGGCTTCGTACGTTGTCGTCAAACAGGGGGCTGTTCACCCTTTCAAGTTCATGGATACATGTACTACGACCTTTTGATGTAAATTTAGACACTTTATTTCAATATTGATTGACAATTTCGCCGCGAAATGTAAGAGTCACACCGTGGCGTTACACGGCTTGCCTGTGAATTCCTACTGACGGATGTTATTTAACTTTATCACACCAGAAACACTATCTCAACTTTATACTCGTACACTTCAACAAACTTCGCGTGAAGGATTTGGAAACACATTAAAAATTTATTAAAACGTTAGATTGGTTTTAGACTGGAAGACAGCTAAAATTAGCTGGACTTTTCGTATAATTTATTCAACATAGCATTGGTTATTACAGTGCGATAAGGAACACCTGTAAAAGAGCAAACCTTCGAAATCATTTTGGAATTAAATAATTGGCATGGTACTATGCTTCCATCCACATAAATATAAGATTTTAACAGGAGATTAGTCAGCCAACCTTCAAAAATACAAGCCTCGGGGATAGTAGGGTCATAAAGTTTGAGGCTATATCATTAAACTTTCAAATGTATGCAAAAGTTAACCGTGGCAGCCTCACTGAAAATTCTGTGATCAAAGCAATTTTTTTTGATTTTAACAGTCGCACTTAGAAGGGCGGGGGGGGGGGGGGTCCACCGCTGACCCCAGGTTACTTAGTTTACTCGTTCTCGTGTGATTTCTATTATTTTTATCTCAAAATTTAGGATTTTATCCCTGAATTACTCTGAATCTGCCGATATATAATTAATTAAGATTAATTTCTAAACATCGGCGTAAAAAAAATAAAATCCGCAGAAAGGCGCTCCAAGTTAATATTGTACGGCAGCGTTGCAGTCAGATGGTATTACATTTTGTGCAATTTAGATGGGAAATAAATATATGAAGCATGCACTCATTTGCTAAAAGCATATTTACCCAAAGCATACCGCCGACGAACAACATACGACAATAATCTTATGCGTAAAAATAAATATTAGAAACTAAAATACACTTTATTTAACTTATTTCAACCTCTGTATTCACTATCGCCTACATTTTCATGTAATAGGTTAAGAAAGCACTACAACTGGAACTTAAAAGACTGGCGTCAGTCGCTGAGCCCCCCCCCCCCCGGTCTCAGTATAGGGTTTCAGTGCGACTATTAAGTCCTAAGCTTTAGTTTAAACCTGCATTGAAAGGTTGTTTCTTAGGATTCTTAACTTGGGTCATAATTTTAGCTGACCTATGTAAATAAGGCTTCAGTTTACTAAGAAATAGCTCTGAAGAGGATTATGGCTTAAGCCAGACGTTCTATAGTAAAAACGCTTAAAGTAAGACTGAAGCCTTAGGGTTGGTATTTCAGTCGTATTAAGCTTCACTGTGCCCTCCTTTATGCACTTTAAACTAAACTCTAGCTTAAACTTGGACCCAAATCTCGCTTCTTACAATTCATAACATAAGTCCTAATTTAAGCCGATTTAACTTAAGATTCAGCTTACTAAAATACAGACTGAAACATGTTGGTGGCGTTTTAAGATTGCACCGTTTAAACAAGAATTGAACTTTTAGGGTTGGTATTTCAGTAAGGTTAAGTCGACTTACATTAAGGCTTAAGCTAAGACTCACTGCATTAAGTCCAAATTTAAGGCCCCTGAAGCGAAGCTTAAGCTTAAACCTGTCGCTACTTAGAATTCCTAACTTAAGCCTTAATTTAAATTGACTTAAGCTAAGCTTCGCCTTACTGAAATATCAATCGGGAAAGGTTTGTGGCTTAAGTCGACTTACATTAACGCTGCTAAGCCACACTGCTCTTAAATCCTCGTTTAATCTTCTTTAGTTAAACGCATATTACAATACTAATCCTTAAGATGTTTTGTTTAAACCCCGATTTAAATCTAAGCTATGCTTTTCTTTTATGAAAGCAGTTCTACAATTAAATTAAGCCTGAAGCCTTTAGGAATGGTATTTCAGTAGGCTTAAGTTGGTTTACATTAAGGCAAGCTCAGCTTCATTGCAGTTAATTCTTCATTTGAACCTCTGGTGCTAACTCTTAGCATACACTTATACTGAAATATGATTTTTTAGATTTCTTAACGTAAGCCCTTATTTAACCTGACCCAAGCTAAGGTTCAGCTTATTGAAATACAGGTTGAAAGAAAGAGGTTTGTGGCTTAATTGAAGCATTTTACTAATAAATTGTTTCAAGTTGGTAGGCTTCATTTGGCTGCCATCAAACCCTACATTTAGTTTTACTGAGCTTAAGCTAAACTATAGCTTACACCTGGAATGAAATATGGTTTCTTAGAATTCTTAACTTGAGCCCAAATTTAAATCGACTTTTAAGCTATAAGCTTCAATTACTGAAATGCCTGTCGAAAGAGGTTTGTAGTTTAAGTGAAGGGTTCTACACTTAAATTAGGTCTGCTAGCTTAAAGGCTGATATTTCAGTAAGATTAAGGTGACTTATATTAAGGATTAAGTTAAGCCTCAGTATACATTAGTCCCCCTTTAAGCTTCCTAAAGCTTTAATTTGAACTTAGGCTACCTTACTTAAACCCTTAAATTGGGCTTACTGAAAAATTACTCGAAAAAATTTATAGTTTAAGTAAAGCGTTGCAGTATTGACTTAAGCCGGACTAAAGTTAGAATTGGTATTTCAGTATAGATTTTAATGAAAAGTCAGTACTTAAGTTCTAATTTTAGCTAATTTTAGCTTAGCTTCTGACTTAAACCTGTTACAAGTTTATAGTTATTTGAGCCTCTACTTATAAAATGTTGGTTCAAAACAGTTAATGTCTACCCTTCAACTCTTAAATGTCTATTTACTTCTCATATTTAAGTCAATTTTAAACACGTGAAATAAAACAAAACGTCCGTGGCGTGTAAGATTCTTTTTAGTTTGAATTTTTTAAATTTAAAAACGATAATCAACGTCGAAGTATTGCAAAAAAAATCGCCGCATATTTTCCCCTAGTAACGAGTTCAAATTGATAAAAGCAATTTGAGTTAATAAAAATTTCAAATGAAACCCATGGAGGGTAATTTTGAAATTCAGAGCAGGGAATTTTAAAATTTTACTGTGCTGCAAATATCTTCAACTAAAATAATAAATCCCACTCATTGCGTATTCTGCGAGCATCACGGTCCGACTGCAAGGACTAACTTTAGTCATTTGAATGAATAAAGGAAATTGCGAACGCTGTATAAAGAATAATATAATCACTTATTACGAAAACCAGATTAACCTTACGAGCTTTTTAGAATTCGAATATTACTTCGACCTGTCTCACCCATTTCTGTGTAAGAAGCTTCGAATAAAAAACCCAAACATATTGTTTTAACAAAAGGAGGCGACGGTCTAAGAAGAAAAAATCAACAAAAAGCGGCTTGTAAGAACACTAAATTCCATACAAAAGTTCAGGAGTCAAGCAGATGTGAAGAGCTTTAAGAGGGAAGACTCGCGATAGAGACCCCGATGTAAAGAGAAGGCAAGAAAGTTATAGGCGGACCCTAGAAAGCCATCTAACACTTTGCCTTTTATTTAACAACACCGACAAAACTCACACTTCCAAATAAGCCGGGCTTATAATGAAAATTTAATTATCTTTGTACTTGCAAATATATATAGGCGAACTTCCCTTCCCTTCTCTCTGTATTACGTTTGCAAAGTTTGCCGATGCCCATGGATGGCTTTTTAGCTGTCCTAAGCGAAAATTCATCAAATGAAAAAGCGTGACGGTGCATAAATTTACCATATTTGAATTAGAAATTATGGCAATCGATAGCCTATTACGTTTCAATACTGCGAAGATATACTACATGGTGTATACGTTCCGACGACGTCGAAAGATAAATTGAGGAAAGCTGTTTTGTATTATTGTTTGGGCGGCGTTTTCATTATCGGATCTACCGAATTTTATTTGTATCCTTCTGTATCCTGGTTATTCATACAACGAACCGACCGTATTATTCTTCATAGATATATTACGTTACCCTTTTGTTGTTTAGTTTTTTGATAACAACATCTAAAACGAGCTAAATATTTTCGTAATATTTTTCGTGTTTATTTAGGTCAAGGAATTTAACGCTTGCTAAAGTCGTTAGCTTATTCAGAATGAAGGCTGTTGGGCTGCCTAATTTGCTTCATACAACGCGTTCAATAAAATTCCTAATCACGAGGAAGTCATTGTGAACCACCCCTAACCGCTGAATGCAGCCCTCATTATCACAGTTTAAAGTTAGGTTGCGGAATTTCGGTTTATTAGTTTTTATTATTTACATTTCACATGAAATTTCACAGTTAGTAAAGTGATTATTTGCCATTTTTAACTGAATTAACCACTAAACTCCGATATGAAGCCCTCAGAATTGGTGAAAACCCGCCAATTGGTTGCATTCAGCGATGCGGGAGGGTTCACAACGACGTAGATTTTCGAAAAGACTATTTTGCTTGGTATGCATGTTGTCTAACCTACCAAGCTGTTTCTCTATATTCTCAAATAATCGAATCTTATATGGTGTTAGGGTAAGTCCATGAATTTGTAAAATAAATTGGATACATTGAACGTCCGAACTCTTTCAAAATTTCTCAAATCTTTTGATTAACGAGTATGATAAGTTCTTTGCCCCTTTTAACTGAAGTCCCCCACTAAACTCCGATATAAAGCCCACAGAATGTGTGTAAACTCGCCAACATAACCTTAAAAGGGCTTTGATTGTGTTCAGCGATGCGGAAGGTGATTTTTATTGTAGCTTGGTATTCGTGTGATTCTCTGTATTCTTAAATATTCTTTGATAGAACTTAAATAATCCAACCTTATGGAGCCAGGTTACGTCAATGAATTTGTAAAATAACTTGGTTATATGGAACGTCCAAACTCTTTCAAAATTTCCCAAATCTTTTGAGTAACGAATGTGATAATTTAAGCAGTTCCTTGTCCTTTTCAACTGAAGAAACCACTAATTTTCGATATGAAGCCCACATAATGGGTGCAACTTCACCAACATGACCTCAAAACATATTATATTTTCAGGAAGGTGGTATTTGTTTTATGTAACCTGGTTGTTTTTTGCTTAATGGAGAAGAATAATTAGCAAACTGAAAATTAGCGTTTGAGATATCTAACCAGAAGAAGGAAGGTTGCAGGTGATGCAAATTTGGCAGAAGCGTCTATAACGTTGTGTCAATGTTTGTGCCTGATTTGTGTCTATTTGTGCCATAGTACGTGGTAGTCAATTTGGGCCTGTCTTTACATATTCATCAAAACCACACACTCCCGTTTGCCAGATTTATCCCAGTTAGAAGCTTTGCATTGAACATGTACATAACCTTTGAATTGATATTTACTTTAAGTACCAAATACAGAAATTTCTCTCAAATAAGCATAAAGCACTAATGGTCAAAGTTTTAGAGCACGAAAGGTCATTTCAATTCAGTAAACTTGACTCGTATTTCCAAGTTTTAAATAGACGAATTTTTAATTTGCGAGTAAACGGTTGTTAAGTGCACTAAACAAAAGGGTGACGTCATCACAATTAAATTTAGAATGGGGTTACACATTTGCATATAAACGACATTTAAAATTAAACAAGAATTATCACTTGTCACACTCTTATCAAGCTCTTTTTGTTCGACGATCTTCGTGAAGAAGAAGAAGAAGGTTCTAGTGGACTGTATTTTTATTTTTAAATTTAATTCGGAATTTATTTAATCACGGAACATTTAATTTTTTTCCTCTAAAAATGACCTCAATTCAGTTATTTTTGGTTAAGATAAAATCTGGCGAGATTGTTAGTTTGTTAAAATAGTTTCAAACTAACAAATTTGAAGAAACTATCGCTATTTTTAGTAAGGGATTAAGTGCTTAAGCAGGAATAAATTATTCAGCACGTAATGCGTGTGTAAAAATCTGTTTTTAACAGTTTCTATTGCTTGAATTTATGGGGGCGATTTTTGATAAAACTTTTAAGGTCCAAAGGTTCTTGTCCTGGTATAAAAAACTTCACCTGCTTCACAATATTTTAATGATGAGGCCCGTGATTTCCATAATTTTTGGGAAAACTTCGAAAATCAAACAACAGAAAAATCACAGCAAAAGCGTTTTCCGTAAATAATTGATAAATTATCAACAAATCGAAACTCGATTACGTTTACAATAGGGAAAACGAAAATATAACACGTGAGTCTACACAGAAAGTTATAAAAGTGGAAACTTTTCTCCTCTTACTAAAAGTTTAAAGACCAAAGTTCAAAAGATGGATGTCTACATTCAAGGCGGACTGACAATGTGAGTTGAAGGGAAAAGTCCCTGTAGGCAGTTGGTTAAAAGTGGGCCGACTAAAATTTTTCTTGCTTTTTTTCTCCTCCTGACACCTCGTGAAAAATTTGAAAGAAAGTAGTTATATGGATATTAAACATTTTCTTTTGTTTCGAGTTCTTATTTTCGTTGAAATAAAAGCCTTGAGATTAAACTGAAACATTTCTGTAAATCTAAAATGGAAACGAACGTGCATTGTTTTCCTGTTTGTTTCATATTTTTATTTGCAGCAGGACAAATAAAAAATTAAAAGATGTAGACCAAAAGTAAACTACAAATTTGCAGTTTAGAACTTAAACGTTGAAAGCTAAGATTTTTAGAAATTTTAAATAAGTGAAGCTCTAAATAAAATTGAGACCAATTAGAATTGGTTTAGAACTCTAAATTAATCAGCTTAAACTAGAATTGAAACCTTACGATTGGCATTTTATCCTTAGTTTATGGTAAAGCTTAGCTGATGTCGGCTTAAATTAGGGTTTGCACTTAAGTCTTCGCTGAGCTTTAATTTTTAAATATCGCTTCTTTTAAGTCCCAGTTTCAATCTTAATTTATGCCGACTTAAGCTAAATTTTAAAATACTGGAATACCGGTCGAAAAAGGTATATAGCTTAAATCGCTTAAACTAGGACTGCAACCTTAGGTTTAGTATTTCAGTAGGCTTAAGTGGTCTTACATTAAAGCTTAAGCTAAGCCTCACTGCACTTAAGTCGACATTTAGGCCTCTTAAGTTAAGAATTCCTAACTTAGCACCTAATTTCAGCCGTCCTCAGCTAGGCTTGAGCTTATTGAAATACATATTTATGGCTAAAGTAAGGCGCTTAAATTATGACTGCAGTTTAGAGTTGATATTTCAGTAAACTTAAGTCGACTCAAATTTAGGATTAAATCGAGCCTCATAGGCCTTCATTAAAGCCTCTTACGTTATGGTTTAAACAAGTACCGACATCGCTTCTTAAAATTCCTAATTTAAGCCATAATTAAAGCCGATTTAAGCTTACTGAAATACACGTCGAAAGAAGCTGAGGCGTTCTACTCATAAACTAAGACTGAAGCCTAAAGGTTGGAATTTCAGTAATTTAAGCTGACTTATATTAAGGCTTAAACCAAGTCTCAAACTAAGTCTCACTAACCCTCTTAAGCTAAGCTTTATTTTAAACCTATTTTAAGATATCTATCCTTAGGATGCTTCACTTCAATCCCGATTTAAGTTCACTCAAATTAATCTTCTTTTTGGTGAAATACCGACGGAAAGGTTCCTTAAACTAGGCCTGAAGGATTAGGAATGGTATTGAGCAAGCTTAAGTCGATTTCCATTAAGGCTTAAACTCAGCCTTAATTCTCTTTTAAGCCTCTTATGTTAACTTTTAGCTTAAAAGCTTAAATCTATACGAAAATATCGCCACTTAGTATTCTTAACTTAAGCCCTAATTTAATTTGACTGAAGTTAAGCTTTAGCTTATTGAAATACAGGTTAAAAGAGGTTTGTGGATGAATCAAAGCTTAAATGAAGACAGAAGGCTTGGAGTTTCTATTTCAGTGATCTTAATTTGACTGAAATTTAGCCTTAAGCTATGCTGTTCTGAGTTCAAGTCCTCGTTTATGCATCTTCGCTTAAACCTGGAGTGAAATATGGTTTTTTAGAGTTGTTAACTTAAATCCTAATTTTAAAAGACTTAAACTAAGCTTCAGAAATCGAAACAATATTGTGGCATAAGTGAAATATGGTTCTTTAGAATCTTAGCTTAAGTCCTAACTTAAACTGACTTAAACTAAGCTTTATCTTACTATAGCACCGAAATCGAAACAGTTTTGTGGCAGAAGAGGAAGGCGTTCAATGATTAAATCGCTTAAATTAGGACTGTAGCTAGTAATTCAATGAGCTTAAGTTGATTCATATTAAACAAAGGCTTACTGCACCTAAGTCCTCGTTTAAACTCCTTAAGATAAGCTTTAGTTTAAACTTATACGCCTAGACTACCTCACTTATACCCTAATTTAAAGCGACTTAGATTGAGCTTCAGTTTACCGCCCGATAAAGTTTATGGTTTAAGTCAAGCGTTCTGCATTAAAATTTTTAAATTAGATCCTAATTTAAGCAGACCTAAGCGCTAAGCTTGAGCTTACTGAAGTACGTAGTTCTGTCTAAAATGCGTACTAGAATAAATTATAGCGCTTAAACTAGGATTGAAATATAGAGTTGGTGTCTAAGTAAGCTGACGTCGACTTAAATTTCGGATAAACCCAACCTCATAAATCTTCTTGAAGCCTCTTAAGCTAATTTTGCATTTGTTTGTTGTTTGTTTTATATTTTCCTTTGTGGAAGGACAAATAACAGATTGAAGAATGTAAACCAAAATTAAACTACAAGTTAAATGCTGAAGACTAGCGCAAATTTATTGAAATTCGGGGGTTTTAAAAGGCGAAGCTCTAAATGAAATTTGAAACAATTACAGCTTGAAATTTTGAAAGCCACTTCGAGTTTAATTAATTTATTAAGGCAGTAGTCTACAACTTTAAAATATGAACCAAATCATCTCAGAAACACAGTTTTTAAAGTTTATTATTTATTTTATCCAGAGAGCATTTTTGCTAACCTTTATGTTTGGTATATAAAGCTCAAGCTTACTTTACAAGTAGGAGATTAGTATTTAGTGCAGCGTGCCTGTATTTTAGAACTTGGGAAGTTTGTTTTATTGAGTACGCAATCGTGCAAAATTCTATTCTAAATTCATATCGTATTCTGTGCTCTATTTACATATTCGAAGCCATCGCCTTTGTTCGTGGATAATTCCTTTTGCAATAAAAGGAAGTGGGAGGTAAAATCCCGTTGCATTTAATTTCATGCAAACTAGGATTTCGAATATTTCGCTCCTTTTTAAATTACTTTCTTCGAGTTAGATTAAGAAAGTAAAAATAACGTTTCGAGTTTTAAAATTTTCGGAATTTATAATGCAGTTTCTTTATTTGGTTCTACGGGTAATAAGCCATAAATATTTATAACTTACGTAAGCAGGACAAGCTTAATCCGTAACTGGAATTATTCGAAATTAAAACACGAAAAGCGCGAAATAAAATCGATAACGCGTTCCCACTTCTGCCATTCTTCCGGTACCGCAGAACTTCGTTTATGGCTTTCTTAAAAAAAGCTTCTACAAGAAGTAACTCCGGGGGTTCCTCTCTAATTCTCAGATCACCACTCGATCACAGAGCAATATAGCAACGTGCAAAACTGGAAAGCTCACACAGAAAAGCTCAGTTAGTGCGAACCACTTAAACATCGCTTTCAAGACTCAAAAGCGTACCTATTTTTCTAAAAAGAGTGCGACCCCTAAAGGAAAAGTATCTGCTGCAATCTTGCACTAAGCGTACAAACAGACAGTTTTTTTCATCATCCAACAGTCGTACACAAGTCACCTTTAAGCGCACACACAAAGAAGCAAACATCAGCCACTACGTTTTTTTTTCTTATTCCGAAAAACTCACCCTGGATTGAGGAAGACAGAGCTCCTCCGTGCCCGCAACAACCCCTCCATCACACTGCAACAACAGGACTCAATCAGCCCTCGCACAATATAACGACACTCACAATTTACTTCCTTTCAGCCGCTAATAGCGCTGAAATAAAATACCGAACCGATTTTCGGGGTTTTTGTTCTTTGTCCTGTGTTTTGTAAGAGATTTTTTTATTTAAATGGGAATTCAACCAAGGGGACGACAGATTCGTTCAGAAAATTGAAACACGGTACGTCGCTTTCTCAATGAAAATATCTTAGAAATCACCATGAAACATCTAATTGCCTAACAGATTCAAATTTCAATTTCAAACAGTGAGGAATTTGTACAATCCTATAAAGAAAGTTCTTTGATAGATTTGATAGACTAAATTCTTAGATTTTATTCTTATAGTTTGCAGATCTTCTTTAGTTACATTCAAAATAAATCCGAACTTCTTCATGAAAACAAATATTTTTTCCGGTTTAACCGGAAGTGATGTCGGTTTTCTTTAATGTGACAAAGTCATGACTACCATCAATTATTCAGCTTTTAAATTTCATTTGTATAGATTTAAAAAAATTGAAATTTTTCTATTCCAACGTTAGAAATAATTTCCGATTTAATTGGAAGTAACGTTGATTTTCCTTAAAGGTTATTAGGTGTAATTTAAAATTTTTCTACTCCAACGAAACAAATAATTTCCGAATTAACCGGAAGTTATGTTGTTTTTTTGTTTCGGATTTTTTGGTTAAATTAAAAAATATTGTAAAAGTTTTTCTGCTCCAATGAAAACAAATAATTTCCAGTTTAAGCATATATCTAAAAAGAAATAACCAGTTTAATTGGAGGTTGCTATAATAGTTAAACGTTCAAGTATAAATTAGGAAGCTATTTGTTCAGGTTGTAGGAAGATAACGTTGTATACGCTAGATTTTCAAAGTTTACCATTCAGTAATAAACAGTTCAAGATAGTCCTTCCCAAAAACACTTTCAAAGCTAACCGGAAGTTATATGTATGGGTTTCTAAAGGGCATTTACAAATTATATAGCTATATATCTACAAAATTTAGAAGTGAATTTAGAAGTAAAGTTATTTTAATTTACCATATTTTCAGATTTTAGCAGTTCAAATTTAAATGAAATATGAAGCAAGATTTTCCAGTTCAACCAAAAATTGGCTTTTATAAATTCCGGATCTATTTCTCTGACCTTAGTAAGAAGTTTTGATTATTTTCATAGTTAATAGCTAATCATATTACAAACATGTTAGTATCAAAGGAATTTTCCGGTTCAACCGGAAGCTGCTTGATTCAAATGAAATAAATCTCCCGATTTTAAACAAAATGACCTCTAATTTCCGGTTCAACCGGAAGTTGCGTTGGTTTGTGTAAAGTTTATGAAGTCATGAGTATCATCCCTTATTCACTTTTCGGATTTGTATAAATTACAAACCTTAAGGTTCTCTATTTCTATGAAAACAACTAATTTCCTCTTTAATCGGAAGTTGTTACAATCGCTAAACGTTCAAATATGAAATAGGGAGGTATTCGCTTACATTTTAGGAATGTCACTAGATCAATTTGGGTTTACCAATTAGTAATGAACAACTCAAGACAATCCTCCTTCTCAAAATTACAAAAATTACCCTACCTAAGAAGTTACATTGCTTTTCAAAGAGCTTCTACAGGTTACTTAACTATATCTACACAAGTTTAATAAAAGCTATTATAATTTATCTAATTTTTAGATTTTGTTTATTCAGATTTAAATGAAATATAAAGCTTTCTCTTACTCCTATTCAACCAGAAGTTGGCTTATTTCTAAGACTGGTTTTAAATTATTATGGGCCTAGTTAAATTATTTTCGTAGTTTATTGCTAAATAGTGTTACGAACATGCTAAAACCTAAAGCTGCATTGATTTCTGGGATTGATTTAAATAATGATAAGCTATTTCCAGAATTTAGAGAAAACGGCCCTTAATTTTCACTGTAAGTTAAATTTCTTGTATTTTTGAATAAACTTCTAAGAGAAAAAAACAATAAAATCTACATTCTCACATAAAACCAATACTTTTCTGGTTTAACCGGAAGGTTCGAAGGTTCTCTCACCATGGTTATCATAATTTACCCAGTTTTCAGTCTATTACTCAGATTTTTAAAAATCCCAAAAATTCGTTTATTCGGACAAAAACAAATAATTGCCGGTTTAAGCGAAGGTGGTACAAAAAGACGTTAAAAAATTGGCTATGAAGCTATTTGTTTAAGTTTAACGAAAGTGATTGGATTTTCTGGATTTACCGTTTATTATTGGACAGCACTCTTTCAGAAAGGCCCCTACTATAATTGTGTTAAAATCTGCAATAAATTCCCTGCTGACATAAAGACAATTAATGAAATTAAAATGTTAAAAAAAAACATTAAAAGAGTTTTTACTTAATGAGGTCATTTATGAAATAAATCAGCTTTAACTGTAAAACATTTACTATAATTGTATGTAATTGATTTGTTTATTATTAAGTTATGTATTATTTTTGACGTTGCCAATGTTTTTGATGTAAACCTTAAAGGCTTTAAATAAATTATTATTATTATTATTGACAACTCAGGACAATCTTCCTTCTCAGAAATTTTCCTATCTACCCGGAAATTACGTAAGTATAGCTAAAAAAATTAAAGTAAAGATATAATAATTTACCTACTTTTCAGATTTTATTTATTTAGTTTCAAAGGATATATAAAGCAGTTAACTCTCCTACTCTTATGGATATTTTCCAGTTGAACCAAAAGTAGACATATTTAAGATCAGTTTTAGATTGTATACATAGTTCTCCAACCTTCAGAAGGAAGCTTAGGATATATCATGTTACAAACATATCAAACAATCAAAGGAAATCCTACTTTATTAAAAAAAAAATTCTGTTTGCCCTGAAGCTGCATTGATTTCTGGGGTTGACTTAAATAATGTGAAGCTATTCTCTGGTTTTATTTAAAGTGACACTTTGAAGAGGTATTAGAAGATAGTGACGAAGAAAAAGAAGAGAGTAACAAGGAACGGAGGCAAATAAAAGCATAAACACCGAGTTGATAAAACTAGGAAAGGCAGCCGGAAAAGATGATATCTCACCGGAAATGATAAAGTATATAGGAGAAGTAGGAAAAGAAAAATGTTAAAATTAACGAATGACATAACCAAATCAAATAAAGCACCAAAAGATTGGCAAATCGGGGTCATAATACTGCTATACAAAAAGGGTGATAGTAGAGAATGTAACAATAATTACAGAGCAGTTACGTTATTAAGTATAGTAAGTAAAGTATGGGCAAGAATTTGGGAGACACAAACAATCTAGAAGATACAATAGACGATAGTCAGTGCGGATTTAGAAAAAAAAGAGGGGTACAGGACAACATTATTCATAAGGAGACAAATTGCAGAGAAGGCAATAAATAAGGGAAGAGAGGTCCATGTGTGTTTTATAGATTTATGCAAAGCCTTTGACAGGCTCAGAAGAAAAGATATATGGAAGACGTTAGAGAATAGAGGTATAAATATAGCCCCAATAGACATGGCCAAGAGATTGTACAACAAAACAACAAATATGGTAAGAACCAGGAATGAGGAATCAATGGAATTCGAAACAACAAGAGGTTTAAGGCAGGGATGTGTGCTGAGCCCATTATTATTCGCACTAATTATGGACGATGTAGTCAAAGAAAGTCAAAGTAGGAACACGAAGAATGCAAATGGTACAAATATCAGAATTACTATACGTAGACGACCTGATAATCTTTGCAGGAACAGAAAGAGAGCTTCAACATAATGTGGACATATACGTCAGAGAAATGCAGAAACATTAAAGTTTATGTAGAGAACACAAAGACAATGATTATATGTGGGAAAATTTTTAACGCAATTAAAACTAGTTTTCTGGGTAAAGCAGAAATGCCAAAGGATACAAAAGTGGAAGTGGCGAAGGAAGTAGTATACCCGGCGGTAGTGTATGAAAGCGTATCCTGGCCAATGACGGATAAACAGAAGACAAAAATTAGAAGCACGGAAATGAGATTTTGGAGGAAAGTGGAAGGAAAAACAAAACTGGATAGGATTAGGAATACAACTTACAGTGAACAATAATTGAAGGTGAAAGCGGTAGTAGAAGTGGTAGCAGAAAGACAGTTAGGATGGTTGAAGCATACGTACAGAATGGGTGAGAACAGAATGGTAAAACAAGTATTAGAAGCAAGACCAGAAGGGAAAAACCGGGTAGGCAGATCAAGAAAGACATGGATTGGAGGTGTAAGAATAGCAGCGGAAGAAAGAGGAATAGAATGGAACACAGCGAGACAAACAGCACAAAACAGTCGACCGATACCAAGCCTTACACCGTCAAGGCAGAAAGGCTACGGATTATGTATGTGTGTATGTATGTATTAAAGTGATCCTTAATTGTCTTTGTAAAGTAAACCTCATATTTTCACAAAATAAATCACACATTTTACTAAAATTCTAAAAAACAAATGAAACTAATGCTTTTCTGGTTTTACCGGAACTGGTGGTTTTCCAACAAGTTATAAAACCATGACCATTATAATTTCGTCAATTTGCAGATGTCTTTGCACAATTTCCTAAAAAAATTGAAAGTTTTTTTATTGTATCGAAAACAAATAATTTCCGGTTTAAGCGGAAGTTGGTATAGTTATATAGGTATTTATGAAAACTTTAGGAAGATGCATTCGTAATTCAAGGTTTGTTTTATCATTTTAAACAACGCAAGGCAATCTAAAGCAAATATTTTCATATAAAACCGGAAGTTATTTTTCTAAAGGGCTTTTACTCATTCTAAAACTGTGTGTAAAGTTAGAGTAAATAATAATTAAGTAATTTTCAGTTTTTATTCATTCAGACTACCTTCATGAATATCTTCCGCTTTTACCGGAAACCGGAAGTTGGTTTATTTTTTTTTATAGATTACAAACTCCAATCTTCAGAAAGATGCCTTGCAAGCTATTTAATTATCAAGCCACGTTAAAGAGTGTTTACTAAACATAAAAAAATTCTTTTTTTGTCCGATTCAACCGGAAGTGGCGTTGATTTCGATATGGTAAAGTCTCAATTTTAAGGAAAAACAACATTGTTTTCCTCGGGTTTTCTTTATAATTCAAATTATATTTGTTTTGTAATGCTAAAAAGTAAAAAGCACACTCAATAGAGTTCCTTCTAAAATAAAAACAATATTTTTCCGGTTTAACCGGAAGTCGCGTTTTGTTAAAGCATGCTTTACATGTTGTTAAAATCGTACCTTTATAGAAAAGCGGTCGTAATTTATACTTCAGATTTCATTTGCTCAAACTCAAAGAAAATTTACAAAAATTAAAAAATTGTTCTGACTAACACAACTTCCTGTTTAACCGGTAGATGTGTCAGTTTTTGTTTAGTTTCTGTTACTTCTATTTATCTAAATTTTATTAAAGTCGGGCATCATTTTAGATCTAGATTTACAGGGTTTATTAACTCGTGTTGGAAATGTCTTTTAGAAAACTTATTCTCAAGCAATTGTTCCGACTTAACCGGAAGTTTTGTTTGTTTTAAAGATTGATTTAAAGCTATTTCATGATATTAGTTAACTATGATATTAAATGCATTTTATTCCAATGCTGAAAAACTCCATGGAATACTGAAATCCTTTTCCGGTTTAACCGGAAGTTACATTAATTGATCGCAAATCTTCTGCTTAAATTGATTCAGTTTGTTGAGTTTCTTTTTTGAAACTTCTGGAAAGATTTTAGAAAATTACCAATTTTGTTTTGGCGGAGAAGTGCAAATCTAATAAATAAGGACCGCATTTGAAATAATTTGTTCGTCGATTTCTAAACTTGGATAGATTTGCTGATTTTTTTTATATCTCTGAAACCACAAATTTAAAATAAAACTCGAATCAAATGGTCCAAGGCCTAAAAAATTAAAACCGATATAAATTAAGCACAACTACGCCCCTGTTCTTTATGTACATATAAATAAGTAGATGTCTTTAACTCGAGACACGCCCAATGAAAAACCAAACCCCGGGAAGCTTATGTCATTTGGAATCCCAACGTTCATTCCTGTAACGTCTGAAAAAAACATTCGTTTTTCACGCATAATCCTGATAGCTATGTGTTCCGTCTAACAAAAAAAGCGGCCTCGAACAACTTGTGTAAATAAAAGCTAACGGTATTTTACATAAAACCCTTTTGTGTCAATTTCAAGTTTGCTTGTTGTGAATTTCAACTTGCCTTTTTTGCAACTAACGTTCCTCCGAATACGGCCTGTCTGTTGTTTGTCCGTTTTTTACTGTTTGGAAGTGTTTAATTATTTGCAAGTCGAAAATATTACTTTGTAAACGATCCGTCTCGAAGGACCAACTCAACCGTTTCCAATAAAATTTGATTTTTTTTAACTGGAAGTCGGTTAAGCGCACTAATGTAATATAGATTGAAAGAAATACTCGTAAAAGGGTAAAAACGATTGTCTATATACAAAGACTGGGTTACTATTGGAATCGTTTACTATTCTGCTTTGAAAATGTTCAAAAGATTCCTGTTGCACGATTGATTTTCAATATCGTGTGACTTCGAATGCACGTAATTTGTTTTATTCGATACAAAGACTAATGCATGAATCTGAAACGACAGTAATGGCACAAAAGGCTCGTCATTTTTATATTCCTTTTGAATTTTCTTTTAGGCTGTTTGGTGAAGATAAAACTTTAACAATACATAATTACTGGGATATTTTTAAATTTGAGTGGAAAAATACTTTAAGGGGCAATTATTTTGGTATTAACTTGTGTATATGCCAGTTTTCAGTGAGGTATTTATCGGTATTTGTTAGCTGAAGATATTTTTCAGTGATTGTTATGATATGAAAATAATACTTTCTTAGAATTTTTCTGTATGAAATTTAAAATAAATTCAAAGCTTTAACTCCAATGATTTGTTATAAAATTTCGAACAGATTTTGAGCTCCGATATTAGGATTTTTCAGCTTTTCTTTTGAAACCTCCTCTTGCTTTAAATATTTTCATTTGGGGTGGCCCTAACGTTTTTAAAAATTTTTATTCATAATTTTAAGTGAGAGTTTTGATATAAAATTGTCTGAAACCACCGAAACGAAATTTGTAACTTGGAAAACTCGATCTTTTTTAAGCGATAAAAAATAAAATTTCAGCTTTTGGGTGTAAAAAAATTTAAATATTTTTATTTTGGCAACTCTAATGTTTTCTAAAATTTTTGTTAATAATTTCAGCAAGAACTTTGACAAAAAATTTCTTGAAACCACCGAAACGAAATTTGTAACTTAGAAAACTCAATCTTTTTTAAGTAACCAAAGATAAAATTTCAGCATAAATCGAGTAAAACAAGAAAACATTTTTCAGTGCAAAAAATTTAAGTGTTTCGATTTGGGGTGCCCTTAACGTTTTCAAAAATTTTTATCAATAATTTTCAGTACGTGCTTTGATGAGAAATTGCCTAAAACCACCGAAACGAAATTTGTAACTTGGAAAACTCGACCCTTTTTAAGTAACGAAAGATAAAATTTCAGCGTAAAATCGTATAAAATAAGAAGACATTTTTCAGTGTAAAAAATTCCTCGTTGATGCTATCTTACTAACAGCCCTGATTTTCACAGCTTCGAAAGTTTTGAAAGCTCATTAGCAGCACCTTCTTTCCGAAATACAGTCAACCAATCAGAAATACATTGAGATACCAGTCTTACGACATCACTTACTGAAAATCGATAGGGCAACAAGCCCGAACTTTTCTTGTATTTTCGCATAGTAACACCTTTTGTTCTTTTATACGGTTTGATAATTTTACGCCTTCGATGGGCAAATTTCTTAAACAGATGCCAATTATTTTGATCATAAAAAACTGACTTTTTGATACCAAAACATAAGCAAAGAAAGGCGCTTTATAAAAACTGAATATATTAAGAATAACCCTAAAAAAGGGCTTTATAAAAAAAATTCAGTCAAACCCCAGGAGGGTTGTAATAAATTCAGAATCTCAACAAAAACCTTCTTAATAATATTAAAAGAAAAATAACCGATAGCGAGGATGAAGGGGCCTTCGTTTTCTAAAGAAAACTGGCCTGTTTTATGTCACCTATAAAATTCTATCGATTTATTATGAAAAAAATAGCTTTGCTTTAAATATTTAGGGACAAAAGATCGAAAAATCGAAGTCATTTTATGTTAAATTGTTTATCTAAGTTGAGTTGTATTTCATTTCTGCGAGTCCTTTCGATTGTTTCAGGTTATTTTAATTCTTAGGTTTTATTTATTTAATAATTTTGCTTAACTTCCCTTAATTGTGCAGCTTAAATCTAGTGATATTTTCCATCCCTTAAACTTCCAGTTTTTCAGCAGCCTTTTAATAATTTCTATTTATTCGTAAAATATTACGAAAAGTTTTGTAGTATTTCTACCCCTAAATATCTTAAAAATATATCCCAAAAAGGGCTGGTAATATCAAGCTGCATCTCAGAAGGGTTTGCCTATATCGTGTTCCAAAACTCAGTTAATTCAACCGTCGACATCTTGCAGATATGGACGTATTTACATAATTTTGAGTCCGTCCCTAAGTACATGTAAATAATGGGGTTGCATATAAACCTAGAATTATCCCTCGGTAAACTGGGGAGGCCTCGTTGTTGTATTTAAACTGCTAATATTGTGAATTTGCCAATTTTAATATTCCGTGGGAATACGTGTAATATGACCCTAAGTTAGTTAACAAAACCTTTGTGTGTTTAGTGAGTAAAAATCACTGGCTTAAACAGCAGGAATTTTTGTTATGATTTCAGGGCGTAATCGTTGAAAAATTTTCTTGTGATTAAATCTGACGTAAGTTTAGATGTTTCTAGAATGGAACGACGTGAGGAGGGGGTAGGAGGGCAGGTTATTGATTTAATTTGCAACAATATTTTAGTAAGCACGTGTTCAAAATGCTGAGTGATTCCAATTACCTTGGTTGTGAATGCGAATTTTCTTGTATATTACTAAACTTTTCAGTACCTGAATTTACGGGTGTAATTTCATAAAACTCCTCCAAATTTGCTATATTTGACTTACCGTTAGATTTGATTTTGTTACAGAATTTAAACTAAATTAATTAATTCTAGAAACATATTCAAAATTTTCAATTTTCATGAAAATTTAGAAACAGAATTTTTAGGAAAAGTCGGAACTGAAATTTTCAATACAATTTTTCAGCATTTGAGTTCTAAGTTTCAGCACTTCTTAAAGTATCAGAACTATTTAGTTGAAGCTTTCAAAATTTTCAGTTTCGTTTAAATAACTTGTACTAACAAATATTATTTCAGTTTGGGTTTTTAATAAGTTTTTACAAGTTCTGGAAAAATGCTAAGTTTTCAGCAGATATTTTTACACATATGCTTCTTGCGAATTTAAACTCTTCTGAAAATACAAACCTTGCGTTTTCTAATTACAATCTTTGCAGTTTTATGACCTTTCAGAAATTTGCAGTTTTGGACGTTAAATTTTTAGATGGTTTTTAATCTTCTGAAAACTTTTCTGTTAATTATGACTGAACCTGAAAAATTCGTTTGTATTCTCTTGTTTCTATTGTGCTATTAACGGTTTGAACAATTTACAAAATTATCAGATAAGGCAGCAGCTTTGAACATAAACTTTTGACATGGATTACTGAAAAATGTTCGATTCTGAAACCTGTAGGTACCTTTCGAAATTACAGCCATATAAATGTTATGATTTTTTTTTAGTATTTTCAGTTAGTATTCGTAGTAGAAACCTCTTGTGTTTTGCCGTGTGAAGGTTGAATCTTCTGTATGGAAAATATTGGAATTTCTACGTATTTTAAGACTTCTTCAAATTTATTGCAAAATTGTATAACTCCAGGCATCTCTTCTACAAGTATGCTTTCAGAAAATTTAAAACTCGTAACTTATATTATTTTTCAAGCTTTGCAGTATTAATCTGCTTCAGGATTTTAGAACTTTGACAATTAAATTTTCAGATGCATTACAGAAATTCTACATTTTAGTATCCGGAAAGCTTTCATCTGGTTGACTTCTCACTGGACCTGAAAATTTTGTATTCATTATAATACTAATGTTCTGGAAGTTTTTCAGTATTTTCAGGGGAGTCCATTGTGATAGTTTCAAGCTTTTTGTATTTTCAGTTCGGAAGATTGAAGCTTTTAAAAAATTTTTTTTAATTTTCCAGTTTACGACTTCGAACTTTAACTTTTCAGATGCATTTATTTAACTTTCAGATACCCTACAGAAATTATCAGTTAAGGATCTTGAAGGTTTTCTTCTGTTTGACTTTTAACTGGAACTGAAAATGTTGTGTTTATTTGACATTTTCAGCATTTTCAGGCGGTTTCATTGTTTTTGCTTTAATCTTTTCGTATTTACAGTTTAAAAGTTAAAACTCTTAAATAGATTTTTCAAAAATTTCCAGTTTATGACTTTAAACGTTGTTTTCAGATTTATTACTGAATATTTTTGATTTTTTGTATTTTACTGAGTTTCGAAATTCTGGTTAAAACTGATTATCTTTCCAGGTTTAATATTCACAGGGTTATTAATATTCTGAAGGTTTTTCAGCACTTTCAGTTCGTTTTTATTGTAAAAACTTCGTATTTTTAGTTTAAAAGATTGAAATCTCTAAGAAATTCTGGGGTTTACAAATCACTAATTCTTACTTGGACTTATAATCGATTGTGAAAATATAAAGCTTCGGTAACGTTTTCAGAGGCGTGCTTTCTGAAAATCAGAGATATGATGAAACTTAATTTTTGCGTTTTTCAATTAGCTTTAAATTTTACATTTCCAGACCATTAAAGCATTATAGGGTTAAATTTTCAGTTGTTATACTGAAAACTTTGGTTTTAAATGTTTTCAAACTGTCTCAAACTGAAACTGAAAATTTCATTTGTACCTTTTTGTATTTATAGCCTTATTAGTAACCTACAAGATTTTTAAACCTTTCTTTTTGTATTCTTTATGCAAAGTTATTAATTAATATTTTCAGTACCAAAAATATTGAAATTTCTAAGTAGCTCAAACTATTTTAGACCTTAATAAATTTATTATGAATTGTGTTTTTTAAAGCCTTCAGAAAATGTTAGATATTCTGAAAAATTCAATTCCTGCATTGTTTAATTTTTAACGTGATGTTTTTAGATGCGTTTTTCGTTGTCCTGAAAACCTTCCTGCTGAGTTACAAGTAAAACTTAAAATATTGTTTACACAGACTGCATTTACGGTGTTATTAATGTTTTAACATTTTTGAGAGCTTTAAGGTTAACAGATTTGAATTTTTATATTTGAAATAGATTTTTAATGTCCTGAAAAATGTATTTCCTGCTGAGTTACAACTAAATCTTAAAATATCGTTTACACAGTCTGCGTTGCTAAATGTTTTAAAAAGTCTTCAGTTGGAGCTTTAACAGCTTGGAATTGTAGTATTTCATATAGTCTATTGAGATTTATAATTTTTAATACCCTGAAAACTTTATGTCCTGCCGAGTTATAATAAGAATTTAAAACTTCATTTACACCATCTTTTTTATGGCGTTATTAGTGTTTGAATATTTTCCAGAGTTTTCAGTTGAGACGTTAAGATCGTAATATTTCAGATGGTTTACTGAAACCTTTGATTTTCAATGCTTTAAAAACCCTTAAACGGAGGTTTAACTGAAACTGAAAATTTTGCCTGTACCTTTTGAAAGCATTCTCTGAAAAGTTTACAGGAGCTTCAGTTTGTGATTATTGCGTATACATTTTCTTGTGTTTTTTTTTCTTATGAAGTTTACTTGACTTTTGAAATTTATTCTAAAGATGTAGATTTTTTAGCATTTCTTTCCTGTTGAAAATGTAGAAGGCTCAACCCCACGCTTTTGTATTGGTTTCAAGCTTCACCGTATTATAGTCTGTCGTACTTTCGGACCTTTGAGCTACAAATTTTCAGACTCATTACATGAATTTTTGATTGTTAATGTCCTTAGAGCTTTCCTGCTGAATTCTGGCCTAAACTGAAAATTTCGTCTGCACCTTTTGTTTTGTAGTACGTTCAGCGTGTGGAAAAATTTATAAGTTTTCAGGTAGTGCTTTCAGTATGTAGATTCCAAGCTAGTTACATCTTTTATTTTTCAATTTAATAAATATTCACATCTCCAAGCATTTTAAGCTACTAAACTGCTTCAGAATTTTAGAGGTTTAAACTTCAAATTTTCAGGTGCTTAACTGAAATATTCGTTTTTTATTATCCAGAAGGCTTTCATGCTTAATTCTGTATTTTCAGGTTGTGTATTCCGGAAACTTTTCATACTTTCAAAATTGAAATTTCGCAGTAATTCTGGGTTTTCCAAATCGCTAAGACTTGGATTTCTAATTAATTTTGAAAATATTAAGTTTCAATTGTGTTTTTAAGGTGTGCTTTCTGAAAATCTAGGGTGTATTGAAAACTCTATTCCTACGTTTTTTTATTGCCTTTAAATTTTGCAGCATTAAACCTGGAACGTTATTTTCAGATAATAAAGGGTATTGATTTTGGATGCTTTTAAACAATGTATTTTCAACTGAAAATTGTATCTGAAGATTTTTATTTTTATAGCCTAATTAATAACTTGCAAACTATTCAGAACTTTCAGTTTGTATTCTTTGTGCAACTATTAATCCATGTTTTCAGTGGCAAAAAAATTCAAATTTCTAAGTAAATCAAGTTTCTTTAATTTTTACTCGTACTTTTTACACTGCTTTATAAATTTATAAAATTTCAAAAATGTTAAACGCAATTCTTGCGTTGTTCGACTTTCATTCTTTGCAGTAGTAATTTTTAGATGCATATCTCAAATTTTCGCTGCCCTGTAAACTTTCCTGTTGAGTTACAGCTAGAACTGAAGCTTACAATTTCGTTTAAACAGTCTACATGCATGGTGTTATTAATGCTTTAAAAGTTTTCAGCTGAGATGTTAACAGCTTTGGGTTTTAATATATATTTCAGATAATCCACCGAAATTTTCGATTTTCAATATCTTGAGAACTTTATTTCCTGCTAAGTTGCAACTGAAACTTAAAATTTCGTTTACACAGTCTGCATTGATGGTTTTATTAATGTCTGAATTTTTTTTTTTTTTTAGTTCAGAGGTTAATAGCTTTGCATTTTACAGTTTCAGAGAGTTTACTGAAGCTTTTGACTTTTATTGCCTTGATAACTTTTGAACGGAAGCTTCTAAATATACAGTGTTGCTTTCTCAAAGTTTTTCAGGATTTTCAGTTAATGATTGTCGTGTAAACTTTTGAAGGTATGCTTTCTGAAAATTTAAAATTTACTGAAAACTCAATGTTTATGTATTTTATTATGTCGAAATTTTGCAGTATTAAACTTGAAGCGTTAAATTTTCAGACAATAAAATGGTTTGGTTCTTAATACTACCACACTGCCTCGAACAGAAAATTCCATCAGAAGATTTTTATTCCTATTGCTTTATTAATAACCTACAAAATTTTCAGAACTCTCAGTTTGTATTTTTTATGCTATTTCTAAGTAAATCAAGCTTTTTTTAATCCTTTATTTTTACTTTTTTATAAATATGTAAAATTTCAATTGTGTTTTTTTAAAGCCTTCAGAATATGTTATATATTGAAAAATCTAATTCCTGCATTTTTTAATTTGTATTCTTTGCAGTCGTTGTTTTAGAATTTTTTTTGCTTAAATTTTTGTTGCCCTCGAAACGTTTCTGTTGAGTTACAGCTGAAGCTGAAGCTTACTATTTGTATTTAGGGTGTTATTAATGTTTGCGAATTTTTTAAAGTTTTCAGCTGAGATGTTAACAGCTTTGAGTTTTAATATTTTTTGGTATCTAATGTCATCAAAGCCTTACTTCCAGCTGAAACGTAAAATTTTCTTTCATAGTCTGCATTTATGGTGTTATTAATAGCTTTGAATTTTACAAATTCTGATGTTTCACTGAAACTATTGATTTTTAAAGCTTTTAAGACTTCAAACGAAAGTGCAACTGAAACTGAAAGCTTCGCCTGTACCTTTTATTATAAATGAGAGATTTTTCAGCATTGTGATTTTGTGCTGAAAATGCAAAGGGCATTGAAAACTCAACCCCACATTGTTGTATTGGTTTCAAGCTTCACAATATTATGGCCTTTCGCAACTTTAAACTACAAATTTTCATAGATGAATTTTTGACCTTTAATATCCTTAGAACTTGCCTGCTGAATTCTTACCGTCACTGAAAATGTCGCCTCCGCATTTTAGATTTCTATTACTTCTATTATAATTAATGCGATGAAAGTTTTTCAAATTTTTCTGTTCATGGTTTCACAAGGAAATTTACATTGATTATTTTCAATTTAGCAGATATTCAAATTTCTAAGTAATTTAAGATTTAGAACTGTTTCAGACCTTTTGAGTATTAAACGTCAAATTTTCATTTACATAACTGCAATTTTTGATTTTTATTATCCTGAAGGCTTTCGTGTTAAACTAAGTCGAACTGAAAATAAATCAAGTCATTTAAATAATTAAAAATTATAGCTTTTACGAATTTTTGAATTTAATCCTGACTTGTTGCATTTCAGCACTGGAAAGTTTAAATTGAAGGTCTGACTGAGAGAGTGAAGTCCTGGTTTTATTGTGTTTGTATATTATAGGATATGTAATTTGTCACTTTCAAACTGTGGAGGCTGCTCTAAAAAACTAGCTTTACGCAAAATTTCAGTTCAGATGTTAAGTTCCCGTTAGAAGTATAAAATAAAGAAAGAACAATTAGATTTATTTCAGAAAGGCAATTGAAAATGTTATAATTTGGAGATTTGAAACGCTGAAAATACTTAAACTTACAACCGAAATTTAAATTCTCTTTGAAATCACAAAGTTAATTCTCATGAAAGGTATTTAGGTAAGACTGTGAGAAACTCCTGAAACTTACAACAAAGAATTTATTTTCTTAAGAAAAATTCCTGGAATATCTTGAATCAATCAAATTCAAAATCAAACTTCGAAACTGTCGTATCGCTTTTCAGCAATGGAAATCTTCTCATAGCCAACTGAATTTGTACATTTCAGGGAAAACTTTCCAAGTCAACAATGATGTCATTTTGAGTTATTGATTTTATTTGGTCTGTTTTATTTATTTTTCATTGTTTGTAAAGCTCTTGTTATTGAAAAATAACTTTTCGTCCCTGAATATTGACACATACAAACTCTGCGCTTTTTGAAAGTCTCTCCTGAAAATACGAAAAAGAAATCTTGTCTGGCTTATTTTTATTTCATTTCAATTTTGTTGGGTTTGCTTGTAAATAATTTTTTTTAATAAAAATAAAAAATATTGGTTAAGAAAACGGTGGGTTTATCGAGTTCGTTCTCTCAAAAACCATGGCTTTTATGCGAGTGTAGGGTCTCAGGTGTTCGTGGATTATCCACTGAAAAAAATTCATATTTGCTTCGTTCGGCATTCTACGAATTTTCAAATGTTTCGAATATTTTCGAGGTGAAAACATTTAAAATTCCTGCACCAAAGTACCGATAAAAACCGTGCATCAAATTTGGGCGTTAAAAATTAAAACGAGAAGTTTCAAATATTTTTCAGGAGATTACGTATCCGCTTTTTCGAATATTTTATTCGAGGGTGCAGGAGATAAATGGCGGAAAAAAGGAACAGTGAAGAATTTCCGTTTAGTGTCAGATTTCGTCCTATTTTAATATTTATCGAGTACGGCAATTAATTTTAAAGATTATTTGTATGTTTTTTAACGGCGAAAAAAGGCAAATAAATATTCAGCATATTTGTATTCTACGTTCTGCATCCAGAACCGTAAAAAATTTATCTCCCTTAATCCCTATTAAAAAGGAAATATGGATTTATAAATTTACATTTTAAATCTAAATTTAAATTTAATACGGAACTCTTTTTAGATGTAAATATTTGCGTACAAATATGACCGAGGAAAGTTTGGCGAATTTTCGGGAATAAAAACGTCGGGCATTTTTTTTTATTTGCTGATACTTTTGGACGCGATTTAATCTCATTTTCAGGGAACAATAATCGCTTAAAACGTGCAAATCCATCTACGTACACCGTAAACGTTCTGGAATTCACTTAAGCTGTCTCTTTCTCTCAAGCTTTGCGGATTGCGTATTGTGTTTTGCGGATCCGCAATTATGTCGACAGACATTTTCGAGTAAATATTTCCAGTTCTCTGCTTGTGGATTTATTTAATTTCATACTGCAGATATTTACTGATGTTAATAAAAGCGCGAAGTTTTCTTCTTTTTCTTTTATTTTAATAAGCGGTTTTCGTTTTAGTTTGCGTTTCGTAAAGAAGGCAATTCTTGGAAACAAAACAACACGGATTTAACTAATAAAAATTTACTTTTGCTTTAGCTGATGAAATTCCTGATTTAGAAGATTGACTTTTTACTTTTTAAAAGGTTTCGGCCTTTTTTAATATTAAAAGGTTTGCTGAATTTTATTTTTAGAAAGTTATGGTAAAGAGATTTATTGAACTCTGAATTCTTAGGTTAAATTCCTATTCATCATATTTATCTAATTTAATTATAATTAAAACCAATTCAAACTTAATATATTTACACATTCACTTGCAACTTTCAGTTTCCAGAATAAATAGGGCAAGTTGAAAAGTTTCGTTCCAGCATATTCAAGCTTTGCCTGTACTTTGTATTTTACTTTTACATATTACAAAATTATTAGCTGCAAGTCAAACTTCGTTTATGGAAATATTATATTTGTCCGAAAATGTTTAAAAATCAAATTTGTCTTTCTGTTTGCTTGACTTTCAACAAACCTCGACATTTTTTAGCAGATTTTAAAAATTCAAAATTAAGAATAATATTTTGTTGTCCTTTTGCCCTTGCCTACAGCACCTACAGTGTCGATGGGACCAAACCCACCGAGCCGCAGAGTCGTCACCCAAGTTGTGACCAAGCAGATCTTTCCTTAACTTTCCATATTGCAGTGCTACGTGCGCCCATACTCTACCGTACTGCCCGCATAACAATAATATAAATACAAAAAATCAAATCTAAGGCTTGATAATTCGGCAAGCTTAAATGCTAATCTAAGCTGATTCATGTCTGTTGATTTCATTTTATGACTTTAACTAATTTACAAAAAAAAATACTAAAATAGAAGTAGCGAAGTAGAGGATGAAAATAGGACACAGTCATGTGTGTCCTGTGTGATAAGCAGACAAAATGTTAAAGTAATAAAAAGGTGGAACAGGATAACAGATAGAATATTAAGATTAGAAATAGAAAAAGGTGAGTAACCATATACCTTTTTAACAACATACGGACCAAATGAAGGTATCAGTAAACAAGGAGTAGATGAGTTCTGGGGTGTATTACAGGGAGAACTAGAGAAGACAGGCAGAAGAAGAACATTAATAATAGTCGGTGATTTAAATAGACGAGTCGGAAATTACCCAGAAAGTTCAGAAAGATGTGTTGGAAAATTCGGATTGAACATTGAATTGACTTTTGGACACTGAACGATATGGTAGTAGGTAACACTTGGTTCCAACACAAAGAAATACATAAGTATACCCGTGAAATTCCAAGTAGACAAGAAAGATCCATTATTGACAGAGAGAACTAAAATGAAGAAAATAAAAGACATTAAAGTAAGAAGAGGGTGTGAGGTGGGAAGTGATCACTACCTAGTGGTAATGGACATAAAAGCGAATATGAACCAATAAAGGAAAAGAGAATATACAACAACAAAAGAGAACAAATTAGAATATACAAGCATTAAGACTAACAAATTACAAGAAGGGCAAAAACAAAGAGTATATCGTGAAAGAATTACAGAGGAAATTAGAACATAGAACTTACGAATAGAAGAACTATGGGAAGAATTTAGAAAAATAATAGATATTGCAGCAATAGAAGTGTGAGCCATAAACAGAAGGACAAACAAAAGGAAGCAAATAGCATGACGGAGCGAGGAAATTAAGATAGAAATTAAAAAGAAAAGAACTTATCGGAGAGCTTATTTAAGAACTAATAAAAGTGAACAAAGATATGCTGAGTATAAACAGCAAAGAGAAAAGGTAAAACATTTAGTCAAAGAAGCAAAGGCGATAACATGGTAAGAATTTGGACGAAAAATGGAGAGAGATGCTACAGTGTATCGCAACCTGAAAGGACTGCAAAAGGGTAAGAAAACTCCACTGAAGAATGTAAAAGACAAGGATGAGAAAATCCTTTCTGAAGAAACAGAGATACTAGAAAGATGGAGAGGCCACTTCAGAGATTTATTGGAAGCAGAAATAGAGGAAAAAGATGAAATAAAGAAGGAAAGAAAAATACAGATAATACAACCAGATGATGAACAAGAAGAAGAGACAACTGCAAGGGGTATAAAAAGCGTTAAGAAGACTTAAAATTGGCAAATTCCCTGGGATAGACGACATCAGATCAGAAATGATTAAGTTTATAGGAGATGAGGGCACTAAACTATTACATAAGATTATATCACCAGCATGGAAATAGTTATTTTCATAACAAGTGCGGGAAGTTAGCGATTCCGAAACGAATGCAGGACGTTACAGAAACTCGCTGCGCTCGTTTCTGTACCTGCATGAGTTTCGGAATCGCTCTTCCCGCACGTGTTATGAACAACGTTTTTCCTACAAACGTTTAGGAATCGTTCAAAACTATCATTTTGTAAGTTTTCAAGTTGTCAAATTTGACATTTCCTTTTAAAGTAATAATCTAGTAAGGATGGTTGCTATGCGATTTTCTGATTTTTCAGAAATTGTTGTCACTTTCCTTAACTCCGTGCGGGAAAGTTACTTTCCCGCACGCAAAATGAGTGTGGGAAAGTAACATTCCTAAACGTTTGTCGGAAAAATAACAAAATACCAAAAAGAAATGGAGAACGGCAGTAATTATACAAGTATACAAGCAGGGAGACAGCGCGCATTGCAGTAACTATAGAAGATTATCGTTTCTGTGTGTTGCCTATAAAGTGTACGAGAGAGTGATAGAAGAGAGAATTAGAACAAGAATAGAGTGTTTACTAAGAGATACTCAAACTAGATTGAGAGCGTGCAGATCTAGCACTGATTGGATTTTTGTAATAAGGCAACTAGCCGAAAAACAATAAATACAGACAAAATATTATACTGCT
The DNA here is from genome assembly GCA_963082815.1 of Melanotus villosus. Lineage (NCBI taxonomy): Eukaryota > Metazoa > Arthropoda > Insecta > Coleoptera > Elateridae > Melanotus > Melanotus villosus. Next base: position 4,707,250 of record OY720419.1, on the reverse strand, counting down.
GTGTAATAGATCTAGAGAAGTCCTTCGACACTATACAAAAAGAAGAAATATGGAAGATAATACCGGAAAGAGGAATAAATAAAAAAAGAGATTACGGTAACACGAAGCTTACACCAGGAGGCCAGAAAATGTAATCAGAATAGGTGGAGAGATAACGGAGAAATTTACAACGAAAAGGGGAGTGAAATAAGGCAGTATTCTCAGCCCATTACTTTTCATTATGATAATAGACGAGATAGCTAGAAAAGCAGATAACAATGAGAAGGGCGTACATATGGGTTCCAGAAAACTTAAACCAGTTAAAATTAATGAACTGCTATACGTAAATGATCTCGTACTCTTCGCAAATAATAAAAACGAACTCGAAAAAAGAATACAGAGAGGAAAGAGGTTCTCTTACAATATGGCCTAAAAATTAATTTAAAGAAGATAGAGATTATAAACATATCAAACGAACCCGAAGATATTAACTTACAAGGAGAGAATATAAGACAAACAAAGCAATTAACATACCTAGGAGCTATTATAGGAGAAACGGGAAAACTAGAGCAGGAAATAAATAATAGAATTAAGGTCATGTCTCTTTAACAAAAAGGAAGTGAGTAAAACTACGAAGGTTAAGATATATGAGTCGGTACTAGTGCCAATGCTCATATACGGAAATGAGTAGTGGGTGCTGTCACATAACTTAAAAAGTAAAATTGTGGCATGTGAATTGAAGATCTTAAGAAAAGTGAAAGGAGTTACAATAATGGACAGAATAAGAAGTGAAGTAATAAGAAAGAGACTACAGATAAAAAGTGTAATAGACAAAATCAAGATACAGAAAATGAGATAGTTCAGCCGCATGGTAAGGATGAACGAAGGCCGGTTGGTAAAGGACACATGGTAGATGGAATCCGGCCACAAAAGAAAACGTGGAAGACCCCAAAAACATGGAATAAAGACACGGAAAAAACTTTCAAAGGAAAATAACTCAGCTGGATTCAAGCGAAGAAAGAAGCAAGAGATAGAAAAGGATGGAGATGGATCTATATCTCTACACCTCAGATAGAAGAGGCTTTGGGTAAGTAAGTACTAACGTTGAAACGCTTTGCTTCTATTTTCACCATGAATGAAAAAGTTCTCACTTTTAGCAATTAAATATTTTTTTATTCTAACATCTAAAATGATTCTAAGGAATTTAAGGAGGTTTCAGCGCAGGTTTATTGATTACAGAAGGTGTATTAGAGTTTGACAGATTTTTAAGAATGATAGAAGGTGCAAAGAGAGCAACTTTTATAAGCTCCAAGTGAAAGCCTCAAGAGAACGACGTCAAAGGCAACAAAAGAAGTCTTAAAATAGGCAACCTATCACTCATATTTGAGGACATCAAGTTTCAATTATTACCGAATTTTTTAAAATTTAGTTTAAAAGGTTTCAGTATAAAAATCTGCTTCGATTTTTAAGTAAATGCCATTCTGGCTTTATTAGTTTTACACCTGAGTAAAAGGCTGAAAAACTGAAAACTCAAATTTTCAAAAAAGAAGTTTTCTTCCTTATCGAAGCTTTCTTTGCTTATAGTTTGAGGTTTCAGGATAAAAATTGTTTTCAGCTTTGGCTTTAATAGTAAGTGCCCCTTACTTCTTTTAATTTAAACTTGAAAATTTTAATTTAATGTCTTGAAACTTAAAACTGAAGCCTGAAATTTCCAAAGTCAAAGATTTAATTATTGCCAAAGCTTTCTCTAACATTATTTTAAGTTTTAGGCTAAAAGTTATCAGTTTTCAGCTTTTTCAAGTTAAAGGCAATTCTTTCTGTTTTTATTTGAAAACCTCACATTAAAACCTGAAACTGAATCCTGCAAGCGTCTGAAAGATTCTATAACAAAGTTTAAATTTTCGCCAGAACATGGTTTCAGGCTAGTTTTTTGCTTTGATTTAGAAGTAGATGATAGCTATTCTTAATTCTTTTAATTTTAAACCTGAAAGTATCTGTTGAAAACCTCACTTTAAAACCTGAAACTGAAGCATGAAATTGTGCCAATCGAAAATCTTGTTATTACCAAAACTTTATCCGACATAGTTTTATGTAAAGCCGATTTAAACTATAACTTATGAATATTACGAGCCCACTTAAGCCATAGTTTAAGCTTGTACTAAACCTAACTTAGTTAAATTGTATCTAACCTAATTAAGTTTAATTGGATCTAACCTAACTTAATGTAAACAAACCTAATTCAAATTAACTGCATCTAGCCTAACTCAATTCGGCCTGAATTTAAAGGTTCTACCCATATAGTTTCTGTTTCTAATTTAACTAAATTAAATAATATCTGGCCTAAGTAAGTGTAATTGGACCTAACCTAAGCTGACGTAATTGAATCAAACCTCACAGGAATTAATTACATCTAATTAGAATGTAAGACTTACCTTAGTTAGGCTTAGTTAGATCTAACCTAACTTGATATATCTGAATCAATCTTAACTTGAGTTAGTTGCATATAACCTAAGTTAATCGTATTAGATTTAAGATTTATATCCAACCTAATTTACTTGAATTTCAGTTAAGCTAATTCATTTTAACTGCATCTAACCTAACTTGATGTATTTGAATCGAATCAAATTTGAATTAACTGCATGTAATCTAAGTCAATTCCATTGGCTTTAAAGCTCCTACCCAAACCTAACTCACTTGAAGTTGCAGCTAACCTAGTTTAATGAAATTAAATCTAATCTAACCTAATTTAATCGCTCTTCTTCAAAATTTAAACTAAACTTTGATCAAAGGTTTCAATTGGTATTTGGAAAGATCTGGCGAGTTATAGGCTTTGATATTATTGGTTTTCAATGTGAAACTTTAGAATATAAATTATCAATCTGGGTTATTAGTAAACAAAATTGTGGCACAGTTGAAGCTCCCTAAACTTCAGTATTTTAAAAGTCAGATTCCTTATTTTAATCTTTCAAGCTTTGGAACTTAGAGGTCATTAAATATACTAAATTATTATTCAATCGATTATGGCATTCGATTTAAATTCAAAATGATTAATTTTATGAAAATATTTGTGAATTCTAGTTTCAAATACAAAATTAAGCCAACTCCACCTTTGGGCTTTCTCAGATATGGAAGTTCAAAAAGATTTTTGACATTTTGCCTTTAGAAAATTTGAAAGCTTAAAATCCTTTTATTTTTCAAACTGAGGCTGCATTTTTCAACCTAGCCCGAATCGAGAGTTGTTTATTTAAGTGGTTTTGAAACCATTTTGATGAAATAATAAAGTTGTTTAGGATTTCTTGATGTTTGTGAAGCTTGTTCCAAAAATGACATGGAGTGAAAGCTATTTACATTAGTCTTCTACAGTTTTTTTTTCCTTAAACAGGTTCTAAAGCAAAACTCATGACCACTCAGGCAGCGTTGTATTTCTTACTGAATCAGTTGCCAGTCATTCTTAGAAGCAGCCTGAAATATTCCTGAACATAAAAATTCTGATATTGAAACAGTCTGAGGCTTTTCAAAGGTTTAACTCATTGTAATAGCAATTTGGAAAAGTTGGAAAGCAGATTTAAGTTTGTATTTATAAATAAAAATTTAAAATAAATTCCCAAAATTTTTTCGACTTTCAATCATGTTAAAATTATAGGAGTAATTAATATAAAAAATAATTCTTAATAGCCTGGGCAATAACCGCGCAGTTGTTCCGGTTTTTGAAAGTTTAAATGTTCTGAAAACTGTAAATTACAAGCTCAAGCTTTTTCATATTTTTTGGAGTCCAAATTGCAATAATTTACATATATTTGTTTTGCATTCACAGCTTTAATGCTGAAAAATGGCAGTTTTTATGCTGAAGAAATACCACTTTTAAGCTGAAGGACTGACAACTTTTTGCCGAAAAACTGACAGTTTTTATGCTACAAATGCCACTTATAAGCTGGGAAACTGACTGATTTTATGCTGAAGATATGCTGCCCTTTGAAACTGAAAATCTGACAGATTTTATGCAGAAAACTACCAGTTTTCATGCTAAGAAAAATGCCATTCACATGCTGAAGAACTGACAACTTATATACTGAAAAAATGCTAGTCTTTGAAACTGAAAATCTGACAGCGTTCATGTTGAAAAAGTACCAAACCTTCAAGCTGAAAAACTGATAGTTTTCATTCTGAAAAGATGGAAGAACTGGCAGCTTTCATGCTGAAACTGTGTCATATATTTAAGCTGAAAGACTGCCAGTTTTCAACTTTAGCCATTACCAAGAAAATGTTCCTGAAAGCCCTAACCTGAAGTTTCAAGCACAATCTGTTTTTGTTTAGTGTGAAAACTGTAATCGCCTTTCAGTTTTTAGTTTTCAGGCTACTAAGTAGCGGGTTTTCCAGAATGCACTTCAGATTCTCAAGTTTCTTGAGGAATAGCCAAAATTAACTAATTCTAAAAATGAAAGAGAAAGGTTTGAACAATTTTAAGCTGAAACTGTAGATCGAAGTTTGTGTTTGGATTTGTGGCTTTTCACAATTTGAGATTTCCAAAAAGCCGGTTTATGCAAATAAGGATTCTTTCGCGCTCAGAATAAATCCTGCGCAATTCGATACTAAATCATAAATCCCGTAAACGAGCGTGCTTTACTCAAGCGTAACTTTTAACAGAAACTTTACACCTCTCCTTGTTGTAGAATGTAATTACGTCAATCTTGGGTAACACCGCTGCAAGTGAGTTTGGGTGATGTATAATGTAGAAGTTAACTGTGATAAATGTGATTAAACCAGTTCAGAAATGTAGGTGAAATAGGCTTTATTTCACTTACGTTCGACCTAATCCGGAGTGCTTTCTTATGTAAACCATCGTTCGCTTCTCAAAATACAAGTCGATAAAATCAAAATTCGCTAACTCGACACTCGGATCGTAAATATTTGACATAGATCATTCTAAAATCGTCTGCGTTTACGTTTTTGGGGGAGCAGAAATCGGCTACGACTATCTTTTTAAGGGGGGCGAACGATCGTCAGTCACCATCAAGTACAGAACTTCGGGCTGCAGGAAATGGTTTTTCGAAGGTAGACACGCGAAGAAGTCATATTCCCTTGCAACCTTAACCTTTAAAAAAGCTGCTGCCTTTATCATAAATCTATTCTAAAGTAAACGCGAACCTTTTTCGATCCGTATTATTATTATTACGTCGCTTTATTAGCGCAATTTAGATAACTACACGGACTTTGTGGTCATGCTAAGAAAATGAATAAAACTTTATGTAATTCTAGAACTTCCACTGAAATGCCATTTTTACTGCATTTCTTTAAATTCTGCTAAAAATCCTTTAAATTAGTTCAGTTTAACCTTTAATTTTTCAATTTTCTCAGCTTTTCAATTGATTTCATTTCCATCCAATCTCATCCAAATTGTTTTTTTGTCTTAGAAATTAATATTTAACTTTAACTTAAATTATCTGAAAATTTTGAAATTGTTGTGGCTTGACTTTTCAGATTTTTCAGTTTCAAACATCTGAGTTCGTCGCCGAGTTTTACTTTTATTGCTAAACGCAGAAAAAACATTTTCTGTTTATTTCAGGATTTTCAAAATTTTCGTGAAAATTGCCAGGCAGTGCTGAGTTTCAATTGATTGTGTTTTATGGTGAATTTTCCAATTTTGTTCTTTCACTAACAAGGAAATGATTTTATTTCTGAAATTCTGAAACTTTTATCAGAATCTGACCGGAAATGGTTTAGTTGTGTTGTGTTTTCAGATCAAAATTGGCCTTCAATTTCCAATAAACTTCAATGTATTAATTGTAAACCTGAATATACCTATTTACTAAGACTTGGTTACCAAGTTTGAGTTAAAAATCTAAGAATGAACCTGAAAATGGCAGTATCGTTTTAGTGACTGAAAAAGCATTTTTTCAGTATATTTTACGTTTTCAGAATTAAAATTATCAAAGTTTTAATTTTAAACAATTTAAAAACTGTTTTGCTGTAACTTTTAACTTAAAACCTGAAACTTTGCCTGAAATTATTATTGTCAAAGTTTGAGTCATTGTTGAAACATATTTTGTTTATATAATAGGTTTTGAAATTGAAAATTGCTCATAAATCTCAAAATACTTTAAATCTGAAATGTAAGCTAGAAACTTTCATTTAAAGTCTGAAACTGGGCTTGAAATTCCCTAAGTCGAGACTGGAATTACTACCAAAGAATAGTTTGTTAGAGTTTTTAGGTTATACTTCTAAAAATGGCCAACCTTTAGCTTTTACTTTCCAGTACTTGTTTTATTAATTAGAATAGAATAGAATCTAACACCTTTTGCTATAAACTCTAATTTAAATACTGAAACTGAACCGAATGTTTCTAATTTCAGAACTTAATTACTGCTAAAGCATTCTTTGGTTGGATTTTAGGTTTTTCATGTGTAAAAGTGTCAGTTTTCAGGAATTATTTTACGGTACTTACATCCTGTTTTCTCGTGGAACACATACTTTCATGGGAATAAAACAGTATTATTATTATTATTATTAGTGTTAATATATCTGTCATCCTGGAATTTTTAGTTTAAAGACTGAAACCGACCCTGAAATGTTGCATGCATAGAGTTGTTAAACACTGCTACTACCTTACTTTATTTTATTTTAAACCACTAAAAATCTGAAATTTTGGCTCAATATCGAAGTTTTAATTATTTCCAATATTTAGTTCTGCTTTGGGTTTACAGACTGAAAATTAGAATTTTCGTTTTCAACTTTCATAAATTTCAAAACACTTGAAATCTGAAATGTTTAGCAAGAAATATTCATTTAAAACCTGAAAGTGAGCCTGAAATTCTCAATGTCAAGGTTGGAATTATTGCAAAGGAATAGTTTGGAATTATTGTAGATTTTCAAACTAAATGTAGCCAACTTTTAGCTTTTAATTTTCAGTACTTGTTTTATTAATTTCAAGTTATAAAAAATCTAACATCTTTGGTTAAACAACGCAATTTAAATCCTGAAGCTAAAGCTGGATCTTCTAATTTCGAAACTTTAATTACTACCAAATCATTTTTTGGTTGTATTCTAGGTTTTCACGAGCAAAATTATCGATTTTCAGTTGTTATTTTTTTAGGACTTACTTCGTTAATTTAGTAACTTTTTTACACTGAAAATTTGTAAATTAATTTGCCTCAAACCGAACCTGAAGTATTCAATATCGAAGTTTTTATTACTAGGTACCAATCAACTATTTTTATTGTATTGTTAGGTTTTCAGACGAAAAATTGTCAATCTTCAGGTGTTTTACTTGTCAACTTAAAACCTTTTTCGTCCTGAAAGTTTTAGTTGTAAATCATAATTTATATCCTAAAAATGAACCTGAATCGTCTAAATTCAAAATTAATACCAAATCATTCTTTGGTTGTATTTTATATTTTCACCTAAAAAAATCAAAATTTTTAGGTGTTATTTACATTACCTACTTCGGTAAGTTAATACATTTGTAATCCTAAAAGTTTTAGTTACAAACTTTAATATGCAACCTGAAACCGAACCTGAAATGTTTTGGTTATTTTTTATAGCACACTGTTAATTTCAAGCCCTTTTCATCCATGAATTTTTAGTTATAACCTTCAATTTAAAACCTGAAATCTTCAACCTAGAGGTTTTTGATTGCACTTTAGATTTCAGGCAGAAGCCTGCCATTATTTAGTTCTGTTTTGGGTTTTCATACTGAATTGCCAATTTTCGGTTCTTGCTTTATTTATTTCAAATTATATAGAATCTAACATCTTTAGCTATAAACCGTAATTTAAATCCTGAAACTGAACCTGAAACTTTTAATTTCGATATGTTAGTTACTGAAAAATCATTTTTGGGTTGTGTTTTGTATTTCCATGCGTGAAATTACCAATTTTCAGGAACCTTTTTACAACACGTACTTCGTTAGTTTAATATATTTTTTAACCTGGAATATCTCATTATAAACTTCAATTTATAGCCTGAAACGTTTAATTTCAAACTAGTAATTACTGCAAAATAATTATTTCGGTTGTATTTATACGTATTCAGACGAAAAACTGTAAATTTTCAGATTTTATTTTGCAAACTTAAAACCTTTTTACTTCCGAAATGTTTAGTTTTAAGGTTATAACCTTCAATATAAACCCTGAAATCGAACCTGAAATGTTCAACTTGGAGGTTTACAATACTGAAACTGCTAAAAAGTTCTTTTGATCTTTCGAAGTTCTAATTACTGCCATTATTTAGTTCTGTTTTGAATTTTCAAACTGAAAATGCTTAGTTTTCTTAATTACAAACTATATAGAATCTAACAGGTTTATCTACAAACCCCAATTTAAATCCTGAACCTACATCTGCGACTTATAAATCGGAAATTTTAATTACTGCTAAATCATTCTTTGATTGTATTCTAGGTTTTCAGACACAAAATTATCTACTCTCAGGTGTTATTTTATTGGACTTACTTGATAATTTAATACATTTTAATACTAGAATTTCTAGCTATTAACTTTAATTTACAGTCTGAATATACAAACCTGAAATGTCCAATTTCGAAGTTTTAACTACTCCAAAAATTTCTTTGGCTGCATTTTTAAGTTTCCAGATAACAACTGTCAATTTTCAGGTGTTTTTGCAAGTCATGTATTTTGTTCACTTAAAACCCTTTTAATCCTGAAATTAAGGTTTGACGTCGATACGTAAATCCTGCTAAAAGATTCGTTTGCTTGTATTAAGGTTTAGACAAAAAATCATCAATTTTCAGCAATTACTTTACTTTTTTTTTTTTTTAATTTTAAGCCTGTAAAAGTCTGAAATGTGTAGCTAAAAACTCATATCTGAAACTTACTTTTAAATTTTATGTGGCAAAGTTTTAATTAATTAGCAGTTCTGTTATGGGTATAGGGTATTCAGACTGAAAATGCCTAATTTTCAGATTTAGGTTGCAGTTTTTCCTTTTTTAATTGCAAGTTATACAAAATCCAAGATATTTAGCTATAAACTAAAATTTAAAGCCTGAAACTTCTAATTTCGGAATTTTAATTACTGCAAAATAATTTTTTGTAGTACCTATTTCAGGTTTTCAAGCGAAAAATTGTCAATTTTCAGGTGATATATTTTAAGACATTTCCCATACTATAACTTATAGTTATAAACTTTAATTTGCAGTCTTAAACCGAATCTGAATGGTTTTAGTTACTCTAAAAATAGTTTTGGCCGTATTTTGAGGTTTTCAAGCGAAAAACTGTGAATTTTCCAGGAGTTATTTTACAGTACTTATTTTTAAACTTAAAATTTTTTCCACCCTGAAATTTTTAGTTAACCCTTCATTTACAACCCGAAACTGTACCTGAAGTATTCAAGGTCGATGATTTAAATATCGCTAAAAATAGTTCAAACAGAATATCATTAGTTTTCAATTATTACTTTACTTTACTGTTTTTCTAAATTTCAAACCACAAAAAATCTGAAATGTTTTATTGAAAACTTTATATTTGAAACTTGGGTATATATTTTGAATGTAGAAGTTTTAATTACTGTCAGAATTTTGATTTGCTTTGATTTTCATCAAAAATGAAAATGGAATTTTCAACGTTTAGGTTACAGTATCTACTTTTTTAAATTTATAATTATACAAAATCGAACATTTTTAGCTATAAATCCTAAAATTGAACCTGAAACTAATTCTAATTTCGAAATTTTAATTACTACAAAATTATTTGTTGGTAGTATTTTAGATTTTTAAGGTTTCAGGTGGAAGCTTACAGGACTTACTTCGGTCATTTGAGACATTTCTCATACTAGAGTTTCTAGTAGTTATAAACTTTCATTTACAACCTGAAACTGAAGCTGAATAGCTTTAATTACTGCAAAAAAATTCTTTTGGTTGTATTTTTACGTTTTCAGATGAAAAACTGTCAATTTTCAAGTGTTTTGTCAAGGCACTTACTTTGTTAAATTAAAAACCTTTTCATTCTGAAATTTTTAGTTATAAACTTCAATTTAAATTCTGAAACTGAATCTGAGACGTTTCAACATACAGGCTATAAATACTGCTGAAAATTGTTTCGGTTCTATTTTAAATTTCAGCCAGAAAATAATTAGCTTTTAGCGATTACTATACAGTTTTTTTATTTTATTGAAATTACATTTTTAATTTAAAGCCATTTTAAACCTGAAATTTTCAACTAAAACCTTTAACCTAAAGCCTGCAACGAGGTTTTACTTGTAAACAAAGCGCTCATCCGATGTAAAATACATATAGGTATTCAGAATGAAAATTGGTTATTTTTCAGCATTTTAAATCTGAAATTTTTAGCTGAGATCTTTATTTTAAAACCTTGAAATATTCAATACTTAAAGCTTTAATTACTTAAAAAACACACTTTCAGTATATTTTAGGTTTTCGATGAAAAATTCATTTTTAACTGTACTTACTTTAGTAATTTAAAACCCTTTTAGGCCCAACATTTTTAATTCTAAACTAAAAACTTGAAAGAGAACCTAAAATATTCCAAGCCAAGGTTTAATTATTTCCAAAGGATTCTTTGGGGTTTGTTTTAGATTCTCAGACAAAAAATATCCAATTTTTTGATTTAGTTTTCAGAAATTACATATTTAAATGTAAGGCCCTTTTAAACCTGAAATATTTAGCTAATTTAAAGCCTGAAACCGCCCTTGGAATGTTCAACGGTGAACTTTTAAATATTTCAAAACAAAATCTTTTGATTGTATTTTCAATTTCCGACAGAAATTCATCTTCTTTCAGTTTGCATCACAATCTTTACCTAATATTAACTTTAAACAATTTTAAATCTGAAAACTTTAATGTAAAACCTGAACTGAACAACGTTAAAATTTAAAGCACACTTGACTATTTTAAGGTTTTCAGATAAAAAAATGTGGATTGTTAGCTTGTTTGCTTTAGTAATTTGAAACCTTTATAGACCTGAAATTTTCAGCTGTAGGCTTTAATTAAAAGCCTGAAAATGAACTTCAAACGTTTAATGCCGAGGTTTTATTAGGTTGTATTTTAGATTTTCAGGAACCATTTTAACTGAAAGCCCTCTACTTAAAGCTTTTAGGAACAAATCTAAAAGGGCCTGAAATGTTCAACCTCGAATATTTTTAATTATTACTAAAAAATTCTTTCCATTGTATTTTAAGTTTCAAACAGAACATCATTATTTTAGCTGAAATCCTTAATTTAAAATGTGTAACTAAGGTTGAAATGTTCAATTTCGAGGTTGTAATTACTCTTTCAGTGGTATTTGAATTTTAAAATGAATTTTAGGTTTTCGGATGAAAACCAAAAGTGTTCAATTTGTTCCAAAGGATTAGTTGTATTTTAGGTTTTCAGGCGAAACGTTGGCAATTTTTTTAATACACCCTTTTAAGCTTGAAGGTTTTAGCTGAAAACCGAACCTAAAACATCGAGGTTGTTTTGTTATCGCCAAAAAAATCTATTGATTGTATTTTACATTTCAGGCAAGAAAATCAGCTTTTACGTTTCACTGTTTCTTAATTTCAAACCATTTTAAATCTGAAACTTTTACTTAACCTGAAACTGTCAATGTAGAATATTGCCAGTGTTTAACTTTCATTTTACGATAATTGTTGTTTGCAACTTCAAACTTCTCTAAACCTGAAAGTTATACCATGAAATTTTAATGTAAACTCTGAAACTCTCACTCTCGAATTTTTAATTACTGCCCATGCATTCGTTGTTTGTAGTTTCGATTTTCAGCCTGAAAATTACCGGCTTTCAAGTTTTAGTTTACGTTAAGTGAAACTGACCCCTAAATTAGTCAATATTAAAAATTTTATACCAGAATTCAAGATAAAGCAAAAATATTGCTGTAGTTTGTGTTCTCTTCTTATAACTAAAAATTTATTTAGTTTCGGGCCTTTCTACTACTATACTTCATGATTTTGTTATTTAGAAATTCCAGGGAAAGCTAAGCTGAAACTTGGTGTTATAAGTTTGTAACTCAATTTTTAGTTTTTTAGTTTCATTTTTCAAGCCAACAATTTCATTTTTTCAGCTTTTCCTCTAAATCTTCAGGTTCTTGTTTTAGGCTTCAATGTTAACGTTTTTCCTAATCTTAGCTGACATTTTTTTACTACCAAAATTCTTTTGTTTGTTTTGTTAAATCGCACGCCATTCCTTCAAAACCTATGCTGAAAAAATATTCTCAGTTTGATAATTAATCATTAATTTTCAAGTTTTACTACAAAGGCCTGATATTTGCAGTTTTACAGTTTCAAGGAAATTAGTTTTACGGTTTGGTTTTAATTCCACAACATTTCAATTTCCAGCTTTGATTGGTGCTATGCTGCTTATTCTTCCATTATCTATTTTGAATTATTAACTTGTTTGATTGCTGTAAATTCGTATCTGAAGCATAATTCCCCAGTTTTTTTAAGTTGCATTTTCAAATTTTCTGCCTAAAATATGAGTAAAAAGAAGAAACATTTTAAGTTAATCGTTGTCTACATTTAGGTTTATTATTCCGCGAACTTTAAATCAATGAAAATTATCTAAAAGGGCTCAAATTTGATTTTTCTTAACGCAAACTAAAATTCGAGTTTTGTATTCCTGCAAAATTGTTCGAAACTTACACGAAAGTTTAAAAATAATTATGAAAAGGGTTAGTTCGTTCTTATAAAAACTTACCTAAAATAAACAACCCAAACTTCGCAAACAAAATAATATCAGGTTGTGTAATAACACCCCCAAGTCGAAAAAAGCTTAAATTAACGTCCCCCTTTTTAAAGATTAATACAATCCATGCGTGTTTGGTAGTTGTTATACGCATACAAATACAAATGATGCAGCAGTCATTCATTATACGACACATTCTGCATTTGACGTTGATATTGGCCGGCTGAAAAGACCAGGGTGAGCCCGGAAATCGATTTATATTCACGTGTTATACAACGATGACCGTGCGTTTTTTCTAATACATTTTTATTTTATGCCCGCAAAAAGATCACAAATACTTTTTTAATTTTTTAATTAATGGACCGAAGGAATTTTTCGGTCATTAAACATAGAGTTTTCTGGTTGTTTTTGTATTCGAGCTTGTTTTGGTTATAATTTATTTTTACGTGTTTTTACAGATTTAATTCCAAATAATGTATGTATCCGTTTGCCATTTACATAATTTTAATTATATTCGCATAAATTTACAATAGCAACACATGCAAATAAAAATACTGCCATTTTCTCGGTATTATAACTTTATTTAATCAGGCGCGTGCTTTACGTGGGCGTTTTTCAATTAATTCTGTAAATACCTCGCCCTTTTTACTTGTAAAAGGCAATTTTTAAATGAGATTTCAACTTCCGAAAGTAACCAAATTGATTTGGAAAATCCTGAATGAAATCCTTAATCAAATTTTAAAAATAGCAAGATGAAACGTCCCCACCGAAATGAATCTTTTAAGAATTATATCAGTAAACCACAGAATGACGCAGGTTAATTAAATAGTAAAGGTCCAAAAACGTACGTCACTGAAGTAAATAAAAAATTGGGTTACGTGCGTTGTTCAAAAATAGAAAAAAGGGGACGATTTTCACTTCGAGTGGAAAAATCACCCTTTGGTTTGCATTTTTTAAAACTACGAGGTAAGCAAATTATTTTTTATGCAACAAGTCAAACGGGTTGTAGAATGACGTCACATGTAGGGGATTACGTCACAATTACGTCACTGTTAATTTTTTCGTCTAACTTCTGTGTTTTCCATAGTGGAAATTCTGATATGGGTAAAACGTGACAGGCTTATAAATTATTTTACAGACGGAGATCCTGCTGCAAATTTATAATTTATAATAAGTGATAATTTATTTAAAGAAATCCAGAAAAACCAATTTTTCTATTTTCACCAAGGTGAGCTCAATCGCGACTACGTACAGGAAGCCATTAAAAACTATCAACCTTTTTGAAACCATAAAGTTAAAAATGAACCGAGCATGCACCGAAGTTATGCAGAATATGTTTATGAAACGGTCTATCGAATAGCATTGACATGCAGCCCTGTTTAAAGAAGCGCAATGATTGCCTTACGTGGAAAATTTCAGTACTATTTCCATAAATTAAAAACCCATATACGGTCGTTTCATTGATCCGTCGTCTGTCCTGGAAAATTTCAGATGCTTATCACATTAAAATAAAACTAAATGGTCCTAGCAAAAATTCCTGAATGATGCCTGACAAAAGGGAATGGAACGTTGTGGTTCGAATATATCAAGCGTGCTTTTGCCTGTACTAATTAAATTCGAATGCCATTGGCGATGTGAGGTTAATTAATTTATAAAACCCAACTAGACTCATATTTTGTCCGTGGAAAACAACTAGACGTTTCGCAAATTACAGCGCGGTAGTACGTGGAAATAGTTTTGCACACCTCTAAGTTTTTAAGGTTACGTGCACAATTGCATTAGGGCTTTTAATACTTTTAATTACTTTCAACACGCATTGCTGAATGTTGAACTAAATTTTACAGCATGTGTAATGATAGACATGGGGTTTCCACAATTAAAGACACGTAGAATTACTCGCTCGTATTTGTGTGATTAGTTTTGACTCTAACACGTTCACGAATGCAGCTTTAATTGAAAGGTCTGATGCACAGAGGTGCTCATTAAAATCTTTTGGGATTACAACTATCGTGTTTTATTCGCTTTTGTCAAAAACATTAATGGTGAAACTCTTTCTACCCTATTTTTCCTATGAAAAAGTTCTCACTTTTAACGATTAAATATTTTTTTTAGTATAACATTCATTATAGAGTTCGACAGACTTTTGAGAATGATAGAAGGTGCCAAGGAGCAAATAAGTTCCAGCTGAACGACATCAGAAACAACAAAAGAAGTCCCTGAAAACGTCTTAAACTAGGCAACCTGCCACTCATACTTAAACAATATCAAACTGTTTCTATCGTGAAATTTGTAACTAAAAAATCTTGTAAAGTAAAAGGCATTTCCCCCAATTTTAATTGTAAACCCACTTAAAAACCTGAAACTCAACTAAAATTTTCAGCATCAAGTTTCAGTTATTGCCGAAGCTTTTTTCTCTGATTTAGTTTAAAATGTTTCAGTATAAAAATCAGTTTTAATTTTTAATAAAAAGCCATTTTGGCTTTTTAATTTTAAGCCTAAAATATGTAAGTTAAAAACCTCACCTTGAAACCTGAAAAACTGAAGCCCGAAATGTTCAAAAATGAAGTTTTATTTGTTACAGGAACTTTCTTCGATTATAGTTTGATTGTCAGTTTTCAGCTTTGCCTTTCTTACTTATTTTAATATTAAATTGAAAGTTTTAATTGAACATCTTACATTGAAACCTGAAACTAAGGCCTGAACTTTCTTTGGTGTAGTTAAAGTTTTAGCCTAACAATCGTTAGCTCTCAGTTTTAATTTTAAAAACAAATGCCACTCTTTCATCTTTTAATTGTGCGTATTTTTAAGTTTCAGGTTCAAATTAGTTAGTTTTGATTTTATAGTAAGTATCATTGTTACTGCTTTTAATTTTAAACCTGAAATTTTTAGTTGAAAACTCACTCTAAAACCTAAAAGTTAAGCCTGAGGTTTTCATCACAAAAGTTTTAATCTTCGCCAGTACGTAGTTTAAAGTTTCAAGTTAAAAAATTTCAGCTGGGTTTGTTAATTTTGAACCTGAAATCTCAGTTTCAAATCTGAATTCAAAGTTTCAGAATTTGATTTTTTAAGGTAAATCAATCTTCCCTTGTTTTAACTTTAAACCCTAAAATTTTATTTGAAAACTTAACTTTGAAACTGAAGCCTGAAGTTTTCAAAATCGAAATTAATTGCCGAAACTTTCTTTGGCGTAGTTTAAGATTTCAGGCCCAAATCGTCAGTTTTCAGCTTTAATTTTAAAGCAAGACCACATGCTAGCTTATTTTAATTTTAAACCTGAAAATTTTGGTTGAAAACTTATTTCACTTTAAAACCTGAAACTGAAGCCTGGATTTTTCAAAATCCAAAATTTATATTTAGACTCACAGTTTTCAGTTGTATTCTTAAGGTAAATACCATCCTTATTTTTTTAAATTTTAAACTTGAAACTGTTTGTTGGACATCACATTGTTAAACCTGAAATTAAAGCCTGAAAATTTCAAATCCAAGTTATAATGATTTCCGAAACCTTCTTTCTTAATGTTTCAGGTTAAAAGTTGTCAGTGTTCAGTTTTGATTTTAAAGTAAATACCACCCTTATTTTTTTAAATTTTAAACCCCCAATTTTTGATTGAAACCCCACTTTAAAACCTAAAACTGGAACTTTCAATTTTCAATTCGAGTCGAAATTAATTATTGTCCAAACTTTCTTTTGACAAGTTTAAGGTTTTATGTTAAAACTTATCAGTTTTCAACTTTGATGTTTTAAGTAAATGCCATTCTTACTCGTTTTAATTTTAAACCTGAAGGAAATCAGTAATTTTCAAAATCGAAGTTTTAATCATTACAAAAACTTTCTTTGGACTAGTCTAACGGTTCAATCTAAAAATAGCAAGTTTTAAGCTTTGTCCTTAAAGTAAATGCCATTCTTACTTCTTTTATTAATTTTAAACCAGAAATTTTCAACTGACCACCTCAGCCTGAAACCTGAAACTGAAACATGAAATATTCAGTATCGAAGTTTAAAATTATTACTAAACTTTCTTTGAAAATTGTCACTTCCAGTTTTGATTTTTTATAGTAAACGGAATTCTTACTTCTTTTAATTTTGAACCTGAAAATTTTCGTCGAAGACCGCACTTTTAAGGCTGAAACTGAAACCTAAAATTTTCAATATCAAAGCTTTAATTATTGACAGAGCTTTTATTATATCCAAAAAACCTATTTTGGTGTAGGTAGATCTTAGGTTAAAAATTGTCAGTTTTCAGTTTTGACTTTTTAAATAAATGACATTCCTACTCCATTTAATTTCAAACCTGAAGCATTTAGTTCACTTTAAAACCTAAACTGAAGTCCGAACATTCAATATCAAAGTATTGTTGCCAAAATTTTCTTTAATTTTAACTTACATTTTCAGTCTAATAATCGCCAGTTTTCAGCTTTGAGTTTAAAATAAGTGGCATTCTTAATTCTTTTAATGTTATACCTGAAAATGGTAGTTAAGAATTAAGACTTCAGATTAAAAATTGACAGTTTTCAGCTTTGATATTAAAAAAATTTAGAATGCTTACTTCTTGTAATATTGAAGCTGAAACTTTTAGTTCAAAACCTCGCTTTGAAACCTGAAACTGAAGCCTCAAATTTTCAATATCCAAGTAATAATAAGGCTTCGGCTTAAAAATGTTAAGCTTTCAGATTTGACTTTTAGGTAAATGACAATCTTATTACGTTATGTTTTAATTTTAAACCTGAAATTTTTAGTTGAAAGCCTCACTTTTAAACCTGAAGAAGAAGTTTGACATTTTCGATATCAAAGTTATTACCAACATGTTTTCAGGCCTTAATTAAAGTTTCAGGCAACAAAAACGTCAATTTTTAACTTTGCTTTTAAAGTAAATGGAATTCTTAATTATTTTAGTTGTGGACCTGCCAATTTAGCTGAAACCTGAAAGCTTGAAATTTAAGAATTGTAGTTATTGTCGAAACTTTTTTGGACGCAGTTTATGGTTTCAAGCTAAAACTGTATTCAACCTTGATGCTTACTTTTTTCAATCTGAAACTTTGGTTGAAAACCCCATTCGAAATCTGAAACTAAAACCTGAAATTTTCAATATCGGAGTTTAAAATTATTACAAGAGCTTCTTCTGATTTTAAAGTTTCAAGCTAAAAATTGTCAGCTTCAGCTTCGATATTTTAAATTTCCTACTTCTTTAAATTTTAAACTTAAAATGTTTAGATGAAAATCTTACTTTGGAGCTGTAGTCTGAAATTTTCTTAATATAAGATTTAATTATTGCCAAACTTCTTTTGTCTTAGTTTAATGTTTCTGACTAAAAGTTGTAAATCTTCAGCTTTAATTTTAAAAATAAATGCCATTCTTTGTTCATTTAATTTTCACCCTGAATTTTTAACTGAAAACGTCATATTAAAACCTGAAACTGAAGCCTACAATGTTGTTAATCTAGATTTTATTATTGCCAAAACCTTCTTTTGCGTAGTTTAAGGTTTGGGGCTGAGTCAGTTTTCAACTTCAATTTTGAAACCTGAAATTTTTAGTTGAAAACCTCACCTCGAAGTTTAAAAGTATTTCCAAAACCGTTTTGACTGTAATTTAAGGTTTCAGGTAGTTTCAGATTTGAATTTAAAGTAAATGCTATTCGTACTTTTTTTTATTTTAAACCTGAATTCTCCAGCTCAAAATCTTATTTTAAAATATAAAACTAAAACCTGAAATTTTCAATATCGTATTTTAGTTATTACTTCCTTTGAACTGCAATTGAAGGTTTCAGGTTTTCAGCTTCGATTTTAAAGTAAACGCCAGTTTCAACTGAAAATTTTAATTGAAAACCTCACTTTAAAGCCTAAAACTGAAATTTTCGGTATAAATTCGATATCAACATTGTAATTACTGCCGAAACTTTATTCATATTCAATTCTTATTTTTCAGCTTCTTTGAAAATAAGCTTAATTTTTGCAGTCCTTTGCTTAGCTAAAAGCTGTAGGCTGAAGTCGGAAACTGAATTGTAAAGTATTTATATTTAATTTCACGTTGATGGGGAGATATTCTATTTCAAAGTTAATTCTCCGATTTTGGAGTTTTTGTTAGAATTCGAAATCGAATTAATGTCAAATAATTCAATTTTTATTTAGTATTTGCAGTTTTCTGGCCAACAGTTTCCTTATTCAGCTTTCACCCTGAAACCATGTACAATCTCCAGGATTTTGTTTTAGGTTTCCGCTTTCAGTTTTAATGTATTACACAAAATGCAATTCTGAAATTGAAGCTTAAAACCTTGGTTTTGCCCTTTTTACTGCCGAAATACAGGTTTTTATTTCATTGAATCTCACACAATAACCTTTAGAGTCACACTAAAAAATGTTATTCTCAGTTTGCAGTTTTTAGCTTTCAATTATAAACGGAATAAATTGTCTGAAAATTTTGCAGCATTATTTTTAGTTCTAATTTTTGAAGATTGGGCTTAGAATTCATTTCAACAGGTCAGATTGAATATTCGTATTTTATTGTAAAAAATTCTCAGTTTTGATTTCTGCAACGCTTATTTTTCAGTTATTTATTTTATGTTCGTCCTTAATCTTCAGAAGAGGCATTTGAAAGCTCTGAATTGATACCTGAAACATAATTTGCAACTCTCTCAGGTCGGAATCGTAATATTGCTTTGAAGCAAATCTAATATTAATTTTCGATTTTCAGTTTTTAGGCTACTAAGTTGTCAGTTTTTCGCTAGTGTTGTAACAAAGTACATTTGAAATTTATTATTTGAGATAAATAAAATTTTGAAAAAGTTCAGAAAGTCCCAAATTTGTTTCTAATTCATATCAAATATTAATAATTAACTTTCTATTTTGTATTAGTTTTAGATCAACAGTTTCCTCTTTGAGCTTTTCTATAACTTTATAGTTTTCATGATTTTAAACTCTAAAACTTTTAGGCAAAATTAACGAAAATCACAGTCTTTCCTAGTAACAAAACTTAGATCTTTTATTCTGTCAAATCTCTTGTCATTCCCTTAAGAATTTTTGAATTTTTCGGTGTTTGGACTTTTATCTATGAAAATTTGAAGCAATAAACTGAATACTACAGGTATTGTTTAGTACTGTTATAATTGTTATTTATTTTGTATTGGCCGCGTTTAGTTATAAGTGCTGCAGCGCCGCCCAACCTGTTCTCCATCAATATGCCACCCTCAATTCAGATATTCTTTGCTACTCGAACTGGAAAAAGAGCAAATTAAATTATTTATTCAAAATCTGTTTTTACTAAGCTTTCTCTGGTCGAATAATTGTTTCTACTGTGAAATAGACCAAGGAAAAACAAGAGACAGAAACTAAGCTGATCTCAACTAAACAGAGACCTTTCTGCAACAGGCATGAAATGCACGAAACTAAATTTTGGATTAGTACCAAATTAAATTTTACTGGAAAATGAACAAAATACCACCCCAAACATTGTAAAATACAGTTTAAATATCAGAAAAGTTATTGGCAACAAGCTAAAACATAGTTTAAAATACCAGTTGCACTTTTGTATCCGTTCCAGTTGGCAATACTTGCATTGCCTAAAAACATCTAAGAACATCTAAAAACAAATAACCTCGCGTTCAACCTTACATTTTTCTTTCTGTACTAGCCCAAACCGTTGCTGCGGTTTTGTACCCAAAACCTGCAAGAATTTATTAAACCTCAGAAGTGTATAAAGAGGTTATCAGAGTGAGCGGGTGCGTAGCCGACTGAATATCCGAGCGAATATCTTATTAAGTTAATTACGTGACCGTTCGAGATTAACCCCAACATGTACAATAAATAATTCTAACTTAATCCGAACAATATTAATTAGTTTTACAAATTTTCAGTGCTATTAAGCCGCTTGTATTTCACGCGATTACTCGTATAAATTTCTACGTTTATAAATGTAAATTTTATCATCGCGAGATTTAGTTTCTCACGTATTTCTACCGAAAAACGGGGAGCGAACTCTTCATAATAAGTAAAGCCCGTTGTTTAAGGGAACGTGTTGTTACACGCTGGTATTTGTTAATTATTTGAGGGAATATTTCTGGAATCTCTTGAATCTTAATCATTACATTACTAATATCAGTTACAATTTATAAGCTGCCTGCCTGGAAGACTTCATTAATTAATTCCCGGAAAATTTCGGGGTGTAATAAAATTTTAATCATTCGAAAAGGAATTACTATACGTTATTATTTCGAAAATAACTCCGAGATACCGCGTAATCCCCTTCAGACTTAATTTAGAGAACAATAACCTCGAGCGCTTAACGAAAGGAGTCCGAACAAGTCCTATCGGAAAAGCTTTTATGGAAATCTGAAATTCACTTCAACTTTTATTAACAAGTTGATGCTGATGTACCTTGTTTGGTTCGTTCTCTTTAGGTGGAAAGTTATACAGGGTGTAGCTGCACCAATCAATAAAGCTTTATAGGTGGTGGGGGGGTACTTTTGTAAATGAACCTGATGTGGTCGAAAAAATGACATTTACAAAATTTTAAAAATAGGCAACAAGGCAAGCTATCACAGTGACTTAAACAAATACGTTAGTTTAAAATATACAGTAACAACAATACCAGAGGCATCAAAGGACGTTCTTCAGGGCTGCTTTTGCTATTATTTTGTATCACCTGTCCTTCATGGTTGGTTTAAATCAAAAATTTCATTCTGTTACTACGACATTTTCAGGTTTAAACAAGGGTTTAAATTTCAAGTGAATTCAATGCAAATCCCTTAAATCCGAAAAAACTTGCGGGAATGCAGATGTACACGCCTGTTTCATTGATTTCCAAACTGCTGTTGCCTTAAGCAAGAGTTTTAATACCTAATTATAAATGTTTTTAAGTATTCGTCGAACTGTGAAAACTACTTAAATCAAGCGTTTTTTGAAACCTTTTTGTCTTCTAATAATTTTAGTTTCTTCTTCTTTTATTCCTAAAATTTATGAGACGTCAAAACATATGATCTAACAACTTCTGCAATATTGGTTTTTATAAATACGTTTAGAATTTTAGCTAGAATTTTAAAAACTTCGGCTGAAATCTGTTGTAGTCAATTTAAAACCTTAACATTTTTTATCAAAATTTTTCATGATCACCTGGGTGTCATAATTTCTAAATGGTTCAGCTAGGTTAGTTAAAACTTAAATACCAAAATTTTCCCATTAAAACCTTTCATTTAAAAAAATATTTCTGCTAAGAATAAGCTTTTAACTTCTAAAGTTAAATTCGACTGAAGCTGAAGCAAAAGGATGTTCCAACTTTTTCAGAATTTTCCAAATTTTGAAAACTAATTGCTCAGAGTGTAACATATTTCAGCAGTTTTCTGCGCAATTTTAAATTTCAATATTTCACCCCTGAAATATCAATTTCCTATTTCATTTTCCCTTTTTTGTTCTTTCAGACTTTCTTACCTAAATGTCGAAAATATTAGTTGAAAGATCAATATCTTCAGTGTTTTCTTTAAATAAATAAAATAAATAAATATTTAAACTCCTAACTCAGGACAAATCTTGGTAAAAACTTAGTTTGTCTCACACTTTTAAAAATTACACCACCAAATATTCTTTAGTATGCGATAAAATTCCGAATTTCTCCTCAGCTTTTGGCTGTCCTTCTAAAGTAAAATAACAAAAATTTTAGTTGTTAGACCTAACTTTTCAATAATGAAAAAATATATTCCTCTCACGATCACTTGGTGAAACGCATATTTTCAGGAGCTATCGTTGGCTAATTTTATGTTGTTTAAAGTTAATTTAAAACCCGAAAATAAAAGCCTGAAACATTCAATCTCATGGCTTT
Organism: Melanotus villosus; assembly: GCA_963082815.1. Taxonomy (NCBI): domain Eukaryota; kingdom Metazoa; phylum Arthropoda; class Insecta; order Coleoptera; family Elateridae; genus Melanotus; species Melanotus villosus. Next base: position 4,684,823 of record OY720419.1, on the reverse strand, counting down.
AATTACTACAAAAGGGGTCTTTCAGCATATTTCAGCTTTCATACTGAATATGGTTAATTTTCGGTTTTTATTTGACAGTGATTACTTGTTTAATTAAAAATCGTTTTCAACCAGAAGCTGTTGGTTAAAAACCTTCATTTAAAACCTGAAACTGAAGCTGAAATTTTCAGTTTCGAAGTGGTTTTGTTGTAGTTATAAGTTTTCGGACTTAAATTTCCAACCTACAACTTTTATTTTACAGTGCCTGCTTAAGTAATATTAAACCATCCAAAGTCTAAGGCATTTAGTTCTCAACATCAGTTTAAAGCCTGAAATTATTAGCGTCAAAGTTTTAATGCTGAAGCATGCTTTGACTGTATTTTAAACCTACAATTGTCATTTTTCAGGTTTCTATATTTATTTCATATTGTACAGTGCAGGCTTTAGAAAATTCAAGCGTTTTAAAGCCCGAAAATTTTAGCACCTTTTATGTTTAAACTTGAAACTGAAGCTGGAGTTTCCAGTTTCGAAATTTTAATTACAATAAAGGCATAGTTTAGTTGTAGTTTTAAGTTTTCAGATTGAAAATTCTCAATTTTTAGTTTTCTATATTTTATTTTAGATATACGGTTTAGAAAATTCAGGCCTTTTAAAACCTGAAAATTTTGACACCAGACTTTTACTGCAAACCTGAAGTTGAAGCTGAAATTTTTCCCTTCAAAGTTTTGATTACTGCAAATTTCAACTTAAAATTGTCAATTTTCAACTTTTATTTCACAGTTGCTTTATTAATTCTAATCAACTAGATTGTAACATGTTTTGTAATTTTTTAATTTAAAACCTGAAAGACCTGAAATACGCATTGTCGAAGATTTAATTATTTGTGATTTAATTTTGAGTTTTCAGGTCGATAATTCTTATTTTCAGCTTTCATTTTATAGCACCATTTTTTTAATTGAAGTACTCGAAGCCCTGAAAATTTTGGCTACAAATTTCAAGTTAGAACCTGAAAATCAATCTGATTTGTCAATTCGTAATTAGAGTCACAGTAACGTTGGGTTGGGTTTTTAGAAGAAAATTTGACAATTTTCTGTTTTTATTTTGCAGTGCGTGCTGAAAATTTTATCACCAACTTTGGAGTTCAAACCCGAAACTGGAGCTGTGATTTTCTATTTAGACGTTGTAATTACTGCACAGGTGTCCTGAAAATTTTGGGCTACACATTTTAAGTTAGAACCTGAAAATCAACCTGATTTGTCAGATTCAAGGTTGTAATTACTGTCAAAGCAATTCTTTGTTTGTAGGTATATTATATTAGGTTTTCAGATGAAAATTTGACAAATTTTAGCTATTATTTTACAGCACATTCCTTATTAACTTAAAACCTTCTAAGCCCTAAACATTTTAGCACCAAAATTTCAAACTTGAAACTGAAGCTGAAGTTTTCAGTTTCAGATTTCAACGTTGTAATTACTCCAAAGACTTCTGTTGATTGTAGTTTTAGACTTTCAGGCTATCTCAGCTTTTATTTTGCAGTTTCTGGTTATATAATAAATGTTAAGCCATTCAAAATCTGTAGTTCTTAGCCCTCAACATTAATTTAATGCCTGAAACTGAGTCTGAAATTATTAACGTCGAAGTTTCAATTACTACTGCAAAAGCTTCTTTTGATTATATTTTAGGTTTTCATACTTTTATTTTAGATATAAATATTTTGGAGTACATTTTAGCCCCAAACTGAAGCTGAAATTTTCAGTTCGAAGTTTCGGACTTGTAATTGTTAATTTTTAGCTTTTTATGTTTTATTTTATATATATTTTACAGTACCTATATGGTTTACCATCAAACTTTAAGTCTAAACTTGAAATTGAAGCTGAAATTTTCTATTTCATTGCATTGGCATCGTTTGATTATACTCTTAGGCTTTTAGACTTAAAATTATCTTAGTTCAACTTTTAATTCACGGGGATTGCTTTGTTAATTTTAAACCAACTAAATTCAGAAATTATTTATTACACGTTTTATTTTAAAACCTGAAACTGAACCTTGAAATGATCATTGTAGAGGATTATTGCTGGGCCAGCTTTTGATTATATTTTAGGTTTTCATATTAAAAATTAACAATTTTCAGCTCTGGCTTTATAGTCATATATTTATTTATCCGAAATCTTGACACTTTTGGCTTGAAATTTTCAGTTAAAACCTGAAAATCAGGTTGTGCTTACGTTGTACTTAGGTTTTCAGACGAAAAATGGGAAAATTTCTGCTTTTGGTTTACAATACATGTTAACTTGAAAATTTTAGCACCAAATGTTAAATTCAAACCTGAAACTGTAATTACTGTCAAAGCAATATTCTCTTTAGGTTATCAGGCGAAAAACGGGAAACTCACAGCTTTTTTCCGTCAAAACCTGAAAATTTTTTATGTTCAAACCTGAAATTGAAGCTGTCGGTCATCAAAAGAACTTTACAGATTAATGGGCCAACCCAAATGGAACTTTTTGAATGTGGCCTTTTAGAAGACATAATCACTAGCATGTAAGAACGCCTATTGAACGGCGTCACTTTTACCGCCAATATTCTGAGATTCCAAAATTATAAAAAAGTTTAAGAAAGTCCGAATTTCCAAAATTTAACATTTTCAAAATGTGCAAACACCATAACTAGGGTTTACAGTTTAAATGACCTGTCGACACAAAGTTATATAATTTAATTTCTTTTAACCTAGCTTTTCAGCCTTTTGTAAAATGTAATTCTGTAAAACATTGTTTCAGCATTTTCGTTTCTAAAATAGACCAAAGTATAACAATAAATATAAAATCTAGGACTAGGAAGTAAATGAATTAGATATAATAGTAAATATTTAGCGTAGGCAACAAGTCATTCCAAGGTCAATCAGGGGACTAACAACAGAGAGAAAGAGGCAGCTATTGCATAGGTGATTTTTGACAAGTTTTTGTATATATTTTAAGTACTTTTTAGATCCTATTTGCCTCAACGATTAAAGATCCATAAAAATACATAAATTTCTATATCATCCACGTCCAAATTAAAACAGGAACAATAATTTTATAAAATGAGGCTTAGATCAATATCTTGGTGAGCCAGTTTATGATTAGCAAGCGTGGAAAATCTAACGAGGACTCATCGCTGTTTACTATTGTTACTCCAGTCAACAAAGGTGCTCTCATAAATTAGCCGGTAGTCCTAGTATACCACAAGCATGCATTCAGAAAATCTCCGATTTCAATTTCGTGAAAGCCGACGTACCTCACATTCCATCTAAAAAAAGAGCACCCTGGAGATAACCGGGAAAAAATGGAATACATAAGTCTTATTTACATATCAATGTAGGTTTTTATAATAATTTAAAGGCTTCCGTAAATAACTATATCGAAATAATAACGAAAAGAGGTCCCGGAAGAACTTATGTTCCATTTTTCCGGTTGTGTAATATTTTCTGCACCGATGAAGGGTTTAAATTCGAGCAATTTGCATGGAGATTGATTACATTTCCTTACCCTGTGGTCCTTCGGTCTCGTCTCCTGCCTTCTCGGTGATCCACCTTCCGTATCCGGATAAATAAGGTTCCGCACAGCCCCGACAAACCGCGGCTCGAAAATTACACTGGGGAGCGCAAGAAGGGTTAATTTATTATTATACCACGTAGGCATACCGCCGACAAATACATCAGAGTTAGTGGAAAACCTTCCGAAGTTGAACTCTTTTCCCCGCGACGTTCGCATTTGGGAAACCCCGTCGACGGTGAGAACCGTACGGTCCTCATGTCTTTGCACGTGCACTTTGTGCCAGTGGCCGTCATTGAGGTCTCTGCCCACGGTTATTATTTGAGCACCGCCACCAAGATTGAACCTGAGCCTGAGGGCGCCTTCCACGAGTTTGATCTCGAAGAAGTCGTAAGTTCCACCATCGTCGGTATATAAAAGTAGTCCATTGGGCTGGTCGGTTTTGAACTCGAACTCTAAACTTCCGTTTGTCCCGCCGCCCCACTTCCGGAACTGAGAAAACGAGTTGGTGGATCCGTCTAAGAGGAAGCCGGAGCAAAGCCCCAGGAGAGCAAAGGCGGTGTAGACGAGCAGCCGCATCTTTCACCCTCTTGCATTAAAATACCGCACTCGGTTGACCTAAAATCGATTCCAGATCCATTTTCGTTCAGTTTCTTCGATGCACTTCATGTCTCTTCTTTTCTTCTTCCCGTCAGATACACGCAGGCCCTTTTTCTATTACTTTTAATCCGGGAACGCTGAGGCCTCCTTTAACTAATTAACCGGCACGAAGTTCCTTGCTACCATTTTTCAGGTCGAACACCGAGTCTGAATTGAAAATAATTTCCGATAGAACAGTTTAACTGCACCAACCTGAAATTCTTTCCGTAGTTTATCGGTTTCTTTTAATTAGTTTGTTCCCAAAACTCTGTTCCCTTTGTAGTTAATTTACGTCTTGATAACTTCTTCAGGATGTTGGTGCTCTTAGTCAGAAAACGGACAAAACTTCCTTCAGTAATAAAAATCGCTTCTCATGTTGGTGGTAGTGGTGGGTGGAAGAACGAACAGTTATTCAGCACTGGTTTACTCTTGGCGGAAACTTAAGTAAAATTAACGATCAGAGGTTTAAAGAAGATAAATAAAACCGCAAATTTGTCAGTACTTGGTGATTTCTGAGGATTTATTCCGCACGTTATCGCCTTCTCACAGACTGTTTTTTCTTGTGGGCCAATTTGCATGCACTCAGTTCACACTTGGTAATTTCGCACTGCCCATTTAATTTACTGAAAATTGATGTGCGTTAGTTCTTTCTGGTTTTGGTTATGTCACGTGACACATCGTAAACCAATTCTACTTGCAGTGGTAAGACAAATTCAGGTGAATTATTTAAAATCGTACAAATCCATTTTTGAACCTAACCCCGAACGAGGGTTGGTTTTCCATAAATTTTCTGATTAAGGCCTGATCAAGGTGCCGATATGCCGATACGACGTGCGTTAATGGCAAATTTTAGATTTGGGTTATACAAATACACGAATTATAGATTGGGGCATCGCGACTGCATACCAAGAAAAATAACAGAAAATTTTCTAGAAAATGTAAAATTAAGGTTTGGCTTACTGTTTTGATGGATTCGTGAATGAAATTCTCTTACCCATGCAAAGTAGCTGAAAACACCAACGAGTCATAAGGACAATCAAGTACCGAGCACAAATGAATAAATATTAGAAGCAGTGTAACGGCGTTCAGGACACAGTATGCCCGTCGTCGCGATGCTGCACTGACGCTGCGCCTTGGAAGTAGGGCGCCGCGCATGGACGCCTGCGCTTTCATCCCCGGCAGCCGGTCATCGAGACACGGCGTCGTTGACGACGGGCAGCAGGAATGCCGCAGGGACGAGATTCGCAAGATTACGGCGACGGCTGTTTTTGTTTTACAACGACGCCTAAGCGGTTTACGGTTTTTTGGACTATGTTACTAATTTTCCCTCTATTGCTGCCATAAATTACAAGAAACAGAAGTTCAACGCGGAAGTTTATGTCTCGTGGGGTGAACGGAGCCTGTATTTAACAGCCTCGTGGTTGTTCATGATGGGATAATAATTGAAATTAACCGCGGTTAATTTTTATTTATTACCCTTTATTAACCTAAAACAACCATTCTCGTTTAGGTTTCTTTTACATAACACCATAACAGATATTGATCAGCTATTATCGTCAATGGAATTGCATCACTTTAATTTAAAAAAAAGCTTACCGAAAACATCAACCCACTTTGGTTAGATCCTGAATTAAATTGTTGGCTATTAATAGCTGAGTATTTTCTTTTCTTAGTTAAATGATCCACACATAATATAATTTTGGCGTGTAACACCGAAGAAGTGGTTGAAATCCCCGCTGGAGTGAACTTCTTCTACATGCAGGCTTTAAAAAATTCATCACAATAAATTAGAAGTATTCCTCCAAAGGAATAAATCTTTAAAAGAATCATTTCCAAAATTAACAAATTATAGTTAAATCCATAAGTTTAATCCAAAATTGGAAACATACCGGTAAAAACCATCAAAATTTTCGAAATTAAACTCGTTAGTGTTCGTTACTTGGGAAAAACGTTTTTGATGTGGCATTTTTCTGTGAACAGAATTTTTAATAAATGATTCTGAAACCTGAAACAGTAACTGAAATTTTAAATGTTTAGGTTTGAATTAGTGGCAAAGCATGGTTTAGTTTAGTTTTTCCTTCCCATTTTGCAGCTCCTGCTCTTATAACTTAAAACCTGAAAACCTTTAAATTTTTAGCTGAAAACTTCTTTTAAAACCTGAAGTTGTAACCTGAATTTTAAATGCGAAAACATTGCTTGCTTCGATTTTAGATTGGCAACATAATCTTCAATTTTCAGCACTTTGCAACTCTTTGTTTTCTAACTCAGGACCTGAAAAACTTTGCTGAAACCTAAATCTACAACTGAAATTTTAAATGTTTAAGTTTGAATTAGTGGCAAAGTGTTACTTGGTTGTATTTTAGATTTTCAGCATAAAAATCATCAACTTTCAGTTCTCATTTTTACAACTTTCACTTTTCTGACTCACACCCTTAATAGCTTGAAGTTTTTTGCTGAAAACTTACTATAAAAATTATAACTGAAGTTTTAAGTGTCTAAGTTTGAATTTATTATTGGCAACGCATTCAATTATTGTGTTTGGAATTTTAGACTGAAAATTACGACTTTTCAACATGTACTTAGTTTAAAACACTCCATTTCTAGCATAAAACCTGAAACTTAAAATTTTTAGTTGTAAGATTTTGATATAAAGTTGAAGTTTTAATAACTATTTTGTTTGTAGCTTTTTAGACTGAAGGTATTCAGTTTTTCCTCCACAGTGGTTACTTTATTCTTGCCAAACTAATTAATATCTAGATTTTTTAAACACTTTTATGTAGAAGGTTTTAATTATTACTTTTTTTAAATTGAAGCTCCTCTAAACCTGAAATTGTTAATTATAAAACTTTCGTTTAAAGCCTAAAACCCAACTTGAAATTTTAAAAGTTTTAATGACTTTTAAAACATGTTTTGTTTGGACTATAGATTTTCAGATTCAAAGTTGCCATTCGCAGTATTTGTTTATTTTTTATTTGAGACTTTGAAATTGCTGAAAATTATACCTACAGTTAGAACCTAAAAATATGTTTAAAATTATCAATTTCAAGGTTGTGATTAGGTGATTACTACCAAAATAATCGTTTCTTTATATTTTAGGTTTGCAGACGAATTAGAGCAGTTTGCAGCTCTTATTTTCTGTACACACTTTATTCCTCTCAAACAAAAATTCATTTGATTGTTCTCGGTTTTAAGACTAAAAGTTTGCCAATTTTTAGCTATTTGCGTGTAGTAAAAGATTTGAACATTCTAGCTGCAAACGTTGCGCTAAAACCTAACATCTGAACCTGAAATGTTGAATGTCGGGGCTTTAAGTATTGTTAAAGTGTTTCTTGGTTTCAATTTAGATTTTCAGCATAAAAATCATGAATTTTAATCTCAGATTTTATAGCTATTACTTTTCTAGTTTAAAACTTCAGAGACTTGAAATACTGTGTTAAAAACTAATTCTAAAGCCTGAAACTGTAACTGAAATTTTCGGGCAAAGCATGCAATTTTCGGTTTTCAGGCATAAAATTTCCACATCTCAACTTTTATTTTACAGTAATCACTTTCTTAGCTTAAAGCTCTTTCATATAAAGGCTAAAACGGAATCTGAAATTTTTAAATGTCGGGCATTTAATGATTGTTGTCTTTTGTTTGTAACTTTCAGACTCTTATTTCACGGTGATTGCTTTACTAATTTTAAACTACTAATTAATATCCGAAATGTTTTGTTATACACTGTAATTTAAAACCTGAAATTAAACATATATTTTTTAAATTAAGACCCTTTAAAAGTCGAAGCTTTAATGACCATTGAAACATGTTTGGTTTGAATATTTTGTGACTTGAAAATTGTCAGTTTTAGGCTTTCATTTTCTTTATTTGAAACGTTGGAAAATTTGAAAATGTTAGCTACAGTTGGAACCTGAAAATAAGCCTGAAATTATTAATTAATCAAAGCAAGCTATTTCGTAATATTTTAGGTCTTCAGAAAAATTGGTAATTTGCAGATTTTATTTTACATTTTACGCTCTATTCGCGTCAAACCCTTCAAAACCTGAAAATTTTCATATCAAATTTTAAGTTTAGTTCAATTACAGTTAGAACCTGAAAATAGCCTGAAATTATCAGTTAGCCAAAGCAATCTATTCTTTTATATTTTGGGTCTTCAGAAGAATGGGCAATTGGCGGCTTTTATTTTACACTATATGCTTTATTCATATCAAACCCTTCAAAACCTGAAAATTCTAATACTAAATTTTAAATTCATGCCTGAAACTAAAATTTTTCGTTTCGTAGTTGTAATTACTATAAAGACAGCGTTTGATTGTAGTGTGAGGCTTTCAGACTAAAAATTTCCAATTGTTATTGTGCAGTAAAAGGCTTCCCTGTTTAAGTTCAATCTTTAGCTTCAAGTCCTAATTCAGAAACCTGAACTTTTTTTTAGTATCAGGTTTAAAGTTAAATTTTTAAGTCGTTAGCCTGAAATGCCTTTCCTAAAATAAAATTCTAATATATATTTCGATACTTTACCTAACTAAACTTTCTAGACTAAAACCTGAAACTTATTAATTTTAAGGTCTCCTTTAATATCAGAATTTAGGTTGAAATTCGTAAACCACTTCGGAGAAACGCTTGTGATGTAATATTTTTCAGTGTATAAAATTTTTGATAAATGATAAGTTTTAGTCCGCATCTTTTTGTAAAAATTACTTTCTTCATTTAAACCTAAAGATTTAGAAAGATTTAGCTTTAAATCTTGAGTTAAAAACGTAAAATCGAAACCTGAAGTATTGAATGTAGAAGTTTTAATTGCTGCATAAAAATCATCATTTTTTAGCTCTCATTTTACAGCTCTTCGACGCATGAAATTTTTTGCTTAGAACTTATTCTAAAACCCGAAACTATAACTGAAATTTTAAATGTATTGGTTTGAATTGCTGGCATATCAGGGATTTCAGACCGAAAATTTCCACTTTTCAGCTCTTATTTTACAGCACTTACGTTTTTGGTGCAAAAAAAACTTTTAGTTATAAGTATAAGTTATAAGGCCTTCATATAAAGCCTGAAACAGAACCTGAAGTGTTTAAATTTCAATGGAAGCATTTTTGTTTGTAGCTTTTCAGACTGAGGATTACCAATTTTCAGCTTGTGTTTCGCAGAAATTGCTTTATTAATAACTAAAATATTTGTTGTAACTTTAACTTAAAAACTGAAGCTAAACGTGCATTATTGCTTTAGTTTTTACTTTCTTAAGTTAAAACCTGAAGTTTCTAGTTATAAAGCCTTCGTTTAAAGTCTGAAAACGAACCTGAATTTTAAAAGTCGACTAATAAAACATAGATATCTTTGTAGATTTTAAGATTGAAATGTAACTTTTCAGCTTTCATTTTGAATTTTTTATTTGAAACTTTATAAAACCCAAAACTTTTAGCTACAGTTAAGTTTGTAACTACTACTAAATCAATCTTTTCTTTATATTTTAGGTTTCCAGACGGTAAGTTCTTCTGCTTTTATTTTACAGTACACGCTTATTCATATCAAACCCTTTATAACTTGAAAATTTTGTAACGAAATTTTATGATCAAGCTCGAAACTGAAGCTGAAAATATCGAAGCTTTTAATTAATAGAAAGACAACGTTTGATTGTAGGTTTTCAGACAAAAAATTAGCAGTATTCATCTTTTATGGTGCAATGAAAAGCACTCTTACCTACTTCTTTATTTTCAAATCTGAAATGTTTACTTGTAAACCGTAATATTCATATCTTTTACTTAAAATTTTCAGTATCAGATCTTAAATTACCACCAAAGCTATTAGGTTTTTATGTTGTTAGCGTGAAATTGTTATTTTTTGGTTTTTCCTAATATAAAATATATTCTTTTAGCACATTACCTAGCTGAACTTTCTAGTCTCAAGCCTGACTTTAATATTCAGATCTTTTTTAATATCAGGACTCACCTTGAAATTCGTAAAGGACCACTCATTGGGAAGAAAACGCTTTCAATGAAGTGTATTCCTGTGTACACAATTTTTGATAAATGATATATTTCAGTCTTCCTTTTACTGTGAGAATTACTTTCTTATGTTAAAAACCTTAAGTTAAAACCTAAAACCTGAACCTGAGATGTTGTACGTCGACAATTTAATTACCGCTAATTTTTTATTTGAAACTTTGAAAACTGAAAATTTTAATTACAGTTAGAATCTGAAAATCAACTTCAAATTTTCAATTTCCAGATTTTAATTATATTTTAGGTTTTTAGGTGAAAAATGCTCAATTTTCAGCTTTTATTTCTTTACATCCTAACCTTTACATTCTCAATTTTAAGCGCAAAATTTTAAATTCGAACTTGAAATTGAAGCAGTTTTTTTAATGACTTTTTTAATTTTAAACCTAAAGATTTGGAAAGATTTAGCTTTAAACCTTGGGCTAAAACCTGAAACATGAACTTGCTTGTAAAAGTATTAATTACTATATAAAAATCATCAACTTTCAGTTCTCATTTTACAGCTCTCACTTACCTAACTTAGAACCTTAAAAAAATTTACTGAAAACAAAATTTCCAATTTTCACGTGTGTTACTCTTTTAGCTTGAAATCCTTAAAAAGTTGAAACCTAGCCTAAAATTTTAAGAGTCGAAATTTTAATGACATGTTCTGTTTGTAGATTTTCCAACTGAAAATTGTCAATTAGAGTCCTTAATTATTTTATTTGAAACTTTGGAAAACTTCTTTTAGCCACAGTTAGAACCTGAAGATCAGTCTGAAACTACGAATTTCAGGGTTGTAATTACTGCCAAAGCAATATTTTCTTTATATTTTAGGTCTTTAGATGAAAATGGGACCTTTTTTTAAGTGGCCGTTTTACTCATAATAAGCCCTTTAAACCCTGAAAATGTTAGCACCAAATTTTAAGTTAAAACCTGAAGCTGAGGTTAAAAGTCTCAGTTTCGAGGTTTGATTACTACCAAGACATCGTCTGACTATAGATGAAGGTTTTCAGACAAAAAATAAGCTTTTGTCGATTATAGAACATATTGGTAAAGAAACAACCTTTTTTTTTTAATTTATGCCGATTATGGTGACAATCCGACCCTGCATTTTTATGGAAATTTTCTACTAACTACACTGGCGAGCAAAAAAATCGGGCCACTTCAATATTATCAAACGCAGTGCACTGAATTTGCTTGAAACGGTTTATAACTATTCAGTATTTATGTAGTAGACTTTGTAACATGTTAAACAATAAAAAAATATCTCGTTTGTCAAACAATTTAAACATAAATTCATAGATGTTAATTTTGAGTGGTTCATTTGAACTCATATTTCTTTTTTTTTATTAGTTCTTCGAGTTAATTTTGATTATTGCGATACTGTATCATTATTTAAATTTGTTTATTAGTATTACTAATATATTTCTGTAAAAAGGGCGATCGAACGACACATGCGGCTCAAATTATTGCTCTGATTGAAGATGAAAGAAGTCAGCGTTATGTTGCAGCATCTTTAGGAATCAGCCGTTCTAGTGTTCAACGAGTATGGCAACGCTATCAGGAGACGGGTTTTCTTGGAAAAAGGCCAGGATCGGGACGAATAAGGACTACTTCAAAGCGGGTTGACCGTTTTATTGTTTCCTCCGTATTAAGAAACAGGCATAGTACTGCAATTAGGATAAAAAGTAGTCTGTTGGAAGTACGTGGTACCAATATCAGCGAGTGGACAGTAAGAAGGAGACTTTGAGAAGTTAATTTAAAGATATACAGGCCAGCCACAGGGCCTAAACTCCTCAGAACTCATCCAGTAGGCAGGTTTAATTTTGCTTGTATCCGCAACAATTGGACTGCGGAGCAATGGCGTGTTGTACTCTTTACAGATAAGCCAAGATTTTGTTTATATGGTGCTGATTATCAAGATCGAGTGTGACGAAGACCAGGGGAATGCTACACACAGTGCAATTTCTCTCGTCGAGTCAGTTTTCATGGAGGATCTTTGATGATTTGGGCCGGTATTTCCTACGAAGCTGCCACGGTGTTAGTTTTCATTGATGGAGGTTCATTGACAGCAACTCGATATGTGACAGATATCCTCCAAGAACATGTGGCCCCGTCTGCTCCATTTATAGGCGATGCTTTTATTCTAATGCACATTAACGCTCGGCCACATGTAGCAAGAGTTGTAACTGACTATCTTCATGAAGTAGAGCTAACCGTCATGGAATGGCCTCCTCTTAGTCCGGACCTGAATCCGTTAGAGCATGTCTGTGATGGGAGACGTGTTAGAGGTCGAATACCCCTGACGTGTCAGTTTCGCTGAACATTTTGACTGATTCAGTGAAACTGAATATACTCGTATAATGAACGTCAGAACACATTTCTTCCTTTCAGTGGAAATGAAAAGTGGTTCTACTTTTGTTCAGTTTAGCTGATCATTATTGAAAAGTGAACGCAAAAGGAATCGTGAGAACGTTCTTAAATAATTTCTATATGCTTCTGTATTTTCGACAGCCAATTCTTTCAATAAATTTTTACTAGTTCCCAACATATTTCGGCGTATAATCCACTGCCCAACCCACCATCTACGACGTTTATTCTTGTTTCGACATATATTTTGTAACTCATTCGATGACTGTACACAGTGGCGACTGGTGCTAAAGGGCACAAGGGCACGTGCCCTCCCTACACTCGATAGAAAGAAAGCTTTTTTTAATAACACTTCTCACTTCTAACTTTTATTTTCTTTTAACACAAGTAACAACAATCTATTATTATACCTATAATATCAATATTATAGTCCATTATTCATTGCTGCGTCGCGAAGAGTTGTCAAAACTTTCGTCCGGGGACAATATGAAATGCTACCTATTTTTGGTGAAGATTGCGCAACCGCGGTGGGAACCTACATCAAAATTCCCCGAATATCGGCTGACGTTGGGGCACATTAAATCGTGACCCCTGACAGATTCAAGTTAGTTCAACAGATGATCTCATGCGCGTAAGAGCATAAGAGCTGTTTATGTGATTGTCTTTGAGGTTACACGCATTTAGTGGGAATCGCGTTTTTGCAAATCAGTTGTACTTCAAAGACGAAAGTTATAACAGAGTGTTTAATAAAAACCTTAATGCAAATATGACTGGATGTGTGTTTGTTCCGTAACAAATAGACTATTTTGTTTTGTCTGCCTAATTTCCAGGAAAAAAGTTACAGCGTGGACGAAATATGGTGTAAATGGTTGAAACATCTTGCGGAAAGAGCCAAGAAGCACGAAAATTCTATTTCTCATCTTGACTCTTATATGGACTTTAATCTCTCAGGAAAAGTAGATATTCGGGAACAATTGAATAATGCTTATTTGCAGCCTAAATTAAAGTGCATTGAAGACGTAGGGAAAAATCGTCATATTTTACGTCGATTAATAATGTGTATTAAATTTTGTGGAGCTTTTGAATTGGCTTTGCGGGGGCCATGGTAAGACAAGTTCTTCAGACAATCCAGGTATTTATGTAGGCTTAATTAACTTGGCTGCGGAATTAGATTATGTCCTTGCAATACATTTGAAAGACGCGAAGTGTTTAAAGGCACTTCCAAAACTATCCAAAATGAGTTGTTGGATGCAATGTTCGAAGTTTGTAAAACTGAATTAATAAAGCAAATAAAGTCTGCAAACTCTATTACTTTGGAAGCGGACGAAACTACAGACACGTCCAATCAGCAGCAAATGGTTGTTATATTCCGATATGTTTTTAATAGAGAAATCTGTGAACGGTTCTGGTCATTTATTAACCCTGGAGGATGATAGACAGCTGATGACCTAGCCAAAATCCAGCTAAAAGAATTAGAACTAATATTAAATTCCCCTTGTGATAATCTTAAAAAAAGTTTATACAATCGATCCCCGATTTCGACAATAAAGTTATTGATGTATTCAGCAGTAAGAAGAACAGAAGGATGGACTTGTGCCCTCGCACTAAAAAAACTCATGAGCGGCCATTGACTGTACACATAAATACTTCACGAATAGCAGTTCGTAATAACTTTTTCGAAGACATATTTCTGTCCTCAACAGTGATGGACCGCTTGATATCAGTCTAAATAATTAATAATAAAATGACACGTGTGAACGTATGCATTTTCATTAACACTGAATCGGTCAGAATGAATCAGCGAAACTGATATGTCAGAACTCGACTTTACCTGGTAACTTGGAAGAGCTTAGAACAGCACTTGCAGAAGATTTGTACAACATACCGCAAGAAAACATTCAGAAGATAATTATAGGAATGAATACAAGAATATAAACAGTTTTATAAGAGCAAGAGGTGGCAACAGTTCCTATTAAAACTTCAAGAAGACACTTTTGAGTTGCATTATTTCGTTTATGTTTCCTTTCTAATTTTTTGTTGGTTCTCTAAGAATTTCTTTCGTTAAATAAAAACAGTAGCTTCATACATGTATTTACTGAAAGCCCACTATTTAAGTTGTTAACAAACCAGACATATTGTTATTGGTAGTTTAATATAGTTTTCAAATATCTTGAATCTTAAAATATACCGAAATTTTATAGTGGCCCGGTTTTTTTGCTCGCCAGTGTAGAATAAATAGTCAAGCCTCAAAATGTTACTTTCAATGACAATTATAGCTGCAGTTTCATCCTTAGCTACAATTACAAATTTTGTATTTTATTTATTTAGGTCGACATGGTTAAAAAGGTGTGTGATTGCGATAACAAAATTGAGTATTGTTATTCAAGATAAAACGCACGTGTCCTGCAAATATGCGGTTCCAGGCCAGGTCTTGATAAGCGGATGTAGCATGATTTTCCACCTAACTGTTTCGTATTATCAGTTAGGCCTGAATGGTCGATTCGGACGTGTATTTTCATCCCATTGGCCTTACAAATTTTGTTCTAAAATTTGGGCGTTAACTTCTTAGTTCCTTTGTGCCTTTCGCGTTGTTAAGTGCTAAATTTAAAAGCTTTGTTGAATTACGAGTAAGTACATTGTTTTAATATTTTTCTTTGTGTGATGTGTCTAAGCTCCAAATTCGACCTAGAATATTGTTAAATTTCATTTTCTTTAATTTTTAAGCCAATTTTCATGCTGTCATTCTCAAACAGTGAAAGTATAGAATTATTCGCTAACTTAGAATGTGGTAGTAAAACCAAAGTTAGTTTCCCTTTCCTCCAGCAATCTAAAGTATTTAGCAAAAACCTTTATTCTGACATTACTGCTGTTGTGAAAATACTGATATTGTTCCAAAACAACCATCGCCCTCAAACTTAGTTGAATGCTTTTTGGGGCAAATTCAGCTTGCTGTAATGTTTCTGACATTAAATGAAAAGCTCTAAGACCTTGTGAAGATCGTTTCATTTCTTTAAAAGGAAATCAGCTGTCAGTTTTCGTTACAGTTGGAGTATTTTTAAATTTGTATTTTGTAAAAAATCAAAACAAAAAAAACTACTGTTAAGTATTTCGACAAAAAAAACTTAATCATTGTGTAAAACCCACTTCTGCCTGGGAATTTTCAATTTTTAGGTTAAAAAGTGTAAGTTTTAAAATGGATCGATAGAACTATTTTTAGATCTCTAATTTCACTGACTAATTTCGGTTTTTCTGGTTTTAATACTAAAATTTTAATTAATATTAAAACACTTTCAGTTTTCAGCTTTACAAACCAGTTTCAGCTTTTATTGCTGATATTTGTTTATCTACAATTATTCGACTTTTTTCAGAAAACGATTAACTGAAAACTATGAATTGCAAGCTCCTAACTATTAAAAAAGTTCAGACAACCGTCTAATCACAATTTTCAGTTTCGACTATCGTAAAGGTTATTGTTTGTTTATTTGTACCTACGGCTTTAGTTTAGTTTGTTAGTTTGGTAGCTAACAATTTATTGATTTTGGAGTTTATCTGCAGAAAACTATTTTTCACTATTATATTTCAGCTTGAATAACTTCCAGGAAAAAATAATTGAACACAAACTCGAATGTTATTTTTATGATTTTCAGACTTTCACTGCTGATGTTTTGTTTATCCGAAATTATTCAACTTTCTTTTAGAAAAACAATCAACAAAAAACGCTAAATTGCCAGCTTTTTATTTTACAATCTTTTAATATCAGAATTATAGTTATTAAAAACAATCGGGTCATTCGTATTGTCGTTTTTTATTATTTGGCTAGCTAAAAATTCGTTGATTTTAAGGTTTCTTTTCTGCAAACTAATTCGTAGTATTTTATTTCAGTTTGAAAATCTTCCGTGAAAAATAATTGAAAACAACCTTGAAGCTTATTATTATTTTCAGACTTAAACCTTACAGTTTTCAGTTACAACCGCCTTAAAATTTATTGCCGACTTGTTTGTTATGTTTCTTTGTTTCAGTTTGTAGATTTGTTTTTTAACTAAAAATATGTAACATTATCTTAAGTAGTTTGTGTTCGAGGTTCAACACCAACTATATTTGATTCAATACTGAAAAGATTTTTAAATTTTTAGAATTCCACGTTAGACAGAAATTGTGTGAAATTCAAAAATTGGTAATTAAGTTGGGTATTTTTCCCGCAAACTGTTCAGTCCGTTTCAGTTTTTCCAAGCTTATTAAAGAAAACTAACCGAAAACTATTCTGAAACTCAGAGTTATTCTTAGGTTTTTGGATTGGAAAGTTGTCCGTTTTCAGATTCAGCCTGAAGCTGAAGCTTGAAACTCGAAATTCCTAATTTTCTTTATAAGTAAGGTATAACCTTCCTTGACTTTTAAGTGGAAAGGCTAAACATTTATTACTTTTCAGCGCTTAGGTTAGAAAACTTACACCTTTCAGCTTCTCCGAAAAAAGCATATTCTTTCTCAATTTGAAGGTTGGATTCTAAAACCACAGTTTTGGGGGCAATTACAGATTGTCTTCCAAGAAATTATATTTTTTATATTTTATACCAGCATCGTTAAATTTCTAAAAGCTCAAAATTGTAAACTTTTAGTTTATTTTACAGTATTTTAATACTTATTAACAGTTGCCCGTTTTAATATTCCAGTTTGTAATTTTAAGGCCGAAATATTTAAATGCTTACTTTGGTTTAAAACCTAAAATTTTAATACCTGTTAAGACTTACATATTTTAATTTTCAGGTTTTTATAAATCTGAAATATTTAAATCTTATCTTGGTTTAAAAGTTGAAATTGAAACCTGAAATTTTCAGTATCTAAATTTCAATTACTGCTAAACCTTATCCGTTTTAACTTTAAAGCTTTCTTAGGATAAAGTATTCTTTCAGCCACTTACTTAACTGATAAATGAAACCTGAAGCTACGTTTCAAGATTTTTTTGTATGTATAAATAGGTCAACCAAAAATGTTGTGTTTTGTTTCTTTTCCGAGCTGAAAATTAGTGTATTTTCATATCATCTGTTCTGCGAAATATATTTTTTATCAGAAAAAAATTGTTTGAAATTCAATGTTCTCCCTCAAAACTTGAAGTCAAATAACTCGGTTTTCCATTTTCAATTTTTAGACCAATATTTTCCACTTTCAGCTGTCACTCCAGAATTAAGCATAATTTTCTGATTTTTAGTTTGCGTTTTAATTGTTTCAGCGAGCTAGCTGCAATCTTGATATTAAAGCCTAAAGCTCTGTTTTGCCTTTTTCAGTATCAAAATCTAAGCTCAATTAATCTTACATCTGATTAGATTAAGTTAATCTCCCAAAATGTCATTTTCAGTTTTTAGATTAAGAAATCGTTGAATGTTGCTTGAGAGGCGTGAATATCTGAAATTACCCAACCTTTTCGAATTTTCTGGAAAACAATGCACTGACAAGTATGCAATACCAAGCCTTTTATTTGTATTTCCTGAATATCAAATTAATTCTTATTAAAAGGTTCCGTTTTAGGTTTTTTGTATTTATTTGTTTACTTAGGCTTGCGGGTATTTATTTTTCATTCGAAAAAATATCAGTTTTGAGCTTTGACTGTTATAAAGTTTGTTACCTGTTTTGAACAGTTAAATCTGAAGAACATCAAAATCTGAAATTTTTCTTTTTCTCAATGTCGTAATTGTAAAATTCACTGATATTGATTTTGGATTTCCAGTTTTCAGGCCCATCAGTCGTCGTCAACAAGTTATTTTACTGATTTATCAATTCAATTTCCTAACTTTTCATGAAGAGAAGCTACAAATTCTAAATTTGAATCAACATGTGGCAGAGTATTTTTCTGGATTTATTTTTGTTGCTTTTTTGCAACCTTCTGAAAAATACCTTGCAAATCTAAACAGGCAATTTTGACGATTCTCGATGCTCATTCTCTAAACTACCATAAAGGTTGTATTAACTAAAGGTTCACAAAAGCCCACACTTTATTTGTTTAAATAATTTAAATTTAAAAAGTTCGAAGTAGAATATTTTCACAATGGTTTTGGGCAGGTTTTGGCTTTAGAAAAGTTGTTTTAAATTATATTTTATTTGTTATTTTACTTTCTGAATAATTATGTATTAATTTAACTTTTAAATTGACAAGGAAACTTTTAATAAATAAACTTGTAGATTACCATATAAACTAGTTTAGCTTGATAAATAAAATTTTGGATTAACGAATCAACTCTCTTACCTACCTTACTACACAAACTTTTTCATTATTAAATAAAATTTTAGACTGATAAATAATGGTTTTACAAGAAAGCTTAAACTGAATTATCCGTATAAAACCGTCCTAAGTTTGATGTTCTTCGCAAGTAGCTTTCAGTGTGAGGGTAAGTTTATTCAAAATAAAAGATTTGTTCTTATTTGCAAGGTAATTGGGGTTAATGGAACGATTACATAACGGTTTTGTAGTCGAGCATTTCTTCAAAGTTCAAATAAGATATTCATAAAAGCGTTGCGTAAACGGTAGACGGATGAGTAAATTCCTGACATTCTTTAAATGTTTCTCGCTGACTTACAAAATGTTTAAATATATCCTCCGCTTTATGTAATTCCCTTAAATGGGCTTTCTCATACTTTCCTTTAGGGCAAAGACCAGCGAACATTGCACCATTAAACAACTGATTTTAGAGAAAATGTTACTTAATAACTATGTAAGATCAAACTTAAATTAATAATAATTGTTAGATTTCCAAAGTTGAATGTTTTGTCTTGTAAAAGAGATTCGTATGATTAATTAAAAAAAGTTGGAAGCAGTCTGAGAATAGCCGGAATATTTGGTCACAAAAACGCAAATGGCGGTATCATTCGAACGTAAGCCGTAAAATCGGGAAAGTAATAAAAAATTTATTACTCTCAATTAGATCGGAAATACGAGCTCAAGAATGTCTTATCTCGGTTTCTAAAATACTCGTAAATGTTAGGGATTTTAATGAGCCTTGTCAGATTTTTAATATTTTTGGATTATCTTTTAAAATCTTCCTGAGAAAAATAGCTGAAAACTAGCCTAAAACCCTGTTCTCTTTGAAACCTCCTAAGTATTAGCAAATGTTTCGGTATTCCAGTTTCAGTTTTCAGGGTAACATTTTCCAGCTTCAGCTTCCATTTTTGTTTAAAATTTTTCAGGAAAACTTTGCTGAAATTTTGAATTTGAAAGCTTTGTTTTGCGTTTTCTGCAATTGCTTGTAAATCATCCATTAAAAAATAGTTAATGGAAGCATAATTTTCAGCATTTTGATTCAGGCTTTAGATTTGACTTTTGAAAACCTTAGCTGAAATGTTAAAACTGAAACTGAAAGCTTTGTGTGTCATTGTTTTAGTATCAGAGTTTTCAGTTCCTTGATTCAAAATCGTTTCAGAAATAACTGCTGTGGGCTGTTGCAGTCTTACAATTTTTGAATTACTTTTAAAAAACTTGATATGAAAAATATTTTAGGAATATTATTTAAGGACAAGTGTGCTTTCTAAAAGTTCTAAGCATCAATAATATAATTAATTGAATTCTTGGTTCCACTTGTAGTTTTTTAGTTTGGTCTTTAAAATTGTCGGAAAAAAACTTAGCTAAATTTCTGAAACTAAAACCTTTTGCCTTTTCAAAATTCTATCTATAGTTGAAACCTACGCGCTTAAATTGAAACTGAGACGTTTGTTTGTCTTTTTTGTATCAAAGTTTTGGTATTGCAAAAATTTCTTTCAGATTCTTGTTTAAAAGATTATTTTAGAAGTTTTTTTTATAAGTCTTGCGGAATTTGGATTACTTTTTAAAAACTTGATCTGAAACGTGTTTCAAGAAAAATAGTTAAAGATTAAACACGGTAATTTCAGTTTTCAGGCCAACTGCATCTCTCTACTTAAAGTTTTTAAGATTTACAGATTTTTTCGGCTTTAACTATATCAAAAAAATTTTCCTGTAATCCCCAAATTGAAAGCCTCGATTTTATCTTTTTCAGTATCAAAATTCTGTTATTTAAAAAAATGTTTTTTCAGTGCCTTGATAAAAATTCATTGTTAGCAAGTTGCAATTTTTGATTTAATTTTAAAAATCTGCTTTAAAAATGTCAGTTCCAGTTCTTCGATGAAGATTTTGTTTTTAAAGAAGATTTTAAGGAGTCTTGTAAATGGTTATTTATTTTCAAAGCTGCTTTGTAGAATTTATGGAAATAAGGACGGAAGACTAGCCTGAAATCCCAAAAGTTCTGAAAATGTTAACAATAATTCGATTTTTCATTTTTAAGTTTTCAGATCAAAACTTCTACCAAGGTGAGACAATTTTTACTTGTTGATTTTAGGCTATAAATTCACTGAAATTCTAAAATCGGAACTGAAAACGTTACCTTTTTTTTTAGTGTCGAACTTCTTTTATAGCAAAAATTATTTTGGGATTTGAGATTAAAAATTGCTGGCGATTTCAATGATAACTGAAGACTAACTTGAAACCCAGTGTCCTCTTTAAAAGCTCCAGTATTGATGATTAATTTCCCATTTTCAGACCAATAATCTCCACTTTCAGGTTACTTCCTAAAGCAAAACAGTTTTTTTTTGTTGGGCCTTTCTTGGACCTTTCTTGCTGAAATTTTGAAATTGCAACTAAAAGCTTTGTTTGCCATTTGTACTATGAGAGTTATTGCGAAAGTTACCTTCAGTAATTGTTAGGGACTTTATGGGTCTTGACATTTTTGAGGTATTTTTACAAACTTGTTTTGAAAATATTTTGAGGATAAATTAACCAAATACTAGCCTGAAATCAAGTATTTAGCCCGAAAATTTAAAAATATTATCAAATAATTTGATTTGCAATTTTTAGACCAATATTTTCCATTTTTATCTTTCTAGATGACATCTTGTTCAGTTTTCTTAATTTAAGCTTAAAATTTTTCCGAAAAACTTAGCTGGAATACTGAAATTGAAACTAAAAGCTTTGATTTTGTCTTTCTTTAGTATCAAAATTTCTGGCTTTAATGAGTATTGTGTAGCTTAAGACTATCCTGTTACCCAATGAAACTGAAAGCTTTGGTTTTGCTTTTTCCAGTATCAAGCTTCTGCTGCTTGATTTCGTAAAATGTAGTCTTTTTGTTAGATCTCATTCTTATAGTTAATTCCGAAAAAAAACATTGTAGATTAATAGTTCAGTTTTTTCGATTTTTCTAAATAAATACAGTGACTGGAAACTTTGCTACGCGAATCTTTTTCTTGGTAATTAATGAATATCAAACTGTTAGTTTATAATAATTCGATTTTTTGTTGGACATATTAATTTTTCAGTCTACAAGCTTCTAATTTTTCAGCTTGATTTTCATCATATTTATTACCTAATTATTATTCTGTTATCTATTTTGGATTTATAAATTTCCAGTATAAATGTTTCTAAGATTCAAATCTGAAGCTTTTCATTTACTTGATGTCAGAATTGTAATATAAGAAAGATGTTATTGCAAATGTGATTTTATTTTTTACATTAAACAATCGTTTCTAATTATTATTAGAAATTTTAATAAGTTTGTGAAATTTGTTTGATCACTTTTAAAAAACTTGTCTGAAAAAGCTTTGGAACTATTTTTTTAACAATTATTTTGCTTTATTCCTTATAGCATAAAAATACAGTTAAAAATGTCCTCTTTTAGAACCAAAATTAATTTTTTTCTACAACCACCATGGAAAGTGGGATTTTCAGACTTCGTCTCCATAGATACGAGTATTGAAAATGAGTGTTTGCCGAACAAGTGAAAATTAGCGTGCGGAAAGTTTACTTTCCGCACGCAAATCTGATTTGCGTGCAGAAAGTAAACTTTCCACACTCAAATTTTGATTTGCGTCCGGAAAGTAAACTTTCCACACGCTAATTTGTTTACTTTCCGCACGCAAATTTTCCGCACGCTAATTTGTTTACTTTCCGCACGCAAATCAAAATGTCATAAATGATTTGATGAATGTCA
Source organism: Melanotus villosus (assembly GCA_963082815.1). Lineage (NCBI taxonomy): Eukaryota > Metazoa > Arthropoda > Insecta > Coleoptera > Elateridae > Melanotus > Melanotus villosus. The sequence goes on along the minus strand of OY720419.1, from coordinate 4,662,353 downwards.
GATTTGATTTTGCAGAAATATTTAAATTTTTTGTGGTTGTAGAAAAAATAGTGTGTAATACGTGTGTTGAAAGCTTGTATTTGCCACACTCATGTGACTGCAGCATTCACTATCGTTCGTGCTGCAAACTTCACATTCGTGTGGCAAACGCAAGCTTTCAACACTTGTATTACAAATAACTATTCTACTTGTTTTAAATCTTCTGAAGTAGTTGAAAACCTTTTAAACCTTTCTTTTGGCTTTACAATTTTTTTGCATTTACACAGGTGTAGATTTGTTAATAAATAGCTTAAGAAAACATGTTTATTCAAATTGAAAATATTAAAATGACGTTAAACAAAGAAACAGGTTCTAATTATGTTAGAAATAATCTTATTTTATTTGGTTTGTGTAAGACATTGGCATCAAAACCCAAAGATTAGTGGTACAAATACCATCAGAGGTGCTGCTTTTTCACATATAGTTTTTTCGTAATTCGGTAAACTAGATCCAAAACAAGATGTAAATGAAAAGTCTTGAAAATTTAAAAGCAACCATAAAAAAGGTAGTGCAGAAATAAACAACAGAAATTTCTTCCTGTCACTCAAAGATTTAGATCTTACCTTGTGAAGTTTAAAACCTATTTTATTTTTTAATATTTAAGTCTTAAAATTGTAAATACCAAATCAGATTTTCAATTATTAAAATGAAATGATATCATTTTCATTAATTGAGAATTTTATTTGTAGTTTCCAATTTTTACTGGTTCGAAGGTTTTTGGATTTATTGAAGAAATTGGTTAATTTAAATTTTAATCGATAATTTTTAAATAAAAAATTTTGATTTCTTCAATCAATATGTGATAATTTTTTAAGAACTGATTTAAAAAAGAACATTTTTCGAAAGTTACCTGGTTCAAACAAGTTCGTTTAAAATAATTCGAATATAAACAAATAACGATAGTAATTTGCATATCTAGGAAGGTAAGTGGGATTTCCACCATCGTGCATAGAAGACTGCAGCTTAAGCGTAGCAAAAGTAAAAACTTTCTTTTCAAAGAAAGAATTATTTACTCGAAAGATTGGAAATAATTCTAACAAAAACCAGCTCTCTCGACTTTTCAGTACTGTGTAGAAACTTTGAGGTTGATAGCTTTACGTTAGATTGAACCCTAAATACGGCGAAATATCAACCCGTATGACTCGATAAGGGCCGCTTAATAGTTCATTATCGTATCCCTTCTGTCAATACCTTAGGAAAGCTTTACCCGAAGTACATTATGATGTCGTGGAAGCCCAAAACGGCCAAGTTAACCAACCTAATAAATTATTTAGATTTTCTTTATATACCCAGTGTTAATTTATTATAAACGTTGCTTGCTACGATCGTCGTTATTAATTCAGTTATTTCAAACCGTAGAGACGAGGACGATTCGTAAAAAAAGTCCGGAATAACTAAAATGAATAAGTTATAACGGCGGTGAGGATTTAGTTCTACTTTTATAACTGTTTTAAAGGCTCGATTGAAAGATATCGTCGGTGTTCCTAATTTAAATTTAAAATGTGAAATTTCAAATTCGGATATTTTTAGACGTTTGATAGGATTGTCGATATTGATTTCGTGGAGTTTCTATTGTTGTTAGTAATTCATGCTCCAGTTAGTCTCGTCTACTAACATCTCAGAAATATGACTGTTATAGCCGTTTTTACTGAATAGTTTTTAATTAAAATACTTTTCACTTCGTTTACTACGTGTTTGGTTATCTAACCCAGATTTTGCGGTTTATATTGTAAAACCTCAAGTTTTCATTGTTTCTTTGATGTTTTTTTATCAGTGGGTTGAGTTTTAATTAATCAAAGAAATAGTCTGAGTTTTGTTATTCGGTTTTATTTAAACACAAAGGTTTTGTTGTAAAATTGGTAAATATTTTAACCGGGATTTGTTTTAACTACGCAAACATGAGGATGGTATTTCGTTCAGGAATGTAAATTAAATTAATGCACCGAAAAGAACCAAAGTGCATTAAATTTTCAACGATTATGGTAATTAATTTAAATGAAATTTGATGCCATTTTGTTCGAGCTTTCAGTTTAATTAATATTGATACAATTAGTATAAAATAATTCAAAATTATTTTGGTAGAATACTGTTTTATTTATTTTCTATTCAGTTATTTATATTTCTGTGCCATTTTCGTAAGCTCCAAATTCTAAAAATTAAACATTCGGCGAGTTTATACGAATTGGATTAATTTTTTTTTGAGAACTTTAAAGGTGGCTTCCTGTGAAATTCATTCTAGAATCCTAAGCCTCAAATGTATGGTAAAAGCATCAAGAAATCCCAACATTATTAGCTAAATAAACGAATCGTTTAGAAGGCCTTTAAAAAAAGAGTTTAATCTATTTTGAAAGGAATTCATATCTGTACGAATTACACGAAATTCCCATTTATACAAGTTTTAGTTTAGATCTGAGCAACGTTGAACCGCTGGCTTAATGTTGGTAATTGATAAGCCAGGCTATTGCGAGTACATGAAAAGCCCGAAGCCATCGTTTCGTTGGGTATATTGAAACTGTTTTGAAAGAGTCGATCATGTCTTTCAGAGCTGTTTTGCTAAGTAATTACAGTTCATTTAGTCCAAGTATAAAATCGCTGGAGTTACTTATAGAAATATCTTTCAATGTTTTTTTTTCTTCGGATATAACTTTAGGTTTTCTTTGGGATAATTAATTTTTGATAAGTCTGATTTCAAGCAGATAAACTGAAGGGTTAGAGTTAGAACATAATTTTGATCAGAAAGATTAGAAAAATTAAAAAGATTAGATATAAGTACAACGAAAATAAAACACAATGCATTTTACAAGAGGTCGATCAGGCTTAAGGCCAGTTGGAAGCCTTTCTGGATTTTGTTATCATAAGATCGAATATTTTTAATATATATAATTAATTAATAATCTAAAAGTATTGACCTTTATTTAAGGAAGATATAATTTTTTCTAGGAACCTTTCAAAAATTCTAAAATTTGGAATGAAACCAAAGCTGTAGAACTTGAAATGGAGGTCCTAAGAATTTTCATGAGTTTTCTCCAAATTTCTTGTTTTAGAATTCTAGAGCTTTAAATACAACAGGGTGATTCAAAAGTATTGTCATTAATTTTAAGGGTAGGTAGAGCATATCAAATACAACACCTTTTCTCAATAAACTATGCGTTGCAAGTAAACGGTAAGCTCAGAAAAAAATTAAAAAGATCAACATAAAAATTGTTTTGGGGTCACTGCAATAGGCTCGGTTTACATTCAAAACCTAAATTTATCAATGCCCTTCTTGACCGTACTGATAAAAGTGCCCAGATGTGATTGTACCTACGTTAGTCAGTTCTTGGTTCGCTTTAAAAGTGCACTGATCGAACCCTTTAACCTTTTAACAACCAAATTAATTGACGTTCTTAATTTACGGGCAAGCTCTTCAAAATGCTGCAGCAGTTCTAAAAGACAGTTTGTGTTGTGTGTTTGTGTTTGTGTAGAAATTAATGGAGGAACATTTCAACATCTTCTGGAAGTGCCATTTCTCTTTATTGGCAATAAGTTTTTCTAATATCACTTTTTAAACATGCCAGTGATTGTTTACTGTCAGTTTCAAGCCTGAAAAAATGTGAAAGGAAAGTGGAACCTGTAAATTACATAATTGTGTAATATCGTATTTATTTTCCAGGGTCAAATTTCTATCGCAGGGTTTAAATGCATATTAACCAGCGGTTCTTAAAAGTATGTAACAAAATTTAAAATAGGTAAACAAAAATCGCGGTAACTTCAAATTTTTGCTTCTATTAAGGTCAGCATATACCCATTGAATTTAATTAATGACAATACTTTTGAATCGCCCTGTATAATTCTGTTATAATTTAGCAACCCCAAGCCTTATCTTCTGGGCCTACCAAAAATATTCTGTTGTAGCTCAGAAGCATTAAAATAATTGTACTTGTCTTGAATTGGTAGGTTTCCAATTTCCAATTTTGTTTATGTTAGTTTCAGTTTCAGATTTTAATCCCTTTAATTTTCTGCTAACAATCGAGCTGCATTTTGAAAGCTTACAAAAAATAGCTTGGTTTATCATCACTTTTGAAGTTTCAGTTTACAGTTTTAAAAGGGTTGGTGTTTAGTTTCATAGTTTTTGTTACTTTTAATTTATTATAACGAGAAGCGCCAGCTGTCAGGCGGGACGTGAATCGTTTCACGCGTATGCGTCAGCTGTTCCAGACTGTTCTATGAGTCTTTGTTCGGGAGAAGTCTGGGGCGATCCACACTGCACTCGAGCGCCGCGGTCAGGGTATAAAAGCGTATTCTCTTGGGGAAACGAGTTAGTCTACCAAGAGCCTACCAAAGTGTCAGAATTAAGTGGTCGGTAAATATAAATGTGCCCGAATGATATAAGTACGTGAATATAATTAAATAAACTGTATAAATAAATCAGTTCGTATTTCGGATTAATATTAGTATCATGTTTTTAGTGTTTAAGTTGTTGTTTCGTGTTAATTGTTACATTGTTTAAATTGGTTAATAAATAATTCACACCACGCCCACGGGCCGAAGTTTTAACTAAACATTTAAAAAACCTTACATTAGTTCACACTGCATTCTAAAAGTTTTTAAAAATGACTTTATTTACCCGTTGTTTGAAAGCTTGAGTTTATAATTTCATCTTTATCAGGCTGCATTCTGGAAAATTTGGCAATGGCTCTGGCTTCAAGTTTCAGCTTCAGATGTCGTTCCCTTTGGTTTTCAAACCGTTTTACTTCTAACATTTTTCAGTCTGTATTCTCAAAGCTGAAAAATGATTTTGCTTACCTTCAGTCTTTCAGCCTTCAATTCACGGCTTTAGATTTTGATTTTTATGGTTTTCGGAAAATCAGTAGTTCTACCATTTTTGACTAATTTTCAGGCTGCATTCTGAAACCTTTAAGAATAGGCTTGCTTTCCTTCAGTTTTATTTTCAGACCTTACTTACAGTTCTAAATGTTGATGTTAAGTCTTTTTATTTCTAAAGTATTTTCAATACACATTCTTCAGTTTTCAGGTTTCAATATACAGCTTCAAATTTTGATTTTGATAATTTTCAGTTTGCAATTTCGAAATTTCGGAATTCTGAACTTTGAAAATCGTTTTGCTTTTTTTAAGTTTCTAATCTTTAATTTATATTTTCAAGTTTTGATTATTTTAATTTTTACTTATAAATTATTTTCAGTCTACATTTTGAAAACATTTAAAAATAGTCTTCCATGCCTTCAGTTTTCAGCTTTCAGTTTGCAGTTGTAGACTTTGATAATATTCTATTTGCAATTTCGGAAGTTTGTTATTTCTGATTTATTTTCTGAAAACTTTGATGACAGTCTTACTTTCTATTAGTCTTCAGTTCAGATTTTAATTTACATATTTAAATATGTCGATACATTTAATTTTCAATTTTTTTACTTCAGCTTTCAGCCTTCCCTTTAAAGTTTCAGATTCTGATTTCAATACTGTTTGCAGTTCCAGAGTTTTATTATTTCTGATTTATTTTCAGGCTGTATTCTAAAAACTTTGGAAATCGTTTTATTTTACTTCAAAATTATTTTCTGTATATCGCTTGTCGTCAGTTTTCAGCCTACAATTTTCAGTTTTAGATTTTGTATTTTCAGCTTTTCTAATTTCTTATGTCCTAAAAGTTTCTGAAAACGGCTTTGCTTACCTTTGGCTTTCAGGAATCAATTTACAAATTTAAAAGTTGATGTTGATAATTTTCAGTTGCAATTTCAAAAATTGTCATTTGTGACTTATTTTTAAGCTGCATTCTGAAAACTGGTAATAGTCTTACTTCGTCAAGTTCAGACCTCAAGTTATAGTTTACGATGCTGATTCTTTTAATTTACGAGTTGTTTTTTACCTCTAAAAAAATTTCAGTCCACATTCTATAACCTTTTTAAAAACTTTGGTTTCCAGGTGCCAAGTTTAGCTTTGATAATTTTTGGTTTGCAATTTGGAAATTTAAAAGTCTTGTTTTTTATTTTTTTCAAATTGCATCTTGAAAGCTGTGATAAATAGCTTTGCACCTGCCTTAAAATTTTAAGTTTCAAGTTTTAAAAAAGACTTGTCAGACTTGAATTTTTAACTTCAATTTTGTTTTGATTCTTCTATTTACTATTTCGAAATTTCAATTTCCTTGTGTCTAATTTATTCTCAAGTTGCATTCGGAATGCTTTGAAAATAGTTGTGTTCATATTGAATTTCTAAGTATCAGAATTCAATTTTAAATTTTGATTCTTTTGTAATATTCGGTATACAGTTTCGATATTTCCAGTTTTATCTATTATTTCTGAAGTCTTTCCTAGATTTTTTGATGTAGAATTTTAAGGCTTTAAACTTAATTGTTTTTATAGTTTAACAATCCAAAAGTATTTGCTTTTAGCTTGAAAGATTTAAAATAACTCACTTTAGATTTTGATTCCTTTAGTTTTCAAGTTTTATTACTTTTTATTTATTTTCAGAGGCTACATTCTGAAAGCTTTAGAAATAATTTTGCTGGTCATAAATTTTCAAGCTTCAGTTTTTTGAAGTTTCACGGTTTGATTTATTACCATCGTTCCCCATTTTTAAACTGCGAAATTTTCTAACAGTTTTGGAAGCTTTGTTTGTTACCAGTTTTCAAGCTTGATTTTACAGTATTGAATATTCATTTTTTACTTTTAAGTTATTTTCAAATTGCAAGTTTTAAAAATAGCTTAGGCAAGCTTCGAAAACCTTGAGTTTAGAATTTCAAATGTTCCCTTGTTTATTTATTAGTTGAAATTTGTTTCAGGCTGGTTTATGAAAAACGGTTTTACATTCTTTCAGTTTTCGGGCTTTAATTTACAGTTTGAAATATCGATTCTTTTAATTTTTAAGTTTGTTAGCCTCAAAATTATTTTCAGTACTTATTTTTGAAAGCTTCGGAAATAATTTCACATGCCTTCAGTTTTCAGGCTACAATTTACAGTTTTACATTTTGATGATGCTAATTTTCTATTCGAAATTTCTAAACTTCAGAGTTCTACTATTTTTGATTTATTTTCAGGCCACATTCTGAAAATTTCGAAGAGCTTGAAGCGCTTTGCTTTCTTACAGTAGTTTTCAGGCTTACATTTACAATTTCAGTTATCGTTTCATTTAATTTTCAAGTTTTTAGTTCTAAATTATTTTCAATCCACAACCTGAAAGTTTTCCAAAATATTTTCACTAGTTTTTAATCTGTAATTTATGGCTTTACATTATGTTATTGAAAATTTTCGGTTTACAGTTTCCAAATTTCATAATTGAACTGAATATTTTCCAAATAATTTTGCTTGCTTTCAGTTTTCAACTTTCAATTTATAGTTTTAGATTTAGATTTTGTATTGCAATTTCATTATTATTTCTAATTTATTTTCTGAAAATTGTGATGATAGTCTTGCTTTCCTCTCGTTTTCAGAGTTTAATTTACAGTTACAGATGTCGATGCTCTCAATTTTCAATTTTTTTTTACTTCTAAGTTATTTTCAGTTCGCATTCTGAAAGCCTTCAAACCCAGTTTCGAATGCCTTCAGTTTTTAGCCTTGAGTTTCAGATTTTCATTTCGATAATTTGCAGTTTGTAATTTCAGAGCTTTGTTATACCTGATTTTTTTTCAGGCTACACTCTGACGACGTTGAAATTAGTTTTACCTTCTTTCAGTTTTCAGGCTTGCAATTTTTAGTTTTAGATTTCTATTTTGATAATATTCTATTTGCAAATTTTGGAATTTCAGACTTTTATTATTTCTAATTTATTTTCTAAAAATTTTGATGATTACAGACGCCAGTGCTTTTAATTTTCAAATTTTTTACTTGCATGTTACTTTCAGTCCTCATTCTGAAACTTTCAAAACCAGTTTCGAATGCCTGCAGTTTTCAGCCTTCTTTTAGAGTTTCTGATGTTGATTTCGATAATTTTCAATTCGTAACTTCAGAGGTTTATCATTTCTTTTCAGGCTACATTCTTTGGAAATAATTTTTTCTTCCTGTTAGTTTTCAGCCTTCAATTGAGAGTTTTAAATGTCTATTCTTTTAATGGTCAAGTTTTCGTTTTCGTAAAACTTATTTTCAGTCCACATTCTGAAAGCTTTCAAAAATAATTTCGCTTGTCTTCAGTTTTCAGCCTTCAGTTTACAGTTTTTGGTTTTGTTTCTTGAACTTTTCCAATTTTGTTACTTTCAATTTATTTTTAGGCTGTATACCAAGTTTCTAAAACCGGCTTTGCTTACCTTTAGTTTTCAAGCGTCAAATTACAGATTTAAATTGATGTTGATGTTGATAATTTTCGGTTGTGAATTACAAATATCAGATTTTAATTATTTCTGCTTTACCTTTAGGCTGCATTCTGGAAACGTTGGTTTCAGTTTTCGGGCTTTAATTTACAGTATTAGATGTTGATTCTTTTTTTTATATGCAAATTATTTTCAGTCTACGTTCGGAACGTTCTTTTACATTTCAGCCTTCAGGTTACTTTTAAATTTTCATTTGATAATTTTCTATTTGGAATTTCGAAATTTCTGTTTGGTTATTTATGACTTCTTTTCAGGCAGCATTCTGAAAACTTTAGAAATTATTTTGCTTTCTTTTAGTTTTCAGACTTTAATTTACAGTTTCTGAAGTCAATTCTTTCAGTTTCCAAGTTCTGTTTTATTTGTAAATTATTTTCAGTTCACACCCATAAAGTTTTCTAAAATAGTTTTACTTGCTTAAGCTTTCAGCTTTAATTATCAGGTTCGGATTTCGATTTTGTTCATTTGTATTTGCAGTTTCGAAGTTTCAGGTTTGTCTTATTTTTAACTTATATTCAGGCTGCATTTTGAAAGCGTAGGAAATAGTTTTGCTGGCTTCGGTTTACACTTTCATACGCCAATTCTATTTAATTTTCAAGTTTTCTTGTACTTCAAAATTATTTTTAGTTCCCATTCTGAAAGCTCTCAAAAATAGATTCGCTTGCTTCAGTTCTCAGGCTTCAACTTGCAGTTTGGACTTGAATTTTGATCATTTTCAGGTTGCGTTCTGAAAGCTCTGAAAATGACTTGCGTCGTCTTGAATTGTGAAGTTTAGATTTTCAGTTTTAGATTTTGGTTCTTTTAATTTTGTTATAATTAACTTATTTCCAGGGTGCACTCTGAAAGATTAAATAAAGCCTTATCCGTCTTGAACTTTTAATTTCGATTTTTAACTTTATATTTTAATTGTCTATTTATTAAATCTGAATTTTGTAAGCCTTGTTTGAGAATTTGCTCGTCTTCAATTTTTGAGTTTCAAGTTGATTCTTGTAATTTTCGGTATATCATTTCAATATTCCAAGTTTTATTATTGCTGATTTATTTTCAGCCTGAATTCAGAAAACATTAGAAATACTTTACTCATCCTCAAATTTTGAGTTCCGATTTTCAGTTTTTTCGGTTTGTAATTTCGTTAGTTTTGTTATTTGAAATTTATTTTTTAAATTCATTCTGAAAACATTAAAAGTGGCTTTGCTGGTTTTGAATAAATAAGTTTTGATTTTTTCAATTTTCAATTTAAATTTCGAATTTTGTATGTATTTTCTAATCTGAAAACTAAAAAGAATAATTTTGTTTACCTTCAGTTTACAATCTTCGATGTACACCGCTTTAGATTTTAATTTCTAAATTTCCAAGTATCGGTTCTTTTTATTGATATTCAGGCTGTACCTAAAAACAGCTGTGTTTACCTTTGCGTGTCAATTTGCAGTTGCATAATATATCAGAGTTTTATTATTTCTTATTTTCAGGTTGCATCCTGAAGGTTTTGACAATACTTTTGCTTTCTTTCCGTTTTTAGGCTTCAATTTACAGTTTGAGTCTATATTTTATTAATTTTTGAGTTTTTTCTTCTAATTTATCTTCAAGTTGCACCCTGAAAGTTTTTCAAAACTTTGCCTGCCTTCAATTTTAAAGCTTGAGTTTATAATTTCGAAGTTTGACTTTTTAAGTAGCAGTAGGAATTTGTTTCGGGCTGCGTTCTGAACAATTTCGATATTTCTGTTGTTAAGCTGCAATCTGTGGCTTTAAACGACGATCTCTGAAATGTTCAAATTTTATTACATCTAAATTATTTTTAGTCTACATTCGGAAAGCTTTACAAAAATAGTTTTGTTTAACTTTCAATTTATAGTTTTTGAAAGTATTGCAGAATTTTGTTTTGTCTGCAATATCTTCAGGCTGTATTCTGAAAATCTTGGTAATAGTTCCTTTTCGTTTTCAGGCCTTAATTCTTTCAATTTTCAATTTTTTTACTTGTAAATGGCTTTCAGTCCACATTCTGAAAGCTTTCAAAAATAATGTCGCCTACCTTCAGCTTTCAGCCTTCAAATTGAAGTTTTGGATTTTAATTACATAAATTTTCAGGATGTGTTACTTTTAATTTATTTTCACACTGTATTTTAAAAACATTTTTAATTACCTTAACTTTCAGGTATCAATTTATTGTCTTAGATTTTAATTTTGACTTTCGTTTGCAGCTTCGAAATTTCAGAATTTTGTTATTTGTGATTCATTTCAGGCTACATTCTGAAAGGCTTAAAAATAGACTTCAGAAATTTAAATTTTCAGTTTTTTACAAATTTTGTTAGTTAGGTGTAACTCGCTTTCGGATTTTTGAAAGACTTTAAGTTATTCATTTGAATTTTCTTTTTTAGTGTTTAGCCCTTTTAATCTTCGAGATTTTAGAACTTTGTTGTTTCTAATTGTTAAGGCTGTATTGGGAAGATTTTGGAAATACTTTTGCTTTTTTTAGTTTTCAGACCTTAATTTTAATTTTGAATTCTTAAACTGCATACTACCTAGAAGTTTCCAAAAATACATAACTTTGCTTAGTTTTCAGGCTTCAACTTAGAGCTTTAAATTTTGATTTTGATAATTTTCAGTTTGCAATTTAGAAATTTCAATGTTCTGTTATTTTGATTTATTTTCAGGTTACATTTCGATAACTTTGAAAATCATTTTGCCTTCCTTCAATTTTAAGACTTCAATTTACGGTTTCCAAAGTTGATTCTTTGAATTTTCAATTTTCTTTACTACTAAATTATTTCAATCGGAAAGCTTTCCAAAAGAGTTTTACTTGTCTTCAAGTTTAAGTTTTCATTTTACATTTCATTTAAACTTTTGTTAGTAATAATTTATCTTCAAGCTTTATTCGAGAAGTTCCTAAAAGCTTTAGTTACGTTTAGTTTTAAGGCGTCAATTTGCAACATTGAATTTAGTTTAGAAATTTCAGAGTTTCGTCATTTCTGCCTTAGTTTCAGGCGGCATTCTGAAAACTCTATCAATTGTTATGTTTTCTTTCAGTCCTCAACCTTTAATTTACAGTTTTAGATAAATAAAATAATGTTTGCAATTTCTAAACTTCAGGGTTATGTCATTTCTAATTTATTTTTAGGTTGCATTATGAAAACTTTGGAAATAAGTAGTTTCCCTTCCTATCAATTTACAGTTTCAGATTTTGATTACTTTAATTTTCAAGTTTGGTACTTCTAATTTATTCCAAGACTGCATTCTGAAAGTTTTAAAAGTGTCTTAGCTTGCCTCCAACTTTGAAGCTTCAATTTTAGTTTCAAATTGTGATTTTTGAAATTATTCAGTTTTGTACTTTTAATTTAAGACAGCACCCTGAAGGCTTTTCAAATGCTTTATTTGCTTTCAATTCTTAAGAAATTTATAGTTTCAGATATCGTTTCTTTTACTTTTCGAGTTTTTAGCTTCTTAATTATTTTCAGTCTGAAAGTTTTCAAAAAAGCTCTCAGGTTTTAATTTAGTAATTTTCAGGCTATATCTTAAACCTTTAGTTTTCAGATGCGAATTTGCGGTTTTGATTTTGATCTTGATAATTTTCGGTTTGAAAATTTGTTTTTATTTGGCATATTTTCAATCTGAATTCTGAAAAGTATAGGATTGGTTTTGTTTTCTTTTAGTTTTATGGTTTTAATTTACAGTTTCAGATGTCGACTCTTTCAATTTACAGGCTCTTTTTCACTTGAAAATTAAATCTAGTCCATATTCTGGAGGCTTTTAAAAATAGTTTTGCTTGCCTTCAGTTTTCAGCCTTCAATTTACAGTTTTAAAATTTGAATTTGATAATTATCTGTTCGGACTTTCAAAACTTTAGAGTTCATTTCTGGCTTATTTTCAAGCTGCAGTCTGAAAATAGATTGCTTTCTTTCAGTTTCCAGGCTTTAATTTACTACAGTTTTAAAGGTCGATTCATTTAATTTTAAGTTTTGATTTACTTGTAATATCCGGAAAGCTTTCTAAAATAGTTTCACTTTTGTTTTCAGCCTTCAGTTTATAATTTTAGATATTAATTTTTGAAACTTCAGGCTTTATTACTTTTAATTTATCTTCAAACTATCCTAAAAGTTTCTAAAAATAACGTTGCTTAATTTTAGTTTTCAGGCGTTAGTTTGCAATTTTTGTTTCAATAATTTGCAGTTTTAAAATTCAGTAAAATTCAGAGTTTTGTTATTTCAAGTTTATTTTCAGGCTGTATTTTAAAAACTTTGTAAATATTTTTCTGATACTTTTAATTTATTTTCACACTGTATTCTAACAGTTTATAAAATAATTTTGCTTATATTTAATTTTCAGGCGTCAATTTAGAGTTTTGATTGAAATTTCAGGGTTTTGTTATTACTGATTTATTTTCAGGCTGATTTTGGTTTATTTAAAAATAGCTTTACTCGGCTAAATTTGCTGTTTTAGAATTTGAGGCTTTTAATCTTAGGTTTATAAAGTTTATTACACCTAATTCGCTTTCAGAGTGCATTCTGAAAGACTTCAAATTTCAGTTGTCATTTTATATTTGAATTTTTTCCATTGTCGATTTATAATTTCGGGATTTCAGAGCTTTATTGTTTCTAATTGATTTTAAAGCTACAGTCTGAAGATTTTGGAAATAGTTTTCAGGCTTTAATTTACAATTTGAATTTGAGATTATTTTAATTTTGAAGTTTTCTTTTCTTCTAAACTAATTTTGGTCTACATCCTGAAGGCAATCAAAAATACATAATTTTGCTTACTTTCAGTTTTCAGTCTTCAATTTACAGTATACATTTTAATTTGTGTTAATTACTTTTAATTTACAAGTCGGGCTATAACTAAGAACAGCTTTGGGCTTACGTTTAGCTTTCAGGTGCCAGTTTACAGTTTTGAATTTTAATTTTTATTGTTACTTCTGATTTATTGTCAAGCTGTATTCTGAAGGCTTTCAAAATTCTTGTAATTTTCGATATTTTAAGCTTTATTAATTTTAAAGTTTTGAAGAATTTTCCAAAACATTCTGATATAGAATTTTAAGACTTTAATTTCTTATAAATTGGTAATGCAAGCTCTGCCTTATAGGATTTGATAAATGTTTGGTTTTAACAACCGCTCAAACTTTCGAGTATGCTCTGTTTTTTTTAAAGAAAATATATTGGACGAATATTAACTAATTTTTGAATGAATTTCTTTAATGTAGGTATTATTAATTTACACCTGAATTATTTAAATAACTGTCTAACAGGAAGTAAACCAAATGGCTTTCAACAAAAATCCTTTGTAAGCCCCCCAATTCGATTAGGCTTTATCTGTAAAACAATATTAAATCCATGCATCGCTCATAACTCACATACTCTAAAACGAAAATGTCTTTTAATACCAAAATTAATTTTCCCTTTGACTCTACCGCTCCCATTTACAACATTAAAAAAAAAACGGAAACAATACGCTATGCTTTCCTATTAAATTTTTAACAAAAAACTTTGAGAACGTGTAGATTAAGCCATTTAAAAAACCTTTAATAATGTTGCAGATTTTCTAATATAAATTTTCCGTTGCCCTTGTTTCGGTTTCTCGGTTTACAAAACATAAATTAAGCGTAAAGATTAAAATTAAGTCGGTTCGCATTTCTGAATATGAAATACGGGAGTTTCCATTGAAAAATGCGGAGGGAGAAAAAATTGTAACTCCCCTTGAAATTTAAAATTAATAAGCTTCGATTTTTTGCCTACGCATTCTTAATACAATATCTGGGGCTTTATTAGTTTTTCGCACGTAGTATAAGAATTTTAAATTTTTCTTTGTTTGGGTTTAATATCGGATTTTTACGCGTTGTATTGAGTTGTAAAAGAAGGAAACCAAATTAAGTTCTCTGCCTTTTTCCTAAAGACGTTTTTCAATGTAAAATCGGTTTTAATCGTCATAAACGAAAACGAAAATTTGTAAAAAAACACACACCTGTTTCCCCTCCATGAAATTCCTAACCGAGTGGATTAAATCAATTGCAAGCTTTTCTGGATTTGACAGCAAGTTTTATGGCGTGCAGATTTAGAGAATTAACAGAGGCAAACTTCGCATTAAATCTTGACTGCCGTTAAATAGAAAGTGCGCTAATAGACATGCAGCTATAACGCTTAAAAGCTTTCTGCTGTACTTTATCAAAACGAACAATTACCAATTTAAAACGAAAACAGAATAATCAAATTTACATTGAGCAAATGGAACATTTTCAAGTACTTTAATAGTTTTGGGAGCTTCCTACGGATTAACAGAAATAACGGTAATAAGCAACTAAAACTTTTAGAACATTTCGCCCTTAAATAACCTGTCCTGGTTACGAGGACGCAAACATGGATAATTTCGATATTACGTGAGCTTATGCGAAATAATGAAGTCAGTACATTACATAAATTAATGTATTTCATGCCTAACCACCTTGTGATTGATGCTTTTACATTGTAGAACATCGTTATTTTAAAAATGTTGGGAATTATGCGAGCTTTCTGTTTGTTACCTTTTAGATAATAAATATGTTAGCGTTTGATTTATAAATTTCACTTTTAATGTGCATACTTTGACATTTTAATTTATGGACCGTTAAAATCATCCATCGCTAATATCTGATTATTTTCAGTCTGATTTCTTTTCAGTTTACATTCTGAAAATACCAGTAAGTTCGAATTTCAGGTTACAGCTTCAACCTGATTTCTTTTAATAATGATTTTCTTTAAATCTAGATTATATGCAATTGAATATTTATCTTTCAGTTTTCAGTTTGAGCTTTCAAATGTTATCCTTGCCAAAACAGAAGTTTGAACTTATAAATCGGTTTACTGGTTCTTTTTTGAAAATATGCAAAAGAGGTTTACTCATCTTAGTTTTCAATTTACAACTTTAAATTTTTGAATTATCAGGCTGCAGTCTGAAACCCTTTAGAATAGTTTTGCTTCCAAGTTTTCAGACTTTAATTTACAATTTAGATGTTGAACTTTTCAAACCTTTTAATTCTCAGGTTTTTTACTTTTCATTTAACTTCAGGTTGCATTCTAAAAGCTTAAAAAGGGCTTTGTTTACCTTCTATTTTCAGGCTTCAGTTTACACATTTAAATGTTAATTTTTCAGTTTTGATACTTTTATTTTTACTTCAAGCTGCATTCTGGAAGCTTTTAAAAGACTTTCTTACCTCTAGTTTTTAGACTTAAATGCAGTTTGATATTTTATTTTATGAATTTTCGTTGCGTTAAATTTATTTTCGGGCTGTATTCAGAAAAAAGGTCCAACAATAGCTTTGCTTGTCTTCGGTTTTAAGACTCTTTTAGTTCCAGATTTTGACCCTTTTGATTTTCAAGTTTGTCCTATTAATTTATTTACAGGCTGCATTCTGAAAATTTTAAAGAGAGTTTCTTGCCTTCAGTTTTTTAAATAATTTTGCGTGGCTCTAGTTTTAAATCTAGAGTTTACAATTCAAATGTTGCCTTTTTAATTTCTTAAATGTTCCGATTTTGACCGGCAGTACGACAGAGTGTAAGTGCACGTAATACTGAAATATACAAAATTAAGCAGGAGTCTGCTTGGCCAGAACTTGAAAGGGTGGCCGCTTTGTGCGTCGGTGTGTCCGGCCTCTCAACACTGTAAAGGTATAAGAGGGAAAAAGAACGAAAGAAAAAATGTTCTGATTTGGATTTCTTTCACGCCGCATTCTGGAAACTTTGGAAATGCTTTTATTTGCCTTCTGTTTCCATGCTTCAAATTACAGTTTCAGATTTCGATACCTTAAACTTTTATTTTCAGTTTTCTAAACTCTTCCTTTCAGTTTTCAGGCTTGAATTTATAATTTTTGATTTTGATTATTTTACTTACTTTTGAAGTTTTGCTATTCTTAATTCATTTTCAGGCTGCACTAAAAGCTTTCAGCTTTATTCGCCTTGAGTTTCCAGACTTCATATTGCACTTGCAGAGTTTGCTTCTTTTAATTTATTTTCAGGTGCGATTCTGAAAATTTTAAAAATAGCCTAATTTGCCTTTAGTTTTCGGGCTTCAATTTTTAGTTTCAGTTTTGATATCCTATTAATTTTGAAATTTTGTTACTTTTGATTTATTTTTAGTTCTGAAAGCTTTCGAAAAGAGCTCTGCTTGGTATGAGTTTTCAGGCTACCAGTTACAATTCCACATTTTGAGTCTTTTAATTTTCAAGTTCTTTTTAATTTGAATTGATTTTCAAACTGCATTCCGAATAGTAGTTGTTGATTGCTCTCAGCTTTCAGGCTTCAATTTACAGTTGCAGACTTTGCTAATTTTAATTTTTAAGTTTTGCTATTTTTAATTTATCTTCATTCAGCATTCTGAAAGCTTTAAAACTAGCTCTGCTTGCCTTCAGTTTTCAGGACTCAATTTTTGGCTTCAGATTTTTATTACTTTAAGTTCAAGTTTTATATTACTTTCCTTGCCTTCAGTTTTCAGTGTCACGTGATTTTGCAATCCCATGTTATTTTGCAATTTTTGAGTCATTTTAAAATATTGTTAAGATTTTTCAGTACTGTCCTGTCCTCTAAGTTTGATTTCGTGTCAATTATTGTATTTTGCTACAGTTTAAATTCGTCTAGTTTGGAATTCTTAAAGTCACTTCAATATGTGTCATTTGTGTAAAAGGGTTTCTTTGTTAGAAATCCCAAGGTGACTCAGTTTATGTGTATTTTGGCAACGCATGATTTCATCTTGCTTCCGTCATTGCAACATCTCGTGATGCGGTGCAGGGGAATCCACCCTGTACATTGGGCTGAGTCAACCGTTCCGTGGCTTGCTTTTGATTCTTTTTCCGCTCCCCTCTACACTGCGTGACAACACCTCGATCCTATCGGACGTCTTCTAGACGTGGTTTATCGTTTACCGTTCCAAGGGTGGGTCCTTACTATTCCCGAAAAGGCTTCCATTATCGGTGATCCTCGTGGAGAATCACAATTAACGACATAGTGTGATTCACACAAGGAACGCCATTATAATTCCGGAAAGAAATAGACTTGTGTGAGAAGTTTTAAGTGACAGTGCTGTCCAGTGCCGTTTCTACACAATTTCCTCCTTGAGGGATCCAACAAACCCGCCCCTTTAAGGATTATCCTTTGAAGGAAGAACATCTAGCCCGTCCAGTCTCATGTCACTCCCTGTCACTCCCTGGCTTATGGTTTAAGTCGCCAGGTAAAAAAACAGTTTCCTTTATGCTGCTCCTGCTTTCTTCCTTTGTGTTTTAATGTCAGTTTTGATTTTTACGTTGCCTCTTGCCGGCAGGCCTTCATCACGTTTAATTAGTCGGTTTGAAAGTAATAAGTACCGCTTTTGTATTTAATATTTTGTGTTTGTAAAGTAAAGACTTTTAGTGTTCAGATTGCAGTTCAAGTTTTATGTCAAGTTAGGATATTGTTTTGTATTGTGTTGCATGTGTAAAATTATTCGTGCTTACTGAATTTGTTAATGTACTATTATTTGTATTTTTCCTATATTCCTTGTTTGGAATGAAGGGGCTTAGCTTGTGAACATTTTTGCCGAACTTAACGTAAATATAGTGCCCTCAATTCTCGTTCCCTTAAAGTAAGTATTGTTTTTATGATTTGTTTTTAAGTTATTTCAACATTCAAACTTCAATTTACAGTTTCTAATTTTTCAGGTATTCTTTACATTTAAATTATTTTCATTTTCAGTCCACACTCTGAAATCTGTCAAAAGTTTTGCTGGTTTTGCTTACCTTCAATTTACAGCCTTGGATTTTATTTTTTAAATTTTAATATGTTGTTACTCTAACAACACCTTTGCTTATCTTTAGTTTCCAGGCTGCGAATTACAGTTGAGTTGAGTTTGATAATTTTGGTTTGCATTTTCAAAATTTCAGAGTTTCGTTATTTCTGATTTATTTTCAGGTTGTATTCTGAGATCTTTAAGAATAGCCTTACTCGTCTTGAATCTTCAGTTTACATTTTAATTTTTTGTGTTTTAGGTTTACAATTTCGAAATTACAAATTTTGTTACATATATCTAACTTATTTTCAGGCTGCATTCTGAAAGATTGATTAATGATTTGTCCATCTTGAATTTTTAATTTCACTATTCAATTTTCGATTTGCAATTTTCAGATTTTAGAGTTTTATTATTTCTAATTTATTTCATTCTGAAAGCTTCGAAAATAGTTTTGCTCGTCTCATTTCAAGTTTCAGATTTAGATTTTGATTTTTTTAATTTTTGGTATACAATTTCGAAATTTCAGGTTTTCTTGTTTCTATTTTATTTTCAGGCTGAATTCTGAAAGGTTGAGAAATTGCTTTAGTCATCCTCAATGTTTAAGTTTCAGTTTTCAGTTTTAGATTATATTTCTTTGAATTTTCTGTTTTTAACTTCGTTATTTCGAGTTTTGTTACTTTGAATTTATTTTCTGGCTACATTCTGAAAGCATTAAAATTGGATTTGCTGGTTTTGCATTGTTAGTTTGGATTTCTCTGATTTTTGATTTAAATTTCGAGCTTTATTAGTTACAATCTATTTGCAGAAAGGTTCTGAACTTTCAGGATATTTTTGATGCTGAAAGCTTCTATGTTAAAATCCTTGCTTTTCAATTTTCAGTCTTCATTCTGACAGACTTCGAGAAAAGGGTTTCTAATTTTTTGTTTGTGGTATCTATTATTTTAAGTTTCAAAGTGTTTTAGCAAGGCTTCAGTATGTTTCTGTTTCCATCAGTGTCCTCCTTTAATTTCTTTTTTTTCTTATTTCTTAATTTTTCTTCTTCGTCTTTTTCCTTCGTCGTTCCTTTTGTCTTTCCATCCTCATTATCATCGTAGTCATTTTTTGCAGTTGTCATCTTCTTAGCTTTGGCGTTAAAAAGTTTTCTGGGTTTTCTTTTCAAGTTTTCAAAAGAAAACATCACAAATGTTTGAATTTGGTTTAAAATTAAGGCAGTTATTTCAGGATAGTCACCTTCAGTGGAGGAACAGGGAAATAACTTTCATAAATTCTCTAGTAAAACGCATGACAAAGGTGTCATTTTAGTCCCAACAATAAAAACTTAGAACCTAAATAAATAATCGCCCCAAAACAAACAAATAAAACTAAACTTTAAAAGTCTGCATCATTTCTTGTCCCGGTACTTGTATGATTATTTTTTAAAAAGATCAAACTTCGTAAGTACCGGCCGTTTGTAACAAAGTAAGAGGAGGAAAACGAGACGTTGCTGTGTTTAGTGGAAGATAAAAGTACTTAGAGTAAGTCGTGTAATAACAATAATAATAATAATAATATCTATGAAACAGGCAACACGAGACACGGGGGATTATACTGGAACAGTCTATTTTAAGGGGTGGATTGAACGGGTGGCGTCAAGACGCCTATCGATCAGGGGTGAGAAACACAGAGGGCGTCTTGAGTTCACTGTCAGTCCTTGCCGTACTATCATCAGGATAATGTTTTGCCTTACTTTACATATCGAGAAAAATTGAGCTACGTTTAAATTGTTAATTTAATAAGAGAACGTGTACTTTGTAAATTAAATGTTGGGGAAGCACGATGCGCACGGCTCAAATAAGCAATTTCCTTTTGTTACAAGGGCGTGCATTTCCTGTTTTTCCAAAATTTTCAGCTATGATTAAATTAAATTAAATTTAGAAGGCTGTAAATGAAAATTGTGTATTTCTAAGTTGTAATTCTAAAATTAACCCTTAGCAAACCTATTTAACTCATTCATTCGTTAACTTGATACAAATTGTAATAATAACACTGATAAACAAAACCCTACCCTCAAGCGCCTTTTCGGGTATTTTTTATAGGCAGAATTCATACGGAAGAATATAATTTTCAACCAGTTTTGCGAATTAAAACATCCACCCACGTTCTTAAAATAATAATTAACATCGGCTCATGTTACAAAGTTTTTTTAGGTGTTTTTCTTTGCTTATTATTCAGAAAGTAAATTAGAAATTCTAAATATGTTTTTACATTAATTTATTCGAAAAAAATGAATTTTAATAAACGAAGAGAAACTTTTAGCAGGCTTTGCTTTTTATTAAATCAAAAGTATTACGTTAAAATTTCCAGAAATTGAAATGGCTTCTCTTACTGTTTTTGTTACTTCTATATTGGCAAAATATTATAAAATTAAATTTAAGAAAATGTAAATGAAATCCACTTGTTTTCACTTTCGAAAACAGATTGTATTCTCAGGCAACTAAGATCACCAAACAATCTCTCCAATATTCGCTGAAATTTGTTCTGAAATAAGGATTTGACCTGAAAAACATAGAAGCCATTTAGGACGGATTTTAAGCATGCTTGATTTTTGTATAAATTAATAGATAACATAAATAGAACACGGTAGAATGTAACAAATTCATCCACTAAAACAAAGTTTCAGTAAATTTGACACTCATTAAATTTGATTTTTGTCGTAAAATAGAAATGAAAGTGGAAGAAAAGCAATATGTGTTTTGTATTGTATCTTATATATTATGTTTAATATTAGTTAATTCGCACCAAATGAAAATTGTAATGTCTGGAAAATTGTAATGTCTGAAAAATATTATTTACAAACTTTTTCTTTCTGTTTCAGAATATCTCTCATCTGTGACTGCCTTTGCTGTGGTGAGTCATTTTACATTTCTGTTTATGGTATTATTTAGGTATTTAGTTGTGTGCTATTTTATATAAGTGAGTATTTCCTTTTCAATTCGCAGAAGTTTTAATTGGGCAGCTGAAAGTGCGATTTGATTTAAAAGGAACTCCTAGGATAATTCTTGAAGTACTTAAATGTCTTTTAGTTTTTGCAAAAAATTGATCAGGAAATTTCGGAATATTTTTAACACAAAAATTACGATTCCTTTATTAACCTGATTTTTTTTTTAAATAACTTTATTTCAGGAAACATGAATAAAATATGAACTTTAAAAAAATTTAGAAAATTTTATTTTGGATAGTTTAATTCCAAGCATACCCACTTCGAATTCTGTAAAATATTTATGATTTAATTTTTTTCAAAAAATACGTCCAAGTTTGAAAAAAATTTTGGAGCTTTAATAGAGCAAATTCTGTTTTAAATTCAGGTTGGAAGGTTTCAGCAAATTGTTTGGATCTATATACTTAGTACGCCAAATTTGTAACATAAAATCGCTTAAGGGTCCTTTTAACCTTGATTGCTCGAATTTTGATTTCAAATTTAAAAAAGCACTTAGTTAAAAAAAATTCAGAATGTTAATGAAAGCTTTGCCTTTATATTAAATTTGTTGAATTTGCAGCATAAAACAAATAGTGCTTAATGTAGGTACTTTCTAAAACTCTAAGATTATTGTATTTTATTTATTTATATTTAAGTATCTAATTTCAAATTTTTCTTTAAGGCTCCTTTTTTATTATTTTAGAATGCATTCTTCAAGGCTCGAACAAGGCTAAGAAGGCTCATGTTAAACAAATTCTTCCTGAAATAAAATTAAAATCCCTTTGTTGAATATTAAGCATTCCATTAATTTGTTGCATGGGAAAGCACATCCTGATGATGGATTTTTGTATCTTAAAAATCACGATTTGATATCAGGAGAAAACGAAGAATAAAACAAAGATTTTACTGAAGATTTCTAGGATGTTTTGGTTTCTCCTGTATCTGTAGTGCTCTTTTTCTTCAAGTATAAAAAATATCGATTTTTCAAATTATTTTCGTTTTATTGATTGGTTAACTCATCTTAAATAAATTTCAGCTTCAGTTTTTTAAACTCCTTTTTTACCATTTGCAGTCAAGCAAATGTCGAACTTTTCAGATATTCGATTCAACCTAACTAATTTATTTTCTGTATGTTATTCGTAACGATGATTTTTACATTTGTTTAGTTTTTATGATTTATTTGGAAATATTTCGGATTTCAGAAAAATAGTGTTCTAAAAATTTGCAATTTAATAAAGCATAAAGTATCAATTTTTTTTTATTTCATTTCTTCGAAAATATAAATTTAACTTCACTCAAAATTAAGCTTCAAACATAAATAAAATCCTAGATGGATTTACCTAAAACCTTTAAACTTTTTAAGGATCTCCGGTAATTTCAAATAATGGAATTCAGCTGAAAGCATTTCAAAAATTGTTACATAGCTATTCATAGTATGTAACGCCAATGCTCAACCTCTTCAAATATTAAAAATAGAATTTTAAGTTTTTAGCGAAATAATTTTTATAGAACGAAGAAAAATCAGCTGAGGATGTTTCAGTTATTTAAATTCGTGTTTTGCATCTTCAGCTATGTTCAGGTATTACCTAAAAATCAAAAATTAATTTCCAAGTAATCAATTGAAAATGTTAAAATGTTGACAATAAAGGAAACTTAAACTTGGGAAAGTACTTTGAATGAAATCCTATATTTTTGGGTTTTATTTAATATCTGAAACTGAACATTTATTTAGCTGAAAAAGCATAAAATGAATATAAGAAAAAACTGAAATATTTGCAGCTAAATACATAGTTTCGGGATATATGTATTATGAAATCACGAACCTAATAATCTGTATTTTTATAAATCTGAGGAAGTTAGTCGTTACAGTTACTAAGAGAAATTAATTCCTGAAGAATATTCGTTGAAACCTTCCAAACTTAACAAATTAACAAAATACTTCGAACAAAGTCTTTGATCCTTTGGTTTTATGTAATATCTGAAATTAAATAATTACTCAACTGAAAAAGCGAAACAGGAATTAAAAAAGCACTGAAATATTCTCAGCTGATTTTTTATAGGATGTACGAGTATTATCACATCAGGAACCTACGGTATTTTTTCAGGATTTTTATTATTAAATCAAGAACCTAATAATTTGTAATTTTTTTATTTCGAGAGGTTGGTCGTAACGGTTGCTAAGAAAAATCCATTTCTGAAGAATTTTTGTTTAAAAAAAATGTTTAAACATAGAAAATTTTCAGCTGAGTATCAAATGAATTTTCAAGCAAGCAAATTATAGTGTTAAAATATTCAAGAAGAAAATAGGTACCTATATATGCGGCGGGAAACTTTTTGGAAACAACAACTTTAGAAAGATTTCTTTTAGACTGGATATTCAACACCTACTAAGATAAAGTTTGAACGGTCCTATGAAGTTTTCTTTAATTAAATGGTTTCTCAAATTCGAGATCTATTGGTAAACAATCTAACTTAAAAGGATTCTCAAAAGTTTTTATGTTAAAAATTGGGCATCGTATTTACTACAATTTCTGCAACTTTCCAGACTGAATTTAAAACCAAATTTCCCGGCAACTAGATTTTTGCTGAAACTTGCATGTGTTTTTAATAAACTAAATCACAAATATTTAATACAATTTGGAAGAGCTTTAATAGTTATTTGTATGCTAAGGCCGCGAAATTCCATTTTAGCGTACCGAGAGAAAAATTGTCGCCGAGGCCGCTTGCGGCCGAGGCAAGACAATCTCGAGGGCGCTAAAGAATTTCGCGGCCGAAGTATACACAACATTTTTTGTGCAGCCGTAAAAAATACATACAACTGACATATTCATATTTCGCGGCCTTACCCTTAGTAACGGCCGTTAAAATATTTCGCGGCCGTTACTAAGGGCAAGGCCGCGAAATCGGATTTCGCGTCCTGTATTGCGTACGCGAAATGACCACTTCGCGTCCGGCTGCACAAAATAGTTATTTGTATGCTAAGGCCGCGAAATTCCATTTTAGCGTACCGAGAGAAAAATTGTCGCCGAGGCCGCTTGCGGCCGAGGCAAGACAATCTCGAGGGCGCTAAAGAATTTCGCGGCCGAAGTATACACAACATTTTTTGTGCAGCCGTAAAAAATACATAATAAAACTGACATTTTCATATGTCAACTCTCATTTGTCAAATAAGTGACGTTTAGTTTAACGGCCGTTACCCTTAGTAACGGCCGCGAAATTGTATTTCGCGGCCGTTACTAAGGGTAACGGCCGTTAAAATATTTCGCGGCCGTTACTAAGGGTAAGGCCGCGAAATCGGATTTCGCGTCCTGTATTGCGTACGCGAAATGACCACTTCGCGTCCGGCTGCACAAAAAAAACATTAATGGGATCTTACTTTTGTATGTTTGGAATTAAACTTCGTAAATTAAACTTTTCTTAAACAGTTTTGTCAGGTTTGTTCTGATTTTTCAAAAATTCGCACTAAAATAATTTGTAAACATTTAGGAAAAACCGCGTTTTTTTGTTAAAAATTATACACCAAATTAATAAAGTCTAATACTGAAAATCCCAAAGTCATTTTAGGAATTATCGTAAGACGATCGATTCAATCAAGGTATATTTTTGAATAAAAGACTAAAATAATTTTTAAATTTTAATTACAAGTTGTCTGTTTTCTTTTAATTTAGCCACTAAATTTTTCAAATCAAATAAAATTAAATTAAAATTGATTTAAAAAATTTCTTAAGTATAATATCCGCCTAAATTATAAAACGTCAAACTTGCCACAGAAAACGTTCAGAAGATATTCAAACATTCCAAGCTGATTTCCTGAATTTTATTCTAAAATTAGAACGCGCATTAAAAAAATGGTATTAAACAAAACTCAAGAGATTTCGGTAAAAGGTTAGACAGACTTGATTTTTATTTCACTTTAACGATTATTAAAAAAATTGTATTTGGAAAAATATTACCACCGCTGGGACTCAAAAATAATCCCTAAAGCAATCTTTTAAAGTTTAAAGCTTTAAAAATTTATTATTTTAATATTTGAAAAGGAACGTTTTGAACTTTCCTTAAATGAATTTACGTTCTGAAATCGAAATATTTTCCAAATAGTTTAAATTTATAGGTTCCTTAAAAATTACTGCAAAACTGTGGATATTACATCTACAATGATCAAGTTTTGGAATATTTCCTGAAAATTTCTCAACTTAAAGTTTTAAAACTTCTCCGAACAAACCTCGATTCAGAAATTTTAAAATATTTTTCGAAAAAAAATCATAAAAAGATCAAAAACGTTCCAAAAATAAAATAATTTTTACGAAATATCTGAAGTATTTAAGTACTTATTTATCTAAAAATGTGAAACAGAAATTCTAAAAACTGAAACATCCTCAGCCTCTTCAAGGTATATTATAAAGTCGGCGAAAACAATCTTAAAAATCTATTTTTTAATATGTGAAGAGGTCCATACTTTACCTCTAAGAAAAAGTAAGGTGAAAGTGCTTATTTATTTATTTATTTATTTATTGAAATTCTCCAGACAGGTATTATATTTGAAACCGAATTTTACCGTAATTAAAATTGAACTTAAAGTGAAGATTTATATTTTTAAAGAAAATAAATAAAAAAATTTGGGTAGTTTATGCTTCCTTAAAATTTTCAAAAAACTTTTCCTGAAATCAGGTATATCTTTCGGAACTCACTGATACTGTTAAATAAATCATACAAAAAATCGAAAAATGTCCAAATAATCGTTACGAATAAGTTTTAGAAAATAAATTAATTAGTGTGAACTGAATACTGAAAAGTCCGACATTTTTTTAGATGAAAATTGTGAAAAAAGAGGTTAAAGAACTGAAACATTATCAGCCAAAATTTGTTCAGTGCATGTTAAGAAATCAATATAACGAAAAGGATATAATTATATATTTTTATAACTGAATAAGTTGGACATTACAGGTACGGGAAAATCCAAAATCTTCAGAGAAATCCCCGTTTTCTTCCTTACTTTGAAAAATATCACTTCCACTGGGATTTCAACCACTGGCATTCGGCTTACAAAACTATTACTTCCAAACTGACTCCTTACATATTTCTAAAATGCATATCATTTTTGTTTAATGGAAAATGTCAAATTCAATAACTTTTTGTAATTTTTCTTCAACTGATTTACATCCCGAATTGGAAATATTTTCCAAATAGTTTAGGTTAAAGCAAGTCGTTTCTTAGAAAAACGATGGGCATTACGCTTGCTATAGTTTCAAAATATTTTCCAAAACTTCTTTATCAAATTTTCAAAAAATGTCCGAGTAGTTTTATAAAAAGTAAAATTTTCTTAAGATTTATTTTCAATTTCTGAAAACCAAGATTTTTTGGGGAATTAACGTAAAAACAGGTTTTGGATATCTAATTTACTCCACGAATAATAAACAAAGAAAAACCGTTAAAAAGCTTTTTATCGTAAACCCATGTTAATTGTTATTTAGGACGTGGGAGGATCTTTTTACAGTATAGAAATGTTTTTCTTTTATATAATTTTATCTTCTAATTATAATGAATACTGAAAGAGTGCTTGGGGTGGTTATTGTTTACTTTTAAGTATTTAATCAACGCGTAAAATTCCTATTTTTGTTACTTCAAGTGCCTAGTTGTGTTTCAAGTAAATTAAATTTAAAAATCAAATAAACAAAATCTGAAAGAAAAAGCTGTAGAAGGTTTAATTAGAAAACTTTAAAAAATATTTCAGTTAAACTTTCGCCCCTGAAATTTTACCTTGTTTTTTTTGTTGTACCGGACATTTTTAAATACAAATTTCTAGTACCTGGAGATCTCTAAACTAAATCCAGACATTTATTTCTCTCTCTGTCTACTTAGACAGTCGCTATGCTACACTACACTACACTACTATACTCAAACACTGTCAGCTTTGCACATTTTTCTCCACTTTAGTCTATCGTTTGTGAGTTTCACTGCACTATTCCATGATATTTCTTTACATTCCAATATCCTTACTACTCCCTTATTGCATGAAGTTATAGATCTTCCCGTGGGTCTCATACCTGTAGGTCTGGCGCTCCATATCTTTTTAACTGCCCTCTCATTGGTCATCCTTCTAACATACCCAAACCATCTCAGATGTTAGTTTTTAACTCTTCTCTGGTTATATCACAGTTTCTCAGACCTTCCCATTTTGTGACACCCGTTAACCTCCGTAGCAAGAGCATTTCGCAGGTCTGCAAGCGTTGGTGTTGCCTTTCACTGATAGTCCAAGATTCGCTACCATATAGCAGCGTTGGGATGCAAATGGTATTATAAACTTTTAATTTAGTTTTCTGTAACCTTCTTGGAAAGAATTGCCTTGTTAATGGCATAGTAAAGTCTTGTCGCTAAATATCATCGATCCCAGATATTTAAAGTGTTCTTGTTTTTAATCTGTTCGCCTTCTAGTTTAATTTCAACCTGTCTTCTTCCTCTACTTACTACCATTGCTACTGCCTTTTTCTTTACTGATTGCTATCCGAAATGATTTTAATGCCTGATTCCATAAGTCTAAATGCCTTTGAAGTTTTTCCTCAGGTCATTTTCATTCATTTCCATTTCTATAATACCATCCCATATTGCTGTATTAAAGGCATTTTTAATATCGAGCAGTACCATAATGCAATATTTCCTGTTTTTTTGAGGCCACCATTCTTACCCTCTGCACTATTTTCATAACCTTCTCCATGGTGTCTACGGTCGACCGACCCTTCCTAAAGCCATTGTCGTTCTGAGAGGTCTCCCTTTTCTTTTACTTCACTCCTCAGTCTTCTTGTTAACAAGTGTTACATTACTTTTCCCATTACGCCCAATAGACAGATTGGTCTGTATTTCTTTTTCCCGCCCCCTTTTCTATGAGAGCCAATCTCGCCTTGTTCCACATAATTGGTAGTTCCCTTCCGTTAGAATCTTGTTCATAGTATAGAGTGCCACTTCCGGGTCTGCCTTAATAGCCGCTTTCACTATTTCTGGAACCTATCGGGGTGAGGGGCCTTTTTTCTTTTAAATCTTAAGTGGCCGTCATTAGCTCATCCATTGTAAATGGTATTATCTCCGCTTACCCTGCACCCGTTTCACCCCATTTGATTTCTTTAGAGGCAGGAAACAGCTCCCTAACGATTTTATCTAGGGCCTCTTCCTTTAATATCGTTCTGTTCTTGGTAGTACCCTCATTCTTTTTCTGTTCCCCCTTACCATGGCTCTTCTTGCACTGGTACATTCCTTCATCATTTCCGATAGTTCATCGCTCCACCAGTATACAGTTTTTTTGCTAGTGTTTTGTTCTATACGTTAATTATTATGTCCATATATTCCTCCGCACTTATATTTCTTTGTGTTTTGTCTAGCTCTTCTCTTAGCTTATTTTAAAAGCCTTTTAGCGGCTTTTCATTTATCCTCCATCCCATTACGTCTTTTCTTTTTGGGTTTCCCTTTTAGGTTCTATTTCTCCGATCTCAATTAGGCTACTTGAGTGGTCGCTCAAGTTTTCATGTTCTATCACCCCCCTTTCTTGCTTTGTTTATAATATCTTCGGAACAGAGAGTCTCCTCTGGTAAAAGTTGGCGTGTTTCCTCTGTTAATTACTGGTAATTGGTTTTGTGCCGATCATTCTACTAGAATCACACACTGGCTGTAACTGCCAGTACCCAATCAAAACTTGTTGCATGTTAGGTATACATACAACTCTTTGAGATTTCATCCATTATAAGACTGAATAGAAGAGGGCTGGGATTCCTCTTTTCTGTTCTCACGTAATCTCTCGTAATCTTGTAAATAGTTTTTATGGAACTTATTAGATTTTTGTTTACATTTCTTTTTAATAGGATCTACCAGCTTTTTTGTCTTGGAACAGTGTCAAATGCCTTTATTAAATCGATAAAGCATAGGTACAAGCTTTTATTAACTATAAACAATTGTTTTCTCGCAGATTTGTCTTAGAGCAACGAGCATACTGGGTATCTTCTAATTGATGCGCAGTAATCACTCTCAATTTCTGTGTGAGTATTCTTTCATATACTTTAAACGGAACACTAAGTAATGAGATACCGCGATAGTTATTGCAAACCTATTGTCTCCTTTCTTATATGGGGGTAAAACTATTGCCATTTGTCAATCCCTAGGAATCGATTTAAATGTTTCCACGCTAATGTAATCACTCTGGGCAATAAATTTAATCCCTTCTGTCTCATAGATTTGAGCATCTCAGGTTTGATTTTATCATGTCCTGCAGCTGGCAGCCAGGGTAGCTTAGTCAAGTAAGTGGCTGACAGGGTTCGATTCCAGCGGTGGTCATAGTATTATGGAGCCGATTTGAGTCGAATTCGTTAGTTAAGGCTTAGGTTTAAGGTGTGTTGTGAAATGAAAATTTTGAAGGTACAAATCTAAAGAAATTTGAGTTGGTGTGACTGAGAAAAAACTACAAATGTTTATTCAAACCACCGACTCGACTGTGCAACGGTTTATCCATCTTTCCTTGTATTTTAATTAATGAATTTAGCGAAAAAAGATATTTTATATAAAACCAAAAAGTACAACGAACTTCTAAACCCTAACGTATTCAATATTTCTCATGCTTATCAAAATAAAAATTACCGGCCACTGTTAGTTTTTTCAGTAAATTTGCTGAAAATATCGAAGAATCTGTTTATAAAAACTCGAGCCGAGGATATTTTTTTTCGAACAGCAGTGCGTGTTTTTCCTCAATTTATCTTTAATGATCCTTAATAACATAATTTAAATTTTTTTGCTTCACAAGCGTTTTCCACTAAATTACCTACGATAATTTCACTCATCACGTAATAAAAACCAAATAAGGTAGAATCGGGCTGGTGAATTTTTCCCATTTTCCTGCCGAAATTGTATTCTGATCTCCAAAGCTGTTACTGTTTGAATTCAATAGTGCGTCGATGTAAATTTGATGCTATAACATTATATGTCCTTTTTTTCCTCAAATATGTTACATACGCAAGATAGAATAAAATATTCTCAGCAACGTACAAATAATCGTTAATAATTTGATTTGAGCGTTTCCCCATTAAATCGTCTGCTAAGATCAATCGCTTTCTGTTAATATTTTTTGTGCGTGCTGATGTTGATGTATTCCCCTCTCTCTCTCGTCCACTCTCCTTGTCTTTCTTCTACCTTTTTTTTCCTTATAATAACGCAAACGTTTTACTCGGATTTAACACACCTTTTACGTGCTTTTATTATTCTATCACATTAAACGTTTTTTATGTTATTTTAAAAGCTTTATATTGACCGGCGCGCTTTAGGCTCCTACACATTTTCTCTTGTAATTCCCTGAGATTCTAGCAAATGTTTATTATGATACTTCCCATTCTCTTTGTTCGCTATCAATCAATCACATTCCTTTTGTTTGCAACGCTCACGAATTCGTGATTCTTTTTATCATCTCCTCATTCTCGGTCTCTTTTCAATGCGAATTTTTAAATCGAAATCTTAACGTCCGTTTGATTGAATTCCGCCTGTTGGCGTTTGAATAAGTAAATCGAACGCTTTTGTGCTGTTTTACGAATCGATAACAGGAAGCTGTAAAGTTTTTAATAGGCGATATTAACAGAGTGCCAACGTACTTTTATCACTCGCATAAAATTGTTACTACACACACAAAACCCACTGATATGATCGTAATGATAATAAAATGAAATTTCCTTTATAAAATTTACGCTTAAATTGATGCGACGGTTCGCTTCGATTTTTATTTTTTTTACTTTCACGACTTCCGGTCGAAAATGGGATTGGGATTGGTTTTTCGATTCTAAAAATTATATTCTTTTGAAGTTCACTTTTTTCTGTTACACACATTCCAAAATGTTGTAATTTTTCATGATGAGTGACCTCAAAGGACTGCCGGTTTTGAAATAGTAGGGAAAATATTTGTCAATCATCAAACTCAAAGTTGAATTTCCCAAATTTGTAAAAAAAATTCGTTAATTCGAAGTGAAAATATTTGAAAGCTACAGCACTGCATGTCTGAAACTTTAGGCAAAAAGTATTAAATTTTCAGTGTTTTCAAAAACTTGTAAATTTAAAATTTTTGAAGCACAAAATTTTAAATTGTCAAACTTTTTCGCTTTTGGCATTTGCTTGTTCCTTGATTATTTCTTAGATTTATTAAACTTCCTGGTGAAACTAAATAAGAATATTGAAAATTTATTCAAACTTCTGACTCCCTCGTGCGTCTGTCTACTGTTGCCTTAACGAACAGTTTTGAAGCTAAACCAACATTTTTTTTTAAATTTTCTTTGAGGCATAAAATCCAGTCAAACGTATTCCATGCGTTTGTCACAAAATATGCCATTTCAAGAATGTCTAGATTTGTCAACAGTAATATCACAAGTGACTAGAATTTTACCGCCATTTTTTTGCTGTCATGAAAACGACTGCTTGTTGCGACGATTTTTTAAAGCAACAAGCAAGAGTGATCATGACGGCAAAAATTGCCTGTAAAATTCTAGTCACGAATGGTATTCGGCATGACAATTTCTCGAACTATAATGAAATACTTGTCACTCAAAAAATTTTGACAGACGTTGTCTCTAAGCAACGAGGAAAACTTCACTAGTGGTGAAATTATCAGAAGTAATACCACAAGTGACTAGAATTCTACCGGCAATTTTGTTGCTGTCATGAACACGACTGCTTGTTGCGAAGAAAATCGTCACGAGTGCGAAATTTTTTTACAATTTTAATCAAATTAAATACCGTGAAACTGACATTTTCAAATTATGATTAATATTTATAAATGTGGAAGAGATTTTTGTAGTCACTTATTTATAAACTTCGATTTAGTCCACATCTTCAACTTTATATTCATAACGATTAATATTTAATTATACATTAAAAACTGTTTGTTACTTAGCAACCTAATTTTCTGATCACGTGTGCGAAAGTAACCAATCAGAGCAACATTACACTGAAAATTTTTTGGTTAAAAAATTATCCAATTGAATTCCTGAATTTAATTTGAAAATGTCATTTTCACGGTAGCATTTAATTTAATTAAAATTGCAAAAAATTTTCTCACCGAATATCCCTCGATCATTGATAAATAACTTATAATTTTACCACAACTACCTCAAGCACGTTTGCTAGGGATATCAGTATAATCTTGTTCTGATTGGTTACTTTCACACACATGATCAGAAATTCAGGAATTCAATTGGACTATTCAACTCATATGTCATCTGTCAAAAATCAACCAATCAAAATGCAAGATTTGACGTTTTTGAGCCAATCAAAACGAATTGTATCGACAGTTTTCACTAGAAAAAATTGTCGATAAAATTTCACTAGTGATACGAAGCGATAATTTTTTGAAAACAGTTTATTGCTAGTTATATCCAACAGAAAACAATTTTCAAGTAAACAAACTTGAATGTGGACTAATTTATGAAAAATGATTCGATGGAAATGATTTTTTTTTCGTTGAATAGTCCCGCAAATACCATTCGTGGTTAAAGAATTGTAGATTATTTTTGCTGTAAAATCACTCATGTACCTTTTGATTGCGAATACCACTCGTGCTGCGCACTCGTGATGTTACAGCAAAAAAATAATCGACAATTCTTTGACCACTCGTGGTATTGTAAGTGATAATTTTTTAACCAAAAAATTTTCTGTATAAATATCCTGATAACAACCCCTGAAAACTTTTCTACTAAAACCGTTTGTAGTTTTTAAACAATAAAGATGAACATTATTTTGTTATTAGTTAATATTTAAAGATCTAAACTGATAATTTTGAAATTATATTCAGGCAAGTTTTCACCAATAATCGCATCTTTCTTCAATAGTTTCATCCATGTACTTCCGACTTTGTCTAATAACAAATGTCTATCAATGCATTTATCCTGAATGATCTGAATATTTACAAATAATTTCTTAAATAAAGTGTTATTTATTTTTTTATAACATTTTATCTTAACCAAACAGAATATTTTGAAATGAAACTTAGGTATCTTTAGATTTTTTTAAGTTGAAATTGCGTGGGTAATGATTTGTAAATTCAGTTTTAAAGTTTTTTCTGAACAGTTGTATTATTCGTTATTTTTATAAAATGATCCTGAAATTTTATACCTGAAATAAAATTCTTTGTTGGCGCTTTAAAAGTTTCCTTTCACATTTTCAAGTTTCAAAACAATAATAAGCAAAATTAGTTAGTTTAAGGTCTTGTCTGTTACTACAGAACTAAATTCTTTCAGTTTCCAGAAAGTAAGTAACTCATCAGCTGAAACACTGAATACAAGATTGGCATAAGCTTCAGCTTCCAGAATTCTGTGTTCAGAATTCTTCCAATGCTGAACATTGAACATCGCCCAGAATTTTAGCTTGAAGTCTCCCTCTGCTACTTCCCCCTTTTTTTATATATTTATACGAGGCTGTTTCAAATGAAATCCGGATTTGGTGGGTAAAGCTGTATTTATTCAATAAATTTACAAATTGACATATTATTTCTCTACGTAATCTCCTTGCCTCTCAATACACTTTTTCCACCGGCCCGGCCTACTAACGCTTCAATTCCATCTGAGAAGAATTTCTTTGGCTTTGGGTTTTACGCTCTCGTCGTTTCAGAATTGCAGTCCACCTAGATCCTTTTTTAATGCTCCGAAAATATGGTAATCACTTGGGACTAGGTCTGGAGAGTACGGTGGATGTTCAATCACTGTAAATCCAAGTTTTTCAATTGTTTCGGTGGTTACTTTTGCACTTTTGCAGTATGAGGACGCGCGTTGTCAGGTTGAAGAAAAACACCTTTTGACGAAGGTCCACGACGTTTGGTCCTTATTGCTGGTTTCAGGACATCTTTTAATAGAGTACAGTAGGTAGAACTATTAACTGTAGTACCTTTGGGTATGTAATCTTCAACAACAACGCCATTCTTATCCCAAAATACAGTCAATATCACTTTAGCTGCGGTTTCGGTGAAGATGCATGACGCCATTCTTTGCTCGACTGTTTGCACTCAGGTTGATAATCGTGCACCCAACTTTCATCACCAGTCACTATCCTGTCCAGAAAAGCCTCTCCATCGCTCTCATACCGCTGCAGTAGATCAATGCATGCCTAAACTCTTCGTTCCTTAAGTTCGGGAGTCAAGTGCTTTGGAACCCATCTTGCACACCTTATGAAATTTAAGCTTTTCCACAACAATATTATGAGCTGAACCAAAGGTGATATCCATTTCTGAAGCGATATCCTTAATTTTAATTCGTCTGTTTCGATAAATTAGCTCTTGTTCTCTAGTGTGATTACGCGATTCACTTGTCCTGGTTGCGGTGCGTCTACTACACTATCACATCCATTTTTAAACTTATTGCAAATACGCTTGATCGAGCCATACAACTACCACTATACACAATAACCAGTCTTCTATAAATTTCAGAAGGATTAATACCTTCAGCAGTTAAAAATCTTATAATTGAGCGCATTCTATATATGAGCTTTCAGTTTGGGTCTATATTTATAACATTTCCAGTTGTTTTCTGAAGTTTTGTAATATAAAGTTCAAACTTTCTTAACTAATTTTTCTTTAAGAATTCTGTTATAATTTTCTAAATCATTTTTAACGTTTTATAAATAATTCTTTTTTATAATTTTGTTGGTAGGTTCGTGGAGGTTAAAATTCAAAGTTTTTCACTTTAGTGTTATCAATTTCAATTTTGTATTTATGGAATCTTCTGTGTCTATTTCAGGCCACAAAGCCATTATTTTGAACTATAGAAACATTGAGAAAGTCCTGCTTATTTTCTAATTGAAACTTTTTGGCTTTTTATAGCAAAAGTATTTTATTTTTTTTAAATTATTGTTCAATAATTTTTATGGGAATTTCTGTCATAATTTTCTAAACAGCTGTTTTCTTAGGTTTTTTTTAATGCGTTTTAATAATGTAGCTGCAAGTATTGAAGTTTTTCATCTCTGAATTTTTGTGTAAATTTTTTATATTTATTGCATTTCCAGATCTGTATGACTTTAAAAGCCATAATTTTGAATTACAATTTTTGTAATTTATTCTTTCGAACATTTTAAGTTACACTTTTATTTGAATTATCCAATCATAATAATATTTTAAATGATTTATTGTTATTTTTCTAAGAATTCAGTTTATAATTGTTCTTAATTTTTCAAAGCGTTGTTTTCTTTTTTAAATAACCTTGTTAAGTTTGTAAAGTTTATCACTGTTTACAGTTTCAGTTTTTTTTAAACATAATTTTCGCTTGTATTACAACCATAAAACCCGCAACTTTCAGAAAGTCCTGCTCGTTTTGTAGTTTAAACTTTTTAGATTTTAATGTCAAACTTATTTTGGTAACTTTATATAATATTTTAATAGACTTTTAAATATTTTTTTAAGAATCTGTAGAAGTTTACTACAATTCTAAGATTCTCATATTTTGAACGTCCAAATTTAGAAATAAACTTGAACGGAAAGACTGATAAATTTTCCAGAGCTTAAGCAAAAGCTGCAGAACCAAAATATTCATACCAAACTAAAAAAACAGCAGAACTGCTAAACTTATGAGGTGATCTTAACAGAACCCAGATTGCTTTTTCCTGCTTGTCCTTATATTCACAATTTCCACAAAATTTATAGAAAATGAAACTCGTATAGGAACTATGAAAAGTGTTTGCGCGTGTTACAAACTTCCCCACTTTGTCAGTCATCGTTCTTAATCTTAATATTTGCCCGTTTAATTCCGTTGAACGTTCTTTGGAGCATCTGAAGCGCGAATATTACAATCAAATACCTGTGTGAATACTAACTCGTATTCATATCAGCGTACATCCAGCATCTGTTTCAGTCAATATTAACTTTTCCCTCTTTAATCAACTTCTTGTAAGTTACGATATTTACTTAAACTTACTCGTACGACGAAGTAGATTCATATCTATTTCCATCATTTCGAGTTGCATGAATAACTTTTCCTATTAAAATAGGCTCGGCGTTATTAAATGAAATTTCTACCCTTCTTTCTTGTCAAAGGCGGTGCTTTCATTTATAGTAATTGGCATTTTCAAAATTCACTAATTCAAATTCGTAAGTCTTTTAAATTAACCAATTTTCTAACTCTCTAATTAAAATTTGGTTATTGTCTTCGCTCAGGGAATATCCTTTAATCAAACGTACAAGGGTATAAAACAAATAACGATACAGTGTAAACGGTGAGATAATTCAGGTTGAAATTAATATGCAGCGAAGTTCATGAACAATGTAAGTTAGTTTCTCGTGTCAGTGTAAATAGTTGAAACTTAGAGCTATTTGTATACCTACACCTGACAAACACGCACCTAACTGTGAATGAAGGGCAGTTAGCGATCCAGGGTAATAATTAAACCCCAAACACAGAGCTTCTCCGACTAATAATTTATTGCTCTAAATTTAGGGCATCTTCAGGGACTTTCGTTTGACGTCTAACTACAGTTCAATAAAGAGATTCGTTCCTTCGTTCATCTGCTTGCTTGGTTCGTTTAGTTCGGTTTGTTTCTGTGATCGTTAATTGCGCGAATTTCGGTTCTCGGTTTAACTGGGTTTACTTTCATAATTAAAAATGTTGGATTTTATTAAAACAGTGACTGTGCTAACAAAATCCAAAATTATAAATTAATTTAAATATTGAAGAAAAACCAAAAATTCATTCAGTCCAGTTTGGGAACTTTGACTTCCGAACTGGATTAGAATTTGAGGATATAAAATAAATCCTGAAAATGAAAGTTGAAATTATTGTTTGTTTGTTATCGTTAACCTCTTATACCTTTCGGTATCGAGGCCGGTGCGTTAAGGTATGAGTTTCAAAAGCATTCTAGTTTCAGTTTAGGGAAATATTTTTTTCTGAAAATTCAAAATTTGTCTACTTTGGTTTTTTAAACCTGAAAACCTTGGCTTTCCATTTTAACAAAGGCATTAAGATTGATTTTGCATATCATCTTTCTAGTCTGAAAATTTTAGAAATTTTGAATAATAATAATCAGAGTTTAAATTTCAGGGCCGCAATAAACTGAAATTTATACATGCCAGTTTGTGGTCCCGCGAGTCTCTAATTATTAAATCTGAATTCAGATTCAAATTCAGAAAATATTTACTGAGCCTTTAAATCTAAAAAAGCCTTTCAAAGGATAGATTGTACACATTTCCCTCTTTGCTAGAATATTTGAGAAATTTCAGTAAAATTTTAGCTTTGCAACTGAATTTCAAGCTTTCTTCATTATCTGAATTTGAAAACTTTCTGTTCAAGTTTTATTATCGATAATACTTATTCTAAAATATTTCATCAGCTTTGTTTTTCTGACATTTACAAAGTTACATTGTATTACAAAATCTAATTTTAAAAGTTTTAGAAATTAATTTGTAGTTCTTGAAATTCGCATTTTTCCGCTGAATTGATCCTGAAAGCACAGACGTTTTCAGCCCGTGCAAAATTTTTTAAATTATTTTTGCAATAAAAAATTCTGCCTTTGTATTTTTGTAAACTGAAATATTTAGTGTGGTTTTACACATACTCAACCTAACCTGAAAATTGCAAAAATTTTGGAAAATTGTAGTTTAAATTTTACGATTTGTGATAAACAGAAAATGTTCATGTTAGGTTTCTTCTTTCTTTGCAATTTAACAAGTTTGTTATTTATTATTTCTTTTTTATTTAAAGGGCTGGCATTCAATTTAAGACGTTTAAATATTTGTAAATGAATTAATTAATTGTTTATTATTTCTGAACTGCGCCTCAAAATTCAGCTGTTTTCAGCAATTTGAAGATTTGATGTTACCTATTTTCAGCCTTCAAATTTAAAAATCTTGTTTTAAATTTCAAGATCTGCAACAAAATTAAAAAATTTTAGCTTTTACAAAAGGTCGCAAATTTCTGTTACAAAGGAAATATTTAGTTTGGCTCATATTTACAAGATCTAGATCTAGACTGATCAACCCAAAAGGACGCAAATTATTAAGAACAATCCAAAGAAATAACTTCGGTTATCTCTCATTGGCCCAGCGATACACACAAACTATCGAATTTGCTAGAATATGTAATTATCAATGAAATAGCTAACCACAGATCTCTTCTCCTGTCATTGTCACCGTTAGCACAACAATAACTACAAAAGGAACACCCATTAGACTATGTACTAAAAATACCGATTGGGATCACTTTAGAAACTGGGAAGAAAACATTAATCTAGCTATTAGGATTAAAGATACTCAAGGTCTCGACGAAGCAACTCAATATCTAACCACCATAATACAATCAGCTGCTTGGCAAGCCACTCCTACTATTAGTAATAACAATCCTGAAGTCACTAACATCCCTCGTCATGTACGAGACCTTATCACTGAGAAACGTAGAGTTCGAAAAAAAAAATGACAAACAACAAGAAACAGACAAGACAAAACAACCTACAACAGACTAACTCATCAGCTTCACAATCCGCTTACGGAAGCACAAAGCTATCCCCTAATGACCATTCAATCTGGAAAGCAACAAAGAAATTCAAGAAGCTCATAGTAGCAATTCCACCAATTAGAAAACCTGATGATACCTAGGCCAGAACAGATAAAGGTAAAACAGATGCATTCGCAAGACAATTATGACGACACCCAAATCGAAGATTTTCTGAATGCTCTGTGTCAGCTTTCACTGCCAATGAGGCCCTTCTCACCTTCTGAAATTCACCAGCAAACTAAACTCACAAGCACTAGAAAAGCCCCTGGCTATTATCTGATCGTAGGAGAAATACTGCAACATCTTCTGCTAACCACCATATACAACAGCATAATGAAATTAACCTACTTTCCGATACTACGGAAGTACGCTCGGATCATTTATGATTAGAAAGCCTGGCAAAGCACCCAACCAACCATCCTCCTATAGACCCGTAAGCTTACTACCCCTAATGTCAAAAATATTTGAAAGACTCTTGCTTAAAAGAATAAATGAAACGGTAAATCTCAATCAGATAATTCCACCTTATCAGTGCGGTTTTCGCAAAGCCCACTCTACAATTCACCAAAGCCATCGGATCATTAACCAAATAATGGAAAGTCTTGAATCCAAAAAATTAAGTGCAGCTGCATTCCTAGACATCAAACAAGCCTTCGATAAAGTCTGGCATAAGGGTTTGTTGTTCAAGATCAAATTACATTTCACAAGTCAGATCTATTTAGTGCTAAAATCATACCTTGCTGAGAGGGTCATTCAAGTAGCAATAAACACTGCAGTTTCGGATTACCACCACATTAAGTCAGGAGTTCTGCAAGGTAGTGTTATCGGACCGCTGCTATACCTGATTTACTCCTATGACTTGCCAACCACAGAGAACACCTTAATTGCCACGTTTGCGGATGACGTAGCCATCTTATCAACCAATGAATCAATTGAAGTTGTAGCAGAATTTCTACAATACCATCTCGATCTTCTGCAAGATTGGACCAACAAATGGAGAACAACGGTCAACAGTTAAGAATCCGCACAAATAACCTTCAAAAACAGGCGCTTAGTCTGTCCGCCAACTAGGTTTAACAACGCCCCAATACCAATAAAATCCGAAATAAAATACCCCGGGATGGGGTTGGAGCACACACATCAAAAATAAAGAGGAAACAGCTAGATTTGAAAATCAAACAAATGTACTGGCTAATTGTAAGGCGATCGCAGCTATCTTTATCAAACAAGTTACTCCTCTACAAAACAATATTGAAGCCCATATGGACCTACGGGATTCAGCTTTGGGGCTGTGCAAAGGCACCCCACACCAAAATTCTCCAGAGGTTCCAGTCCAAGATCCTTTGCATGATGACCGATGCGCCATGATATATAAGCAACGACACTCTCCACTCAGATCTGAACTGAAGATCCCGTACGAAGCTGCTGACGTTCAGAGGCTTGCAAGCGCATACAAGTACAACTTAGCAGGGCATGGAAACGACCTTATAGAGCAGCTCGTAACTAGCCAGCAGATCCAGGAAAATTGAAGCGCAAATGGCCACAAGATTTAGTTCCACACCCTAACCAAAATTAGTATAAACCCAACTTCCAACTCATGACATGTATTGTGATATCAAATTTACTTATTACTTAATCTGTAAGAGTATATTGTAAATATGCAAACAAATACAACAAAAAAAAATATTTACAAGGTTACTTAATACATTTTTTAAAAACCCAGTACAAACTTCTGCAGTAACACTATATAATTTAATTTAAGAAATTTCAATTTGTTTAATATGAAATATTTACCCTTTTAAACTTTTAATATTAAGTTTGAAAAATTTAAATGTTTCCGGCATATTTTGAATTTATCTGTTTTATTTTTACAACTCAGAAAACAATTGAGAAAATCCTGACTTCCTGTTTAGAAGATTTAGTTTCATTTTGCACTTCACCTGAATATTTTCCAGAATTTGTGCTACACTGAAAAACTTCGCCCTTCAGCTTTAACTTTAAATTTTTTGCAGCTACTTGTTTATATTTTGTATTTATAGATTTTATTTGAGCCTTTAGATTTTAGAAATTTTAGTACCTGTAGGACACTTGAACTTACCATGAATATTTAGTAGTTTTCCGCGAATTCAGAATTTGCTTCCCTTGATTCTCGACAATCGAATTGATTCTGCACTTCTACTTCTTGGCGTTACACTTTCAGAAGAGACTTTAGAAAATCATAATTTAATTTTCAGAATCTAATAAAGTAAAAAGTTTCAGGATTTTTGAGTTTCGGTTTTTTCTGTTTTTCTGCTGTTATTCATTTTTTTTTTTTTTAATTTGAGAATATTACCTTTTTATTTTAAGATGTTTAAATTTTTAGAAATTAACATTTAGTTTCTGAAACTTGTTAGGTACTGTTTTCCATTTAACTTACAAGGAATTTTAAGCAAATTCAGAATTTGTTTTTATCAGTTTTCCAACTTGAAAATCTCTTCCACTTTCCGATCGGAAAGT
This sequence comes from Melanotus villosus, assembly GCA_963082815.1. NCBI lineage: Eukaryota > Metazoa > Arthropoda > Insecta > Coleoptera > Elateridae > Melanotus > Melanotus villosus. The sequence goes on along the minus strand of OY720419.1, from coordinate 4,621,378 downwards.
TTCAGAAATTTTTGAAACAGAAATTAATTTTTAGGATCTACATATAAACGTAAACAGTTTCAGGATTTATTTGAATTTGAGTTTTATTTTTTGCTGCAAATTTAAGTGTTGTTTTTATTGAAAAATAATACTTTTAAAATGTTAATATTTTTTAACTACTGTTTTAGTTCCCGAAATCTCCTAATTTTCTTCATTTCTAAACCTGCCCTGAATGTGTTTGCATCAGCTTTGCAACTTGAAAATCTTGACTTTTTTATTTTTTCTGGAACTCAAATTGCTGTTTCTTTTTAATTACAAATATCACTTTTAGTTTAAGACGTTAGTCTAAGACGTTAGTCTTTAGAAATTAAGCTTTAGTTAATGAAATTTCCTTTTTTCTCATTTGAACTTAACTTGAAAATGTAGGCGTTTTCAGCAAATTCAGAATTAGTCTGCTTCAGTTTTGCAGCTGAAAATCCCCTTTTAACTAAAACATCCAGTTTGTTTCTGTGCTTCTATTGTCTGGTTTGAAAGTTTCAGAGATTTTGCAAAATCAGAGATTTACAATAAAGTAAGAGTTTCAGGATTTATTAAAATTTCAGTTTTATTTTTTGCTGCAATTTTAAATGTTTTTTTTTATTTAAGGATATACTTTTTAAATGCTTATACTTTGGAACTAATTATTTAATTCTTGAAATCTCCTAAGTTTTTGCGTTTAGATCAACACTGAAGATTTAGGCGTTTTCAGCAAATTCAAAATTTGTTTTCTTCAGTTTTGCAACCTGAAAATCTTGACTTGCTGTTTTAATTAAAACATTCAGAGTGGTACTGCATTTCTACTTCCTGGTTTGAAAGTTTCATGAGATTTTAGAAAATCAGAACTTCATTTTCGGGATCTACGTTAAACTAAAACTACTAAGACACTACGAAAAACTAAAAAGTTTCATTTATTTGAAAATGTAATAATATTGTTTTTAATTTAAGATATTTAAATTTTTTAAATTAATATACTTAATAGTATATATCCGACCCCATAAAGGCATAAGGGGATTTGAGAAAGAAGAAGAAGGAGAAGAAGAAATTAATATTTAGTTCCTGAAATTTGTTTATGATTTACATCTAAACTTACACTGAAGGTTTAGGAATTTTCAGATATTTAGAATTTATTTGCTTCAGTTTATCAACTTGAAAATCCTGGCTTACTGTTTTAATTGAATCAATCGGATTGATTCTGCACTTCTACTTCCTGGTTTGAAAGTTTCAGAGATTTTATAAAATCGGGATTTAATTTTCAGGATCTACGATAAACGATTTATTTGAGTTTCAGTTTTATTTTTTGCAGAAAATTAAAATGTTGTTTTCTTTTATTTGAAAATATTACTTTGACTTTAAGATATTTAAATTTTAGATATTAATATTTAGTTCCTAAAATTTTCTTTTGTTTTCCATTAAACTTGACTGAAGATTTAGTCGTTCTGAACAAATTTAGAATTTGTCTGCCTCAGTTTGGCAACTTGAAAATCTTGTCTTTCTATTTAATCGGATTGATTCTGCACTTCTACTTCTTGGCGTGAAAGTTTGATAGATTTTAGAAAATTAGAATTTAATTTTTGGACCTGCAATAAATTAGAAAGTTTCAGGGCATATTTAAGTTTCAGTTTTATTTTTCTGCAATTCACAATGTCGCTTTTTTTATTTAAAGGTATTACTTTTAAATTAAGATGTTTAAATTTTTAGAAATTAACCTTCAGTTCCAGAAATTTCCCAATTTTCATGTTATTTTTTATTTAAACTTACCCTCAAGATTTAGGCATTTTCAGAAAATTCTGAATTTGTTTATTACATCAGTTTTGGTATTTGAAAATCATGACTTGCTGTTTTAACTAACACTTTGGATTGATTTCATACTTCTACTTCCTGGTCTGAAAGTCTCAGAAATTTTAGAAAATCGGAGTTTTAGTTTCAACTTTATTTTTTCTAAAATATTAAATGTGGCTTTTTTATTTAAAAATATTACTTTTAATTTAAGATGCTTGCATTTCTCTAATTAATTTTTAGTTCAGAAATTTCACAAGTTTTGCTTCTGCTGCAACTTAAAATGTTGTTATTTATTTGAAAATATTACTTTTAATTTAAAATGTTTAGAAATTGACTTTTAGTTCCTGAAATTTCCTATTTTTTTCATTTATGTTACACCGAAGGTTTAGTGGTTTTCGACAAATTCGGAATTTTTTACTTGGTTCAGTTTTGCAACTTGAAAATCTTGGCTTTCTGCTTGAACGTTCAGTTTGACTCTACAGTTTCACTTCCTGGTAGCTTCAGAGATTTTATAAAATTAAAGTCTGATTTTCAGCATCTACAATAAACTAGCAAGTTTCAGGATTTATTTGAACTTCGGTTTAATTTTTCTGCAATTTAAAATTGTTGTTATCTTATTTTAAAATATTAGTTCTAATTTTAGTTGTCTAAATTTTTAATTTAATTAATATTTAGTTGCTGAAATCTATTGTTTTCCATTTAAACTTACACTGAAGGTTTAGTTTTCAGCAACTTCAGAATTTGCTTGCGTCAGTTTTGCAACTTGAAAATCTAGACCTCCTGTTTTAACATCCAGTCTGTTTCTACGCTTCTACTGTTTGGTTTAAAAGTTGCAGAGATTTTGGAAAATCAGTGTTCACTTTTCAGGATCATCTACAGTAAAAAGTTTCAGGATTTATTTGAATTTTAGTTTTATTTTTTTGCTGCAATTTTAAATTTTTTTTTTTTTAATAATAATACTTTTAAAATGTTAATATTTTTCTAATTACTTTTTTAGTTCTTGAAATCTCCTAATTTTTGCCATTTAAATCTGCAAATTCAGAAGTTGTTTGCATCAGTTTTGCAGCTTTGGTTGTGCATTTCCACTTGATTTTGAAAGTTTCATGAGATTTTAGAAAATTAAGATTTTCGGGATCTACGTTAAACTAAAAAGATTCAGGATTTATTTGGGTTTCAGTTTTACGTTTTGTTAATTCATGAAATTTTCCATTGTTTCCATTTAAACTAAAGGTTTAGGAGTTTTCAGCAAACTTAGAATTAGTTTGCTTCAGTTCTGTTTTAATTGAAGCAATCGGATTGTTCCTGCACTTCTACTTTTTGGCGTGACAGTTTTAGAGATTTCAGAAAATCAGAATTTTTAATTTTCAGCATCTACAATAAACTAAAAAGTTTCATGATTTTTTGAGTTTAAGTTTTTCTTTTGCAATTTAAATGGTTTTTTTGTATTTGAAAATATTACTTTTTATTTAAGATGTTCCAATTTTTAGAAATTAATTTTTAGTTCCTAAAATTTCAATTTTTTCAGTTTTTCATTTAAACTTACACTGAAAATTTAGGGGTTCTCAGCGAAGTTCGAATTTGTTTGCTTTAGTTTTGCAACTTGGAAATCTTGGCTTTCTAGTTTAACTTGATTCTGCACTTCCACATGCTTTTGAAGTTTCAAAGATTTTAGAAAATCAGATTTAATTTTCAGAATCTACAATAAACCAAAAAGAAAATTAGGGTTTGTTTGAGTTTCAGTATATTTAGTAATTTGCATTTCTTTGTAAACCAAACATTTTCTCTATGATTATAATTATGAAAAACCCATTTTTATTTCAACCTTCCATTATAGAGTAATATTTTTGTCTGTAAAGACTTTTGATTGAAGTCCAAATGTTGTCGGACCGTTCAATAAAATTTAGAATTTCATCTGTAAAGTAGTATCAAGTCTATAACTTCTACTTTAATAGGCTTTGCCTAATTTCCAGCCCAAAATGGTGTTGAACTCTAATAATTACGCGATAATTTTGGGGCAGAACTATTAAGTTTCCCAAAATTGTTTCCAATAAAACTAAATTTTTCATCGAAACTTTCCCATTAGCGACATTCAGTGAAGTTGATGTAATTTAGAGGTGCTCATGTAGATTAAGTACAACGAACCATGCGTAATTAACACTGCCATTTGCCGTTTTCCATTTAGAGTTGACTAACTTAGAGTTGAGAGCTTATGAATCAATTCTGGCGTGTACCTTCGCAACTGTCGCGCTTTGATATCCAGAATCGCAGTGTATTAGGTTTGCTACATGATATTAATTGGGTATACTCCCACACAGATGGTCTGTTCTGATACATTTCAGAAATTAACGGTTGTTTTAACAATGCCTCTACGAATTTGCATTTCAAGTCGGTATAGTTGGAATGATTTTTGTAGCGTTTGAGAATGTCTTATCTTCAGAAAAGGTTTTATGCAACGTTAAATACAAATTTAAAAAATTGCATTTCTCGTGCAGGTTTTGTTAATTTTTGCATGTTCGAACAAAAATTAAATTTTCAATTTTTTTTATGTAAGTTTTGACGATTTTTGGTACGTTCAACTCCAGTTCAACTAACGGAAATTAAATATCAGGACTGAAAATTTAAACAACACTCAGCTACAGAAATTTTAGGTATTTCATGCAAGTTATGTTTATTTTTGTTATTTTCAGCTTGGCTCGCTTACTGTAAATTAAATTTCAGCCCTGAAACTCTAAGAAACGCACAAAATAAAATGAAAATTTCAGGTTTATTTTTGGTAAGTTGGAAATAAAAAACACAATATTGTAGCAGTGATGGGAGACTACAATGCAAAGATAGGAGAACCAGAAGAGGGCGAAGAGAAAATTAGAGGCCACTTTTGCTATGGAGATCGGAACAATCGGGGGAAAAATTAATAGAATTCGCAATCAGTGACCAACTTGTAATAACTACTACTTTATTCAAAAGAAGAAAGGGCAGACGCTGGACTTGGATTTCTCCAAACAACGAATACAAGAATTAAATTAATTACATCTTAATAAACAATAAAAAGCTTGTTCTAAATACTGCTGTGGTAAGCAATTTTGAATTCTACTCGGATCACCGCCTCCTAAGAACAAAGATCAAGATCGACAACAAATACCTCAGAAGTCAACTGCACAAAGAAAGATAAATAAAATTAAACGAAGTTAATCCAGATATTCTAGCTACAGAATGAAGAAAATAATTAGAAAGATCCAGTATTAATAGAATACAAAATTACAAAAGAACTACGATAATTGAGAACAAAACATGAAGCAAGCAACAAAGAGCATTCAGAAAACTGCACTACCTAATAAATATAAGCAAGTACTATCCGAAAACACCTGTCAGTTAATTACTTTAATAAATGAATTAAATAAGCATAGAAGGCATGACAAAAAGAAACAAGTAGAATGGTGCGAAGTCAATAAAGCAACAAAAAAGGCAATTAGATCACATAAAAGAAGGAAAACAACAGTTAATAGGCGAAATATTGTATCGTAGCAGGTCTTGGCTAATATTAGAAGTTAATAAAAATAAATTAATTAAATTTAGATAGAACTACGCCACGTTAGGATTTGCTTTGCTTTGCGATAGGTTTTATATTAAAAGTCTGATTCAACTAACATAACATATATTGTCCGAACTTTCAATTAGGTTTGACAAATATGATTTAAAGTTGAAGTTACAAGTAGGTACATACTTAGGCAATTTTAGGGATACGTTACAAACGTTAAAGTTAATAAATAAAACAAAGGGTTAAATCCAAACTATTAGCAAGTCTTACTACGAAATTAAATACAGAAAAATAGTTTTACATAAAAATCGTAGGAAACACTACTGAGTACGAAGGATGGGACTTGACTTCTTAACGACATGACTATTTGCACTGACCATGGTTCGTTTCTGTTAAAGTGATTCCTTATATAGAATCAGATCCCCACCTTGAACCACGAACGTGCTAATCTGTATATTTTAAAGAATGTAGATTCATCATTTTATGCAGCTGCACATATCGTATTTCATGCAAGTGGCTTAGAACAAACTCATTTATTCACCTTGATTCATAAATGACCATGAGTTGCACAATTGCAGAAGTATCGTGTTTCATCATGTTTAAGTAATGACTCAACACGTCATATCAACTGCGCGTGCAAGCTAGAATTTATCACAATATTAAACAAAACGGCTTCAACGAGAACATAAGGTGCATAAAGCACTAACAAACTGCGAAACACAATGGATCCCACATACGAAGTCTCTAGTTAGTTACAAAAACCTATATGGAAATTTAACAACTAGATACAATACAAATGGAAACTCGAACCATGCATTGTAAACTCAAGGCATTCCTGATAACTATACATATAAACTTAATTATATCACTGTATCAACAAAACCAAGCAAAAATAAGGTTGGAGAATAGGGGTAAGCCATTTCAAGTAAAACGAGGCTTCAGATGTCGAAGAAATCATTAGCTCTCTACATCCAAAGAAAGCACCAGGATATGAGCTAATTTCAGGTAAAACTCTTAACGAACTACCCACTGTCGGGATTAAATATCTTTCTCAGCTGTTCAATGCAGTTCTTTGCATAGGGTATTTCCCAGACCAATGGAAAGTTGCACAGGTTATTTTAATATTAAAACCAGGGAAACCCCCCAGCGAACCAACATCTTATCGGTCAATAAGTCTCCTGACAATTGTTTCAAAAGTGTTTGAAAAGCTAATACTAAAAAGGCTCTTACCAATCCTGGAAAACAATGATATAATACCCAATCACCAGTTTGGCTTTAGGCGGATGCATTCTACGGTTGAACAAATACATCGAGTCGTCCAAAAGATCAACGATACCTTCGAAAACAAAGAGTACTGCTCTGGTCTGGTACAATGGATTCTTCTACAAGTTGCGACTACTTCTTCCTATAAACTACTTCATTATCCTCAAATCTTATCTAAATAATAGCTCCTTCCTGGTATAGTGTGAAACCGAATACACGGAACTTTTTCCAATAAACGCTGGTGTGTCACAGGGAAGTGTCCTCGGGCCAATACTATATTTGTTATACACTGCAGATCTACCAACTATAACAGACACTCTGACAGCAACCTTTGCCGACGACACTGCAGTCTTAGCAGCTGACAGAGATCCCATCATTGCCTCGCAAAAGATGCAAAGCAATCTCACTGCAGTCCAAAACTGGTTGAAAAAATGGAGGATCAAACCCAATGACACCAAATCTGTTCACATAACATTCACCGCTCGCAGAGCTACTTGCCCTCCTGTTTATCTAAACAATAGCCAGCTTCCACAACAAGATTATGTTAAGTACCTCGGCCTCTACTTTGACAGAAGGCTCAATTGGCGCAAACATATTTTTACAAAATGAAAGCAGCTAGGCTTAACCCTCACTAAAATGTACTGGGCATAAATCTAAACTCTCGCTAGACAGCTAAATCCTGGTTTACAAAGCAATAATCAAGCCTATTTGGACGTATGGCATCCAACTCTGGGGGTCAGCATCCACTTCAAATATTGTAATCCTAGAGCGCTTCCAATGAAAAGTGCTGCGCATGATAGCAAACGCACCTTGGTTTGTGCCAAACATGGTCATCATAAAGGATCTTCGTATTCCCACAGTCTAGGAAGAAATTAAGCGCTACAGCGCTCAATGCAGTTCTAGACTTAGTGCCCATCCTAATATCCTCGCAACAGATCTTATGGATCAACCCAACAACAACAGGCGACTACTTCGACATGTGCCAAGCGATCTGCCAACCAGATTTTAAATTTTTAGTTTACGTTAAGTTTAGTTGTAAGTTGTAGCTTGAAAGATTTTTCCCGTTTGTCAAACTAGGCCTACAAGCCTATCTGTTATAGAGGCATTCTGCTGAGCATGCTTCTACATGTCTACCTAATTATCAAACGAATTTGCTAAATGTGCTTGTACAGTTGTAAATAAAAGGGATGATTAAAAAAAATATATAGGGAGACCCCCTCACCCCTTAAATATTTAATGCAGTGTCAGAATATATCTTTAGAAAACTGAGCTAGAAAAATCGTGGACTAAATGTTGGAGGGAAGTTTTTGATAACTTACGTTTTGCGGACGATGTCATACTGTTTGCAAACTCAGGCAGAGAACTAGAGATAATGAACAATCAACTGAACGACCAAAGTGAAAAGGGTTGAAAATTAATATGAATAAAACACATATTCTAGCAAACTCAGACGAAACTACAATTAGAATAAAAATCACACAACTCAAATAAATACTTGCAAGAAGCAATCTACTTAGGACAAGTAATTTCCTTTACAGAAAAGCAAATCAAAGAAATTGATAGACGGATAAAGATGCCTTGGAAAACTTTCTGGTAGTACAAGTACATATGGAAAGGCACCGAAAATATCAAATTAAAAGGAAAGGTGTAGGTACAACATGTGTATTGCACCAGTTCTCATCACAAACATGGTCAGCAACAAACTAAGAAACACCTGGACAAAGTAGCTATCCTATCCAAAATAACATCCTAGAAGAATTCTCAGCATAAAATTAAGTGACAGACGAAAAATAGAAGATATTAGAAAACAATTGCAAGTACCTAGCGCCATTGAAAGATGTCTGAAGCAAAAATGGAGATGGACTAGACACCTAATCACATTAGAAGACGAACAATGGGCCAAACTTTCCACACTATAGTAGCCAAATTACACAATTAACAAAAGGAATAGACAAAGACTGAAGAAAAAATTTTGAGCACAACAGCAAGAAATATGGAAGGAGGCCTTTGCCCAAAAGGGGATGTGATTAACACAATCTAAGTTATGATATTACTTATTAAATTTTGTTAATTTATTATCAATGTGCAAAATATATTTTAAGTTTTGAAGTGTAATTATAGTGTAATACACAGAAAGTGTTGCATCAAGGCTAATAATAATAATTAAAAAAAAAATGAAATTAAATTTCAGGCCTGTAACTTTAAGAAACACACAACTAAAATAGAAATTTTAGTTTGTTTATTCAAGGTTTGATGATTTTGAATACGTTGAACGCTAGTTCAACTTTCTAAAACTAAATTTCATGCCTGAAAATTTAAAAAACACCCACGCAAAACAATTTCATATGTTTCAAACAAGTTTTGTTGCTTTTTGTACGTTGCAACTTAGCTCGGCTGCTGAAAAATAAATTTCAGGTGGAAGCATTTACAACACACTCAACCAAAATCAAAAATTTCAGGTTCATTTTACAATTTTTTCTGACTTTTTATTCCTTGAAATTGGATCGTCTTCTGAAAATCAAATATCAAACTGAAATTATACATTGCAGATATGTGTTCAGTGCGTTGGGAATTATTTTCAGCTTTGACACATTTTCTTACTTGACGAATAAAGGCCAACGCGCACTTAACCACGCCTCGGCGCGCCACGCCGGACGGCAATTTTAAATTACATGGGTTGTTATGGAATAACGCGCACTTATCCACGCCACGCCACAGCGCGTTATTCCATAACAACCAATGTAATTTAAAAATTGCCGTCCGGCGTGGCGCGCCGTGGCGTGGTTAAGTGCGTGTTGGCCTTATAGGAATTCTAAAACAGGACGAAATTAAACCTAAGTATATAACGGGCAATTGTTTGTACATCTTCATAATTGTAATTCTAATGAAGTAGAGAGTTTCCTCCACAAAAAAATTACGGTTTGTTTGAAGCACAACCGAGTTCTATATTCACGAGTAGTTTATCCACAGAAATTCGTAACAACTTTTGTCATTTCGCGTTTTAGTCCCGACGAGATATTAAGCCACTGCCATACATACTCATATGCTGTTATGCGGTTGTAATTTGCAGGCAACTTTAGAAAATTGCTTTGTAGAGGATTGAGCTTAACCGCATGCATGTTAGCTCTAAGCAAACTCGCTCTATGTGCGAATTCTACGAGGACGTTTCTACTATACTAAAACGAACATAACGTTTATTGCGTTCGACTTTAAAAGCATTCTAATGTTCTAATTCGAAGATTTCGCAGGTTAAAAAATTTAGTACAAACTTCAAAACGCTTTTTAGGACTTTTTATTACGTTGTCAGATTCGGTCAGTACATTTTTGTTGTTTATACGAGGCCGTAAAAAACGTGTTACCCTTTAAACCCATACTTCGAGACTTTTATGAACATACAAGTTTTGTGTTGTTTGTAAAGAACGCCTCTTTACTGTCGAAGATTTTACGAAGTTCCCAGCTTCATAAAAAAATATCTTACATAAACTTCCTTTAAGGAAAAAATAATTGAGTTTTGTATTTATTAACCATTTGCTTTTAAATTTATGTTTTACATTCCAGAAATTTGTTAAAATACGAAAATTAGCTAATCAAAAAGCCTGAGGATCCTGAAATTTCGGAAAACGTAAATTTTCAGCGGGAATTGGTAAAAGTTGGTTTAGCAATTCCATTAAAAAGTTGGACATTTAAAGAAAATCGACAAATATATCGAACTTGTCTTGTAGTTTCGTACGCACCATTTGATTACAACCATAAAACTTTTATAGAACTCGATGTTTATTCTTGTTGAAAATAACACAACTTCCTGAATAGAAAATTATAAGTATATTATTTTGAAAATGTCTGCTTTCCTTTCATAAAAGTTTGCTGTTTTGTTTAACAATCCTTTCAGTTACTTATTATTCAAGTTATTTATTACGAAACTGCTGTCACAGAATAAAGATCGGAAGAAATTTCTGTGTATTTCCTTTTTCAGCTTTTTACCATATTTTAGCTTTCCTCCTCTCTCCATATTTCTGACACCTAATAATTGGAAACAAAATATTCATCGTTTTCGCTGTTTTAATGATTGATTCTTTTAATTCCTCCAACTTCGAAAGACTGAGGGCCATATTCATAAACAGTATTTAAAGTTAGTAGGGGTTTAGTAGCTACTAAACCAATATAATTAATATATGTTGCTATAGCAATTAGTAACATCTAACTTTAAACACTGTTTATGAATATGGCTCTGAATCTTTATTGCCTTTTTTACGCGTTCTCTTTATTGTAATTTGTTTTGTCAATGTCCTAGTTTATACTGTCGTTTCCACAGTTTTTATTTCGCTGTGCCTTTGTCTCTCACTCCTATCTTTATTTCTGTCTCTTTTCCCTACCTGTGCTGTATTTCTTTTTTCTTATCCCTATGTTTCACTTTCTTCGTCTCTTATTCTCTTTTTTCTCAGGCGCTTATTTTTCCTCAGTTGCTTCTTCATCCCCCTCCTCTTCCTTTTTCCTGGACCACTTCGTCTTTTAACTGGTACCCTTTTTATTCTCTTCTTTCCTTTATTTTCTTTCTGGTCTTCGTTTTCTTGCTTCTGGTCTTCACTTTCTTCCCCTTGGTCTTCACTTTCCTTCTCCTTGCTCTTGTTTTTCGTCGTCTTGCCCTAGTGTTCTTACTCCATTGCTTCCCTTTCTTTGTTCTCGCCTTCATTATTTTTTTTTCTCGACCTCCTTGTCTTCCCCATTGCTCTCGTTTTCTTTGGCCTGGTCCTGCTCCTCCTTGCCCTCTTGACTTTCTTCTGCCTTGTACTTCTTTCTGGACACCTTATCCCTTTTCTTGCCCTATTTATCGCCTTTTTCCTCTCCTTCCTTTTACAACAATCCTCTTCCCCAACTCTTCTATTCCTTTCCACTGGGCATGTTCCTCTTTCGTCAAACAGTTCCACACTTTATCCTTTCCATCATCTGTTTTCTTTCCTGTTATTTTCTGTCTGTATTGTTGTGTTGTCATTCATTCACTTATTCGATTATAGCAATGAAAACTTTATTGAACACGTGCGTTTTTCCTTCCTCTATCTCTCAGCTATTTATTCCTCTTGAACTTCTTCCTTTTCCTGGTTCTTATCTTTTTCCGTGTTCTCTTCATCTGCTGGCTTGCCATTTCGTTTCTCCTTTCATTTTTCCTTATTTTCTCTCCTTGCCTTTCCAGCACGTTTTTTTCTTTTTTCTTGCTCTTTTCCCTATTCCCCCCCCCCGTTCTTCACCCTTCTAGTAACCCCCCTTCTTCTCCAGTATTTCATTCCCCGCACCGGTTAATCTCCTATTTTTTCGAACTCTCCTATGCTCTTTATTCCTATCCCTTAATTTTTTTCTTATTATTTGCTGTCGGGATTGTTATGTTATCAATTATTCGCTTATTCGATTATAGCCATGTAAACTCTATTGACCTCATGGATTTATTCTTCCTTTTTCGCATTTCTTCTTTCTCGACTCCAAGACTACTTATTCCACTTGAATTGCTTCTGCTTCCTAGTTCTTTAACTTTTTCTTTGTGCTCTTAGCTTAGGCTTGCCTAACGTTTTCTTTCCCTTTTCCTTTTTCCTCGCTTTTATTCCTTGGCTTCATTTACTTTCTCCTGGGCCTTTTCCACTTTTTGTTAATTTTTGTCTTATCAGCACTCTTTTTCCTTCTTCTCCTCCTCACCGTTCTCTGCCTCTTCTTTTTCTTGTTTCCAGCTTTCCTTTTCTTATTCTCTATTGCAACTATGTTCCTAGATCATTCTCTTTTTCTCTGTCCTTCTTGTATTTTATTATTTGCTGTCTGCATTGTTTGCTGTCGTTCATTCGCTTATTCGATTACGGTAGCACTTAAACTTTATTAAACTCATGCAATTTTCATCCTTTTTTCCGCTCCGTCTTTCTCGGCTATTTATTTTTCTTGCTCCTTTTTCTTTTCCCTTGTGCTCTTCCTCTGCTACCTTGCCCGATATTTTAATTTCCTTTTTCCTAATGTTTCCCTTTGCTTCTGTTTGTTTTTCTCATGATCCCCTTCGGTCTTCTTCTTCTTCTCAGAACTTCTTTTTCTTCTTCCTTGCCCTCATTCTCACCTATCCCCTCCACTTCTTCGCTTTGTTTTTAGTAATCCTCTTCTTCTTCTCTAACTCATCCTCTGCACTGGTTAATCAACTGCTCCTTTTTCGAACCCTTCTGTACTCTTTACTTTTTCTGTGCTTCATGTTATCTATACTGCTTGAATTGTGTTGCCAATCATTTACCTATTCGATTATAGCGACGAAATCTTTATTAAACTCATTCTTTCTTCATCCTTTTTCCGCTTCTTCTTCCTCGCTTACTCGACTACTTATCCTTCTTGGACTGTTTGTTTTTCTTGGTTATTTTGCTTTTACTTAGCCTCCTATTTTTCCGCCTTGCTTAGCATTTTCTTCTTCTTTTCCTTTTCCCTCGCTTGTTTCTTTTTTTTCCTTGCCTTCTTCTGCTTCTTCCTAGTACTCTTTTCCTTCTTGCTAACCCTCTTCCTCACCTTTCTCCAACACTTCTTCTTATTTCTTCTAGAAATCCTCTTCTTCTCCTCTATCTTATCTTCCGCACCAATTGCTCTTTTTCGAACTCCGCGCCCTTTATCTTAATCTATCTTTTGTTTTTTTCTCTATGATTTGCTGTCTGTGCTGTTGTGTTGTCAATCATTCGCCTATTTGATTACAGTAATGAAGACTTTATTAAACCATTGCCCTTTTTTATTTTTCCATGACTACCTGTCCCTTTCGAACTTCTTCCTGATTTTTTCCGTTTTCCTTGTCGTTTTCCTCTACTGCCTTGCTGAACCTTTTTTTTTCTCTTTTCCTTTACCTTTACCTTTTTTATTTATTCTTCTTACCTTCGTTTGCCTCTTCCATTTTCTTCTGTCGTCCTCTTCTTCTTCCCAGCACCCTCTTCCCTTCTTCCTTGCCCCCACCTATTTCCCTATTCTCTTCCTTCCTTCTAGCGGACCTCTTCTTCTCCCCTATTTTACCCTCCGCATCAGTCATGTTCCTCTTTTTTCGAACTTTCCCATAGTCTTTCTTTCTCCTTGCTTCCGTGTCTTTGACTTTCTCCCGCAATTTCCTTGCCCAAATTTTTCTTGTACTTATCTAATGAAATATTTATTGAACTCATATTTGATCTGCCTAGTCAAAGAAAACTTTCTGGCAGTAAAATTTATTTTTAAATTTGCAGTATTCTTTTAATAAAACATTTATTTCAAATTTCGTTGAAATATTCGCACTCTAAAGATACTGTCTAGGTTTTCAAATAATTTAGAAAAGAAAATGTTTGTATAACCGACTTGTGCTGGTAAAATATTAAATTAAAGTTCAAACTTTAAATACATCTCAGGAAAGCCATTGCCCTTAACATATGCATAATCCAGGAGAATTTTATGACAGTCCCATTTCAGAAAAATATCGGTGTAGGTTTCTGTCAAATTCTGAATGATATAAGTAATTATTCATAAATATAAAATAAATCTAAATAGCTGGAAGGAAAGTTACTACATCAAAAACAAAGTTCAAAAGTTGAAGAACATATTTTATTTTGAAGTGTGGGACGTTTCTTGATGTTTGCCAAAGGTCATTATACGCAGACCCCTTTGTTATATTATCTGTTTAAATCAAAGCTTAGTAGAACGTTAATCGTCCTGATTCTATTCCCACCCTTCTTTCTGCGGATAATTTTTGCACACGCCTTTTTTTATTTTTGGTCTTGAAATATCTCTTTTGTGACCCCTCTCGGTTTCTACTTTCACCCCTCTTGCTCTCTACTCTCACCCTCTCGCTCTGGCTCTCTACTCTCTTGCCTTTCGCTTTGTCTCTATACTCTTACCTATACCTCTCCCGCCGCTCACTGTCTCTCTCACGCCTCTCCGTGTCTCCCTCATACCTCTCAGTGTCTCCCTCATCCCTCTTAAAGTCCCTCTCCTGCCGCTCATTCCTCCTCTTCCTCGTTCTTTTTCTCGCTACCCTTTTCCTGTCATCTTTCATTCGCTCACTCACTCAATTGCTGACAATTGCTCTTTGTGTGAATGTCTCATTTTATTGTATTTTCTTATCTTCGGCTATTTACTTTATTTCCTTGCCTGTCTTTCTACTTTAGTTAAAGTGTCGTTGACTTTAAATGTGCATTTTATATTCTTTCGAACATAAAAGTTATGTTCAGGAACGATTTGATATTTTATCGTTACATCTTGTAACTTATTCATTGAAATATAGAAAATCGTGTCTCGAATTCCTCAGTGACGGAACATCTTAACGTAGAGAAACGCGAGCGGTATCTTAATTTAACAAACTATGTCTTAAAATGAAATAGGAGAAGTGCAGCGCTAAGAGTGGGTATATTCATAGTGCATTACTAGGGCACTCAGAGAAAATATGACACTATCTCGGGACCACAGAATAAGATGCTGGGTTTTCAGGAAGCGTCAGTAATGCAATGGGAAATGAGCTTTGTATCGCGAATCGTGTTTGCTTTCGAAATGGAAGACACGTCGAACTTTATACAAAGGAATTTGACTGGAAAACAGACAATAGAAGAAGAGAGTGGGGACCGAAGTTTCCGTATCCTAAACAAAACTTCCAGATAAATTTGCATGAACCCTCCTTTTGAAATATAAATTTGATTGGAAATCAATTGAAACTGATTTGAAACCAACTTTCCAAGTCTTAGAATTGTTCAGAGACAAAAGGTTCGATTTGGAACAATGCTTTGTTACTACAGATTGACGAATGATGATAAAATAACTCTCCCTTTTAATATCTCGGGTTGTAAAGAAATGTAATTTTTTTTTCAAACAAAAGTTTTTTGTTAAATCGGTAATTGTTGGAATTTTTTTATAAGACGCACATATTGCTTCGTAAGGAGAAGGAACGATTTTAAAAACAAACGAATTATATCCTTTAAACTGTGAAACTAAACTGTAATTTATAAACAAAAAGTAACCAAGTTCTTCATTTTATGCCATTCCATTACCACGACAAGCCCACTATACGCCGATAGATGTGATAAAATAGTAATTCATCTTAATAATTACACAGAAATTACTTTGATTTTGATTTTGAGGCTCCCGACGGGAAAAAAAATTTGAAAAATATAGAGATTGAAATATTTGCATGAAATTTTAGATTTTATCTGTAAGAATACGTTATGGATAGCCCATAAAAGGCTTTATTTTCTGTCAAAACCTGTTCTTAATTTTTTTATCAAAACCTGTTAATTTTCGAGAAAGAAGATTATGGTGGAGGCGTTCAAGGCCCATAAAAACTTGAAAAAGTAAAAGTTGAAATATTTTATTGCAATCTTTGATTCTATCTGTGAGTATACGATACGGAAAGATCAAAGAAGGTTCAGATAATTTTCAAGAAAATATGAAAAAAACTGTAGCTTGCTGTTATCCGTGCAAAAGTTCGAGAACATGAAAAAAATCATTGATTTTGGCGGAGGCGCCTGAGGTGTTGTGAAATCCAAAAATTGTAAACGTCGGAAATAATCTGCAATTTTGAAACGCCCTGTATTTTGCTGAAAGTTTTTAAGATAACCGGAAAAATGCAACACTGAGAGACCAGGAAAATCCTTATTTAATATCAAAAACTATTAACTTTACTAAACCTATAAATTGTTACAAACTCTTCTGATTTTGGTGGAAGAGCACTAGGTGAAATTTCAGAAATTTCAAAATCTAAATATTACGCTTAAATGTTGGTGTTATAGGCAAGAATGCGATACAAAAAGACCAAAAAGACCTCTATTTTCTATAAAATCTATTAATTTTCTATAAAATGGAAAAATTCCGTTTGATTTTGGTGGAGGCGCCCGAAACTCGCTGAAATTGCAAATGTCGAAGATATTTCTCTGGAAGTTATTTGTCATGCGTGAGAATATGATTAGGAAAAACCATTAAATCTTATTTATTCCTTTAGCGTCGGATTTTTATTTTCGTTTAGAAACCACAATTTAATATTATTACGACTAGGTATAGGATTTCTATGCATTTCCATGTTTTTTCTGCTTATAACAAACATATGCAGAGTTATATTTCTACATGTTTAAGCCACATATGAATCACATATGTCAATTTGAAAGTGCATATAAATGCATATTTAGGTGTTTTTTATAAATGCATGCATATTTTAGAATTTTTGAACGATAGTGCATATTTTACCACTATTTGAGCGTTTTACATGCTTTAATTATGAAATTTTTAATATTTTTTAAATAATTTTAGTATTTTAGACAACCAACCAAGGGCGGTTTAGTTGAGTCTAGGAGAAACCCATAATCTAAGCCTATTGTTAAATACTAGGCTTTAAAATATTTTACTGCTTTAAGCATCTGTGTACTTGTTAAGGATGGCGCCGGTGAAGCTAGGACAGGGAGTCGTGACCAGAGCAACGAGGACGACGACGCAGCAGGAGGAGCGCCAATCCAGGAGCAAGAAGACCCCAGCAGCGAGGAGCCGAAGCCGAAGCACGTCAAGGTGGTGCTGGAGCGGTACGACGAGAAGCCAGCCGAGGCGAGGACCCCAGAGGCAGCAGCCAGGGTGGAGGAGCCCGCCCAATCCGGGAGGAAGAAGCCCAGCAGCGAAGAGCGAAGATGGGTAAGCCAGGTAAGGTGGTGATTCTGTCCCCAGAAGGAGCAACCAAGGCGGTGGAGCTTGCGGTGCGCAGGATAGAAGGGGCGGTGGTGGCAGCCAAGGAACCGTCGCTGCCCCTGGCGAGGAGGTCGGAGACTGCAGCCAGGCCAGTGAGGCAGCCCCTGCCCCAACCCCAGAAGGAGAAGAAGAGGGAGAGGACACAGGGAACGGAGGTCAACCCCATTGTCCGAAGAGCAAGGAAGATCCGGGACAGCATGAGCCAGCTGTTCGACAGCAGGGCAATAAAGGTAACGCCGGAAGCGGCCATGCTTTTGTTGCAGACTATGGACGCCATGGTCGACCTGGTGGGCGACACGGTACTGCGGAACCAGCACCTAGAGGGTTTCCTGGCAGCACAGCAGGAGGAAAGGAGGCAGCAGCAGAGGAGGGAGGAAGAGCCGAGGCCGAGGACCGTTGAGGAGCCCAGGGACAACGGAAGGAAGCCGCCACAGCAGCAGCAGCAGCGACAGCATCCGCAGCAACTGCAGCGGCAGAAGCAACAGGTAACACCGGTAAGACAGGTTACCTACAGGGAAGCCGTGAAGAGGCTCCAGGCGAAGAGCCGAGAGCGCCCGGTCGTCATCCTGCGACAGGAGGAGGGAGCCGGCGAGGCGGTCGCCAACGAGCAGATGAAGAAGGATGTCGACATCCGGAAGGAGGGTGTACAGGTGAGAGAGGTTAGGTTGATGATGTCTGGTATTGCAGTTGAGGTGCAGAACCTGGAGGAAGCAAAGAAGCTGGAGGAGTCCGCCCAATGGAAGACCGTGGGCCTGAGCGCTCAGAGGGAGAGAAGACGGCACCCCTTCCTGGTGGTGTACGGCGCTGAGGAAGACACCGCAGAGCAGTTGGCCAGGGCGGCCTACGACGTCAACAGGGTGTGCAGAGAGGACCGCACCCAAGAGCAGTTCGCCGAGGCCTTCAAGCCAGTGAGGATCGTCGGAGACAGGAAGAGCAGACGGCGCGACTGGGTGGTAGAGGTCGAGCCGTGACTCTACCGCAGCCTGCTGCAGAACGGTCAGCAGAGTCCGCGACTACGTTCCGTTGCCCAGGTGTTTCGGTTGCGGGTGCTTCAGGCACTTCGCCAGAGACTCTAAGGTAAAGAAGAGCCAGTGTTACAGGTGCGGCGAGGAGAACCACAATGCGAAGGACTGCCGGGGAAGGATGTCCTGCGCCCAGTGCAGAGCGGCTGGCAAACCGTCCGACCACAAGATGAGCGGGGAAGAGTGCCCGATCGTCTGGGGGATGCTGAGACGCGTGATCGAAAGAACGGACTGTGGTGGATAGACCGGTGCTGGAGCTTGAGCAGAGCAGACGTGTTTGAGGAGCGCTGCGAGTTACGAAAGTGACGGAAAGTTCCGAGCGAGTGACATTGTGATTGAGAAACCGCAAGTAGTTAGCGACAATTAACGCCTATTTTAAGAATCTTTAGTTAATTTTAATTAGTCTCAGATTGGTTTAGACTGGTTTGAAATTCATTTAGTTACAAATTCACACTTTTAACCTAACTTTAGCTAGATTCAAGTAGAGCCTTAATAACAATAGTAATTAAACAGCTTCATTAGTTTATTAGTTAATTAAATAGTAAAGTAGGGTCAGTTTTTGGGTTATTAGGGATAATTGTAGAGTAAAGTAGGCCACGTTTGGGCTCCACCCACGCGGCTGAAATTTTCCGTAGTGGAAATTTCCAGTTGAGTAACTAATGAGTAATTGGACTTGGTTAGATAATAGCGTTTGACTTTCAGGTCATCTTAGGTGTGTTCTCTCTCTCTAACTCTTTCCTCTCTCTCACTTTTTTTTTCTATTTTTTAAACTGTTTTCGTTCGGTCTCTTTTCTTACTTTTCTTTCAACTTTTTCGTCCGTTTCCCTCTAACTCAACTCCTTCCCTGTTTTTCGAGGGTCGAAAGGCCCTTTTCTTTGTTCCAGCCAGGGACAGGGAGTCGTAACCCGAGCGACGAGGACGACGATGCAGCAGGAGGAGCGCCCATCCAGGAACAGGAAGACGCCCAGCGAGGAGCCGGAGCCGAAGCAGAAGCCGAAGACTGTCAGGGTGGTGCTGGAGCGGTGCGACGTGCAGCCAGCCGAGGTGAGGACCCCCGAGGGAGCAGCCAGGGTGGCGGAGCCCAGCCGATCCAGGTGGAAGCTGCCCAGCAGCGAAGAGCTGGGTACGAAGAAGGATAAGCCAGGTAAGGTGGTGATCCTTATGTCCCCAGAGGGAACATCCACGGCGGTGGAGGCTGCGGTGCGCAGGATCGAAGAGGCGGAGGAAGCGAGGAAGTCGCCGCCCCTGGTCAGGAGGTCGGAGGTTCCAGCCAGGCCAGTGAGGGAGCCCCAGCCCCAGCCCCAGCCCCAGGAGAGGAAGAAGGACAGGACCCAGTGAACGGAGGCCAACCCCACCGTCCGGAAAGCGAGGAAGATTAGGGACAGCATGAGCCGGATGTTCGACTCCAGGGCGGTAAAGGTAACGCCGGAGGCGGCTATGTTGTTGTTGCAGACGATGGACGCCATGGTCGACCTGGTGGTCGACACCCAGCTGCGCAACCAACACCTGGAGGGCTTCCTGGCAGCGCAGCAGGAGGAAAGGAGGCAGCAGCGGCAACAGCAGCAGCAGCAGCAGAGGAGGGAGGAAGAGCCGA
Source organism: Melanotus villosus (assembly GCA_963082815.1). Lineage (NCBI taxonomy): Eukaryota > Metazoa > Arthropoda > Insecta > Coleoptera > Elateridae > Melanotus > Melanotus villosus. Next base: position 4,601,490 of record OY720419.1, on the reverse strand, counting down.
GGCCGAGGACCGTTAAGGAGTCCAGGGACAACGGGAGGAAGCAGCGGCAGCAGCAGCAGCAGAGGCAGCAGCAGCAGCAGAGGCAGCAGCAGCAGCAGCAGAGGCAGCAGCAGCAGCAGAGGCAGCAGCAGCAGCAGAGACAGCAGCAGCAGCCACAGCAGAAGCAACAGCAGGTAACACCGGTAAGGCAGGTTTCCTACAGGGACGAGAGCGCCCGGTCGTCATCCTGCGACAGGAGGAGGAAGCCGCGAAGGTGGTCACCAGCGAGCAGATGAGGAAGGACGTCGTCAAGAACGTCGACATCCGGAAAGAAGGCGTACAGGTGAGGGAGGTAAGATTAATGAGAGCAGGTGTTGCAGTTGAGGTGCAGAACCTGGAGGAAGCGAAGAAGCTGGAGGAGTCCGCCCAATGGAAGACCGTGTGCCTGAGGGCCCAGAGGGAAAGAAGACGGCACCCCCTCCTGGTGGTGTACGGCGCCGAGAAAGACACCGCAGAGGAGCTCGCCAGAGCCGCCTACGATGTCAACAGGGTGTGCAGAGAGTGCCGCACCCAAGAGAAGTTCGCCGAAGATTTCAAGCCAGCGAGGATCATCGGGGACAGGAAGAGTCGACGACGCGACTGGGTGGTAGAGGTCGAGCCGCGGCTCTACCGAAGTCTGATCCAGACGGGAAGGATGCCACTGCCCAGGTGTTTCGGCTGCGGGTGCTTCGGGCACTTCTCCAGAGACTGCAAGGTAAAGAAGAGCCAGTGTTATAGGTGCGGAGACGATAACCACAAGGCGAAGGACTGCCGTGGAAGGACGTCCTGCGCCCAGTGCAGAGCCGCCGGCAAGCCGAGCGACCACAGGATGAGCGGGGAAGAGTGCCCGATCGTCTGGAGGATGCTGAGACGCGTGATCGAGAGGACGAACTACGGTGGATAGACACCCGATACAGCAACAACAAAGTAGGGGTAACGAGGAACGTGTGTTCAAGTGCCTGCAACTTAACCTAAGTAAGGGACAAGTTGCAACCGCCGAGGTAAGAGAGCTGGCGGTGAGGGAGAAAGTGGACGTGCTCGCCATTCAAGAGCCGTACCAGGGGCAGGAGAGGATACGGGGATTTGGGGTAGATTTAAGAATTTTTCAGGAGAAGGAAGCCCATCCAGGAGCAGGAATCGGAGCGGGAATCGTCGTAATAAACCCGCTCCTCAACGTGGTACAAATCGGGTTGTTATGCACATCCCACTGCATAGTGGTCTGGATCAGAGACCTCGATCTCTATGTGGTCTCGGCATACTTCCAGTTCAGGGAAGACATCTAGATGCACCTTGAGGCGGTCCAGAGAGCCATAACGGCGCTGGCAGGGAAGGCCATGCTAATTGCAGTGGACTCCAATGCAAGAAGTCGGACTTGGGGTGATAGGTTAACCAACGCTAGAGGTGAGTTAATGCAAGAGTTTATAGAGACAAACGGTCTCTGGTTGCTAAACGACGGAGGACAACCGAGCACGTTCTTCAGCGGAAGGGCCGAATCGTGGATCGACCTGACGCTGGCAAAGGGCCTAGGAGGGTTCCAGGTGACAGGGTGGAGAGTCGAAGACGGGCGTGTCCAGAGCGATCATAGAGTCATCCGCTACGAAATCCGCTCGCAGCGGAGGCAGAACGAGGGAGAGGGGCCTCGGGAGAGGCCGTCCATACGAAGGGCGGACTGGGTAAGATTTAGGCAGGTTCAAGAAGATCAAATCGGCCAACCGATAGAAGGGCAGGCAGCGGACAGAGAGAGAGAAGAGTTAGAAGATCAAGTAAGGTATGTAACAGGCGCTTTTAGTAGGGCATCCGAAGAAGCAATACCGAAGATCAAGAGGATGGCTAGAAGGACCCCCTGGTGGACGGCGGAGCTAACCAGGGAGAAGAAGGCAGTAAACTTGGCACGTAGGGCGTACCAGATGGAAGAACGAGACGATCACAGGGCCGAACTCAGACAGACATACCTGAGGCGAAGGAACACCTACCACCATAAGATCAAGAAGGCGAAGCAAGACAGCTGTCGAGAGTTCGTAGGCCGAACCGGGAACGAGGAACCGTTCGGCATAGTCTACAGGCTAACATGTGGTAAGTTCAGGAAGAGGGAGGGCTACATGGCGATGGTCAGCGAGGGAACGCGCGCGGTGGTTTGGGTAGGATCCATGAACATCCTCCTAGACGAGCTGATCAAAACCAACCCCGTCGACGAGGACATGGAAGAACACCGAAGAACGAGAGCGGAGGTAAGGGAAATCCCCGACGTCGAAGATGCGGCCGAATTCGAAATGGAGGAGGCAGAAAGTGTCCTGCGGGGCCTGCCCAAAGGAAAATCGCCGGGTCCAGACGGCATAGCGTACGAAATGGTAAGTGAAGCTTGGCCGGTTATAGGGGACGCGATGCTTCGAATCTGGAACGAGTACCTGCGGCTAGGAACATTTCCGGACGACTGGAAGATCGGCAACCTGGTGCTCCTCCTAAAAGGGAGCGAAAGGGACAGGTCAAGTCCCTCATCGTACAGGCCGATCAGTCTGTTATCGGTGCTAGGTAAGATATTTGAAAAGCTACTTTACAGGAGACTAGAAGACAGCTTGGAAGGGGAGAGCAACCCGAACCAATACGGCTTCAGGAGAGGGCGATCCACCATAGACGCGCTGGAGGAATGCAGAAGAATCGTGGAGACGTCGGAATAGAAATACGTGCTGGGGATATTCCTGGATGTCAAAGGCGCCTCCGACAACCTTTGGTGGCCGGATGTCCTCCGGATACTCAGGGCGAGGAGGTTGTAGAAGAATCTGTATCAGGTAATTTTTGATTATCTAACCAACAGGAAAGTCGAACTCAGGGAAGGAGAGGACGCCGTCGTGAGGGACTGCCAGAGGGGCTGCCCTCAGGGATCGATACTGGGGTCATACTTCTGGAACCTGGTATTCGACGAGAACCTCGAAGAAGACGAACCGTGGTGCAAGAAAGTGGCGTATGCGGACGAAAGTGATCATCGTCGAAGGCAAGTCCAGAGCCCAACTAGAAGACAGAGCCAGTGAAGTCCTAGGAAGAACACTGGAGTGGTGCAATCTTCACAAACTGCACCTCTCCGAAGAGAAATCGGTAGGTCTTATGCTTAAATGTAAATTTCATCGAGGAAGGCGACCGAGGGTAAGAATGGGGAACCTCCGACTTCGTATGGTGGACGAGGTAAGATACCTAGGGATATACTGTAGGGAAGGAATGACGATCATCCCTCATATGAGGGAACTGAAAGAAAGGGGACGGATGCTAGGTATGAGCCTCAAGCGAGTCGTAAAAGCCAGATGGGGACTAAACCACAAGACCGTAGAGATCCTCCACACGGGAGTTCTCGAACCCGTCGCTCTTTACGGAGCGGAGGTCTGGTTCGACAAGCTGAACAGTAGGCTCAGGGACGGGCTAGGCACCACCCAACGCCCGATGCTTCTAGCATCAACGAAGGCGTACAGAACGGAGTCCACGGATGCGCTGGGAGTTCTGGCGAAACGGATGCCGTTGGCACTTAGGACAGAAGAAAGAAGGTACCGGAGGAAAATACGAAGAAGGATCCCGGTGAATATAGGTGAGTTTGAATTTGATGGCAGGGAGTAGACGATCGAACAGGCTCTCGTCGAACTACGAGAACACATCCTGAGGAAGTGGGTAACCTCGTGGAACAGGTCGGGAGATGGAAGGATCACGCACGGATTCTTCCCTAGCGTGGCAGAGAGGCTACAGATGTCATGGGTCGAGCCCTCGTTCTGGATCACCCAGCTCCTGACGGGGCACGGCGACTTCAGGGCGAAGCTGCGATCCTTCAACTTGACGGACAGGGGCGAATGCGAGTGCGGAGCGGAAGACACGAGCGCGCACCTCCTAACAGACTGCGCGACACAAGAGGTAGAAAGGGAGAGGGGTCTGTTACAGGTCTTCGTGGAACAACGTGAAGTCAGATGGCCACCACGCCCACAGGACCTAGTGGCAGAAGACATATACGACCGCCTCAGGGAGTTCGCCGAAAGAGTTCTGAAGAACCAGGAGGAGCAGCGCCGGGAGGAGGAGTAAGTAAGGTTAGAAGGTAGGAGTAAGTAAGGTAAGAAGGCTCCCCCTCACCAGGGGGTATCCGAATTGTAGTTAGGTTTCGAGGGGATAGTGGTAACAAACCGTACGGTGAGGTGGGCCCCAGGGTGGATCGGGTCGATGTGATCCGGTGATCCTGGGGCCTTCCCGGTAACTAACGCCTGAGCCGTAATTTAGGAAGTCAGTGCGCTGGGTTGGCGCCCGGACTTCGTCCGGGTGGGTGAGGTCGGTGCAACGGCCAAACTCGCTTCATTCCCCTAAAGACGTCCCTGACATCCTTCAGATGTCAGGGGGGCGGATATGCTTAACTGCTTGGTGTCACCTAGTCTAATCATATTCCAATAGATGTGTGGTGGATAGACGACCGAGACAACAACAACAAGGTGGTGACAACGAGGAACGCGTGTTCAAGTTCCTGCAACTAAACGTGGATAAGAGACAGGTCGCAACCGCGGAGGTCAGAGAGCTGGCGGTGAGGGAGAAAGTGGACGTGCTCGCCATTCAAGAGCCGTACAAGGGGCAGGGGAGGATACGGGGATTTGGGGTAGATTTAAGAATTTTTCAGGGGAAGGAAGCGCATCCAGGAGCAGGAATCGGAGCGGGAATCGTCGTAATAAACCCGCTCCTCAACGTGGTTCAAATCGGGTGGTTATGCACACCCCACTGCATAGTGGTCTGGATCAGGGACCTTGATCTCTATGTGGTCTCGGCGTACTTCCAGTCCAGGGACGACATCGAGATGCACCTTGAGGCGGTCCAGAGAGCGATAACGGCACTAGCAGGGAAATCCGTACTAATCGCGGTGGATTCCAACGCGAGAAGTCGGACTTGGGGTGATGGACTGACCAACGATAGAGGTGAGATAATGGGAGAGTTTATAGAGGCAAACGGACTCTGGTTGCTGAACGACGGAGGACAAATGAGCACGTTCTCCAACGGGAGGGCCGAATCGTGGATCGACCTGACACTGGAAAAGGGCCTAGGAGGACTCCAGGTGACACGATGGAGAGTCGAAGACGGGTGTGTTACTGGTGAGTCAATTTTTTCATTTTGTCGATATTGATCATGAGGTCAGAATACGATCCATTGTTGTTTGTATGCTAAACCACAGATTTGTCCCTAATAAATCTGACTTTGTGCCCAGGCCAGGTAAAAATGTGAACCAGAAAAATAAAGTACATTAACACTACTTAGCAGGTCTACTGTCTTTGCAAGTGATCGTAGCGCCGCGTAGTTCACTTGCAGATAACCATTTACTTGCAGGGTGTCAAGAGCTCCATAAGGGTTGCACGTCTGCTTTAGTATTGTCTGTGCTACTGCTGCATATGGTAAAGTATTTATCAATGTCGTGGATGTGAAAAATCAGCTAATTTACTACTAGTTCTCATAGTCCTATCGGTTTGTCCTATCTCTTTTCCACTATACGCGTTCAGATCATAGACATAGTCTGTCAGACAGTCGCTTCTTACCCATACTTTTATGCTACATTTGATGGGTTTCAGCGGCATATACTGTTTGAGACTTGAATGCCCCTTGAATTTTACTATACTTTCGTTAATTTACCGATAGACTGAACCCTTTCTACATTTTTGATATGTATACTTCAGGCACTGAACAACTTCTTCAATATAATAAATCTTGCTCTAGCTTGATGGCTTTTGCCGAAAGTTGAAATATAATTTTAAAATAAGAAGGTTACTATAACGGTCTCTCGATAATTCGATATCGTATTTTTTACTGTTGTGTTACCCACCGAAGGAAGCATCGACCAATAGCAACTCATGTTTGGCAGTTTATTGTAAGACTTTACTAACAAAACCCACTTTTTCAATATTTTTCGAGAAAATGGCAAAACATACTTCGATTTTGGTGGAGGCTCCCGGCACCAAGTGAAAATCAAAAAATTCAAAAATCAAAACGTTTTGCTTGCATTTTCGGTGTTATCCGTGAAACTGTGACACGGTGAGAGCATGAAAGGTTTTATTATCTATTAAAGCTTGTTAACTTTCGAAAAACGGGCAAAAATTCGCTCAATTTTGTTGAAGGCGCTCGACGGGCGTCGAAATTCGAAAAATGTGAAAGTAAAAAGGTTTCGGTAGGTTTTTGGTTGTTATCCTTGAGAACAGTATAAGAAGAGGGCAGAAAATGCTATATTTTCTACTAAAACTTTATCAATTTTCTAGAAATCGGCAGAAATCCTTTGATTTTGGCAGAGACGCTCGATAGGCGTTGAAATTCGAAAAATGAAAAATTAAAAGATTTTGGTTGTTATCCTTGAGAATACAATACGAAGAGAGCAGAGAAGACTATAGTTTCTACTAAAACCTTGTAAAATTTTCGAGAATTTGGCAAAAAACCGTTTTTTTTTTGTAGAGGCGCTCGACAGGCGCCAAAATTCTAAAATGCAAAAATTAAAAGATTTCGGTAGATTTGTGGTTGTTATCCTTGAGAGTAAGATATTTAGAGAACACTAAAGGTTTTATTCTCTATTAAAACCTCTCAATTTTCGAAAAATGGGCAAACATTAGTTCGATGTTGGTGAAGGCTCTCGACAGGTGGTGAAATTCGTATAATGCAAAAATTAAAAGATTTTGTCGATTGAAAATACGATACGAAGACAGCAGAAAAGGCAATATTTTTCACTAAAAATTGTCAATTTTCGGGAAATCAGCAAAAAACCGTTTGATTTTGGTGGAGGCGTCGACAGATCGTTAACAGATTTCGTAGGGAAGGAAGGCTTTGTTTCATTTCAAAAGTTGTTAATTTTCGAGAAAATGGAAATAATTATTTTGATTTTGGTGGAAACACAAAATAAGAAAAATTGAATTTTTTGTCACCTTTGAGACTACAATACAAGCAGCCCATAAAAGGCTTTATTTTCGTAATCCCATACTTTCCTGAAGAACTACAAACTTTCGATGATATTTTCCTTTATAAATTTTAAATAAATTTCTAAAAAAGGAGAAATAAAATCGTTGTAAGAAGAAATCTCGTATATTTTTTTCAATACAGAATATCGTGGAAATCCTTATAATAATAATAATCCGGAAAAAAAGGGGGCGAGATCGAAACTCTATTGGGGGGAAACGATTGCGTCAAGTGATTCAGTAAAGCTCATCCTCTTAGGCGGTATGGCAAGAAAGTTATAAAATTTGGGTCACACTTATCCGATATGCATATCAGAAGACTTTATTTTATGACGCGCGCTCGCGGCTTTAGGAAATCGAGATAGGCCATATATCTTTATTGATTACGAATGTATTACGGAAAGTTTGGTCGAGTACACGTGTTACGGCATAATCTATACGATGTACATGTTGAGCCGGATTCGACAAACTTTAGGGTTATATGGGTCAAATGCTTTCCTAACTCGTAAAATGAAAATGTCTGTGTGTGCCGAGTTTCAATCTGACGCGACCAGAAACACTAAACATGTTTGAATTGACATAATTTGTTTGAAGCTTCACCAACTTACCCTTGAAAAATACAAACAAACCCTCATTTTGTCCTTTTTTTCTGTTTTAGTTATTTAAATCTTTCAGTTAACTTACGGTTTTTTTATCTGAAAATTATGCGAAAAGCCAGCTCTAAAAAATAACAAAAAAGGGACGTGTACTAAAAGCGATACCCTTAACACAACTCGTATTGTTTACAGACTAAAGCAAGCATTTCTATTTCGCACAAAGAAACGACTGAATTGCGAAGAGTGATTTGGGACGCTAAGCCCACAAAGGGTCGTGTATCTACTGGGAAATTTCTAAGCGAATATGAAGAGCACTTCACTTGTTTGAAACTTGGAGTGCTCTTCTAAACTGTTTAAAATATCCAAAGTTTCGTTTTATTAATTTCGTGAAATTCGGTAGTTTTAACCAAACAATAAGCTTAGTTTGGTAACAAATTTAAATCAAATATTTATTCTCTTTAAAAACTGTTGATCTTTTTAGATGTAATAATCAATGCTTGTCTACCTGTTCTTATATTAATTTGCTGTTTGTTTATTTTCATCTGTTCTTATAAATTCTGATACAGGAAAAGTTCACAATTCAAATGGATTCAGTGTGAAATTACAGATGTTTTTTGAAATTCTTCAATTAAAATTTAAAAAATCTAAAATACTTTCGGTATCTAAAATTAACGTAATTTATTCAGTTCACTTTTTTCGCACTTCTGATTCTCCTCATCCCCTTCCTACATCTCCCCCCCCCTTTACCTCCCACTTCCTCCTCATCTTCCTCCTCCTCCTTCTCCTGCGCCTCTTCATCTACATCACCATTCCCGTTTTCCACGTCTTCCTCCTCCTAAACCACAACCACCACCACACTTTTCACCGTCCACTCCTGCCCTTCCCGTCACTTTTTCTTAAACTTATCTTTTCTCCTGTTAGTTCTTCCACTTTTCTTCTATTCCTTTCTTTCTACTTGTTGCTCGCACCATTCTCACCTATTCTATCCCTTTTTTGGCGCCCTCATCCTCCACATCCTCCTAGCCCTTGCCCTCGCCTATGATGCTCTTCATCCATTGTTCTGTTCATCCGTCGTCCTCTCACCCATCGTACTTCTCGTCTGTTTCTCTATATTCTAGTCGTCCTTGCTCTCTAACGTAACGTCCTCAACTCCTCCTTGTCACCTTTTTCCTTATAGCCTTCTTCTTTGTCGTTTTTGTACCGCATTTCTAATGTCTTCTCCTCCTCATCCTCGCCTATACTCCTCCTGATTTTCCTCCTCCTCTTCAACCACCATCACCATCACAATCGCGTCAATTTTCTCCTCCTTTACATTTGAATTATCGATGCTTCTCTTCGCTTTTTTCCTGCTTTTGTTGGCAGCATTCCCACCTTCTCTATCTTTTTTGAAAGCCTCGTCCTCCTCATTTTTCTCGCCCTCGCCCTCCGCACCTTTTTAGCTTTCATTTTCTTTGCTTTCCTAGCTTTTGTCTTGCTCAATCTCGGCACCATCGTCTTCGTCTTCTTCTCATCCCCATCCATCTCCTCCTCTCTACATTTTCCTTCTAGTTCTTCTAGAACTTATTTAAATTGAGGCTTCTAAATTTCCAACAAGAAGGCAATACCTTTTTTATTTTCAAAATAATTCAGAAAATCTCAAATCAATTAATTACAACATATTTGCAAGTTAGATTTCAAAAACAATAAAAGTGACTTCATTAAATTTTCTGGCCAAAACATGGACAGTGCTGAAAATGAATTAAACATTTAACGAAAAAAATTCCAACGTAAGAGTAAAAATTTTGTGTAAAACGTATTTATTGATTTTGATGTCGAGAAACATCACAGGTTTGTTGAATTTTTTATAAATTTTTGAGAAGGTTAATGTTTGAATTTTTAAGTTTGATATTAACCTTGATAAATCCCTTTTTACTTCCTCAAAATGTCAAAGTTCGACGTTGGAAGAATGTTACTGTTTTGAAAATGATCTCTAATTTTTTTAAACAACTGGGTTTACTACTTTTTTTCATATAAAAGCCGTCAAATTTGCTTGATTAAACCAACTTAAAAAGGTTCTAAAAATGTCGATGTTGAAATGGAAAATAATCGTAATGAACGTCGAGTAGAAGTAACCTTTAACAATGAATAATTTGGTGGTTAAACGATATATTGGCCACATTGAGCTCACACCAGTTTCCCCTGCAGTTTCTCCAGTTGATTAGATATATGTAACTAATTAAGTGAGGGGGAGGTTATTACTCAACAAGTGGCCAACTACGACACTCGGTTAAATCTATGCAAATATCCAGAAATGAACACGCAAATTTGGTTAACCCAGCAGGCGTAATAAGCATATATTTTATTATAATATTAAAAAATTATACATTTCCGTGTATAAAGTTTTTAATTTAAAAACTTATCGCAAATCTGACAAGCAGTTGTTATTTTTTTTTGATATATCTAAGAAGTTTAGGGTTAAAACTTTTTAATGAAATAATTAATTAGGCGCCACCTTCGTTTTACTAACTCTCAAAGTTAATTACTTCGCTTTAAATTATTCCATAAATTTATTATCTACAGAATTAGCGAGAAATCGATCCGAGGGTTTCATGTGACTGCTCAGACGTAGCTCTACTATAATTCTACTCTAATTGTTCAACCTAAACCGTTTTGAATGTCTTCTTGATAGTTATGAGGTGACATCGATTTTCTGCGTGAAGTTATTGCTCTTATTTGCGTTCTATGTTTGGCATTCAATTTATGTTCGTTGTATTTTGCAGTTGGGCCCTTTTGGGCTATAATTCCCATTCTTGAGATGATTTTCGCATTTGCTAAATTCTGCTGATACGCTGTCCATGTATAAAATTTGCTTCTTTTTAAATATTTTTAAATATCACATCAATTATCTTTACTTTTTGTGCTTGATTTCCTCTTCTTCTTCCCTCTTTTGGTCTTATCTTTTCTTTGTTTTCACCAGTTTGGTGTCCTGATTTGCATCCTTCCTTATCTGCTTTTCTCTGCATTTTTCTCCTTACTTTCAGCGTTTTCTCCTTTCTCTTTTTTTCCCTTCAACATTTGCTCTCCTTCATTTCTGCCTTCTTTGTGTACTCCCATTCGTCTTCCTTGATCTACTGCTTGTTTTTCTACCTTTTATTACGCATTTTCTTTCCCTTTATTTTTTTGCATTCGAATATGTTTACCACCATTATCTGCCTTTTAGTTTTTTTTTTGTTTCTATTGTTTTAATCTTCTTCCTGACCTTCGTTTCAGTCTTTTGTTTCGCTTTGATTTTAAGTTTTTCCTCTCCTCCCTTTCAATTTTCTTGATCTTCTTCCTTTCAAGCCATTCTGTTTCGTTGCAGTCTTTGTTTCATATCTTCCTGACCTTCATTTTAACCTTAATCTCCACCCTTTCGGCATTCTTCGGTTCCTTCCTTTTAATTTTCTTAGTTTGTATTACTCAACCTTTGTTGTTACATCCCTTTTTCACCTTTGGTGCTCCGTGTTTCATTATTTTTATTCTTCTTCAAGTTTTTCTAATCCTCTTTCGGCGTCTTCTTTTGTCTTTCGTTTTGTTTTTGTCATTGTGAATATTTGTCGCCATCGTCTGCTTCCTTGTTTCCACCTTTTAAATTATTTCTTCGCCTTCACTTCTGTCTTCTTTCTGGCCTTCATTTGTACCATTTGCTTCATCTTCGTTTTAACCTTGCTTCTTTTCTCCGTTTCAATCATCATGGTTGACTTCACTTGAATCAGCTCTGTTTCCTTTTCTTTCAATATGCCTTCCTTTGTCTCTTTCAGGGTTCCTCCTAATATAGTTTAGTTTTAATCTGCTTGCTTTTCTCTGTCTTTGTTTGCCCTCATTTAGCCTTCCTTCTAACCTTCGTTTTAGCCTCGCCTTCCTTTCAGTCTTCTTGGTCTTTTTGCTTTGAACTTTGTTGATTTTTCTCATTGGACCTTTGTTGTTTTTGTCCCTTTTAGATTTATTCTGCTGTGTGATGTCCTTTTAGCCTTCCTTATTTGGGCTTTTTTCCTCAACTTCTTTTCCGTCTTCTTCCTGGCCTTCGGTTTTAGTCTTCGCTTCTCTCTTTCAACATTGCTGGTCTCCTTCCTTTCAGCCCCTTTTGCTTTGTTCAGCTTTATTTCCTCCGTTGCAATCTTTATTTGTACTCTTTTAGCTTTCTTCGTGACCTTTATTTCAGCCTTTCGGCATTCTTCATTTCTTTGCGTTTAATTTTCTTCGTTCCCTTGCTTCTCAATTTTTTTCTAATTCAACCTTTTCTGCTTCGTCCCAGTTTGACTTTTTCTGCTCCATTTTGTCCTTATTCTTATTATTATTTTGCTTGGTTTTCTACTCTTCATTCGTCATCTTCTCTTATTTTTTGTTTTCTTTTACCTCCTGGTTTTCATTCCTTCGGCATTTTTGCTCCCGTCATTTCTTTCTTACTAGCCTTCGTTTCAATCTTTTGCTTCGTTCGTTTTAACGTTTTCTCCAGTTTTGCCTTTACCTCGCCTTAGTTTGACATGCGTGCTTTCCTTCGCTGCAGTGTTTGTTCCCCTCATTTAACCTGCTTGTTGAGCTTCGTCGCAGTTCTTCGCCCATCTTTTATCTCTCTTAAGCTCCTTCTTCCGCTTTTTCTTATTCACGCTTCGTGATATTCTACCTTTTACACTTCTTCTGCTCCATGTTTTCATTATTCTAAGACTTCTTCTTGTTTTTATACTCTTCTTTTGTAATCTTCTGCTTTTTATTTCCTTTGTCATTGTATATTTTTATCGCCATCAGCTGTTTCCCTTTAATCTACCTTGTTTCTATCCTTTCGATCTTCTCCGACTTCATTTTTGTCTTCTTCCTGGCCTTCATTCAGCTACCTTTCTCTCCTCCACCTCAACCTTTAATTGGGAACCTACTTTTCAGACTTAGTTTTAGCTTTCTTTTTTGCATTTGAACCTTCTTCGTCTCCTAGCTTTCAACTCTTTATTTAACCCTTTCTGCCTCCTTTGTTTCTTCATTTTCGGCCCTCTTCGGTGCCCTGTTTGTTTTATTCTTGTCTTTCTATTGCGTTTCAACTTTGTCTTGAACGTATTTTTCTGTTTTTCTTTTCTTTTTGTCGTTGTGAAGATTCGTCTTTTAGCCTTTTTCCTTTCTTCTCGACCCTCTTCGTTTCCTCTTTTCAACCGTTTGAGTTCTCCGTTTCAGCCTACTTCTTTTGCTCCGATTCAGTCTTTGTTGTCTCTCTTTCAGCCTTTGTTTTAGCCTACATCCAGTCACCTTTCCATCTTTGTAGGCCTCACTTCCTCTCTCGTTTTATCACTTTGTTGACTCTCTTTCAAGTTTTCTTGTTTCGCCCCTTTTAGCCTTTATTTCTACTTCTTCAACCTTCTTCCTCGACATTATTTCCGGTTCCTTTCTGGTCTTCTTTTGAGCCACCTTCCTCGTCTTTTCATTCTTCGCATTCCCCTCAATCCTTGTTCTCTCTCTGTTGAGCCTACTTTCCAACGTTCGTTTCAGCTTTTTCCGCTCTTTGAACATTCATCCTCAATTTTTCCTCTTTGCGCCTTCTTTATTCCTTCATTTTCGGCTTTCTTCTGTGCCCTGTTTGCTTTATTTTTGTTCTTCTTTTTATTGTCCTTCAACTTGCCTTCGTCATCTATTTCTGCTTTTTATTTTCTTTTTGTATTTGTAGATTCGACGCCACCATGTGCTTTCTTTCAGACTTTTTTTTCTCCAAACTCTTATTAACCGTTTATGAGTTTTCCCTTTCAGCTGATTTACCTTTTATTTTCACTCCTACAGCCTTCATTTTAGCCTACGTTCTTTCGACCTTTCCATCTATCTAGTCATCATTTTCTCCCTCATTTCATCACTTTGGTGGCTCTCTTTCAGTTTTCTTTGTTTCGTCCCTTTCAAGCTTATTTTACTGCCTATTTGTCTATTCTTCTTACTGTTTTTCATTTATTCCTCATCGTATTTTCGTCTTAATCTTCTTTTTTTTTGTCGTTGAAACTGAAAGTGGTCATCGGCCTTTTTCCTTCTTTTTAACTCTCTTCGATTCCTCTGTTTGAATTCTCACTTTCAGCCTAGTTCCGTTTCTATCTTTCTAACTTTCTAGTCTTCATTTTTTTCATCATTTCATCACTCTGCAGATCCTCCCTTCCGGCTTTCTTTGTTGACTCCCTTTGTGACTTCTTCTACTTCTTTGGTACAGCCTTTTCCTTGTGCTGCTTCTCCATCTTCTCCTTATGCTTCTTGCTGATTTACTTCTATTTTCTCTCCGCCACTGTAACTATTTATCCAAATTTCTTATTTTCTCTTCCTTAATCCTCAAAATCATCTTGGCACTTTGGTGTTCAAAGTTTATTCTCCTTTCGAATAATTATTTACACTTAAGTTTACTGTTGGCAAAATTCGTGTTTGAATACTAAGCAAATATTGCTGATGTGGTTTTAATTCACTCAACTCTTGTTTGCTAATTCAAACGGAAAATATTAAATTACACAGGAGCCAACGACCTTTACTTTTTTATATTAAAAAACAAACATGAGGCCTATTAAAATCTAAAATCCTTTTCGTCCTTCCTGTCGTATTTCTAAACCAGCTCGCTGTTTTATTTCAACGACTACATTTTTCGTAACCGTCAGCAATATTCATTAAATGCAACGATTTGGCAATAAAAATAAAAAAGCCACGTAAATATTTACACCGCAAACATTAATTCGCTAAAATTAGTACACCCCGATTTATTATTTCCACAAATATTAATCTTGTAAATACATCAGCCACGTAATCACGAAAATGTTAGGGTCGTTCTGAAAGTCACGTGCTGGAAAACAAATTAGTTTAATTGGCGACCACGCTGAAACGTCGAATAAAAAACCCTCCAGTAATCAAACTAATAAAAGAAACAAAAGGCAAAATCGGGTAGACGACGTAGAAATATAACAGCAATAGATTAGCACAAAGCACAGCGAATAAACTCTGTAAGCGAGCAAGAGCAAAGATGAGAGATTTCCAATTTGTGGGCAATGTGGGTTACCGATTGGATCCTCGGCTTGATTGCTTCCGATTGGGTTCGGTTCGCTTTAATAATACGAACACCCACATTATTATAGTATTACTGCTCTCCATTATCTGCTATTTGCATAAATCCTACGTGCGCGAGTTGATTGACCCTTCCTGCTGTCGAAGTTTTATTAGCACCTTCAAAAGGATCCTCTTCCATCTAACGAACCCTCCACTTTAAACTGTATTCCCGATTAGCTTGATGGATCTGTTTGACTTTCGAGATTAAAATGTATTCCCTAACGTTCCATGTTAATACGATTAAATTAGATAAATATTTAAATACTTATTTCTGATTTCGATAATTTCCAGTACCAAATCTGGAAAGCCAAAAGTCTTCGAAGCACTTCTTCTACCCAAAGAATCCTTCAACTCCCTGAAAATTTCTGTAAATAATTTATAATAAACTAACTTCAGAAGTTTTCTTAAGTTTGTTGTTTTAGCTTTGAATTAAAATAAAACCTTAACCGAAACGCGGTTTATTAACGATGAGAAAGATAACAAGTTTACATGTTGGTAGTAAGTCGGCGAATTAGAGTGGGAAATAAGCCGCAAATCAGATGGAATAAGCTCCTACCAAGCGGAACTAAACACGTGACTTAGAAATCATGGTTTAATACCAGCATGTAGATCCACAAAATTAACATACAGATAATCACAGTGTATATGGGAAGGAAGTAGGACAATAATTAGATAACATCCTTGGAGGATCTTTGTTGTATTATGAGATTAACTATGTAGTAAATAAACAAATCCATTAATACAACTGACAGAAATAACAAATTACATAATTTTTGATGCTGAAAAAACGTAAAGGGAAAGGTTCTCGATATTCGAAAGTTTGTTTTCTTTTCTTTTTTCTAGTGTTGTTAGAGAAGCAGGATTTGGTATTTTCTTCCTTAATTAATTCTTCGTCAGGATTTTCCTTGAATAAAATTCTTCTTCTTTAAAGCTCTTCAGTCTGCAATATTGATGTCAAAACAAGGGTTGATAAACACAATAACTCCTTTTTCTAGCTTTTTTATTGAAACAATTTTAATATTTTCTTCCTTCTTTCTCCGTCCTTCCTCAACAGGAACAACAGTCTGTAAGCTTGCCATAAAGGTCAGGGTTACTTAACGTATTAACTGTGTTTGTTCTACGTTTTTTCCCCCAATAAAACCAGGTTTTAGTATTTTCTTTAATTCTTGGTCCTTCCTCATCAGGGTCTTGTGACCTTATCATCAAAGTTTAGGTTCATAAACGTATTAACAACTCTTTTCCCTGTTTTTCTTATTAGCCCAGGATTTGATATTCTCTTGCTTACCCTTCGTCCTTTCTCATCAGGATTTTCCTTGCATACACCTCCCAATTTTTATAGCTCTTCAATTTATAATCTTGTCATCAAGAGAAGCGTTTTAAACAAATCAGGATATGGTATTTTTTTCTTCACTTCTTCGTCCTTTCTCGTCAGGATTTTCGTTGCATAAACCTTCTGTTCTTTAAGCTGTTCAATCTGTAATTTTGCTGTCAAAACAAATATTAATGAACGTGTTAACAACCTTCTTTTTTCTGACTTTTTTATTAAACCAATTTTGGTATTTTCTTCCTTATTTCTTCGCCCTTTCTTAGTAGCATTTTCCTTACATAAACTTCCTGTTTTTTAAGCTTCTCAGTCTGCACCTTTTCTGTAAAAGCAAGAATTAATGAACGTGTTGACAGCTGCCTTTTTACTAGTTTTTTATTAAACCAATTTTGATATTTTCTTCCTTATCTCTTCATCCTATCTCTTCAGGATTTTCCTGACATAAACTTCCTGTTCTTTAAGCTTTTCAATCTGTAACCTTTCTGTCAAAGCAAGGATTAATGAACATGTTAAGAACTCTCTTTTTTCTAGCCTTTTTATTAAATCAATTTTGGTATTTTCTTTCTAATTTCTTCGTCCTTTTCAACCAGATTTTCCTTACATAAATCCTATGTTTTTTTAAAGCTTTTCAGTTTGTAAGCTAGCCTTCAACGCTAAGGTTACTGAATGTGCATTAAATGTCTTTTTTATAGGTCTTTTTTCTATAAAAGCAGGATTTGGTATTTTCTTCCTTAATTCTATGTCCTTTCCCACCAGGATTTGCCTTGCATAAAACACCAGATTTTTAAACCTGTTCAATTTGTAACCTTGTCATTAAAGCTAAGATTAATAAACGTATTAACAGCTCTCTTTTTCCTAATTTTTTTATTCGCCCATGATTTGGTATCTTCTACCTTATTTATTTGTAATTTTTCATCAAGATTTTACTTTCATAAACCACTTATCTTTTCAAGCTCTTCAATTTGTAAATCTTAATATCAAAGTTTATGTTGATAAGTATATTAACAACCTTTTTCCAAGTTTTTTTTTTCATTCACTTTCAGGACTTGGTGTTGTCTTCCTTATTTCTTCGTCCTATCCTTTCTTGCATAAACCTCCCAATTTTTAAAGATCTTCAATTTGTAAGTTTGATATTAAAAAAAGGATTGATAAACGTATCTTTTTCCTAGTTTTCTATTAAACCGGGATTTGGTATCTTCTTCCTTGTTCCTTCGTAGTTTCTCACCAGAATTTTTCTTGCATAAACCCCCTCTTTTTAAAGCTTTTAAATCTGCAATCTAGCCACCAAAGCACAAGAGTTGATAATTATATTAACTCTCTTGGTATGTAGTTTTTTTTTTAGGATCTGATATCTTCTTTCTGATTCATTCGTCCTTTTTCAGCAGGATTTGTCCTGCATAAGCCTCTTATTTTTAAAGATTTTTATTCTTTAAGCTTACCTACAAAGTAAAGGTTTAATAATCGTATTAGACTTACCTCTTTTTAGTTTCTTTCTTATAAAAACATGATTTGTTATTTTCTTCTTTAATTCTCACAGGATTTTCCTTGCACAAACCTCCTGTTTCTTAAAATTTTATAGTTGTTAAGTCTGAAATCTTGCTACCAAGGCACAAGAGTTGATAAACGTATGAACTCTCTTTTTTCTAATTTTTTACCAAAATTTTGTATTTCTTCCTGATTCCTTCCTTCCTTTTTCAACAGGGTTTTCTTTGCAAAAACTGCATGTGTTTTAAGCTTTTTAATCTGTAATCTTGCTGTCGGGTAAAAGAACGTGTTAACAACTTTCTTTGTTGTAGATTCTTCCTTATTTCTTGGTCCCTTCTCATCTGGACTTTCCTTGTACAAATCTCCTGTATTTTTTTGGCTTTTGTGTCTGTAATCTGGCTGTCAAAGCCAGAATTAATGAACGTGCCAAGTCTAGTCTTTTTATTAGACAAATTTTGGTATTTTCTTCCTTATTCCTTCGTCCTTTCTCATCAGAGAAAGATACGAAGAAGAATCCCGGTGGATATAGGTGAGTTTGTTTTTGATGGCAAGTAGGAGACAATCGAACAGGCTCTCGTCGAAGTCCGAGAACACATCCTGAGGAAGTGGGAAACCTCGTGGAACAGGTCGGGAGACGGAAGGGTCACGCACGGATTCTTCCCCAGCGTGGCAGAGAGGCTGCAGATGTTATGGGTCGAGCCCTCGTACTGGATCACCCAGCTCCTGACGGGGCACGGCGACTTCAGGGCGAAGCTGCGATCCTTCGGCTTGGTGGACAGGGGCGAATGCGAGTGCGGAGCGGAAGACACGAGCGCGCATCTTCTAACAGACTGCGCGACACAAGAGGTAGAAAGGGAGAGGGGTCTGTTACAGGTCTTCGTGGAACAACGTGGAGTCAGATGGCCACCACGCCCACAGGACCTAGTGGCAGAGGACATATATGACCGCCTCAGGGAGTTTGCCGAGAGAGTTCTGAAGAACCGGGAGGAGGAGTAAGGTAAGAAGGTACGTCCCTCGCCAGGGGGGACATTACACATGCATCTGGCAGCGATAGTCGTGCTTATCGATTACCTCGGGCTCGGGTGCCAATCAACGAGCGGGTATCCGATTTGAGGTTAGGTTTCGAGGGGGCAGTGGTAACGAACCGTACGGTGAGGTGGACCCCAGGGTACATCGGGTCAAGGTGTGATCCGGTGATCCTGGGGCCTTCACGGTAGCTAATGCCTGAGCCGTAATTCAGGAAGTCAGTGTGCTAGGCTGACGCCCGGACATCATCCGGGTGTGTGAGGTCGGTGCAACGGCCAAACTCGCTTCACTCCCCTAAAGACGTCCCTGACGTCCTTCAGATGTCAGGGGGGTGGATCTGCTTTATTGCTTGGTGTCGCCTAGTCTAGTCATATTCCAATAGTGACGTACCGACTTCCAGCATAATTTCTTGTAATCGAACCACGAGGCCACCCTAATTACATTAAACTTGATGGAGTATTTATTTCTTGTTTATAAGGTGAGCTACTCTAAATCAACGAATCACAACAACATTAAAGGTCCTCTGACTAAATAGTCAGTTATCTAAGTAAAAGGTAAGATTTTCACTTAACCAATAAGGGTTGAGGGTAAAGGAAATCTTAGTGAAAAACTAGACGATCACAGCGAAAAACTGTAAAGGGTTCGTACAGTTACAACTGTTTTATTTTTCTAGTTTTCTTTTTCTATTAAACCAAAATTTGATATTTTATTCATTCGTGCTTTCGCATCAGGATTTTCCTTGGATAACGTTTTTTTAAGCTCTTCGGTCCGTAACCTTGCCGTCAAAGCAAAGATTAATAAACGTGTTAACAAGTTGCCCTTCTTCTAGCCTTTTTATTAACCCAATGTTTGGTATTTTTGTCGTTGTTTCTTCGTTCCTTCACATCAAGATGTTCCTTTCATAAGCCTCCTGTGTTTTTATACTTCTCCGTCTTTAACTTTGCTGTCAAAGTAAGGATTAATGAACGTGTTTAGAACTCTATTTTTATAAATTTTGTATTAAACCAATTTTGGTATTTTCTTAATTATACCTTCGTCCTTTCATATCAGGATTTTCCTTGCATAAACCTCCTGATTTCTTAAGTTTTTCAGTCGGCAACCTTGCCATCAAAGTAAGGAATTATAATAGTATTTTACATTACAAGCAAGGTAAAACAGTTTTTACTGGCGATAAGAGGATATAACTGGCGAGCCATGAGGCGAGCTTGTTGCCCCTTTGAGCCAGTAGAAACTGTTACCTTGCGTGTATTGTATATTTTACTTGTTACTCATTTTAAACGAAATTAATAAATAAAAATTATTAGTATAATTTTTCCGTAAAAAAAAAATCATTTCTCATAACTCATAAGCCTTGGAAGCATTACCGTAACATATACCGTTTGTTTAAATGTTACTAACTTGATCGGTACTAGGCCTGGTGAGACCATTCACAGTTGGGCTTAATTGATTGTGCTCTACTCGGAAGACTGGTCTATGAGATAGAGTAACAAGACCACGACACACGTAGTAACACACACATAACACGGCCGTCTTACTTGAAGTAATGCCTAAAGGCGATTCCGAGCAGATTGGCTATACACGCATAAAGGACACACACAAAAAAGAGAGAGAGACAGAGAGAGAGGTTAGCTGTCAATTTTACAAGTTAGTAGCTAGTAAAAATTAACTTTCAAAATCAATTAACAGCTTGAATAAATGACGTTTACAAGTGAGTAACAAATAAACGTATTAACTGTCTTCTTTCCGGTTTTTGTTTTCAATTAAATCGGGATTTGGTATTTTCTTTCTTATTCCTTCGTCCCTTTCCAGCAGGATCTTCCTAATTCTTAAACCTCTTCATTTTCTAGTATTATCATTAAAGCAAGCGTTAATAAACGTATTAAAAACTCCCCTTTTCCTAGTTTCTTTTTAAACCAAGATTTGTTGTTGTTTTCCTTATTTCTTTGTCCTTTCTCAACAGAATTTTCTTTGCCTAATTTTTAACGCCCATTAATTTGTATTCAAGAGCAAGAGTTGGTAAACGTACTCGCATTAACAACTCCTTTTTCCAAGTTTTTTATTAAACCAGGATTTAGTATTTTTTCCTTGCCCCTTCGTCCAGCATTTTCCTTATACAGGGTGATTCAAATTCGCGTGTATGCATGGGGATCTTGGAAACGGTAAGAGATAGAGAGTCGGTTAAATGGGGACAAAGTTGCGTAATCAAAGGACCAACAATGCCCATTTAAAAAATCAAGGCTAACTTATTCAGTTTTTTAAATATTTGAAAAAAACTAAAATTTTGGAGAATCGTTTTTATTTAATTTTGACCTTATTTGAGGAGATATTGAAAAACGGAAAACACTTTCTCATGACCACTTTTTGTCTTCTATCGAATAGCTTAAATGGAACAAAAATTCCAGGTCCGTATTTAAGAAAATGAACTTGATGATGGCCCTGAAATACCGAAACGTTGCATCAAAAATGTATTTAAGCTATTCGATAGAGGACAAAAAGTGGCCATGAGAAAGTGTTTACCGTTTTCCAATACCTCCTCAAATAAAATTTGATTTTTTAAATGGACATTGTTGGTCCTTTGATTACGCAACTTTTCCCCCATTTAACCGACTCTCTATCTCTTACCGTTTCCAAGATCCCCATGCATACACGCGAATTTGAATCACCCTGTATAAACAAACTAATTTTTTAAAGATCTTTAATTTGTGATCTCATCATCAAGGTAAAGGTTGATAAATGTATAAAACGACTCCTTTTTATGTTTTTATTAAACCAAGATTTAGTATATTCTTACTTAGTTCTTCGTTCTTTCTCACCAGGACTTTCCTTACATAAATCTCCTGTTTTTTTAAAGCTTTTCAGCATTTCACTATGTGCCAGCAAAGCACAAGACTTGATAAAATGATTAACTCTTTTTGTAGTTTTTTACCAAGATTTGGCATTTTCTTCCTGATTTCTTTTCCCCTTTTCATCGGATTTGCCTGGCATAAACCTACGGTTTTTTAAAGCTTTTTTGTATCCAAGCTTTGCCATCGAAACAAAAATTAATAATCGTATTAACTGGCTTTTTTCTATTTTTTTTTTTTTTTTTTTTTCTATAGAAATAGGAAGTTATATATCCTTTGGCCTTCCTCGGCAGGATTTTCCTTGCTTAAATTTTATTTTTTTAGAGCTTTTCAATCTGTAACCTTGTTGTCAAAGCAAGCATAAACGAACCTCATCTTTTCTAGCTTTGTTAAACCAATTTTGAATTTTTTCCTTACTTCTTTTTGCTTTTTCGCCAGGATTTTTGTTGCACAAACCTCATGTTTTTTAAGCATTTCAGTCAGTAACCTTGCTGTCAAAGCAAGGATTAATTAATGAACATGTTAGCGACCCTGTCCTTTTCTAGCTTTTTATTAAAAAAGTTCTGGTATTTTCTTCCTTTTTTCTTCGCCCTTCGTCATCAAGATTTTCTTTGCATAAATCTCGTGTTTTTTTTAAGTTTTTCAGTGTCTAAACTTGCACCAAAGCAAAGGTTAATAATCGACTGCCTTTTTCCTAATTCTTTTTCTATAAAACCGGGATTTTCTTATTTAATTCTTCATCCTTTCCCAACAGAATTTCCTTACATAACCTTTTTCTTTTCTAAAGCTTTTCAATTTGTAATCTTACCATGAAAGTAAGGATTAATCAACATATTAGCAACTCTGTTCGATCTTTTCTTTATTAAACCAATTTTAGTTTTCTCTGCTTCCTCAGTTCTTCGTCCTTTCTCACCACGAGTTTTCTGGCATAAATCCTTTGCGTTTTGAAGCTTTTAAGTCTGCGATCTTTCCATTAGAGCAAATATTGATAAACGTATTATAACTCCATTTGTTCTAGATTCCTTAAACTAGGATTTGCGTTTCTCACCGATTTCTTCGTCCTTTCTTACCAGGATTTTCTTTGAATAAACCCTCTGTTTTCGAAGCTTTTTAATATGTTACCCTGCTATCAAAGCAAGGATTGATGGACTTGTTAGCAGCCTTTTTTCTGGCTTTTTTAAAACCAGTTTTTAAACTTTCTTCCTTATTTCTTCGTCCTTTCTAATCAGAATTGTCCTTGCATAAACTTTCTGTTTTGTTAATCTTTTCAGTCTGCAACTCTGCTGTCAAAGCAAGGATTAATGGATGTTTTTAGTCGGTAATCTTACTGTCAAAGAAGGATTACTAAACATATTAACTGGGGGTTTTCTAATTATTTTTTTCTATAAAACCAGAAGTTTTAATTAATTCTTCGTACTTCCTCAACAAGATTTTCCTTGCATAAACCTCGTCATTTTTAAAGTTTTTAAATTTGTAATCGTAAAATCAGAGGAAAATGTATTAACAACTCCCTCTTCCTAGTCTTTTATTAAATCAAGATTTGGTATTTCCTTCCTTTTCTTCGTCCTTTCTTAGCAAGATCTTCCTTGAATAAACCTTTTGTTTTTTAAGCTTATCGATCTGGAACCTGGCTGTCAGACCAATGAGTAATGAACGTATAACCTTCTTTTTCTCAGCTCTGTTATTGTAGTAATTTTGGTATCTTTTGTCTTATTTCTTTGTCCTTTCTTATCAGGATTTTCCTTGCATCAACCTCTTAATTTTTAAAGAACTTCAATTTCTAGTCTTATCATTAAAGCAAGGATTAATAAACATATTTTTGTTCTTTTACTAAACCAGGATTTGGTATTTTCTTCCTTATTGCTTTATCGCTCAGCAAGATTTTCTTTGCCTAAGTCTTTTAAAGCTTTTCAATCTGCAACACTGCCACCAAAGCACAAGGGTTGAAAAATGTATTTACACAATTTTTTCTATTTTTTTTATTAAACTGGAATTGTCTTTCTTACTACTTCATCCTTTTCCAGCAAGATTTTCCTTGCATAAACCTCCCAATTTTTAAAGCTTTTCAATTTGTAATGTTATCATAAAAGCAAGGGTTAATAAACGTATTAAGAATTCCTTTTGTCCTAGTTTTTTATTAATTTAGGATTTGGTATTTTATTTCTTATTTCTTCGTTCTTTCTCAGCAAGATTTTCCTTGCATAAAACTTATTTTCCTTGCAGCAGTCTCCTGTTTTTTAGCTTTTAAGTCTGTAACCTTGCCAGCAAAGCACGAGAGTTAATTAATATATGAACTTTCTTTTTTGTGGCATGTTTACCAAGATTTGGTATTTTCTTCCTGATTTCTTCGTCCTTTCTCACCAGGATTTTGCTGGCGTAAACCTTCTGTTTTTTAAGCTTTCGGTCTGTAGTTTTGCCATGAAAGTAAAGGCTGATAAATGTATTACCTCCCTTTTTTCGTTAAAGCAGGATGTGGTATTTTTTTCTTACTTCTTCGTCATTTCTCTTCAGGGTTCTCCCTGATTAAACCTTCTGTTTTCTAATAATTTTCAATATGTAATCTTGGAGCGGCAAAGCGAAGGTTAATAAACGTGTTACCAATTCTCTTTTTCCTAATTTTCTAGTAAACCAGGATTTAGCAGTTTCTTCCTTTTTCTTTCGTCCTCAGGATTTCCCATGCACGTCTCTTATTCTCGCTCCTCTTTTTTAGCGTTTTGCGGCCTGTAATTTTACTATGTTGGTACTATAAAAATCATGCAAAGTAAAAATTCTTTTCATAATGGTTTTTTAATTGCTTGTGTGAAATTTGCTTTTATTATTGTCAAAACGTTTTACGTCACCTGATTTATTAATACAAGGCCATTAAGGTATGGGAGTGAAACCCGACAACAATAAAAAGCAAGGTAAATGTTACTTTCGACGACACTTTCGCCTCCGGGACAAGATTCAAAGTGACAAGATTGTTAAGGTATTTTCAGTTTATTCACGACTTGTAAAACATCGAAAATTTAGCACTGGAAAAACAAGTTCATTACATTAAATTATCCTTTTATTAATTTTCTTGTGGAAAAATTGCAGCATAATTTATGTAATTGAAAAAAGGATAATCTAACCTGCTTTATATTTGTTATTAATTGCCATCATTAATTTGCTTCGACTCAATATTTCAGTTTCTTTTCAATCACACACAGTTAAAATTCAAAAATTTTCCCTTACAAAAAGGAAAAACAATATCCTCCGCCGCAGTCTTTGTGGATTAGTTCAAATATTTCTTTTTTCCTTTTATGTCCAAATTTTGCCGCAAAAAGTTTTATTTCTAAATCGAAGAGAATTCAGTAAAAATACAAGGAAGTTCCCCCGATCCCGTTCGTTTCGTATCTGCGGCAAGTTTTAAGTAAGCACCATGCAACCGATTTTCCATTATTATCTTTTGTATTCCGCCTTGTTTCGTGTTCAAAATTTAAAGACTGAGACAAATTGTTTCCTTATTCATCGTTTGTTTCGGGGATAAATTGCAGTTTGTATACTACGAGATATAGGTTTTCGTTTTTTCCTTCGACGTTTTGAATTATTTTATTTTATCAAGGAAGACGTTTCAAATATTTAAACTACACAAATTTTAAAGTTGCTTTTTCTGTTTTATTCAAAAGTTTGCTTTTTGAAAGTCTATTAATGCATAGCTTAAGATGATTTTATGTTTATTTTAGTAATAATTGCCAGAGTTAATTTTATTTCCCTAAAAATACTCAGGAAAAATACAAACAAAACGAAATTCCCAATCTCCAGGTATAAATAAATGCATATTTTATTAATAAATGCATACTAGATAAGCTCTGTGTTTGTAAAAGGATCATCAAACTCGCTTGCTAGAAGTTTTCTGAGTCAAAGAAACGTTCCAGTACAGCAATTTTTGAATAGATTTCTCGCCGCGGTATAACTGTGGTTTCTGTGGTTCGTTGCATACTGCTAAACATACAGCTACTGATTAAAACTTTGAGTTGTCAAATAATGAAACGTCCACTTCCTCGCCACAAACAAAAGTTACTAGAAAAACATTGAGAAAACTTTAAACTAATTTATGTATATAGATGTATATTTTAGTAATAATTGTATATTAGACAAGTTTTGAGTTTGTAAGAGAATCGTCAAGTTTGCAAAATTTTGTTATTATTTTTTTAATTATTAGTTTGTTACTATTACACAAACATTCTTGTATGGTTATTCTCAAAAATAGTTTTCGCATTGATTAAATTTTCAAAGCGAAATTCGTATCGACACGCTGTATATTTTCTGTTGATGACAGCGATTTTGATTTATCGGATATTTAAAAATACTGAAACGTTCATTTCTTCTTTTTAGCAAGTACAATTTGTTCTAAAACAGTTAGCAAATGTGATCTTGGAATTAGTTTAAGTAGCAAGAGGGTATACTGCCTACATTAGCAAGAGTATTTGGGAGAGTTATAAAACATAAAATAGTGGCCACTTTTAATCGTCTCAGATGGGCCATAGCTTCTCTTGACTCATTTAAAAGCCCAAGGAGCGACGGCGTTTTTTCTGTCCTCCTCCAAGACGGGCTGGTCTTATACTTATACCATCTGCCTCGGACCTGCCTGGTGATGATGAAAAAGGTTAAAATTATCTTTATGCCCAAGGTGGGACGTGCTATGCACGACACCGCCATAGACTTCAGACCAATTAGTTCGACTTCCTTCTTCCTCAAAACGTTGAGAGTTACATAAAGATAATGCATTTATCACTAATCCGTTGCACCCGCATCAACACGCCTATCAAGCTGACAAATTCGTGTAGACAGCGCTTTACCCAATTGCTTTTAAGATCCAAAAAGCAATAGGACACAACGAATTTGCAGTTGGTGCCTTTCTGGACATTGAAGGGGCCTTCGATAGCACATCCTTCGACTCCATTACTCAAGCTGCCATCGATCATGGTATCAATACTATCATCGTCAGATGGGTTAGAGCCCTGCTGACTGAACGGGAAATTCTAGCATTGTTTGGTGGTCCCACAGTGAGGGCCTCGGTGAGGCAAGGCTACCCCCAGGGTGGTGTTTTGTCACCTCTGTTGTGGTGTCTTGTCCTCGATGGACTTCTCGTAGAATTGGAAGCCGCTAGCTACTACGCGCAGTGTAACTCAGATGATCCTGAAATCTTGATCCCAGGAAAATTTCCTGGTACTGTTAGCACATTAATGCAAGGTGTGTAATCTATAGTGCAGAGGTAGTGTTCAGCTCAGGGCTCAAGGCCTGACAGTCTATCCTGCCAAGGCGGAGCTCGTAATATTCACCAGGAAAGAAGACTAGAATCCTTCAGAGAACCAATAATTTTTGGGACAACTTTGAAACTTTCAAGCACAATTAAGTATCTGGGTCTAACCCTAGTTACTAAGCTTGTCTAGAACAATCACATAGCCAGACAGATGAAGAGGGCCACGACCACCTTTTGGGCATGTCGTCGTACCTTTGGTATTACATAGGGCTTATCCCCCCAAGTGCTGATGCGGATCTACACTACGGTGATTAGACCAGTCATCACTTATGGTTCACTGGTGTGGTGGCCCTCAACCGTAGGGAAACACACACAAATGGTGCAGAGGCTAGCAAAGTTTTGCCATCACGGGGACTGATTGCACCACGCTCTCGGCCTCCCTGGAAGCCCTTCTTAAGCAAACGCCCCGTCACATTATGATTGAGGTGGAAGCACGAAAGTCGACCTACATACTGTGCACGAGTGGCCCTGGAAAGGCTCGGGCAATCAATTGGGTTCGGCTCATCTGGGTGTCCGATCACAGTAACATTTCTGGCAACAAGAAGGCCGACCACCTAGCCAAGTAAGGCTTCTCGGAACCTTTTTTAGGCCCTGAACCGGCTCTTGGCCTACCTAAAGCAAGCTTTCAGCAACCAATCAGAGACTGGACGTACTCACGTACTCTCAGTTCATCTCATACTGGACTTCGCGTCTTGGGTTGAGACAAGCGAAGCTACTCATCCCCAGACGTTCCAAACCGAGGTCCGAACAGCTTCTTAGGTTTAGTAGGAAGCACCTCAGGATAGCCACAGGCCTACTTACAGGGCATGGCTTCTTTGAAGGACATCTGCATCTAATGGACCTCTCCGAGGAGCCAAGTTGCAGATTTTGTAACGAAGCAGATGAAACCTCCCTTCATCTCCTTTTACGATGCCTAAGAGTATTTCTTCTTAGACATCAACTACTTGGAGTTGGTCTTTTAGAGGTCCTGGCGTTTGGGCTAGGTATCCGTCTGTATCTGAAATCCCGAAAACAAACTATTCTATTTGCAAGTCGGCTTTTCAAAAGTGTGTAAAGCAATTGCTGTACTTAATTAGCTTAGATTCGTAATCAGCCACATCTATTAAATGGCATGTTGTTTATATATATATTATAACATGTATTATATTACAACTTTATTGTCGTCTAAACTCTAAACAAACGGAACCGTTCAAAACAAAATTCGTGTCACTACGTTGTACATATATTTTCAGTTGCTGACAGGGATTTTGAGCTGTTAGATATTTAAAAATAATTAACAATTCCTCTTTTCCTAATGCAAAATTTGTTCGAAAACAATTAGCAAAACTGACTTTGAAATTAATTTATATGCGTAGATGTATATTTTGGTAATAAGTGTATATTAGACAAGCTGTATTTTTATAAGAAAATCTCAAGTTTGCACGATTGAAGTTTTTTACTTATTATTAAAGTTGTATAATTATTTTTAAAAATATTTCTGGAGCTTGATTTATGTATAACGTTTCAAATCTTGCTTTCAGAGCGAAATTCGTATCAACACACAGTTTATTATCAACCGGCTGCTAACAGGAATTTTGAAAGTTGTCAGATATTTAAAAGTCAAAAAACATTCGTTACTTTGCTGTCATCAAATCCTTCTTACTTTGCTGTTGACAAAATAAGACACACTTTTAATCTTTTGGATTATACTAACATGCATGTTTATTGTATTTTCCTAAATGCATTTCACGGAAACCACAACCTCGAACTTTGTAGATCGGTGCTAAACCAACGAACTTTCTGTACATATTTTTTCCGTTGCACTATTGGAATGTATATTTAAAATTACAAAAATTCCCAAAAGAAAGTTGGAAATTTCAATATCCTCAACTAATACTTAAATTTCAGTTGATTCACAACTCCATAATTATTTTTGTAAGCTGCTGAAGATGCACATTTTCGTTGATCCTAGGCATATTTTCATTTATCCTGGGCATATTTTCATCAAGCTAAGGTTTTTAGGGGTCTAAGTCTACTACCACTTCTAAATTTGATAAATCGCATTTAATGTTTTTTCTAAGTACTCCCAAATTGAAACCTTTGAAATACAGCTGAAAAGCTTTCGTTTTGTTTTCAAGCAACGCCCTTAAAGCCATATTTTGTGTTTTTATGATATATTTTACATTTGCTTTTTCTATCTCGGAATCACAATCTTTTTCTTTTGCAAATCGACTTATCAAAATTGCGAAGACCAATTGCTGTATTTAATTAGCATAGCTTCGTAACTAATAAGTCACATGTTAAATGTTGTGAAGGTTGTGTAATATCATAGATGAATATTTCCTTTATGATAATATGTATTACATTACAACTTTACTGTCGTCTAAAATGACAAGCAAAATCATTTAGATAAAGTGTCTAAAAATAGCCGGTTTTGAAATCAAAAACAAGCAAATAGGGTTGCCTAGTAACGCTAAATCCCACAAACTGCACCGTCAAACGCTACACCCATTGAATTATTTAAGCGTCCTTGAGCTCTCCACATGTGACAAACACGCTACTTTAAGTCAGTGGGGTAGGGACATAGTAAGTGCAAGGAAGTTTTGCTCTCGCAGAGTGACTTAGGAAGTCCATTAAATCGCAGTAAACAAGTTAACAAAAAAATCCTATAATTTAATAATAAAATATGCTGATTATTAAAGTATTAGTGTTATTATCATGCCTAACATGTGTATTAAGTGCAAAAATCCTAGCAATATTTCACTTCCCCTGCAAAAGCCATCACATTTTAGGAAGTACACTTTTAAAGGCACTCGCTAAAAGAGGGCACGATGTTACGATGGTCAGTTCATTTCCTTTCGACAAACCGGTGGAACATTATACAGATATTGAAATAACAGGCATGCTCGAATACAAAGAGAGTAAGTAAACATTAAATTAAAGGAAAAAACGATAGGGAATCGAGATATAAAAAAATACCGGCATTTATTGTAAATTACTTGGCGTAGGGTCAATTTTAGGGTAATAAACAGTAAACAGTTCGATTTGACGATAATTTTCAGTCATTTGGTTTGTTTTCGGGGGGTTTATTTGAAGAATTGATTCTTTCATAAATATTTGATTGAGGTTAAGTTTAGGCAAACATGTTAAAGGTTGAGTTTTTTTCCGTATGTAAATTTCGTGCCTTTTTCTTCATTTTCTGAATTTCATGAAAAAATACAGTTTCGTTACAAAAAAAATAATATTTAATTTCCTGAAACAAATTCGGGGTTTATTTAGTAATTTATTACAAGTAAAAAAATTCGAAATCTTTTATTGTCTTTCCCAACCTTGGCTGTTTTTGTGACAAAGTCAATAACTCCAAATTTTTGTTTGTTTAATAAGAAACTAAAACTGTAAAAAAAACCAAAGGAAAAGTGATTCAGGGTCAAGGTGCTAAAAAGGGAAACTTCCACATCCATTAAATCCATTATCGTAACTTTTATAAATACATAAGAGTTGTGTAAGTCGTTATCCTAATTTTTATTCAGTTGTTTGAAGGTTATTCGGACGTTTGTAATTTTTATTTCTGTCGGCTCTTAAATTTTGGGGTCAGATAAACAATTGATTAAATTATTATCTTAGGAAATAACAATCAAAACTATGAAAAATAATACAGTGCATTCCCAGTTGCTTTGGATGTCAGTAGGCCATGGTTTAATTTATGATGTTGGTATTAAATTTGTTTGACAATTGAACAACCTGTCATTTTATTAGGTGATGGATGTTAGGTTATGTTGCCCATTTGATAGAATTAATCTAACCCCAATAACCTCGTCCTTTTGTTTTCCTGATCAGTTCAGTGTTACTTTATTGGCGCAAACGATTTATATCCCGAAGAGTTTTGTTTACACCCACACTAAATTTGTGACAATTTCCAAATCAAGTCAAATCATTAACAAATTCCAATTTGCCAAATTTAAAATTGAATTGGCTCCTTGTCAGTTGTAATTGTCATTTTGTACTCGTTAATATTCTTAACTCTTGACAAAGTGAGTTGTGTTCGAGTTTACTAACTATGGAAACTCTATCTAAATATTCTGTAGCAAACTACAATGTGCCGTCATATTAAATGACCCTTCATATGAACTTCTAAACTTTGTAGTTCAGTTTTCAGTGAATGATAATAGGTGTTAGAAGTTTGATCAGACAACGTCCTGAAACTTGCAAGGTTATACCGAATAAATAAATGTACACGAACGGCGTGCATAAATGCATAAAATCATTTTGTGTTCTATGTAAATAACACGTAAACTGCTTTATGGAAATGATTTTATTGATAATTTATTCTTTCCTGAAATGCACACGTGATGTAAGTTATTGATTTTATGTTGGTCTGGTCGCGTATTATGAAAATATTTGCGGGGCAAATTTGCTTTGTCATTTCATGTTCAGTTTAGAAAATCAAGGACGAAAGCCATTGCTGGAATTTATTTATTTTATTTGGAAAATTGTTTATAACGTTATTATTCTTCCACTTCTCCTATTTATTGTCGTCTTCCTCGACTTCTTCTTTCCACTCGTTCTCTGCATCTTCGCCCTCATTCTTTTCCTTTTCCTTCATCTCCACTTCGTCCTTATACCCCTCTGATCCTCAACGCCTCTCTCCTCGTCTTTAACGTCTTCCTTCTCGTCTTGGTCGTTCTCTTTGTCCTTGCGAACGTCCTCTTCCTCATCCTTAACGCCCCTTCCTCATCCCTAAGGCCCTTTCCTCATCCTCGATGTCATCGAGCTCCTTCTAATTTTTTTCTCTTCCTCCCATTTTTTGTTGTCTTCTTCCTCCCCATTCTTTTCTTACTATTCTTCGTCCTCGATATCTTCGTCTTCATCCTTGACGTCCTAGTTCGCGACGTCCTCGATTTCGTCGACGTCTCCGTCTTTGTTTTCTTCTTCATCCTGAACTTCCTCGACGTCAACCTACTCCTTCACACCAAATACTAACTTCAGTTTTCTTTTTCCGTCTCCTTCTCTTCGTTTCCCTGCTGCTCATGGTTTATTCCTCTTACTCTTCTTCCCAGAAGCTTTACAAGTCAGTTCTTCGAATATAAAAGACTGGTTTTAGACAAATTTCTTCAAAGAATTAAAAACCAAAAGTTTGAAAATTTAATTTGGTCAAGAACTCATCTTTCAATTCTATAAAATACTAAATCAAGCCTAAATGTAGGACTTTTCTTTTTCGAACAACCGTAACTCAATACATTTCTGGATTACCGAGGTTGTGCTTGAGAATTACTTGGAAATTTCATAGAGAAAAAAGAATGACTTTCAAAGAAAGCAGAAATAAGTTTGTTCCTCAAAAATCTTTTTATATCAAAAAGAAATATTTAAAAGTAAAGGTAACGTTTCAACTTTTGTTTTCTCAAAACCAAACTGAAAGTGCAAAACCTTCAATTGAAATTTGCCTAAATTTTCTTGGAAATTATTAGGCTAAGAAAAAGTCTCGTTGAAATCTAAAACTTAAGACTTCCAGGAGTTGTCCTACTTAATTAAAGATTTTTGATGTACAACCTTCTTCCTTCTCCTCCTCTTCTTCCTCTTTTCCTGCACCTGCCGTTTGGTCTCCTTATATTCTTCGTCGTTCTCGCGCTGTTTATCCTTCTCGTCGTCTTCGCCTTTGGCCTGCACATCTTCATCCTGGTTGTCCTCAACATCCTAGCCTCAACATCATCCTACTCATTCAGATCTAGTACTAATTTTAGCTTCTTTTCCTTCTCCTCTTCCGCTTTCATCTTCATCTGTCTTTTACTCGCCTCGTGCTTTTCGCCATCTTCATCAACCTCTACCTCTTCTTCTCAGGAGCTCTACTTGTAAAGCGTCTGAGAAGAAGCCGTACTTTGTAGCTTTCTTAGCTTCAAAAATTAGAAAACCAAAAGTTTGAAAATCTTCCAATAAAAATTTATCTTTCAATTCTATAAATCCTTAAATCAAAAATTGTTTTATACACATTTGAAATTTTTCATTTTCAAACAAATGTAACTCTAAACTCTTGCAGATTGCTGTTTGTGCTTAAGAAAAAAGGGGATTTTTAGTTGAAATTAGCAGAAAGA
This sequence comes from Melanotus villosus, assembly GCA_963082815.1. NCBI lineage: Eukaryota > Metazoa > Arthropoda > Insecta > Coleoptera > Elateridae > Melanotus > Melanotus villosus. The sequence continues at coordinate 4,568,849 of OY720419.1, read as the reverse complement.
AGTTTGGGTCTTTCGAGAATTTTCTAATTAAAAGTTTTTGATTCACCATCTTCTTCCTTCTCCTCCTCTTCTTCCGCTTTCTTCTGCACCTGCCCTTTGTAATCCTATTTCTTCTCGTCATCTTCACCCTATTTATCCCTCTTTTTGTTAATCCCCTCCTTCTCTAACCTTTCTCCTCCTCTCGTTCTATTGCTCTTCCTCTACTTCGTCCTCATTTTCCTCTCTTCCTCGACACTCTCCTCCTCATACTTAACGTCTTTCTCCTTATCCTTAACGTCTTCTTTCTTGCTTTCAACGTTCTGTTTCTTGGTCTTAATGTCCTTTTCCTCATCTTTAACATCCAAGGATAAGTCCTTGATGTTATCGAGTTTCTTAAGTTTAGATTCTATTTTTTCTTCGTCCACTTCTTTGCCACCTTTCTCCTCCTTACTCAGTTCCTTTTCTTACTCCTCGTCCTCGACGTGTTCCTCTTCGACGTCGTCTCGTCTTCGGCTTCTGCAGATTTAATACTAATTTTAGGTTTTTGTTCTTCCTTCTCTTCTTCTTTTTCCGCCTTCTCCTTTTTTGTCAAGCAAACGTAGCTCGAAGATTTTCTGGATTTCCAAAGAGAATTACTTAGAGATTTGGTAGATGAAAAGGAAATTTTACCTTGAAATTTGCAGAAAGAAAACAGAAGAAAATTATCTAATTCTTTTCTATCAAAAAATATTAAAAAGGCAGTATTCCAACATTTTTTTCAAAACCAAACTGAAAGTGCACGAAGAACCTTAAACTGAAGTTCGCCTAAATTTCCTTGGAAATTAATTAAATATTTATGGTTAAACAAATTTCCATTGCAACCTGCAGACAATTTGGGACCTTCCGGAGTTTTCCTAATTAAAGATTTTTGATTAATGGCCTTCTGGACTTCATGTCGAATTTTGATAAATTTCACCACCTCTTTGCTATGATAATTTCAGAAAATATCGTGCCGAAATTCGTAACAGCCCATGAAGCAACCATGTACGACAAAATGACATTTACCATCAAAAACTCAAAAGAAGTAGCCGAACTCTTCTTAGAACATCCCAACATCCAAAAGTTACTAAAATCGAATCAACACTACGATTTGGTCATTCTGAATTGGTCGATGAACGAAGCCCTTTTAGCAATCGCCCACCACTTCAAAGCACCCGTCATAGCCTTCAGCACCATAGGTTCTTCCAGACTTACAAACAAAATCACCAAAAATCCAGCCCCTTACAGTTACGTCCCTAACTTATTCCTAAATTACGGGGACCAAATGACTTTCTTTCAAAGGGTAACCAACACTTTCTGGAGTGGGGTTTTCGAAATTGTTGACGATTACGTAAACGAAGCGGTCCAGAAGGAGCTTTTGGAAAAATACTTCCCGAATTCTCCCCCACTTCAGGATTTAATCAACAACGTATCTTTGGTATTTTTAAATTCGCACTACGGCATCGATGGGCCAAGGCCGTACGTCCCCAATATGGTAGAGATCGGTGGGTTTCACGTTGAGCAACCTAAACAACTCACTGGGAAGTTGAAGGAATTCTTGGATAGGGCCACCGAAGGGGTGATTTTTTTCAGTTTGGGGACAAACGTTAAAAGCTCCCATTTACCTCCTGAAAAATTAGAGGCGATTGTTAAGACGTTTGCTGGGTTAAAGGTGAAGGTACTGTGGAAGTTCGAGGAGTATTTTAAAAATTTGCCTGGAAATGTTATGGCGAATGAGTGGCTTCCTCAAACCGAAGTCTTAGGTAATGCAGAAGCAAGGAAACAGATCGTTAATTCCCAATAAACCTAATATAAATAATCTTCCAGCCCATCCAAACGTAAAAGCGTTCGTTACACACGGAGGTCGCCTGAGTACAATCGAAGCAATTTATTACGGGGTTCCTATAATTGGTATACCGTTCTTCTCCGACCAAGAATACAACGTAGCAGACGCCGTAAACAGAGAATACGGAATGAAAGTAGACTTCGCTATATTAACACAGGCAACTCTTACTAACGCCATAAACGAAATTTTAAACAACCCTAAGTGAGTAACTGTGCGTATCTTATAGTTTAAAGTTTAATTTGCCCCCTTTTTATTAAATATTTAGATACAGAAACAACGCGAAGTTACGTTCCGACGTTCTCAGGGATCAACCCGTAAAACCTTTGGATAACGCCATCTTTTGGACGGAATACGTAATCAGACATCGCGGAGCTCCACATTTACAAACAGCAGCCCTTAAACTTACTTGGTGGCAGTATTCGTTGCTTGATGTTATTGGATTTTTCGCTGGGATACTCATCTTTATTACTGCAGCAATCTATGTGGCGATTAAGGGGTGCTTTAGGTTCATACGGCCGAAACCCAAGAGGAAGGTGAAGCGAAATTAACGTGAAGACATACAGATGGTGCGTTTTAACCAAAGTTCTACCATCGAATCATTTACCATTTGTAAATACCCTCGTTTTTTTTTAAATAAACCTTTAAATTGTTTTCTGGAATTTTCATTTGATTTTATAGAAAAAGAAGTATGGGCAAAGGGCGTTCTAAGAGCTTTGCTTATTTATTTTCTTTTATTAAATTCTGATTTGGGTTTAGATAGTTCTATCATGTTAATATTCGTAGCTGGATATCTTATTTTATAAAATGCATCGTAAAACACCCACTTCAGAGAATGTAATGACTTTTGACTTAAAACTGAGAATTTTTGGTGTGTTAAATTCAAACCAGGTATAATGAATGGTCACCCTCTTTCCATTACTTTGTTCAATGGCATTCTTAATACATATATTGTGATCTTCTACTAGTTTTTTTGTCTTCTCTTAATCTCCTAAAATTCTTGAAATTCTGTACAACCGATAATAGGCATATTGCCCTATGACTCCAGTCATCTGCGTCGCCCTTCTTGTGTGTTGGCACTATAATATTCTCTTCCCAATCGTTACGAATCTTCTGACCTTTCCAGGCCATTTGGAAATTTTTCTTTATCCGTGTTTTATTTTTTCCGCTCCTACCTGATCCATCTCTGAGGCTACATCGTTTCTACCGGCTGCTTTTCCTAATTTGATTTGTTTTATGGCTTCCTCTACTTCTTCTATTTCAATGTCTTTCTCCTGCTGTCCAACTGAGACTGCTCCTCTTCTTCTTAAGTTATTGTCTGCCTTAAATTGTTGATCAAAGTATTTCCTCCATGTTTCAAAAAATTCTTTCTTCTTTTATTTCTGTGTTGCCCTCACTGTTATGCTCCATACTTGTCTTCCATATTTTTCTCTTAGTCCCTTAATTGTTTTCCAGAATGTTCGTCAGTTGTCGTTGGTCAATTTTGTCTCGAGTTCCTTTCCAAACTCTTCCTAGTTACATAGTTAAGTTTGTCGCTTTCGTTTTTACGCTGAAGTTTTCTGATTTTTACTGTAACTTTTCCGCATATCTGTTCAGCTTGTTTTAGAATTGTCGTCTTTAACATTTTCAATTTTCTTCCTATAATCCATACTTGTTCTTCTTCTGCCTCTTTCCTTTCCCATCTTTCTAGGGCTTCGTTTACTCTGATTTGACATGTTTCTGATATTTTTGGCTTCCTCACTTCATTTATCTTTATTTGTTGGTATTTTCTTGGTTTTTTCGGTTTCCATCCGTACATCCTGGTGTCAATGATGCTCTTAATGTATCTACCGATGGCTTCAAACATGATTTTATGTATTGTCTTGTGGTTAAAATGACCGTTTCCAATTATCTGGTTTCTCATACAAAACTATCTTTCTTCTTTCATTATCGTTTAGAACTTTATCTCCTTTCCCTAAGATCTTGCTTATTTCCTGATTTTGCATTTTAGTCCCCATTTATCATTATACGTCTGCTTTTTCTCTTGCTTTATTAGTTTGTCCCTGGAGCTCTTCGTAAAAAGCCTCTTTGTCTTTTATACTGGAATCTTCTGTCGGAGCATAAATCTGCATGGTGGTTATACCTTCCTATGACGTTCGATCTACATACATTATCCTTGCATTGATTGCTTGCCATTGTTTTATTTGATGAGCCATATGCGGGTTCAGAATAATGTCTACCCCTTCTTGGCTGTTCCCCTGATCCTGATCCTGATCCATTTCCTTTTAATTTCGCTTATACCCAATTTATATTTCACCATTTGTTCCACTATTTTCACTTCATTTCCATTTAGTGCTTTGATATTCCATGGACATATTCTTCTCCTTGCTTCGCGTCTTGTCTGTTGCCCTATTGTTCGTCCATTGTCAAGGCTACTATTAATTCTTTGAATCATGATAACTTGTGTGGGTGGTTAGCGTAACAACGAGGGCCCCGTTACCTCAGGGCAGCTGGTATCAGGGATCGTCAGAGCCAGTTCGTCTTCCAGCATGGTGTACCGAACACATATTATGTAAATGCCGCAGGTGGGATTGACTTTTGTGCCCTAATGATGTTTGTAGACTCCTTACAACCTGTAAACTACATTTGATATGATACCCAAACGAAGTGTATGTAGAGCTTTAACAGAGCTGCAAGTAACGAGCCAACTTCAACAGGCAATTAAACAACTATACGAGAGGGCAAAGAGTAAAGTATGAATGAAAGGGTCAGAATCAGGGAGCTTCAAAATGAACAAATGAATAAAGCAGGTTCACTAAGCCGACTACTATTTATGTCTGTAATGAAACAGATAGAGGAATCAATCATTGCGCAGAAGGAAGTCACCACGCGGACGAGGATACGAGTTTATAACAGTTACTTACTTAATCCTGATGCCTATCTACCTTTCGCTGTAAGACGTAGTGGGCTTAATTCGTGCTTGGTATCCTTTTTCATACTTCTCTCCATTTCACTCTGTCCTCCGTTAACTGCCTGATATCTCTGATTTCTCACATTTCCTCCTGCCAAGTCTTTCTCGGTCTTCCTCTTTTTCTATGCCCTATCGCTCTTGCTTCATAAATTCTGCTTGGTATTCTGTCTTCTCCCATCCTGTTCACATGTCCTAACCACCTTAGTTGTTCTTCTTGTATTTTGTGCCTTATCGGTTGTATTTTCAGTGTTTCCCGGTACATTTCGTGCCTTATTCTATCTAACTTTGTCTTTCCCTCGATTCTTATCAGAATTTACCATATATGCCAGACTTAACATAGACTAGTGGGTAGGACCAAAAGGGATCGAGTAAGAAACATAGTAGCTAGAGAATAAATAGGCGTAAAACCACTACTTCATGAAGTAGAAAATCGACAGCTGATATGGTATGGACAATATGGACATGTAGTGAAAATGAGTGAGAATAGAGATCCCGGGAGAGCATTAGACGCGAAAGGAAAAAGAAGTAGAGGAAGACCGCGAAAACCATGCGAAAGGGGAAAGGTATAAGAGAATTGAAAAGAATTTCGGCTTACCGTCGCCAACTCCGAAAATAGATAGAGGGTCCAACGCTCCGAAAGGGAAAGGAAAAGAAGAAGAGAATTCAAAACCTGTTGAGTTTTGAAGTTATTCAAAATTGTTCAGGCAACTCATTAATCTTAACTAGATTGGGAAATGTGCCAAAAGAAAGCTGCTTAAAAAAACAAAATCACGCCCCCTTTGGTAGTACTATATTTTTTATTTAAACGCTTGTACAAATACGAAAAATTCCCGTAATTAACAAAAATTTAATCAGATTTAGTCTTCTTAGTCTTCTTCGTCGTCTTCTTCTTCTTCTTCGTATTATTCTTACACAAGCTGAGTACAATTTTGAAAAATCCTTTTGCTAGCTTATACACGATGAATGCTCCAGTAAGTACAACCACACCAAGGAAGGCAATCACATCCAGCAAGTAGTACTGATACCATCGCAGCTTGGTGGCGGCAGTTTTCAAGTGAGCGGCCCCTTTATGCCTTAAGACGTACTCAATCCAATAAATTGCGTTATCCATCGGCTTGAGAGGTTGGTCTCTTAAGGCCAGCGAACGAATTTTTATATTTTCATAATACCTGCTCAAAATTTAATAAAATATAGGTACTTATAAAAAGGGCAATAGATGCTACCCACCTCGGATTGTTCAAAATTTCCCCAATCGCCTTTGTGAAAGTTTCTTCGGTCAATTCGTTGAGGGGTAATTTAACGGCGTAACCATTACTGGCGCCATCTGCTACGTTATAATGTTGGTCAGAGAAAAATGGGATGCCTATGAATGGTACCCCATTGTAAATCGCCTCGGTGGTACTGAGCATGCCTCCATGAGTTACGAAAATCTTTGTATTCTTATGGGCTAAAACATACGATTGCATTAACTTCCTTTTCTCGTCCTCTTCTTCTATTTGGTTAAAATATGTGGGCGAAAATTTAACGTCGCCCACTCACACAGGGACAAAACTTCTACTTTTAATGTTGCTTCAGCGACGTATTACATACCTAAGATATCCCTTTGTGGCAACCATTTCCCAACCTTAACATTAGAAGGTAATTTTGGCACGTCCTCGGATTCAAATTTCCAAAGAACTTTCAAAGGAAGCTTTCGGAAAGTTTGTACAATCGCTTCGAGTTGATCCTTGGTCAAGTCCGTTATCTTCAGGTTGGATCCCAAGCTGAAGAAAACCACCCCTTCCTTAGCCGAATCCATGAATTGTTTCAAATCCCCTTCCAATGTCTTGCCATCCTCCACATGGAATCCTCCGACTTGTACCATATTTGGCACATAGGGGCGTGGATTTTCAATGCTAAAGTGTGAATTAAGCAGGAATAATGAAATATTACTCAGGAGGGTTTCCAAAGGTGGGGCTTTAGGGAAGTACTTGTTTAACAAATGACTTTGCTGTGGATAAATAACCAAATGTTCGATAGTTTCGTAAAATAGGTGGAAAAACGTGTTTCCCACCCGTTCAAAAAAGGTCATTTCCGAAGGAAACCCGCTTAGTAGGTAAGGAACGTAAGAATAAGGGTTCGGGTTTTGGGTCACCAAACTAGAAGCGGCCATTGCACTAAACGTACTAAATGCTATAACAGGTGCATTAAAATGGTTGGCTATTCCCAAAAAGGCATGGTTATAGAACCAGTTTTGTATCACCAAATCGAAACTTCTACCGGAATTTAACAAGTTTTGAACGGCGGTGTGATTTAGAACCATTTCGTTTACCGTTCCTATATGCGCCGTTAGTTGGGACATTGCTTGAATAACCGACTTGCCTTGAATATCAAACAGCTTCTCCCTATGTTCTGAAAATTACAAAAAATCGAATTGTACCCTTTTAACTCATGAAATACTTACTTGCTGCGTATTCCATAATACCAGTTAGATGGATATCTTCGTAATTCTTCACCGGTGTTGTTAGAGGAAAAGGACTAATCATGGTCACTTCGTGCCCTTTTGAGGCAAGCGCCTTTGCAAGGGCACTGCCTAAAATATGGTGACTTTTACTATGAAACTGAAAAATGGCCAATATCTTTGCGCTTTCCACATTCCATGTTAGAACCATCAGAAGTACGAAAACACATTTTAGGTACATTTCGATGTTGCGTCGATTAATGCTCTATCAATACTGGCAATTTGGTTTTATTTTATTTATCAATTATGTAACAAAGATTAGGTTTAATCTTTGGATGAATAAGTAAAATATTTATCCAGCTTTAATCTTCATATAAATAACTATTAATTGAATTGATATTATTTCTAAGTAATTTCAAAGTTCAAAGGTCGTGCATTTCAAAGGGTCATGTGGGACGAAATCCAAAGGCAAAACTTGATTCAAAAAAGATTTTCTGTGACTATCTTTGTTTTACACTTTCGCTCCTCACTCACTTTCTCTCTTCTAGCTTCCCACATTCGTTCCCAGTATTCCTTTCACTTTGAGTCATTCCAGCTCTTCTTTTTCACTCATTTGCCTTTCTTGAATCTCCTTCCTTTCCTCCCTTCTTTCTTCTGAGGCATGCCCTTCCTGTCGTTCAGTGCTTTCCTTCCTCTCATTAAGGAAGGACCTTCCCTCATTCCCTTTCTCAGTATTTCCCTTCGCTCTATATGTCCTTTTATCCTATGTTTCCCTCACCTTCTTTACGTCTTCCCACCCTTCCTCCTTCTAGTCTCTTCCTTTTCACTCATTTGTCTTTTTTTCTCTCTCACACTGACTTCCTTCCTTCCTTCCTCTCTCACACTGCTTTCCTTCAATTCTCTCACTACTTGTCTTCCTCTCACTAAGGAAGAACCTTTCTCCTTAGTCTTTTTCTCTTTTCATCCTCTCTTTCCTACTCCCTCTCTCCTTTTCTACCTTCTTCGCACCCTTTCTCCATGCTTTCACCTTCTCCTCCTGCCTCTTTTTATACCCTACTCTCCTCCCTTCCACTTATTTCCTTTGGTTCTTTGTGCGCTTCTCCTTCTCTCAAAGCTCCCGAATAAACTTCTAAGTTGAATTCTAAATTGAGGATTAAATTTTATTTATTCAGAACTTTAAAAATCTTTAGTCTGTTCTAAACATTTTAATTTTGATTTTAATGATACCATAAATATTTGTTAAATGCGTTTTTAAAAATATCTGCTTTTTTGGGGCTAATCTAGAATTATATTTAGTTAAACTAACAAACTGTTTTATTTCTATTTATTTCTCATGATATGATAAGATATTCAAGTGTTTGAATTTTTTTAAATATTTACTCAAAACAGGATTGCTTTCGAATATCTCAAAAGCACTCCAAAAATTCCCAACAAATTATTCTAAATTTTATAAAGTTGAAAACGCACTTTTAATAATTTAACTTTGATATTCTCTTTTATGAACAAAATTAAAAATTTTCTTTGGCTTAATATTTAAAGAACAAGAGGGGCAAGTCGAGTACTGAATATTACAGCCTAAGTGTAAGTAGTAAAGGCCTGCAACCAGGCAAGAGTAGGTCTCACTTACCTCCACCTTTTCCACTGTTGATGTAAACCACCCTTAACAACTTATATAATTTTTAACATAATAATACGACATTAATTATCATTAAGTGACGCACTTCACTTACTTTTCAAGGGAGATAAAGTCTCTACTTACCATTGTAAGAATCCCTAAACATCCTTCCAAATATAGCCAAATTTTACCTGGTAAATGGAGGTTACCAATCGGCAGTTTCGGAATATTTTTTTTAATCGACCTAAAACTGTTAACAATTTAAATTCCGTTATATTGCCTTTCCTTTACTGTTTATCGGTCAACGTAATAGATTTCCTTTGACCTTTGGACTCAATTTAATATCACAAACAACGTAGCTGCAACTGCAATTAACACCAGTTCGCTTTTAATTTCAAGGCAAACGCCTCGGCGTTGAATCAAAATGAATCCGTGCATTGCATTATTACTATTAGTATTAATAAGAACAAGTGCAGAAAGTGCCAAAATACTAGGAATTTTTCATTTCCCCAGCAAAAGCCACTACATTTTGGGCACTGCCCTTTTGAGGGAACTTGCCGAAAGGGGTCATGAAGTTACGATGATCAGCCCTTATCTTTTAGAAAACCCCATCAAAAATTACGAAGAAGTCGAGTTAACTGGGATATTGGACTATACCAAAAGTGAGTTAGTTTTTTCCTGAATTTCAGTGAAAATTAAGTTCGTGATTTGTAGAAAACGCCATACCCATAATTCAAATGCAAAACATGTCGAATATAAAGCGTATGGGTGCAGTAAAAACATTCATTGAAACGGTGACTGAAATGGCTTTAAACCACACAGCAATAGCAGATTTACTAAATACAGGGAGAAGTTTCCATTTGGTGATACAAAACTGGTTCTTCAACCATGCTTTTTTGGGGATAGCTCACAATTTTAAAGCTCCTGTTATTGCGTTTGTCACCCATACCACTACGAACTCAGCTAACAAGATTACAGGAAATCCCAATCCCCCTGCCTATGTCCCTTTTATATTTTCGGCCTACTCTACTAACATGAATTTTTTTGAAAGGCTGGGAAACACGTTTGCCCATTTGACGAGTGATATTTATGACCATTTCGTTTTCGAACCAGTCCAAGAAGGATTATTGAAGACACATTTCCCCAAAGCACCAACGTTGGAGGAACTTGTAGAAAACGTATCGCTGGTATTGGTTAATTCACACTTCAGTATTGATAATCCAAGACCATACATGCCGAATATGGTACAGATTGGTGGATTCCACTTAGGAAATGCTGAAGAAATTTCTGGGGAGTTAAAACTGTTTTTGGATTCTGCCACGGAGGGAGTTTTGTTTTTCAGTTTGGGTTCCAACCTTAGGTTGGACGATATGGGGAAAGAAACGCTTCAAGGCATTATTAGGACTTTTGGAAAACTACCTTTGAAGGTCTTGTGGAAGTTTGAATCGGACGACATACCTAAAATGCCTGAAAATGTAATGGTTGGAAAATGGTTACCTCAACGGGAAATTTTAGGTGATATTTTTCTTGTCATATTTGGTGTACTTTTGCTCTTTTTTATGTATTTTTTCCTGTTTTTTGCCCATGACTGCCTTCTTCCATTTTACCCACACTCAAACCTTTTGTATCTTAACAATCTCCTCTTCCGCCTTCTCAACTTGACCTTTTTTCCCAACTTTTCCTTTCGTTGTTCGAACTTTTCCTTTCGCTTTACATTTTTTTTTCTTTCTCCTTCCCATACTTTTCTTTCACTTTACGAATTTCTTCCTTCGCCTTCCCAATTTATCCTTTCATCTTCTCAGCTCTTCATTTCGCCTTTCCAGCTATTTCCTTCGAATTACAAATTTTTCCTTACTTCTTTGTAGCCTTTTTTCTGTTCTTCTAGAGTTCTGCTCCTATCTTTCCTAGTAGCATCCTTTCTGGTCAAGGAAGTAGAGTACCTTTGTGCCGTCTAGCCTCTCAGCGTTTCCTTCATCCTTTCTAACTTTTTTTGCCTCCCCAACTTTTCCTTTCGCTTTACATTTTGCCTTCCCAATGTTTTTCTTTGGCCTCTTAACCTATTCTTCTAAAGTTCTACCTCTATCCTTTAGCGTCCTTTCAGGCCTAATAGGTAGAGTATCATTTGCCTGTACGCTTCCCTATATTTCTTTTTCACCTACCAACATTTTCTTCCGCCTTTCTAACTTTTTCTTTCGCCTTCCCTATTTTTCGTTTCGTCTTCCCAACGTTTCCCCTCACCTTAGATTTTTTTTCCCTTTCTAGCTTTTTCTTCGGTTCTTTCAACGTTCTGCTCCAACGTCTTACCAGCTCTTCATTTCCCCATTCCAGCTTTTCCATTTGTGTTACAAATGTTTCCTTCTTCCTTAACCTTTGCTTCCTTTGCTTCTTCTAATGTTGTGCTCCTACCCTTTTTACTAGCTTCCTTCCAGGAGGTGGAATACCAGTTGTCCTTTCGCCTTCCCAAGGTTTCCTTCCGTCTTTCTAACGTTTTCTTTCGCCTTCCCAATCTTTCCATTCACGTTACAAGTTTTTGCTTTTCCCTTTTTAACTTTTTCCTCCGTTCTTTTATCGTTTTACTACACTTTCTGCTTTCGTCCTTTCCAGCCCAAGAGGACGAGAGTACTATTTACCCTTTCAGCTTCATAATGATTACTTTCATCTACCCAACTTTTCTTTTAGTTTTCCCAAGTTTTCCTTTCACCTTCCACATTTTTTCTTCTTCCTTTCTAACCTTTGAATCCGTTCTTCTAACGTTCTGCTCCTACCCTTTTTGCTACCATCCTTTCATGCCGAAGACGTGGAGTATAATTTTCCCTTTCACCTCCCAACGTTTCTTTTCGAACTTTTTTCCGCTTTCCCAATTATTACTTTCGTCTTTTCGTTTCATTTTAGAAAGAATTCCTTTCCCTTTTATTCTTCTGTTCTTTCAACGTTCTGCTTAACTACACTTTCCGCTTTTGTTCTTTCAGTACTATTTTCCCTTTTGCCACCCAATGTTTCCTTCTGCCTTTCTAACCTTTTTCTTTCGCCTTTCCAATCCTCCCTTTCGCCTTCTCAACTTTTATTTGCCTTATCAAAATTTTCCTCTCGTTTTCCCAACTTTTCCTTCTACTGTTCTAACTTTTTCTTTCGCGTCTTTAACTATTTGCTTCACCTTTCTAACTTTTTCCTTTGTCTTTCCAATCTTCCCTTTGGCCGTTTCAACTTTTGTTTGGCTTCCCAATTTTTCCTTTCGCCTTTGCTATTTCTCCCTTTGGCCTTCTCAACTTTTCCTTTCGCCTTCCCAATTTTCTTCGTCACTTTTCCAATTTTTTCTTCCTCCTTTCGAACCTTTTCTGTCATTATTTTAACGTTCTAATACACTTTCGCCGTTTGCCCTTTCAGTCCGAAGAGGTTGAGTTTGCCCTTTCGCCTTTCAAACCACCCCCATCTCTATTTTTTCTTCCAATTTTCCTAACTTTGCCTTCGGTTCTTTTAACTCCTTCCCCTTTTCCTACCGTCCTTCTAGGCTGAAAAGGTGAACAGTGTCATTAACCCTTTCTATGGAAATGAACCACTTTTGACCTACAGTCAATATACATACAACCCCATTCCCTTTTGTCTTTCTCCTACTTTTTGGTCATACATTGTTCTGTATCTATAATTGTCAACCTATTACAATTTTAGCTCATCGAAATACAAAAGTATTCGTAACGCATGGTGGTATGTTAAGCATAACCGAAGCCATTTACTACGGTGTTCCCATGGTAGGCATTCCATTCTTCGCAGACCAGTTTACTAACATCGCTGAAGCTGTTAATAACGGTTATGCCGTACAAGTTCCAAGTACTGATTTAACAGAACCAACTCTTACCAAAGCAATTTTAGAAATAATAACCCATCCAACGTGAGAACCATTACCTTTGGTGATTTATTCGAATCGAGTTTAAAACTTACCTTTGTAGATATAGGGAAAATATTAAAATTCGTTCAGATGCCCTTAGAGATCAACCCATCAAACCCTTGGATAAAGCAGTTTATTGGGTTGAGTACGTTTTAAGACACAGAGGTGCACCCTATTTGAAAGCAAAGGCTACTAAGTTGAAGTGGTACCAGTATTTTTTGTTGGACGTTGCTCTGTTTGTGCTCGGGGCACTGTGTGTTGGTTCATGCTTGTTTTTATTTATTTTAAAGGTATCGCACAGATTTGTGCGGAGGTTATTTTTTAAAGCATGTGTAAAGCGAAAGAGTGAATAAATAATTTTGTATTTCAAAAAGAGGTTCTGCAGATTGTATTATTTAATAAACCTGAGACGTCTCACACTAAGTAACTATACATTCAAAAACAGCTGCGCTAAATGTGAAACTTTTATTTGAAACATACAAAAGACTCATGGTACTAATATGGAGAATAATTAGATTTAATAATACTTGAAGTAAATGCTGAATTCACATAAGTTTTGGCCAACAATGCAAGAAAGTTATGACTTAAACTAACAATAATAGCACCACTGATGATCAAACAGTTAATTAACAAATAAATAAATAACAAAATGTTCTAAAAGTTCTGCTGCCGTTTGCGTTTGTTATCCATGGCGTCCAAAATAGGCTGCCTTTTGCTATGGTACCGTCTCCTAAGTTCATCTATTTCTCTCTCCATTTCAGCGTCCAGGGTTGTCATCCTCTGCTGAAGGTCCTCAAATGCCAGGAACTTTAGATACTCGAACCCATTTACGAAAGGCAGCTGAAAAATGCTTTGGTTTTCTTGCAATGGTACCGCCTGAAGTGCTTGAACTGGGTTTATCTGCAGCTGACAATGAATTTGGTACTGTTGTTCTTCCATTGTCAGTTTCGAGTCCTCCGAGTTGGCTAAATTATCATGATTTGCTTGGGCTTCCCTCTTATCGAAGTGATCCAAGAATAGCGGACGATACTTCTTGTCGATTCGTTCCGAAGCTGCGCTTTTCATAGTTTGTTCGTCGGTATCACTGTTGATGACCATGGTTCCCATTTCTGATGAGGATTCGACGAGGGTTTCGTTCTGAGCTCTTCCTTCCGGCACTAATGTCCCTTCATCTCCCTGTTCGTAATTAGTTTCGATCGCTTTTTCGATGTTTTGCTTAACAAAACCGAAGTTCAGTCTTTTCTCACGAATCTCACGCGCTTCACTGATCATACCCGCGAGGATACCGGAAGGCTTCGCGTTTCCAATAAACACGAGTCGCAATAAATCCGAAGCGTTAGCACGTTCTTCCGGATTTTTTACGAGGCATAAACTTACAAAATCGATGAACTCCGGACTCCACTTGTCTGGTTCGCGAAACGAAGGGGGAGGTTTGGTAGGTATCATAAATATGGCCCTCATAGGGTGGATATCGCCGTAGGGTGGTTTCCCCTCTGCCATTTCAAGGGCGGTAATGCCGAGGCTCCAGATGTCCGCCACACAGTCGTAGCCTATTTCTTGTATAACTTCCGGTGCCATCCAGAATGGGGTTCCCGTGACGGTGTTTCTTTTAGCCATGGTGTCGGTTAGTTGACCAGCTACCCCAAAATCGGCGAGCTTGGCGTGCCCTTCTGAATTTAGCAGAATATTGCCGGCCTTTATGTCCCTGTGGATTTTCCTTCGTAGGTGTAAATATTCCAGACCTTTGAGGGTATCCGAGAGAATGGTTGCGATTTCGTCTTCTGATAAGGTTTTTTTCCGGAGTCTCATGATGTCCGAGACGGAGCCCGCCCCACAGTACTCCATGACGATCCATAAGTCCGTGTTCTTGAAATAACTACCGTAATACTTAACAACATAAGGGCTATCACACTGTTGCATTATGGAAATTTCTTTTATAATTTCTTGGAGATCGGTATCGACAGGAACTTGTTTTATCGCTAGTACTTGACCAGATTCCTTATGTAAAGCCTTGTAAACGCTGCCATACGAACCTTCTCCCAGCTTGCAAATAATATCGAACACTTCTTCCGGTTGTCGGGTTAAACTCTCCTCCGATAATTTGTCGAGTTCATTTTTCGAAGACATGTTTACCGTACGATCAATATCAGACGCACTTTTCGTAATTTAAAACAATATACGGAAGATAATGATCGCCATATCTTTACACGCCCAGTTAAACTTGAATCGGGTTGTAGACCGAATGCAACGATCGTGTTTAGTCCGCATGGTGAATGTGTGTATAGCGGGATCCCACCAGAATGTAAATTGTTATGCAAGGAATGCAGTCGATTTAAAACCGGTGGACTTTTGTCGAGGTCGAACGAGCATGATTCAGAAATATTTCTTTCGCTATAATTAAAACACTAAACAGTTATCTTTGGATATTTTTAGTTTGACGAATTTAATTTTGTGGGAATTTTATCTTATCTGAGTTTTAAGATAAAAAATATGTTCGAAAATGCGTTGATAACGTCGTGACAAGGCTGTCTGTCTTTGAATTAATTCGCTCGTGATCAACAAAGAAAAACTTAAGATATTTTACCGTAAAAATTTAAATGCTTAAAAATCTTTTGAGTTTTCGATACTACTGCTCAAAAATACAACGCGACCGGAAGCCGTTTTAAATTTTTTTGCCTCGGAAAGGCATACATTTTTTCCAAAAAGTTATTTACATCTCTTTCAAAATCCTCCAATAATTATTTTCCAAATAAATTTTTATCATTTCTAATTTCAAAATCATCTAAACTTGGCTTGGCCTTCTTTAAGAAATTTTATAACGAAATTATTTTCAAACCTTTTTTTAACCTTTGTAATTTCAAAGAAGGCTTTTTGTCTTTATATATCAAAAACGATAGTATTCTCGAAATTTAGTTATGGTTTACGAAGTTAACTGACTTTCTAGTTATTTCCGAAGGAAACCCCTTTTCCAAACTTTTCTAATTCCAAAGAATTTTCTCAAACAAGACTTAGTTTGTCTTCGAAAGAATTTCTAACTTCAAAATTATTCCAAAAAGTAGTTAAAACTTTTCATTTTCCAAATCTTTTCCAAACAAAATTCCTTAATCTTAAACTTTTTTCTGGTTTTCTAAATTATTAACAAAAACAAACCTTTTTATCAAACTGTTCTAATTTCAAAGGCTTTTCTAATTTCAAAGGCTTTTCTAATTTCAACGGCTTTTCTAATTCCCGCTTCAAAAAAATCTGTCTATTTATTAATAAAAAAAAGCTTTCTGTCAAACTTTTCTGATTAAAAACAATTCTAAAATGAAACAATTTTCTTTTAAAAAATTTTCTGACTAAAATTATTTCAAAAAAATTTAACCTTTCTAATTACGAAATTGTTTGAAAAAAAATACGTATCTAAGTATGTTTCGAAACATTTTCTGACTTTCTAATTATTAACTAAAACAAACTCTTTGTCAAACTTTTCTAATTTCAAAGGATTTTCTAATATGAAGCTTAGTCTTCTTTTAAAAAAATTTCTAACTTCAAAAATAGTTTTATAATAATAATAATTTATTTAGTACCTTTAAGGTTTACATGAAAACCATTGGCAACGTCAAAAACAATACATACCATATTGACAAACAAATCAATTAAGTAAATGTACAGTTAAGAATTCATATATTTCATAACTGACCTCGTTGACTAAAAATTCTTTTAATGTTTTTTTAAAGATTTGAATTTCATTAATTGTTTTTATGTCAGCAGGAGTTTATTGTAGATTTTAACACAATTATAGTAGTGGCCTCTCTGAAAGAGTGAACTGGGATTTGGAGATTATGCTGGGGTTTCTAGCGGCCATTTCGCTATAGGTATCATTGTTTTTTGCAAAAAGGGAAATATGTTATTAAGCGTACAGGACAATTTTTTTTACTTGTAAGATAGTTATCTGCAATCTGCTACATTAGCAATATGCAAATGAGATAACTATAACAATTAAGACAATTAATTACATGAGAGAGCAAACGTCATTTGACGTTCCTCATTATGGCTTAACTTATACAGCTAATTCACATTTGTTATTTAATGTCTGACTAGATAAAGCGGGAAGGAAGATCTAACGGTTTAAAGCTCTTGGTCGCTATCATCCAGCAAGTTTAACACTAATGGAGTAGGATGCGTTTCTAACCTCAGAAGATATTTTTTATTACACTTAACTATCTCTTCTTTCACTTTCAGGTCTTTTAGAATTTCGTTGTTGGGCACGTAATAAGGTGCGTTAGTGATCATGAGGAGTGTCTTCGACAGGAAGCGTTCTAATATTTCGATATTTGAGTGAGAGGCAGTGCTCCAGAACTGGATGCCGTAGCTCCATATCGGTTTTAGCAAACTTTTATCGATATTGACAAGCGAAAGTTTAGAGTGGCGGCCAAGTAACCAATAGTAGTTCTTCTGTTTGAGGTTCAGTTGTTTTCTCTTAATCCAAATGTGCGTTTTCCAGGTTTTAAGCCTTTATCTAGGTGTATACCTAGGTATTTTACACAATCTGCTTGTGGTAATGACTGGCCATTCATGTTGATGACAGGGACGAAGCCTCTTCGTTTAGTGAACGTAATCTGAAGTGAAACGTCATTTTTTAAACCAATCGTAAACTTCGTCTAAATTTTGTTGAATTCATAGGATTTGTGCGACTTCGGTAGGGTCGTGATGATTGCAGAAAATTGCATCAGCGTATGTTGCAATTGTAGTATTGGGATTTGTGGAAAGTTGGTTGTGTATAATACGTACACGACTTACCCCAGAACACTTCCCTGCGGGACTCCAGATTTAATGGCGTAGAGGTCTGATAGTGCTTCTTCAAATCTCACTTGGAAGTTTCTCTCTTCGAGGTACGATTTAACGATCAGGTAGTAATTATATGGAATGACCCGCTTTAGCTTGAATAGTAATCCTTCATGCGAGATCTTGTCAAAGGCATGGCTAACGTCGAGGAAGACCGCTGCGCAGTATTTTTTGCTTTCGAAAGCTGTATTGATGTTTTCTACTACTCTATGAACCTGTTGAATGGTAGAGTATTGGGTCCTAAAACCGAACTGGTGGTCAGGCATAAGCTTTTGGTCTTCGAGAATGAGGGTTAGTTTTCCCAGGATGAGCCTTTCAAATATTTTGGAGAGCAGAGGTAGAAGACATAGGCTCGTTAATCGGCTTGCCTGGTTTATGAATAAGTACCACCTGGACAATTTTCCACTGGACCGGGAATATTCCTGTTCGTAGGATACTATTGAAAATTAACTATTCTGATGGCTTTGGGAGGGAGTTCCTTCAGTATTCGCCCAGTAATTAAATCGTGTAATGGGGATTTTTTGCAGTTCGTTTTTCTAAAAATAATAGCCTCCACTTCCGCAAAGGAGAAATGTTTAATTGGTGGTGAGAGCTGATAAGGAGCCGTTAGGAAATTTTTCACTTCGTTGACTACAGGAAATGGATGAAATACTTCTTGAAGGTGAGCGGTAAATACTTCCGCTTTGTTCGAAGCAGTGCATGCTCATGTTGCATCTTTGTTGCGAACCGGAGGGGCTAGCTGTTTTGGTCTACTTCTATTAAGGCGGCCAGTAGCTTTCCAGAGGGAGTATTCAGTGTCCTCTGATGCAGTTAACCCATTTAGATACCCAACAAGATAAGTATTTTTTGTTTCCTTAATCGCTTCTTTTAGTTTTCGGGCAGCAGTGTTAAATCTGCGTTTGTCAGGCGATCTACTGAGTTGCCAAATTTTTCGGAGGCGTATCGAACAGTTGCAGCTGATTACTTTTTGTGATAGCTGCGGTGTGGCTCTAGTAGCCGCTGAGTGAACTGCTTGGGTAAGCGTTTCGACTGCATTCTCAATGTCACTTTCGGTTTTCAGGTCAAATATTAGTGGTTAATTGATCTTCTAAGATGTCTCTGAAGTGATTCCAATCTGTTCTATAGTTGGTTAAAGTCGGCGGTCTGGCTTTAATTATTATTGATGTGCTTATTGTGGCAATGATGGGACTGTGGTCTGATGACAGGTCGAGACATGATGTAATCGCTAAGTAGCCTTGCGGTATGTCTTTTAATATACAAAGAAGTCAGTCGAGTAAGTCGGGTATCTTTGTTAAATCTGTCGGCCAGTAGGTGGGTTGAAAAGTAGAGAGGTGACTTAGGTGGTGCTGTTGCACAATGGATGATAGTATTCTTCCTCTAGGGGTGTCGATACGGGACCCCTAAAGGGGATGTTTGGCATTGAAATCGCCTCCGTACGGGACAATGTTATAGAGATAAAGTGATGGTAAAGTCATAACGCCTAGATTCTTAAAATGTTGCTTACAAGAAGCGTGTGCTTTCCTTTCTATATTCTAAATCTTTCAAAACAATTACTTGTGTTTCAAAAAATTTCAGATTTTCTAATTATTAACAAAAACAAACTTTTTGTCAAACTTTTCTAATTTCAAATGATCCTCTAAAATGAAGCAAAGTTTCTTTCAAAAATTTTGCTGACTCCAATATTAATTAAAAAAAAAAAGAAATGTTAACCTTTGTAACCATTAAAAACACTACAAATAAATATAATAGCTGATTACCAATACCGGGAACAAACTAGTCCAGCAAGGGCCAGAGTACAATAATTATAAATAAAAATCAAAATAGGCCTGTTTGAATATAACAGGATAAGAAGTAACTATTAATAATTAGAACAATAAGTCCCTGCAGTAGAGTAAGATCATACGTGTACTTTTGAACTTTTTCGTATCCCATAAGGATGTTAAATTGATAAAGAATATTCTTGCGTTGCCCTAACAAAATTCACAACCAACAAAATAATAAATTATAAATGTACAAGTTATAAAAATTACTAAATTGAATAAATAAAAAAATTGAGTTAAACACAAATCAACGAACAGATTAACTTAAATGCAACCAATATATAGCTTATACCCGCTTAATACATAATCTCACTTAATAAAGACTTTTAAAATAACCAGTCCGATAATATCAGAAATACATAAAATATATGTATAATCTTCAAAAAGCATTTATCTGCTTGCTTCAGACGCACAGAATGATGATTACGTTAATTCGGAATCACTAACGGGCTATGCAGGTTACTGGAAAATTCCATACTCAACCACATGGGTACGTCAAATAGACGATAACGGAAAACTTCAATCGGTTCTTAGATTTCAAAATATTCCAATAGAAAGGATAATTATTGGAGACAAAATAAAAAAATAAATAAAGGAATGAACAAGGCTGAAATAAAAATTTGAAGCTATAATTTACTATAAAACAGAAAACCAAGGAAACTTACCAATATGTTCCTTTTAACTCAAAATATAATAATCATAATATAATAATAATAATAATAATGCCTTTATTGTAAAGTTTATCAAATTAAACAGTAATACATTTTTAAATAAATAGGCGAAGTTCATCCTAACTACAATAGTTACTGGCTGCTCTTCCACTTAATAATATTCACCAAACTATTCCAAATCCAGAAAAATATCGAAATATGTGTAAATCACTAAATTAAATATATCAAATGCAAATTAGGGTGGCTTAACAGATCCCTGATTTTTCAGGATAAAAATCGCCCAACTGAACAATTTCGCTGCCCAGATGAAAACGAACGAATTTTATACAAATTACCAAAATTACAGAATAATATTATCAAAAATCAAAATTACTAGGAATTAATAGATTGAAAAATTGGAGTAAAAGGCTAGCAACCCACAACGCATCTAAAGTGAAAGGTAAACTAACTATGATTAATTTCAAAATATAAACCAAAAATAGCAAATAAATTGTATTAATAACCCACCCCAGGAAAACGAAAGGCAGTAACAAAGGATAAAAAGTAAGTAAAAGAAAATAGGTATTACACAGTATTGGAGTAGCTACTAGTTAGTTAATTAATTAATTACAAGGACAAAAACTATCATTTAACCCTTCGCTGCAAAGAATGTTAACTACGGCACCTCAAAACACAACAAGTGTTTTACTCCACTACTAAACACAATACAAATAATCAATTAAATTATAACAGTTCAACACTAAAGAAGGAAATGGAAAATGAAGTTGAATGGGAATGGGAAACAGAAAAATAACATTTACTAAACAATTACAGAAGAGGGATTACAAGGATACTGGCTAAGCTAGGTTGACTTCGTGAATTTGTCTGCTAATTTAATTAAAAAAAAGTAGATAAAAATCCAAAAATATGAAGTCACAAAAGAATTCCGACCCTCTGACTTGATTTCCCGAAAGAAGTTCCAAGACCAAATGGACGTTCAACTAAAGCAACAAAAATTGAGAAACCCACCAATTCACTAGGCCAAGGAACCAAGGATAATAAATAAATCCAGGACCGATTGATTCATAAAAATGTTTTCTAATGACTGAAAACAATTGAATTAATTGACAAATTGAGCAAAAGGCTTGCACATTTACACGAGGGAAAAACCCTTTTCACATAAATTATACATATAAAATTAGGATCCAAAACAAGGATCTAATTAGCAAACAAAGAGCCTTATGATGATATCATCAGCAAAACAAATTAATAATTGCTCAATTTACCAAAAAATTGTAACACCTTTCTAATTTCGAAATCCTTACCAAAGCGGAAATTATTTCTCTTTTGAAAAAATGTTTATCTCTGAAATTTTTTTGAAACGAAAGGTTCCTTTAGAATATTTTAATTTTATCTGGCAAAACGTTTTGTAATTTTTTTGAAAATCGCTGCTCTGCTGTTTTCGAAGTATTTTTCAAAATAAAAATTTAGCTATACTTCAAAATATCTTCTAACTTGTTGTTTGTTTCGAGACTTTTCTACTGTCAAAAATTTTGTTTTACTTTAAAAAATTCTCAAAACTCGTCGAATTCTTTTCCAAAAAAAAGTTTCAAAAAATTTTCTAATTTAATTTTCATTACCTATCTTATAGACTGTCCTTATCTACTCTCCCAACTCGCCTTTAGAGTGCCTCCACACGGTATTCGACCTACCTTTTCTTTTCATGTCCCATTTGCAAGAACAAACGTACGTCTCTATTCACCTATTGTTAATCTGTGTTCAACTACTTCCTTAAATCAGTTAAAGATGCAACTAAAGGATCTAAAATTATAGTTCTCGCGCCCATGCATTGTGATGGTACCGCCATGTACAACATGATTAATTACAATTCCTTTCTTTTTCTTGTCTAGTTTTAGTTTAGCTTGTAATTAGAGATAAGAGCAATATCTATGTTTTATGTTTATAAGAAACATGTAATTAGGCTTTGCCTGTTTGATTCTTCATAATAAATAATAAATAATATGCAGCTAAATCTAAAAGATTGCTAAGGGTCAAGACATTATTAGCTTAGCTTTGCATACGTAAGAATCAGAATAGAAATTTTGCTATTGTTGGCCCACCGTTGTAGTCATTCTGTAACTAAATACCTAATGTTCACGATTTTTTGGGAAATTTGGAGTGATTTTTTCAAAATTGGAAATTAGAAGTGGACACTGTATATTTTTACATTAATTTATTGCTGCACCTTTAACGAAATGCAAATGTGTTTAAATTTTATTTAAAGTATCAAAACTTTGGTCCTTTTAAATTTAATAACAAATTTTATTCTAAGGAAAGGTAAGTTTCTGCTAAAACTTAGCATCTGCGTGTTATCAGCTTGGCCTCGCATACTTGAGCACCAGTTGGCCCACCACTGTCGCCCCTCTGCCCTTTAATTTTTCAATTAAAGGTGCAGAGCACAAGTTGCAGTGTTAAAGTAATGACATCAAATTAAATACTGTTAATTATTTTTAAAAATAACGTTTTAAAGTTTTGACACAAACAGTGATTATTGTTGTTGCTTGGGCGTCTACGTAGGTAAGAATTTATAAAATTACCTAACCAGCTATTGTTTGATATTTAATATCAAAGAAATAGTTTATACTTCTACTTACAAAGCTCCATATTTGCTTTGTAAAGCCATTTTTGAGAATATAAGAAGGAAGAGGTAATGTAATCTCTGTGAATTAAAGCAGAATTAACTGAAATATTTTTACATTTTATACAAATTTGAGTTTGAGTTTATTGAGTACTATTTTATTGAATATCAAAGTGTTTACGTAACTAACAAAACATTTGTTGGCCTTCTTTTGATATTTTTTGTTTACAAACGCTTCCCTTAAAACACCATGTTTTTGTTAATGTAGTAAATTATTTCAGCTTTGATAACAGTTCATTTGGTTGTGCAATTAATTTTGAAAGTTATTCACAAGCATTCTAAGTTTAATAATCATAAATATTAGGCAAAAATGGCATTTATTTCTCAGTTCCTGTTGGTTTAGAAACGTTAAAATCGCACATATTTTGCTCACTTTAAATTTAAATATGCGATATGAACATTTTTAATCTAAAGTCAAATTGAAAGTTATATTTGGTTGTATTTATAATTTATTGCTTGCGTCGCGTCGTGACAAACCATCTACAAAAATTTTAATTCTAAAAGATGGAGAGATTGCTCCATTGCTGTATTTTGTACTATTCATCTCAATTTATAAAATGCACTTCAAACTGAATACATTATTTGAAGAATTTTATTGAGAAATATGAAATATAAGAAATATTTTAAATTATTATTGTTTACTGCATTCCAGTTATTGATTCTGCTCTTCACTATTTTTTTTTAATTTTAAATTTATTTAATTAATTTTTAGAGGTTAGTGTTTGAATATTGTTTTAGCCTTAAATTTTATCTTTCATTTACAGATTAATATTTAAAAATAAAATACTTTTAAGTTTTTTCGGAATTATGAGAGCTGAAATATTTTGCTGTTGTTGTAAAATAACAGAGCCGCAGTTTCGACATTTTGTAATTTAATATCTTTTCGAATTAATTTAACTTAATCAATTTTGGAATTAAATACTATGTAAGTAATGCTGTAACTAAAAATAATCTTTCGAGAATATTTCAAAAACAGTTTTGGTCGGGACGAAGTTTTTTCTGAATTAGATTTTCGTTTTAAACAAATTAAGAAATATGTTACAATTTAAGGAGATGTTTTGGCAAACTTAAAAATTTGTTACATTGACGTTTTTTCGCCGGAGTGGCAGGCGGACGGTTTCCTAGTCGGATGCTCGGCGAGTGGCTTGCCAAGTCACCGAAACACAGGAAGGCGTGGTGTTTACCACACCAGCCCGTAAATATACCGTGCGAAACAACTGAGGTATGACAAGCAACTTGGGAAACCTTAACCTTCCATGTTGCCGGCCATGCTCTCTCGTGGGGCGTTAGTCAATAGCTTACCTTACCTTACGTTTGTGTTTTGAAAATCATAAACGATGTTAATTTAAATATGATGATCGCAGTTTGTATTCTAAAAATTAACACGTTCAATTAAAAGACCTAACTTGTAATTCTGAAGTTGCTAAAACGTTATTCGTTTAAAATTCAATACCAAATTTGTTTTCAACGTTTATACAGGGTGAATAAAAAGTATGGAACCTCGATGCTAGCGCCTTTATTATTAGTTTTAGAAAAAAAAGTTTTAGACAAAAGGTTTATAACAAATTATTTTCCACATACCTTTGCGCTATGACGTCATCGATACTTTTTTTAAATGGCAACCTATATTTTTTAGGTCGAAATTTTATAGCATTTTTTTTTCTCTTTATGACCATCTAAAAATATCATACGGTTGAATAAGCGAAATTTCAAGAAAAATATTTAATGTACGTACTTTTATCACAAAAATTAAACACATGACTATTAAAAACAAATACAAACAATGAGTAATTACTTTATTACAGAAGATGTTCAAATTGTTCGCTATCTGACAATGTCCAGTTCGATGTGAAAATCCCTGTAATAGATTCCGAATTACTTCGGCTGGTACCTATTGCCCGTATTTGTTCCCGAATACGAATTTTTAACTCTTCTAAATTTCTGGGCCTGTTTGTGTAAACTTTACTTTTAAGATGGCCCCACAAGATCCAACTGCTTCAAATCCGTCGATCGGGCTGGCCATTCGATACTACCCCTTCTACCGATCCACCTATTCTCAAAAATTGTATCCAAATAATAAAATAATAATAATAATAATGTTAAACATTGTTTATATTTGTTTTTAATAGTTATGTGTTTAATTTTTGTGATAAAAGAACGTACATTAAATACGGGTACGAATAACATTCAACTTGATTTTTCTAGAAATTTCGCTTATTCAACCGTATGATATTTTTAGATGGTCACAAAGAGAAAAAACAAGCTATAAAATTTCGACCTAAAAAATATAGGTTGCCATTTAAAAACAGTATAGATGACGTCATAGCGCAAAGGTATGACCTTGAAAAAAATCTTTAAAACCATCAGTTTGTGGAAAATAATTTGTTATAAACCTTTTATCTAAAACTTTTTTTTCTAAAACTAATAATAAAGGCTCCAGCATCGAGGTTCCTTACTTTTTATTCACCCTGTATATGAACGCAACGTCACCAAACAAAACTTGTGAATTGTTTAAAAATAATTTGACGGTTTTAATTTAAATTGCAGTGATGTTTGAGTACATTTAAATGGTAAGCTTTATTAAATTGTGCAAGTTGTTACTATTTAATAATATTTTTCAAATTTATTATATGAGAAAGAAAAAATACGCATTTATACAGTTATAAGACAGACAACGTCCTAAGATAAGTATTCTTAAGAGCTAGTATTTTTTTATTAAACATTTTCAGTTAATCATTTGACTACAGTTTGGTAGTAGATAATCCCGTTGTTGTTCTTAGTTGAGACAACTTTTGCGGACACTGATTCTTAAAAATTATTATTTATTTTGCAACACCTTCGCAGATATAAATGTCTTTTCAACACAAGATTCTCAACTTCTGTACAAACGTAGTGAATAAATTTATGACTGGGGTGATTCATAAATTGAAAAATGTTATTGTCAACCCAATCTAATTTTAACAAACAATAATTAAAAATTTCTATAATTTTGAAGATGTAATTTCTATTTTTAATTAATACGAATTAATGTCGAAAGTTCTTAGTAATTGTATCTTTAAAATTTGGATTTTATTCATTCGGTCCGCATGTGGACATATGCCTCCTTCATTTCTTTCCATTTATCTCTCGTGCCGTTTCCATCCAGCTTTTCCCACCTATCTTTCTTATGTCATCGTACCATCTGATAAGAGGGCATCCCAGGCTTTGCTTTTTTCCCCATGGTTTCCACTCTGTTGTGATTCACGCCCACCTTGTTGGGTCTATTCTTGCTGTGTCCGTCACATCATAACTTCATTTTCATTACTGCCTGTCCAATGTCTTCAATTTTTGTTTGTTGTCTAATCCAGTGTATTGGCTTCCTATCTTTCAGTGTGATGTTTAATATTGCTCGTTCCATGTATCTTTGGGCTACTTGTAATTAATGTAGTGTTCATTTTGTGAAAGTCTTCATGGGCTTTCACATGGGAAAGGAACTAATTAACGTTAATTTGTTATAAGTTCATTAGTTGATGTATGTTTATTATTATAGCATTGGTGCAGACCTGTAACTACTTGAAAAAAATCGTGAGCAGTTGTGGACCAGGCCATGTGTCAAACACCAAGGAGGGTATTTGAGAAACGAAGATGATGGTACTGAAACATTGGGAACGACAGAACCAGGAGAATACATTTTCACCGTGGATGGGATTGCACCAATAAAGGACTGCTGCAGTGCCAACATTTTCAAGCTGGGCGCAAGGTAAGTGCATAGTTTTATTAATTACCGTTTGTAATTAAGAATTGTGTGAATTAATGAGAAGTTGGCGTCTTAACCAAGACTACACAGGGTGATTCACATAAGACGCGCCCCTTAACAATTTGAATAGGCAACCCAACTTACAAATTCAGAAATAACGTTGATCTATTAATTCTCGATTAAACGATACAATCAGAGGTAACTTGCTTCAAAATGGCTCTATCTAAGTAAGCGATCTGTCAAAGAATCTTAGAACATGTGAGTTAAAATTTTGACCTATAAGCTCTGCAGAACGAACCTGGTCCCTTATTAAGTTATCAGTCGGATACATATTTTTTTCTACACATGATACGAAAACAAGTATTTTCTTCACGATAAACCCTATGCGAAAACGCTACATTTTCTATCTAGAGATGAAAACATATTCACTTCTAGAGATGAAAACAAGAATTCCAAATCTATGGCAACAAAATAAAAAAATGCGTGTGTTACTATGGAACCGATTAAACAAACAATTAATAATTTGCATTGACACAATTCGGTTTGAATTAAGTCGAATTAAAACTTATTTCAAACAGATAATTAAAATGTCCTAGAAAAAATAGCATTTACTACACGACATGAAATACGTTTTTTTCGTTCGTGATTGCCCTACTCGCTGCTAACGCAGCTCGTGGGCAACTTCTCATCTCACGAAAAAAACGTCATTTTCATGTCTTGTTGTAAAATATACTATTGTTTATTGAAGGTAAAACGTATTTTAAACATTACGTCAACAAATAAAAACTTAAATAAATCCTAACCATTAACCATTTTTTCAAAAACTTCCTTTTATTTCCTATAGAACACATTACACTAAAAATATTGATCGTTACTTTTGTTGTTGTTGTAGAAAACACAATTTAATTAAAGAATCCTGATGTTTATTGGTAAAAAAGAAAGTAGGTACATGATTTTATCACAAATTACGTAAGTTCGGCAGTAGTAGAAAAGTCGTAGTATGGAAATGGAAATACTGTAAATTCATTTCCGTTCTAAAATAAATTTTACTACATATTACTTTTTTTAACTGAAAACATTTTGATAAATTACAGGCACAGTCCGTGACAATGTTATTATTGTTATTATTAGCTTGTAGAAATCCCTATATATAGGGCAAAGGCCTCCCCTTTTCTTTTATTCTTTGGCTTTGCACCTTCTAAAATCTATTCACTTATTAGTGAGGGGGTTCTTGGCATTAAACTTAGTCCTAGAATTAATTCTAAAAATTCACGTTTTGAGACTAAATTCACTATTTTGAAAATTTGAAAGGAACTATTTGAAGCTGAAATAATAGCGTAAACGTTCAATAAAATTCTAATTATTCTAAATGACACAGTATTACGGCTAAGTATTTTAAAATTGGGCAACAAAAATATCAAATTTTATATTAGAAATTTAAGTGCCTACTTAAATTTTTAGAATCAAATAAGCCAACGGTTTCGGACATATCCATAACTTGAAGTTTTAAAACTTTACGTTTTGAATAAATTAAAAATCTGATGTTTATATCTTATCACCTTATGGGGCTGTCGCGTCAACAACCCCGACGGTGCAAGATTGTTTTCAATTTCATCGGACCTCGGCATCCAAATAACAGCACCAACCGAATCAACATATATACCTTATCAATCCAACCGGAAACCAGACATCCTTGATATCGTCCTTCACAAAAATATTAGATACCCATTATTTCAAACAGTTTTACCTGAACTCGATTCTGATCACCTCCCGATAATAATTACCCTCGATGCACCTCCACAAATTGTTACAAAACCTCCCAGGTTGATTAACGGCAAAATCTGCTGGGAAACCTTCCGCTTATCTATGATAAAAACATCTAAATGCCCAATAATACAAGAAGATAAGACTCAAATTGATAACGCCGTCAACGTTTTACTGGACACAATAAACAACGCGGTCAGAATCTCCACCACCATCCAACGTCTGCCCACTGATAGACTTAGCATACCTTCTAACATCCAAAATTTAATCAAAGAAAAACACCAAGCACGAAGATTATGGCTTTCCACACGCAACCCCAATGTTAAAACTCATTTAAATAAATTGACACATCAAGTTAAAGATGCATTAGATAAACTACGATTAAGCAACTACCAACAGTATATCCAGGACTTGCAACCACAAGATCCTACTATGTGGCGTGCAACAAAACGCATCTTAAAACAACATCCTATTATTCCGACTATAAAAGATAATGGTATACTATTCGCCTCTGACAAAGAAAAATGTGAAGGCTTTGCTAATTATCTAACCAATGTATTTACAACTCCAAAGAACATATCTTCAACTAATTACGTCAACGAAATTGAACATAATGTCAAACAATCGGCTTCGTCTAAAATAGGTAACATAACGCCAATAACACCTAATGAAGTTAGTGAAATAACTCGTAAGCTGCCGAATAAAAAAGCTCCAGGGCACGATCGAATCCCAAATATCCTTCTCAAAAACTTGCCCATAAAAACAATGGCCCACATAGCTGCAATATTTAATGCCTGCTTGAGAACTGGATATTTTCCCGACACTTGGAAATATGCGCATGTGTTGCTGTTTCACAAACCAGGAAAGAAAGCCAATGCGTTCAGCGGATACCGCCCCATTAGTTTATTACCGACGTTATCGAAAGTTTTCGAAAAAATTATATACAACAGGCTAGCTGAACATCTAGAAATTAAAAAAATCATACCGAACTTTCAATTTGGTTTTCGGAAAGGCTTCTCAACGCTTCACCAATTGCAACGAATCACAGAATTTATTGAACATGGATTTGAACAGAAACAGTATACTGTTGCTGTTTTCCTCGATATTCAGCAAGCGTTTGATCGAGTATGGACAAGTGGCATTATGCATAAGTTAGGTTGTATCGACACTCCATCTTACCTGACTTCAATAATCAAATCCTTCTTAACAAATCGTACATTCTCTACAGTTATTAACTGCGAAATATCCGAAGCTAAAGAAATCAGGGCTGGAGTACCTCAAGGTTCGATACTTGCACCAACATTGTTTAATATATTTATTCATGATATTCCTGAAACTGACAATGCGATTCTCGCTATGTATGCCGATGACACGGTAGTCGCTGTTCAAAACCACGATTTGAATACAGCAATTAACACTTTACAAAAAAATGTCAACATCATCAATAAATGGTTTAATAAATGGTGTATTCAACTAAACCCAGCTAAAACAGAAGCAAAAATATTTACTCTCCGGAGAATAAGAAACCCTCCTAATATAACTATAAATAGACAAATAGTCCAATGGAACAACGCAGATAGTGCAGTAAAATACTTAGGTATTTATTTAGATAAATCGCTTAAATGGGGCTATCATATCAATCGCAAATTAAACGAAGCCCATAATCGTCTAATTCATCTATATCCTATCATCAACAAAAAATCATCCTTAAAAGTTGAATGCGGAATTCTAATGTATCAAGCCATTATCAGACCGGTATTCACATATGGCTGTCCAATATGGGGGAATGCTAGTACCACTCAACTAAATAAGTTGCAAACTTTCCAGAACAAAGTGCTCAGAACCGTATTAAGGGCCCCTTGGTTCATAAGAAACAATCAAATACATTGTGAAACTGGTGTTCCATATATAGTCGATTTTATCAAAAATATCTGCGAGCGCCACATATCTAATTTATCTTTCAATCCAGTTTTTGTCGAATACAACTTAGGAATAAAAAACATACATACACGATTGAAAAGGAAGTTGCCACAAGACATCTATTAACAATAATGCTTAATACAACCATCCAATAACATTAATCTTCTAACTCTAAATTTATAGTGTTTGACTAAATAGTGTTTAAATCTAAGTGAAAATGTGATTGTGAACTAAGCCATGATAAAGCTAAGGAAAGCTGAAAACTGGCTCAACTCTCAACATAAAAAAAAAAAAAAAAAAAAGTATTTCAAAATGTTAGGATTTTTTGCTTAGCTTAAAAAAGGGCTTTCTAAAGTTTCTACCTTAAAGATTTTAAAACTGAAATCGGAAATCTTAATCAGTTCTTATTTTCTAAGGTGGCAAATAAAAATTCAGCAATTTTTCTAAAATCTCAAGCTAAGTCCAAGGGCAAACAAGGGTCACCAAGGAAGATATCTGGAATAATGCATCGCAGGGTATATGAGTATGAAAAAGGGCAAGACTGAATTTGAGAATCCTGCAAAAACTAATTTCAAAAATATCTATTTAAATCACATTTCCAAGAGAAGGATTTTTGAAATTAAAGAACGAGGTAAACAATTAATTTCTAAGTTCCAGTTTTCACTTTCAAAAATCGAATAACAAATCCTACAAAAATTGAAACAATAATGTTCCTCCTTTTTAAAAACTTTGCAAGGTTTATCGATTTCAAATTTAAAAAACCTATTTCCATGTTCAAATGTTCAATTCAAATGCTGAAGTGGTTATTTCGAAAAAATGTTCAAATTTTTTATCCTAAATAAAGAAAGTTATAATGTTTTTGTTAAAACATGGTCAAAATGAACTAAAATGTTGTTAATTAATAGGGCGACTAAAATATTATACTAAATGGAAGGTAAAATATAAAAATTAAAAAATATCCGTTCTCGTCACAGACCTACAAATATTTTTCTACATTTTTTAAATTTAAATACTTTTAAGACTAAGAATCGTTTGGAAATAATTCAAAAACAGCCTTAATTAGGACGAAGATCCTTTCATCATTGGTATTTTGTTGGTTTTTGTTAAGGAATACATTAGAAATATTTCAGCAAACTTAAAAATTTGTGTTGTTATAAATAAATAAATTGGGAAATTTCAAAGTATTTTAAATCAAAATTCAGGTTTGGCGAACACAAATTACATTCTGAAACTGAAACATTTTGAATTATAAAACAGTAAAATGCAATTTTAAATAGAAGGAAACGTTTTTTCAACGTAGAGGACATGCAACTTTTTGATAAAACATGAATACAAGGCCGTTTAACAAATATTTATTCGTTATCATCTCTGCCCAAAACGAGTTCAAACCTTTCACAAAACTGGCTTTCTGATAATTTGTAACATTCTCGCTCTTTTAATATTGAACGTTGAAATGTGCAGAACTCAGTGCAACATCGTCAAAGTAAATTTATAAATTATCGTTAAATTATAGTGACATTTGAGTGCATCGAAATGGTAAGGGTTATTAAATTATGCAAGTTATTGTTTAATAGCATTTTATTTAGGACTCCCTGTTTTCCTTTAAAAATTATAAGCCTTTTATTGTAAGTTGTAAGTCATTTTATTCTCTCCACTTGACACTTTTTGTCACTTATATTATTTTGTTGAATTATTTGTTATTTCCTGATTTTACTTTTATTAGTATCATTAGCGTTATATAATTAGTCCCAAGGAAGATTTATTAGATTATAATAGGTAATAAATTCTTTATTTATGAAACATAAGAAATGGGTAAATTGTAGAATAATAAACCAAAAACCGCCTCGAAATATTTTAAAAAACTATTTTTTCTGCTTAAGCATTTTCGGTGATTTTTTTCCATAATTAGTTATTAGTTGCGTATCAGCAGGTCTCTTGTACCTACTTATCCGAAATACCAGTCGCAGACAAAAATTGGAATATTTGATAAGACCCAAGTAGCACACATATATTGGCCCAATGTTGGCTTAAATATGTTGGTCCTATCTTCAAAGTGTTAACGTTTTGTTATAGTGGTTATATGTTGGGTACCAATGTTTGACCAATATTCGGTCTCTAGGTAAATAATATATCGGATAAGTTTATTGGATATATATAGCCAGCGAATATTGGTTATATATTGGCATCCAAACTGTATACAATATAGGTTCCTTAGATAGGTTAAACGTTTTCGATTATACATTAAATACACATTTCCTTTTATAGGTTGGTTATACGTTGGCAACCAAGCTTTAACCAATATTTATAAGAAAGTTTGGATATATATTGTCTTTTGATTTGTTTTACTGTGTAGAAACCCTAAAGTATAAACACTATTATTATCAGCATACATACGCACTTTGATATTTGAATTAAAAATTAGAGCAACTAAAATGATATTGAAATTAATAATAAAAAAGACGTTTTACTTTAAATGTCGTAGTCACAGGTATACTGATAAAAATAGTGTTCACCTCTTACGGTTGCCACACGGTATATTAAATAAAACATACGTTTTAGATATTACATTGAAATTTATTAAATGCTACAACAGCATACAATATTATTCATACATATGATATTAATTTACTGCCTACTTTAAATAAACACATTTTATGCTGTGTATAGTTCATGTTTAATAAAAATAAAATACTGTATTTTAAAAATTTATATACAGGGTGTATCAGAAATAAGTACATTAAATTCCCTCAGTAATAGAACTCGTCAAGAACTACAACATTTCTTAATAAATTTTTTTTGTATACTTTTTAGATTTTGTGATAAAATTAGTTAAAGATTTATCACAAATTTCATTACCCGCCAATGGAAATCATGTTCGACACAAAACTTATATTTGGTTACCATAGTAAATCAACTTACTTAAAAATTAAGTTTAGCGGTATTCAATTATTTTGAAAATACATAAACAACTCGTTATTTCAAAGAGGGGTAAAAATGCAAAATAAATGTGAGATTTAAAAAAAAATAATAAGAAATGTTGTAGTTCCTGACGAGTTCCACCACTGAAAAAAATTAATGTACTTATTTCTGATACAATATATAGTATATTTATACATACAGAAATTAGAAATCGAAGAACTAATTAACATACATGATACTATTTTGATTTGATTTAAAAAGCAACAAAACTTTACTGTCCTAAAAAGTCGGTACCTATTGGTCTTTTGTTTCTGCCGCCATATCTAAACTTTACAGTAAACAAAAAAGTTTCCACTCTTTCTTTATACTCTGTATCTGTTGTGTTCGTAAATCTTCTATGAACTGCATCTGTAATTAAAAAAAAAACAATTATATATAGGCAATTTTTTATTTTTCTAAACCCAGCGATAATTAAACGGATATCATTTTGCAATTCTATTAAAATATATAAACAGGGTGTTTGATTTATCATTGACCAGCATTTATCAGCTAAACTGATGGAAATATAAAAAATATATAAAAAATTGGAATTATTTTGTGTAATTAGTAGAATAGGGACAGTTGATACCGCCATTTTGTTTTTAATTAGGTCAATCAATTTAATCGATTGCGCAATCAAGGTCGAATTAATGGGATTAGCGGTTTAATTAGATCAATTCGCGGTATTTTAGGTCAATTCGTGGAATTTTAGATCGATTTAATTGGATTAACGGTTTAATTAGATCATTTCGCGGAATTTTAGGTCGATTTAATGGGATTAGCGGTTTAATTAGATCAATTCGCGGTTTAATTAGGTCAATTAAAAGTTCGATTAAAATCTCGATTAAAAACGGCGGCCATCTTGGATTTAATCAAATTAATCAATCAAATTTAATTAGATCGATTAAAAGTTGGATTAAAATGTCGATTAAAAGCGGCGGCCATCTTGGAATTAAATCAAGACTAGACCAATCAGGTTAGCGGTTATCAATCTATCTCACTCTCACACTGTACAAATGGGGCGTGGCCAGGAGCCGGGGGGTGCATAATTAATTAATCAGAGTGACATATTGAATTAATCTTTAATCAAAGTTATCAATTTAACCAGGTGTACGGCGGATTCGGTATCAATCCGCTGATTAAATAAATATGCATAATGCATCACGAAAAAGCACGGTTTAATTAGATCAATCAGCGGTTTATCCCAAAAACTAAAAAAAAAGAAACGCAGGTCTTGACTTGTCTGTTTACACCTGTCAATCAAAGCTTAAAATTTCGTAAATGACGTCAGGGAATATTGCGAACAATAGGTACCTTTCATCGTCCTACGAAATGTTTTTAATTCGAGCTGAAAAGTTTAAAAGGATATATCATTTGTAAACACAAAAGAAATACAGCTATAAAATTATTCATTTTATTTGCAAAATCGCGCTCACTCCAAAAAGGCAGAGGATTGACAATTTATGAAATTAAATATTAATCAGAATATAATTAAAATGTTGATTAATATGATAACAATGCTTTTTTAAGTAATAAACGTGTCTTCATAATTAAAATAAAATAAAAATAAGTCATAAGTGTGGCAGAGTTCCATATTCAGTAGGAAGTGTAATGTGGTCCACCTGGAGCCGCATCATATCTCGTGCAAAGAAATTTTCGTTACTTTGAAGTTTGAGCGCTGACATCCCCATTCGAACCGAAGGCACATATTGAATGATACTGCATTCTGCAAAGCAAAGGTAATTTTTTAACATATACATATAATTAAGAAGAAACGTATTTTTAAGAACTTTACGATATTTCCTATAAATTAACTACAGTTAGTCATCAGCATCTTGGTAACGTGTTTATTAACAATAGTCTTCTTCCCACGCTAAAATGATAAAACAGAATTTCGAATAAAAGAACGCTTAGGGAAATTCGATTTTTAAAATAAAAATTTAAAACATGATTTTAGATAATTTTTTTGAATAAAAGTATACGGTACTCCGTCAGGGCTTAATATCAATTGTTTCTTTCATTTTTCTTTGTGGAGATTAATATCAAGAATTTACCGTTATTAAAAATATTAGAAGTATGAGAAGGGGAATTAAATAGACTAAATCGAGATTAGCGATAAAATCTACGGCACTTCTCGTATATTCGATATTATTTTCGGTTTATTCCTGGTAAACCTTCAATTTATAATATTTGTTATTATAAAAAATATAAATTAATTTCTGAATATAAAATTGAAGATATGGACCAAATCTAAGTTATTATTATTTCTTTCACTTATTTAATATTTAATTATGTATTTTCATTTTTAGATATATTTTATTTCCACTGACGAAGAACTTTAACGTTCGAAACGTTTGAAAAATATAAAATTTTTTCAAAAGAAATAAAACCTTTTTTATTTCTGAATAATTGGACTACAATAATCTCTTCCACTTTTGTATAAATTAATTTCATTATAAACTTACTCTTTTTTAATGTAGATTCCCCTAAAGTAATTGGAAGATGTAGCCCTCGATCTACGAGATATGTTCATATAAAGTGCGAACTTCAGGTCTATCGCTGGTAACGTCTTCTAATAAAATCTTAAGACTAATTGTGTAATCAGCCTTAAGAATATCTACTAGCGTTAAAAAAACCCATATTTGAACAAATTTAGTATGCCAGAAATTGATAGATTCGTAAAATCCACCTTGAATGTTTTAACACTAAAACCACTAAAACATGCCAAGCGAAGGCAGCACAGGGACGTCTTCTGACTAGCTAGTTCGACATCCCAACTATATACGCACGGGTGTTTTGTTAAGAATGAGTCAAACCCGTTGTCACTACTATTTTCCTTCCTATTGTTCTGCTTCGGCAACTTTCAACTTGTGTCTTTCCTGTATTTTACGAAAAATGTAATAAACATCTGCAAGCCTCAGCTAGAGCCTTTCACACGGTACAAGTTTGACCTTCAGAATTCAAATTTAAGTACAACTTATTTTACAAATTTAAAACAAAAAGCCATTATTATCTTTTAGCATTAAAAATAAAACTGTTTTTCTAAAAATCTTGCGACCAAGAGAAAGCATACATTTAAAAATTTAAATCTGTTATTGTCGACGTAAAAATATTTTATAAAACAAAAACTGTG
Source organism: Melanotus villosus (assembly GCA_963082815.1). Classification (NCBI taxonomy): domain Eukaryota; kingdom Metazoa; phylum Arthropoda; class Insecta; order Coleoptera; family Elateridae; genus Melanotus; species Melanotus villosus. Next base: position 4,532,615 of record OY720419.1, on the reverse strand, counting down.
AGTACGTTATTTTAATAAATTTTGAATAAAAGAACGTTTTGTAAATTTTAAATTAATCGTGCTGTTAAACCCGACTATCATTTTCTGCTGGTAATGTTTGTCTCAAAAAATATCATTTGTAAACACAAAATAATTAATTAATGATTTTCTTCCACGTAAATTAATTTGCCTTTTAAGGAATTCAGATATTCAAGAAAAATAACTGCCTAACATATTTAGCTTTTAAAAATTCCACGTTATTGTAAAGAGTCCGTTTAAAAATTCAACGTTGTGAAGACAGAAAAACATATTCGACGCAATACTAATTTGGAAGTGTTATTCTTTTAATAACTATGAAAAATATTATCTGTAAACGCAAAAGAAATACATCTATAAAATTATTCATTTATCGACAAAATAATAAATAAATTAGTACTTTTACTGACATGGAGGTATCGCTAATTATTATAACATCGGACTGTAAAAAATTAATAACCAGAAAAACCTTGTAGAGATAATCCCAAAATAGCTAACACTGAAATTTAGGACTTCTTTCACGCTAATAAAGTAAAGGACGTCTTTTACTCTAATAAAGTTAAAAACTCTAATAGCTTTCTCTTCTGCTAAAAACTCTAATAGCTGCTTTCTCATCTGCATCGTCTAAAACGGAACGTTCATGGTTTTGTTTCAAAGACAATTGTCAAATAATCTTGAGAAAATATGATGCTATAACATTTTGAATTCTACACTACTTTGCAGACGGTAAAATCTGTTCTCGTTTTGTGAAAATGGAGCACGGATTTTTATCTAACTCTCTTAAGCAACAGTTCAATGAAATATTTACCCAAAAACACTTCATCCTGTTCTACCTCTTAGAATACACGGTAAATTGTTTTCAAGCAAATAATCAGGTAAGTTGTGTTTTTATAAACGTACACTAAAAGTTATTGTAGGCTAAATTTTACCGATGACTAATTATCATTTAAAATTTTTAAATATGAAATACTTTGAAGCTGCCAGTCAACACGATCATATTACCTGCTATGTCTTTAATAATTCTTGAAGTTTAAATTTACTCTTTTGCAGGACTAGGGTCTGTTTTATTATTCCCTGATAAAGTTAAATTCCATATATCTACAATTGAACCAGCAAAAGGTACGAAGATACAAATGTTCCTAAAACCATTCCGTTAATTAAACAAGCAAGAACGACCGGCCAGGCGAACTTGCTAACAAGTTTTTCAAAATTTAGTAGTAAATATTTTATGGAATGACTTTTAAAGAAAGTATTTAGCTTGTGTTCACTTATAACCTGTAAAATAAGTGATTTCATTCTTCAGAAATTTTTAAAATTATAAATTAATTCACCTAAAATGTATTCGTTTTTTATAATCTGATATATAAATATCTACAATCACAGCGGAAATAAAAAATCGTTAAACACGTGCAACCATCTTATTTTAGTATTCATAATAGCATTGGATTTATTTTCAGTCGAAAAGACTTCACACACTTTAAAAAAAAATAATCGCATGATTCACAGAAACCTTGAAGAAACTAATCGCAAAAAATAATAAATGTTTAGCTTTAAGCTAAATATATACCAAAACAAAATGCCTGTACTAATAACATTGAACAATAGGTACAACATGACTCATTGTTCTTGAGTCCCTTACTACAAAATAGTTTAAATCTAGATCGGATGGTGGTACAATCGTACACTTGATGATGCCCTCTACAGAATTAAGATCAATCTGTTCACATTTATCCCGACCCACATGAATTTTAGGATGCCCTATGGGGTATTTCCCATACTTATTAAAATTTAAAAGAAAAAACTAAATTGTATCTGATTCATAATTATTTTAAAATAAATTTTGGCTTTAATGTAATTCTTTGCTTCAAATCAACTTCGAACGTTTGATAAAAAATTAAAAAGAAATAAACTAAATTGCATCTGCTTCATAATTATTTTTAAATAAATTTTGAGCTTTAATGTAATTCCTTGCTTCAAATCAACTTCGAATGTTTGAAGACTTTTAAAATGAAGATCAATAAAAAATATTGAATAAAACATATTTCTGAAAACCTTAAACAAGATTAAGTTTGAAATAAACAAAAGAATATTTTTAAAATATTGAAAACGTAATAAAATTAAATTAAAAAAATATTAAAAGAAAAAACAAAATGAATTAAATTATAAAATAACTTTTTTAATAATTAATGTAAACCATTATCTTTAACTTTGTCACCTCTGCTAACATTTTTGAATTCCTGTATTACAAAGTGCAATTAAAATGTAAGATATTACGAAGACCTTTTCGTATTTTAGAAAAAAAACAGTTTACGCTTATTTAAGAAAATCAAATATTTAAGAAAAAATAATCTTGAAAAGCTTGAATGAAGTTAAATTTGAAATAAAGAAAAACATTTCAAGAAATTGAAAAACTTTTAAAATGAAAATCAATAACAAATATTTAATAAAACATGTTTCTGAAAACCGTAAACAAAATTAAATGTGAAATAAATAAGAGTATTTTAAAAATATTGAAAAGTTTGAATGAAAATAAATTTGAGATAAAGAACAAACATTTTAAGAATTTGAAAACTCTTAAAATGAAAATCAGTAAAACATATTTCTGTAAAATTTTTAGTATACATTTTATAATATCTACCTATCTATTATAGATATGTTGTTCAGGTCCTTGAACGGAGGTGAGCAGCTCATGCCTCGATGCATCCAGCGACTGTTGGGAAACCCCTGGTAGGTCTACCCCAAACGCGAAAGACTGAAAATATTTTAAAAAAATTTTAATTCGATATACAGACAAACTGAATTGAAACTTCAATTTCTTAAACTGGAGATATACGTAAAAGCTGAGTATGAAAAAGTTACTTACACCTAAGTACTCGCTGTACTCCCAGCAGTTCTGTAATATGCCGGTGAAGTTTTGCGAAAAACTGCGAATCAGATGCATCTAAAACAGCACCCTCATGCATTAGTTTGGTTTCACACTGCTCTTCACCAATTATAGTAATTCGCGTGCGGTCGACACTGCTCACACTTGTGAATGCGTACTGTAGCACGTTGAAGATAACAATGGTCGATATGGTGAACCCGACAAGCACTTTGGAGACTTTAAAAAACATTAGTCATTACCCTGGTCACTCAAAACAGTTAATCATCGTAAATACTTCCGGACGTTTTGCATACTGTAAATTCTTAACAGCTGCAGTCAACAAAAAGGACGCCAAAGTCTTGTTAGTCCTGAAATTTGTAAGGACTTAAATTTGAAAAATAAAAGAATATTTAAATTATAAAATAACTTTTTTAGATGATATTTAATATAAAATAATTCTGAAACGCTTAAATGGAAACCATTCACGTGCTGTAGTCTCGACATATATCTTCTTCTCGTCTATAATTAATGAAAATCATTATCTTTAACTTTGGCAGCTCTGCTAACATTTCTGAATTCCTGTGTTACAAAGTTTTCTAAATTTGTTAATGCTGGCAAATTTTAAATTAATATTCTATTTTAGTATAAACTCTCGAATGTTTTACAAAAATTTAAAAAGAAAAAAACTAAATTGTATTTTACTTCATAATTATATTAAGTACTAATTTTGAAATAAAAAAGTAATAAACTTGTTTAACATTCTGGTATGAGCAAAGATGTAGCGAGTTCAGATTACAATTTATTATTTACAGGTAAGTTGAGCAATATGGTTTTTTAGGGATTATTGAAATTTCTATCTTATTTATTTAATATGCTACAAAAGGTGAATTATTTTGCTGAAAAAGAAATCAATACCAAAGCTAGATGATTATCAAATTGAACTTGTCAGATTCTAATATTGAAAAATTGCTTGGAATACCAGACGATGCAATTTATTATAAAACCAAATCAGGAATTAATATTCAAAATAAGTAAATTGATAGACACAAGTGATTTGTGTGTGCCTATATTCAAATTTTGTAAAAGGACCAATATTTAGATTTGTAGTAAATTCGTTGCCTAGGGTACTTACATAAAATCAGCTAGTGTTATCCTTTTTATAGATACATAATATTGAACTGTTTGATAAATTAACTCTTACCTTTGAAGGAGCAGTACGTAGGTGAAAATGTAAATAACGTTAGCGTTTTGATTGATTTCAATAAATTTGATGATCTGAGTCACGTATTGGGATATATGGTTTCAGGGCAGCCGAATTCATTGACACAAGCGGTTTCGGCAAAAAATCGCCTTAATCACAAGTTATTGTGCTGGTACATTGTCTCACGCACCATAGGGATTTCATTGTAAAATGAATTTGAAAGACTTTGAATTCAAAGAAAGGGTAAAGAATCTACAAGAATTTAAAATTGAAATTAAAGAGTAAATCAAATGATCGTATTATAGTTTATTATGATAAAGCTGGACGATTATCAATAATAAATTGAGAAATTAAACAACACTTTCAAAACTTACCTCAAAGCGTACTCGGGCAAATACCAAGCTACAGCGGCCCCCGTCAAGACTTTAACTAAACTCAGTCTAGGATTTCATCCCCACCTTGAAAATTCAACTTCTTTTATTTTCAAGTTATTTGTTAATCAGCTGTTCAGATTTTAATACCCGATTCCAATCAAATCAATTTAATTAGTCCAGTCAATTTAATTAGTCCAGTCATTTTAATCTAGGGTAGGCTAGCTTAACATGTTACGTAAATAAACTATTAAAATAGGTAATTTCAAATCTTGACCATTTGTTACAGGTATGAAGACATTTCAGGTTAGGCTAGGTTAGGTTAGCTTATTTCAAGTTAGACTAGGTTAGCTCATTTCAATCTAAGTTAGGTTAGGTTAGGTTAGCTTATTTCAAGTTAGGTTAGGTTAGTGCATTTCAATCAAAGTTAGGTTAGGTTAGGTTAGCTTATTTCAAGCTAGGTTAGGTTAGATAATTTTAATCTAGGTTAGGTTAGCTTTTAACTTATTTAAACTAACCTAACCTAGATTAAAATTATCTAACCTAACCTAGCTTGAAATAAGCTAACCTAACCTAACCTAACTTTGATTGAAATGCACTAACCTAACCTAACTTGAAATAAGCTAACCTAACCTAACCTAACTTAGATTGAAATGAGCTAACCTAGTCTAACTTGAAATAAGCTAACCTAACCTAGCCTAACCTGAAATGTCTTCATACCTGTAACAAATGGTCAAGATTTGAAATTACCTATTTTAATAGTTTATTTACGTAACATGTTAAGCTAGCCTACCCTAGATTAAAATGACTGGACTAATTAAATTGATTTGATTGGAATCGGGTATTAAAATCTGAACAGCTGATTAACAAATAACTTGAAAATAAAAGAAGTTGAATTTTCAAGGTGGGGATGAAATCCTAGACTGAGTTTAGTTAAAGTCTTGACGGGGGCCGCTGTAGCTTGGTATTTGCCCGAGTACGCTTTGAGGTAAGTTTTGAAAGTGTTGTTTAATTTCTCAATTTATTATTGATAATCGTCCAGCTTTATCATAATAAACTATAATACGATCATTTGATTTACTCTTTAATTTCAATTTTAAATTCTTGTAGATTCTTTACCCTTTCTTTGAATTCAAAGTCTTTCAAATTCATTTTACAATGAAATCCCTATGGTGCGTGAGACAATGTACCAGCACAATAACTTGTGATTAAGGCGATTTTTTGCCGAAACCGCTTGTGTCAATGAATTCGGCTGCCCTGAAACCATATATCCCAATACGTGACTCAGATCATCAAATTTATTGAAATCAATCAAAACGCTAACGTTATTTACATTTTCACCTACGTACTGCTCCTTCAAAGGTAAGAGTTAATTTATCAAACAGTTCAATATTATGTATCTATAAAAAGGATAACACTAGCTGATTTTATGTAAGTACCCTAGGCAACGAATTTACTACAAATCTAAATATTGGTCCTTTTACAAAATTTGAATATAGGCACACACAAATCACTTGTGTCTATCAATTTACTTATTTTGAATATTAATTCCTGATTTGGTTTTATAATAAATTGCATCGTCTGGTATTCCAAGCAATTTTTCAATATTAGAATCTGACAAGTTCAATTTGATAATCATCTAGCTTTGGTATTGATTTCTTTTTCAGCAAAATAATTCACCTTTTGTAGCATATTAAATAAATAAGATAGAAATTTCAATAATCCCTAAAAAACCATATTGCTCAACTTACCTGTAAATAATAAATTGTAATCTGAACTCGCTACATCTTTGCTCATACCAGAATGTTAAACAAGTTTATTACTTTTTTATTTCAAAATTAGTACTTAATATAATTATGAAGTAAAATACAATTTAGTTTTTTTCTTTTTAAATTTTTGTAAAACATTCGAGAGTTTATACTAAAATAGAATATTAATTTAAAATTTGCCAGCATTAACAAATTTAGAAAACTTTGTAACACAGGAATTCAGAAATGTTAGCAGAGCTGCCAAAGTTAAAGATAATGATTTTCATTAATTATAGACGAGAAGAAGATATATGTCGAGACTACAGCACGTGAATGGTTTCCATTTAAGCGTTTCAGAATTATTTTATATTAAATATCATCTAAAAAAGTTATTTTATAATTTAAATATTCTTTTATTTTTCAAATTTAAGTCCTTACAAATTTCAGGACTAACAAGACTTTGGCGTCCTTTTTGTTGACTGCAGCTGTTAAGAATTTACAGTATGCAAAACGTCCGGAAGTATTTACGATGATTAACTGTTTTGAGTGACCAGGGTAATGACTAATGTTTTTTAAAGTCTCCAAAGTGCTTGTCGGGTTCACCATATCGACCATTGTTATCTTCAACGTGCTACAGTACGCATTCACAAGTGTGAGCAGTGTCGACCGCACGCGAATTACTATAATTGGTGAAGAGCAGTGTGAAACCAAACTAATGCATGAGGGTGCTGTTTTAGATGCATCTGATTCGCAGTTTTTCGCAAAACTTCACCGGCATATTACAGAACTGCTGGGAGTACAGCGAGTACTTAGGTGTAAGTAACTTTTTCATACTCAGCTTTTACGTATATCTCCAGTTTAAGAAATTGAAGTTTCAATTCAGTTTGTCTGTATATCGAATTAAAATTTTTTTAAAATATTTTCAGTCTTTCGCGTTTGGGGTAGACCTACCAGGGGTTTCCCAACAGTCGCTGGATGCATCGAGGCATGAGCTGCTCACCTCCGTTCAAGGACCTGAACAACATATCTATAATAGATAGGTAGATATTATAAAATGTATACTAAAAATTTTACAGAAATATGTTTTACTGATTTTCATTTTAAGAGTTTTCAAATTCTTAAAATGTTTGTTCTTTATCTCAAATTTATTTTCATTCAAACTTTTCAATATTTTTAAAATACTCTTATTTATTTCACATTTAATTTTGTTTACGGTTTTCAGAAACATGTTTTATTAAATATTTGTTATTGATTTTCATTTTAAAAGTTTTTCAATTTCTTGAAATGTTTTTCTTTATTTCAAATTTAACTTCATTCAAGCTTTTCAAGATTATTTTTTCTTAAATATTTGATTTTCTTAAATAAGCGTAAACTGTTTTTTTTCTAAAATACGAAAAGGTCTTCGTAATATCTTACATTTTAATTGCACTTTGTAATACAGGAATTCAAAAATGTTAGCAGAGGTGACAAAGTTAAAGATAATGGTTTACATTAATTATTAAAAAAGTTATTTTATAATTTAATTCATTTTGTTTTTTCTTTTAATATTTTTTTAATTTAATTTTATTACGTTTTCAATATTTTAAAAATATTCTTTTGTTTATTTCAAACTTAATCTTGTTTAAGGTTTTCAGAAATATGTTTTATTCAATATTTTTTATTGATCTTCATTTTAAAAGTCTTCAAACATTCGAAGTTGATTTGAAGCAAGGAATTACATTAAAGCTCAAAATTTATTTAAAAATAATTATGAAGCAGATGCAATTTAGTTTATTTCTTTTTAATTTTTTATCAAACGTTCGAAGTTGATTTGAAGCAAAGAATTACATTAAAGCCAAAATTTATTTTAAAATAATTATGAATCAGATACAATTTAGTTTTTTCTTTTAAATTTTAATAAGTATGGGAAATACCCCATAGGGCATCCTAAAATTCATGTGGGTCGGGATAAATGTGAACAGATTGATCTTAATTCTGTAGAGGGCATCATCAAGTGTACGATTGTACCACCATCCGATCTAGATTTAAACTATTTTGTAGTAAGGGACTCAAGAACAATGAGTCATGTTGTACCTATTGTTCAATGTTATTAGTACAGGCATTTTGTTTTGGTATATATTTAGCTTAAAGCTAAACATTTATTATTTTTTGCGATTAGTTTCTTCAAGGTTTCTGTGAATCATGCGATTATTTTTTTTTAAAGTGTGTGAAGTCTTTTCGACTGAAAATAAATCCAATGCTATTATGAATACTAAAATAAGATGGTTGCACGTGTTTAACGATTTTTTATTTCCGCTGTGATTGTAGATATTTATATATCAGATTATAAAAAACGAATACATTTTAGGTGAATTAATTTATAATTTTAAAAATTTCTGAAGAATGAAATCACTTATTTTACAGGTTATAAGTGAACACAAGCTAAATACTTTCTTTAAAAGTCATTCCATAAAATATTTACTACTAAATTTTGAAAAACTTGTTAGCAAGTTCGCCTGGCCGGTCGTTCTTGCTTGTTTAATTAACGGAATGGTTTTAGGAACATTTGTATCTTCGTACCTTTTGCTGGTTCAATTGTAGATATATGGAATTTAACTTTATCAGGGAATAATAAAACAGACCCTAGTCCTGCAAAAGAGTAAATTTAAACTTCAAGAATTATTAAAGACATAGCAGGTAATATGATCGTGTTGACTGGCAGCTTCAAAGTATTTCATATTTAAAAATTTTAAATGATAATTAGTCATCGGTAAAATTTAGCCTACAATAACTTTTAGTGTACGTTTATAAAAACACAACTTACCTGATTATTTGCTTGAAAACAATTTACCGTGTATTCTAAGAGGTAGAACAGGATGAAGTGTTTTTGGGTAAATATTTCATTGAACTGTTGCTTAAGAGAGTTAGATAAAAATCCGTGCTCCATTTTCACAAAACGAGAACAGATTTTACCGTCTGCAAAGTAGTGTAGAATTCAAAATGTTATAGCATCATATTTTCTCAAGATTATTTGACAATTGTCTTTGAAACAAAACCATGAACGTTCCGTTTTAGACGATGCAGATGAGAAAGCAGCTATTAGAGTTTTTAGCAGAAGAGAAAGCTATTAGAGTTTTTAACTTTATTAGAGTAAAAGACGTCCTTTACTTTATTAGCGTGAAAGAAGTCCTAAATTTCAGTGTTAGCTATTTTGGGATTATCTCTACAAGGTTTTTCTGGTTATTAATTTTTTACAGTCCGATGTTATAATAATTAGCGATACCTCCATGTCAGTAAAAGTACTAATTTATTTATTATTTTGTCGATAAATGAATAATTTTATAGATGTATTTCTTTTGCGTTTACAGATAATATTTTTCATAGTTATTAAAAGAATAACACTTCCAAATTAGTATTGCGTCGAATATGTTTTTCTGTCTTCACAACGTTGAATTTTTAAACGGACTCTTTACAATAACGTGGAATTTTTAAAAGCTAAATATGTTAGGCAGTTATTTTTCTTGAATATCTGAATTCCTTAAAAGGTAAATTAATTTACGTGGAAGAAAATCATTAATTAATTATTTTGTGTTTACAAATGATATTTTTTGAGACAAACATTACCAGCAGAAAATGATAGTCGGGTTTAACAGCACGATTAATTTAAAATTTACAAAACGTTCTTTTATTCAAAATTTATTAAAATAACGTACTCACAGTTTTTGTTTTATAAAATATTTTTACGTCGACAATAACAGATTTAAATTTTTAAATGTATGCTTTCTCTTGGTCGCAAGATTTTTAGAAAAACAGTTTTATTTTTAATGCTAAAAGATAATAATGGCTTTTTGTTTTAAATTTGTAAAATAAGTTGTACTTAAATTTGAATTCTGAAGGTCAAACTTGTACCGTGTGAAAGGCTCTAGCTGAGGCTTGCAGATGTTTATTACATTTTTCGTAAAATACAGGAAAGACACAAGTTGAAAGTTGCCGAAGCAGAACAATAGGAAGGAAAATAGTAGTGACAACGGGTTTGACTCATTCTTAACAAAACACCCGTGCGTATATAGTTGGGATGTCGAACTAGCTAGTCAGAAGACGTCCCTGTGCTGCCTTCGCTTGGCATGTTTTAGTGGTTTTAGTGTTAAAACATTCAAGGTGGATTTTACGAATCTATCAATTTCTGGCATACTAAATTTGTTCAAATATGGGTTTTTTTAACGCTAGTAGATATTCTTAAGGCTGATTACACAATTAGTCTTAAGATTTTATTAGAAGACGTTACCAGCGATAGACCTGAAGTTCGCACTTTATATGAACATATCTCGTAGATCGAGGGCTACATCTTCCAATTACTTTAGGGGAATCTACATTAAAAAAGAGTAAGTTTATAATGAAATTAATTTATACAAAAGTGGAAGAGATTATTGTAGTCCAATTATTCAGAAATAAAAAAGGTTTTATTTCTTTTGAAAAAATTTTATATTTTTCAAACGTTTCGAACGTTAAAGTTCTTCGTCAGTGGAAATAAAATATATCTAAAAATGAAAATACATAATTAAATATTAAATAAGTGAAAGAAATAATAATAACTTAGATTTGGTCCATATCTTCAATTTTATATTCAGAAATTAATTTATATTTTTTATAATAACAAATATTATAAATTGAAGGTTTACCAGGAATAAACCGAAAATAATATCGAATATACGAGAAGTGCCGTAGATTTTATCGCTAATCTCGATTTAGTCTATTTAATTCCCCTTCTCATACTTCTAATATTTTTAATAACGGTAAATTCTTGATATTAATCTCCACAAAGAAAAATGAAAGAAACAATTGATATTAAGCCCTGACGGAGTACCGTATACTTTTATTCAAAAAAATTATCTAAAATCATGTTTTAAATTTTTATTTTAAAAATCGAATTTCCCTAAGCGTTCTTTTATTCGAAATTCTGTTTTATCATTTTAGCGTGGGAAGAAGACTATTGTTAATAAACACGTTACCAAGATGCTGATGACTAACTGTAGTTAATTTATAGGAAATATCGTAAAGTTCTTAAAAATACGTTTCTTCTTAATTATATGTATATGTTAAAAAATTACCTTTGCTTTGCAGAATGCAGTATCATTCAATATGTGCCTTCGGTTCGAATGGGGATGTCAGCGCTCAAACTTCAAAGTAACGAAAATTTCTTTGCACGAGATATGGTGCGGTTCCAGGTGGCCCACATCACACTTCCTACTGGATATGGAACTCTGCCACACTTATGACTTATTTTTATTTTATTTTAATTATGAAGACACGTTTATTACTTAAAAAAGCATTGTTATCATATTAATCAACATTTTAATTATATTCTGATTAATATTTAATTTCATAAATTGTCAATCCTCTGCCTTTTTGGAGTGAGCGCGATTTTGCAAATAAAATGAATAATTTTATAGCTGTATTTCTTTTGTGTTTACAAATGATATATCCTTTTAAACTTTTCAGCTCGAATTAAAAACATTTCGTAGGACGATGAAAGGTACCTATTGTTCGCAATATTCCCTGACGTCATTTACGAAATTTTAAGCTTTGATTGACAGGTGTAAACAGACAAGTCAAGACCTGCGTTTCTTTTTTTTTAGTTTTTGGGATAAACCGCTGATTGATCTAATTAAACCGTGCTTTTTCGTGATGCATTATGCATATTTATTTAATCAGCGGATTGATACCGAATCCGCCGTACACCTGGTTAAATTGATAACTTTGATTAAAGATTAATTCAATATGTCACTCTGATTAATTAATTATGCACCCGCCGGCTCCTGGCCACGCCCCATTTGTACAGTGTGAGAGTGAGATAGATTGATAACCGCTAACCTGATTGGTCTAGTCTTGATTTAATTCCAAGATGGCCGCCGCTTTTAATCGACATTTTAATCCAACTTTTAATCGATCTAATTAAATTTGATTGATTAATTTGATTAAATCCAAGATGGCCGCCGTTTTTAATCGAGATTTTAATCGAACTTTTAATTGACCTAATTAAACCGCGAATTGATCTAATTAAACCGCTAATCCCATTAAATCGACCTAAAATTCCGCGAAATGATCTAATTAAACCGTTAATCCAATTAAATCGATCTAAAATTCCACGAATTGACCTAAAATACCGCGAATTGATCTAATTAAACCGCTAATCCCATTAATTCGACCTTGATTGCGCAATCGATTAAATTGATTGACCTAATTAAAAACAAAATGGCGGTATCAACTGTCCCTATTCTACTGTAATTAGTGTGTAAACTCCCACTTGTTATACATAATTATAAAGAGAATTTAATGTAAAATCTTTTTCCCTACTAAGTAGCAGTACGTCATGGAAAGATAAAAATCAGGCCGTATCCTAGAAAATGTAGAATTATAAAACATTTTCCTTTTCCATTTTTTTAATATTTTCTATAGTTTAGCTGATAAATGCTGATCAATGACAAATCAGACACCCTGTATATCTTAATAATATTAAATTTTAAAAATATACATTGTTCCCTGTAATAATACCATACTAGGTTCTTCCCTAAAGCATTATAAAAATGTTGTGTATCAGTGTATCTATAGCCTAATATTGTTTGTAAAAGATTATGTAATATGTAAAAATATGAGAAATTATAGGATATAATTAAAACCTATTTAAGTTAATCAATTTAAGTTATTTAGGCATGCAATGCCGCGACATTACATTTCAAATAATTTATTTTAAAAATTTACCAAAAAATGAACGAAAAAGGTATAACTTACTTTGGAATGCACATGATATGCGTAGATCACAAAATCAATCCTTTTTTGGCCACTCCTCATTTTGCCTTGGCCAGAATATTTTGGGGCAACTTCCGAAGTGAATATTTTTTTCAAACAAGCGTAAATTGCGCTTCGATAATGATCCCCTCCTACGAGAAAAAACATGTCTACCTGAAAGAAATCATATTTTAGTAAAAAAGTTACTAGTACAGAGATGTGTATTTACCAATAAATTAAATGATCCTTCATCAGAATACTTTCTCTAATTCCTCAAATTCTTCGTTTGTTTTGGCGGGTAAAATTTGCAAAAAAATTTGCTCAGCGGGCGATGTTCCAGTATTTTGCCTAAGTTGGCTAATTAATGTGGCTGTTAGAAGCTGATTTACAGTTTTCCTTAATTCTTTCACTTCGTATACAAGTGCAGATATAATTTTTATTATATATCTTTCGGAATCTGAAAAAGTTGTAAATTTTATAGTGTATACAGAGTGTGTCTTGACGACCGTCGATTAGACGTTTCTTGAAAAAAACTTATAGTACCTACATAAATGAAAATTTGTAAAATAAGGTTTTGGATATTAAAATTTGATTGAAAATATTTTTAGGATTGTACAACTTCCGGTTACACCGGAAGTAGACAATAACTTTATTATTTCAAATAGAACAATATTTTTAGATATTCAGAAAATTCGAAATATGATGATTTAAATTTTACAAAATCACGTGCTAAGTTTGATGTTTTACTTCTTTGTCTGACGTGTATGAAATGCTGAATAAGTACTGTTCTGAATTAAATATATTTTACTCACCTGTGACCAAATTTTTTTAAATAAATGCGGTAAGAAAAATGTGGTAGTTTTATAGGTAATAACGAAACAATTTAGCCGCTGTACTGAAAGATATTGCACCAAACAGTTCGCTGCACTACGCACAAAGATACGAATAATGACAAGAGCCGTTTAGAAGCCACCTTGGCAGCCTGGCAATATACCTAAAATTGTCATATTCTTGGAAAATCTTCCACTTTGTTTCTTGAACAACGAGTTAAACCAGTGGCGTACCTATACCGTATATTTTTAAGATCATACAAATTGCATAATGCTTGAAAATGTTTTCTCATAAACGACTTAAATATTTTTTTTAATTGGCCTAGTAGGGTAGCGTACTATGAAAAAAAATTAAATTGTTTAGTTCTTATCTGACGTTAAAAACCTAGAATTGTAACTACATTTTTGAAGTAACTCCAGAGAAGGCTGATGTGGTGATGTAAAAAAACGTGTACATAAACATACACCATGTTATTTACGACATGCATGTATATTTCGTACTCTAATTGGTTGATTTGTTCAGGATTAATTACATACTTAAATTCATCACTTGAAGTTTTTGCATATAATTTATTGTAGTAGATAATGCCTTTAATTTAATCATGCATAATGTCACTACTTGCTTTAAATTAATAACCAGATTTTCAAATGCTAGAATTTTTGCTAATGATAAAAATCACCATTTATGCATCTAATTATATATTATACACTAACACTGCTTATAAGTTATAACTTAAGCTTAGAAACTTGTGCAAGAAATAACAACAAATAAAAGGTACGTAAGGGGCCCTTAACTAAATTAATATATAATCAGACATAAATCTGTTAATAAATCGTAGAAGAATTTCACGTGTAAATGTTATCTTTTTTCTTTAACGCGGGTAAATATACATGAAACGCCACTGTACCCCAAACTTGTCGGAAATTTACTGAAATGTTGGGTTCTATTGTCCTTAGGATTAGAAAGAGTAGAATTCTAAAAATCGGTATTAGAAAACAATAAAGATTACTAGTACGGCCGGGGAATATTCCTATATGAAGGATAAACTGCAATTTATTGAATTTGTTTTAATACATATATCCAGATATCTGTATGCTTTCGCTGACGTCACAGTAAAATCTTAAAATGTCGGCTTAGCAAGGAATGTTAAGCTGTAAAGTGCATTTTCAAAATTCCCCGAATAACTAGATATTAGTATTTTTCCATGACATCATGTAAATTCTAGTTCCTTTGGGCACTGTGCCTTTTTGAAATTAAAATAAAGCGATGAATTACATTTCTTTTAGATTGTTATTATTTTATGTAAATACAATAATTGCCCTTTAGCAGGTGCTACATTTCTAGAGATTATATTGTTTAACTCACACCGTTATGTTATAATGCGTAATGATTATTTTATGTTGTTCTAACTTTTAAATGACCATTGGCTATGTCATTTACAGTTCTTTTTTTAAATGGAAATGCTAAATTGTCATAAAGCGGATATTTATGGCATTGTGCTTATTTTTTGGATTCAGAATGCCTTTGGTACATATTTCACACAAAATACAAGCGCTTGGAACCATTTTTATTTTTCTTATTTCAGATTTATTTGCATAAATGCATATATTATGTGATGCTTTTTTAAAACATTTTTGAATTTGTTCTAGCTTATTTTCAAGTTTTTGTGTGTCATATTGATTTATTTGTAAAAACATTTAATTTTAATTTTGATAACGTTGTTATCCCAGCAAACATACTTATTTAAATATGTGCCTATAACCTCAGTGAACGTCCAGAGAAATTAATTTATTTTTATTTACTTAGTGTCACATGGGAATTTGCATGTATTTAATTTGCCTTTTTCAATAAAATGCAGAAGTTGAATTACTTATAACTTACAAGGCTTTTTTGTTTTTGACGCTTTTAGTAGTAAATATAGTTTAATTTATATTGGATATATGTTGTTATACTACTTAATATTTAGCATGGATTCACAAAATTGGATAAATGTTGGTTTTATATCAGAAAAACTACCTTGCAGAATATATATTGCATTTATATTGGTAATATATTGTTCTTCCAATGAAGGCATTATATTGGCTAACCTATATTGGATAAACGTTGTTTTTAGCAATACCATCTTATATTGGATTTCCAATATGTATCCAAGGTATTTTACATATATACCCCGATATATTGTTTGACCAATGTTGGTACTAGGTATAATATTTATAGTAAATACGATGAAATGTTTAGCCAATATATCATATATATAATGCATTGGCGTTACATTGGTCCAACATTTTGTGCTACTTGGGGAGGTTTCATAAGATACATATGGTCGGCTGTTTTTAGTATCATTCATTGTTTAACATGTCATTCTAATAAATTATGTAACGTAGGAAATGTAGCAATGATGGAGACGGATTTACCTGTAACAATATTCTGAACTTAGTAGAAAGTTAAGTGAATATTTTTATTACTGGGGTGATTCGTAAGTTCCTAATAATCTAAATTCTTCTAATTTTGGAAATTTAAACTTCGTTTTTAATTAATGTGAAAGAATTGAAAAAAATCTTACTATTTGGTCTATAACATTTGGATTTCATGCATTGAAAAGAATGAACTAAAGTTCATCAATAATACAGTTCATGATTGTATATACCGTAACTGTTACAGCATTGATATAAACCTGCAAATACGAACAAATTTATAATGGGCTGAGAACCAAGCCGTGTCTCAAACAGCAAGAGGATATTTGAGGAACGAGGATGATGGGGGTTGTGACGTTGTGACATTGGAGCAGATGAAAGAAGGAGAATATCGATCACCGTGGATGGCCCTGGACCAACAAAAGACTGCGGATTGAGAACATTTCAACATAGGTATCAAGTAAGAACACATTTTTATTCATTAGTTTTATTAGAAGTGGTGCGAATGAATGAGAAGTAACTGTCTTAACCAAGACCTTGTAAGTTCCCTACTTCTTCTTCTTACTCCTGTAGTTCCTTAAGAAGCAAATGGCACCAGAGGGGGCGTTTCAAAAGCAAAGTGGATGGCAGAGTTGCTAGTCCTGCCCACCATGGGTTCAGTTCGTTTCTATTGCTCTTTTCTGAACTAATTTCTTCCATTTTTCCATGTCCTGTGCTATGCATTTGGCTTTGCTCCGTGATAGATTTTGTAATTGTAGGTCTTTCGGCAGGTATCTTTCGGTCTACCTTCTTCGCTTTCCTTGTGCGTTAAATTCTAATGCTTGTTTTGCTATCTTGTTATATGGTTCTCTAAGTGTATGTTCTATCCTGTCGCATTTCTTTCTTCTAATTGTGGTTTCGATCTTTTCCTCATTTGAAATTTCCCACAGATGTCGACTTGATATTTATTCGGGCAAATTTATTCGATGTATGTATCTAAGGCATTTATTAACGAAGGTTTGAAGTTTCTTAATGTTTTGTTTGTTTCTAACCCATGTTTCTGCCCCATAAAGTAGCAAACTTCTAATGGTTGTATTGCATAGACGGAGTTTTGTTTTGATCAGAATGTTTTTTTATCTCTATGTTTTGTTTATCATATCAAATGTTGTTTGTGCTAAGGCTATTCTTCTGGTTATATTTTTTATGCGCCGCCGTTGGTATCTATCGAATTACCTAAATAGTCCACTTTCTTTATGTCTAAGTCCCCGAGTGTTATCGTTGGTTCTTCTTTATTTGCATTTGAGAGAATTCTTGTCTTGTTCCCATTTATTGTTAAGCCAACCTTTTCTGCTTCTAGGTTTTAACTTGTTTAACTTTCCTTACATTAGCTTTTTATTCGGTGTGGGCAAGCACATATCATTTGCAAACTCTCCAAGTCATCCAGTTTGCTGAAAATGCCCCAATTTATTTAGGATTTGTTATCCTCTGTATTTCGCACGACCCTTTTGTATATTTAATGTAGGTTACGCCAGTTCAGTACCTACTTATGCTATTTCATGGCAGAACTCGATGATACTTTGACGTCTAAATCGCTAATGGGTCTCTTACACCTTGTCTTTTAGCACTGCTCACTATCAGTATTTAAAAGGTCAGGTAGAAGTATTCAACTGTGGGAACGCGAGTTTCTCCACGACCTGTCGATAATAATAAAGAAAGGTATTGGGACAGAATGCAACTTTGAAGGACTCCCGATTTTATATAGATTTCCTGTGATAGTTTCATTGAATGTTCGACTCTTGCGGAGAAGTTGTCACACAATAGTTTGAGTGTTCTTATGTATTTGTCAAGTAGACCATATTACTTCAGTATTTTTTTACATTTCTTGAAACTGAGTCGAATGCCTTGTTACAGTTAACACATTCGTCTTGTACCTTTTCTATTATTTGTTCTATTATCCTTGGTTACAGACTACAGATCTATGCACGAACGCCTTTCCATAAAACCCTTAGCTTGATGGCTATGGCAGATTTCATTCTCTTCAAAATTAATATGGTCATAATTTTTACTTGCTGTTGAGGGAAGCATTATGGGTCTAAAGTTTTCGCATCAAGTTAGGTCGCCCTTCTTTGGTATCTTTATTAGTATTCCCTGTGTCCGATCATCTGGGATCCATTCTGCGGATAAAGCCTTATTTACTAGTATGTACAGTTGTGGACAGAAAAAAATAGGACAACTCGAAAAATCAAGTAAACTTTATTCTATAAAATTTAGTTACTTGATTTTGGCTTTATAACTATGATATTTGTCACATTGACTTGCAATCAAATTACAACACAGGGGCCATTTTAAACTAGAAAAAAAACACTGTCCTATTTTTTTCTGTCCACAACTGTACAATATTTCTATTGTGCTCTCTCCTTGTCTATTTTTAGCAATTCGATTGCGATTTCGTCTATGCCTTGTGTTTTTAAATTTTTTATTTTTTTAGGTGTTTCTTCTATTTCGCCCTTTGTAGGCTTTTCTCACTTATGTCAAGTTGTTGCGTTCCCATATTGTTATTTATTTCTTCCTCGATTTTTTTTACTTTGTAGATCTATGTAAAATATTTTGTCAGTATTTCCATTACTTCTCTGTCTGTTTTTTATACTTCGGAATTTTCCCCTTTAAGTCTTGATCTGGATTTGTTTGTTTAGTTATCTTATATAGGATTTTCATATCTTTGTTGTGAGCAGCTTTTTCTGCTTCCTCCATTAAATTTTCCATGTTTGTTCGTTTGTCTTTAAGGCGCCTCTTATTTTTGTTCCCATAATTTTACCGTAATTCTTTCATCATTTTTGTCCATCGTGTTTAATAATTTTATTTTTTATTTTTGCCTTCCTTCGATTGTGTTTATTGTAACAGGAGCTTTATGGTTTTATATCCAATGGTCTCTCGGGCTGTCTTGTTAATTGAGGTTTTATACACTTGCCATACATTCTCTACGGGAAGATTTCTAATTCGAATACTCCTATATGTATAGAATATATATTTTTTTGTCTTCTTCGATATTGTTTAGTTTTGCGAGGTTAAATTTAGATCTTGCTGGTATGTTTTTGCTATTCTATTTTGTTATCTCATCTCTCGTTATTATTTTTGCTTTTACGAGGTGGTGGTTGAAGGCTATGTCGGCATCTCTCATTGCTCTTACATCCCGTAACGAATTTATCCATTTTTCTTCGATCATTATGAGGTCAATTTGGTTCTTATAGTGTTCATCAGGTGACGAACACATGTGAAGGAAACTCTTAAAAAATATACCGCCAATTAACTATTAACTAGGCCATTTGTCTTAGAAAAATCAACAAACTTTTCTCCATTTTCGTTCACAACTCCTAATCCATGTTTGTCCATCACATTTTCCTTTTCTGCATGATCACTTCCAACCTAGTAAATTGCCCACAAATATATTTATTTTCAGCCAGTTTGAGAAACTGTAACGTAATATTTGATTAAAATGAAATATATACTGAGCACTAAAACATAATAATTATTTGTTCTACGTGAAGTAAACTACAAGAAAATAAAAATTATCATAATTTACGCCACAGTTTTATCTGTAGTTTATCTGTTTTTCTTTTTTCCACAGAATTCAGGCCGAAGTTTACTTAACAAATGGAATATCTTTTAGATTAATTAGCTTTCTCTTAATTTTGTAAATTGATAGGGTGTGTGTACGTGTTTGTGTGTGTAATTACAACAGGTACTTAAATAGGATGCAAAAACTGCAGATGGTTAATGTACAAAGTGTGATCGATCATACCTAGAAGAATTGTTCTCTTACAGGTATTCATAAAAATGCGTAATTATTTCACATAAGTTGTGATTCTAGGCAGGTTTCGAAATGGCAAATTTTCAATATACAATGTGTCCACGGATAGGTGATACAAGAGGAAAAACTTTTATTATTGATTTCTCAGAAAATTTTATTCTTGATAATAATTTTTGCTGTGTTTAGTAGTCTTATTTCTCATGTTACTTTTCCTACAGGTAATCATTTAAGACTTAAATTCACAATTTTCCTCAGTTTTGGACTTTGAAAAAATTTCTGAAATTTTTATAATCAGATCAAGCAGACACTACAACAACTTTTGAATAATTTTGGTATTTCTGTTTCCTTTATTCTTGAAACTTTCAATTTAAAATAAAGTTTTCCAAATAACATATCCTAATTTTGTATTTTTAAAGCGTCTACGAGCACAACAAAAGCCTTAAACTAACAAAAATCAATTCTGTCTGAACAACCTCAAATTTTGCATACAAGCGTAATTTTGTGTTCTGAACAACTTTACTGCAATACCATTTTGCGATATTTGTTAAAATACTACGACTTTACCTAAACCTCGCCTTTATTTTAACAGTGCTAGCACAGATGCCTTGATTTAAAAAAATCGAAAGTCTGCTTAAAATGGATTTAAGAACAAGCAGGGACAGACTGCCAAACAGCATATTGATATCTAAAAATTTTGGTCATTTATACCTCTTGTATCACCTATCCGTGGACACATTGTATACGATATTTTAGTAATACGCTGTGTAAAATTTACATACATCTCTGACAATTTATTTCTCATCATGTAATTTCATAACATAACAAAAAATAATATCAATACGCGTAATTCTCGATATTTTTCAAAGTCGTAATTTTATAAAATAGAATTCTATTCTCCTCATTCTTGCCTCTTTAAATTGTTAAAATAAAATTATAATTTTTTGAAATATTAAGTATAAGTAACTTTTTCTAAACACCCAATTACCTGCTTATTAATTATATTTCCATATTTTCAAATGCAATTCTTTCACGATTTTCTTTTTAAATTACTTAACCTAACCTATTTGGCGTTAACTAATTTTTCAACTTGCTTTTACAAAATTCAAACTGACAAATACTCGTTTAGTTGCAATTTTTTATATATTTCTCATTAATATCAGTTGGTGTTGAGACGATTTTAAGTTATTTTAATCTGCATAATCGTTTCTCGTTCTCGTTGTAGTCTTCTTATGGTCTCATGTTGTTTTAAAATTTAGGTTCTAATGTCAATTCAGGTTTCTCCCCCATATTAAGTAATCTCATCATTTCCCTCGGGATCCTTTACCATCTATCCTCTCGCTCGAGAACTAGAAACTGTGGTCTGGTTGTGCATCTATGTTTGGGGTAAAGTTGGCTCATCTTGGTTGTCCGTTAGGTGGGGTTACCGCGGTTAGCACCCGGCGAAGTATGCCACACCGCACTTGATATATTTATTATATCTAGTTGGGTATTTTTATATCCGACCGCGGGTGTTTGGCTGCTTACGCGTTCCAACAATGGTCCTTCTGGGATTGGTGAGTTGGACGGGGCCTAGCGTTTGGTACCAAAGACACTCTTGGCTTGAGGAAGTCGCCACTGTTGGACCGGATTTGATTGGGATAAGCCGCTGCCTCACCCATCTATGTACGATTGGAGTTTGTTTTTTCATTTTTTGTTCGAGAACTAGAAACTGTGGTCTGGCTGTGCATTTATGTTTGGGGTAAAGTTGGCCCAACGGGTTGTCCATTAAGGTGGGGTTACCGTTTGGTACCATAGGCACTCTTGACATGAGGAAGTCGCCACCGGATTATGATCGGGTAAGCCGCTGCCTCACCCATCTATGTACAATCGGAGTTCGTTTTAGTTTATTAACAGTATATAACGGGAGCAAAGGCCTTAATTGGTCAGTATCTCGTTAGTTTCTGCTAATTAGGCAAGAGATTCACTTGAGTTGGGGAAAATCGCCTTTGCTTTTGTCCAATCGTTTTCTTAATCTGGTAAGCCAGATTAGAGGCCATTCGAGGAAAGGGTGGAATATAGGAACGAATTACTAAGTGTAGTTGCGTGTTTATTAGGGAAACTTACAATAAAGTTTATTTTAGGTGTCACATTTTTTGTTTCAAGTAGTTGTGCAAGTGAAAAAAAAATAGTAGCTCAGTTTTCGTTTTTTTAAAGGCAAGCTGAAATATTAAATTAACTTCGAAATTGTTGAATTTTTGAATTCGTTTTGATATAAAGTGTTTAGGAAAACTGCATAAATTATAGGGTAGCAAGTGTCTGAGGATCAATTTTTGTGAAACATTGATTTTTCAAAATTACATTTTATAAGGAGAAAGTTACATTGAAACGAGACAAAATTATGGTTCTTATGCTTAGTCCTTTTTAGGAGGCTTCGATTAAACGTATTCAACAAATATTTTAATTCATATAGCAGAATTACCGAATTAATTAATCTCCGTAAAGGTATTTATTGCTAATATTAGTTTAGGCTTATTTTTTAAAATTATTTTAGAGAATTGGATATTTTTTTAAAGAAGATTTTCTACAATTTGCTTTTGGGAAACTTTCTGCAGCACATAATTAGTACTACTCTTTGTAATGTTTTAAGAGTTGTCTCTTAATACTGGTTTTGAAATGATATATTTATAGAAAAGTCTAAATTTTATTGAAAGTCAAAGTTACGATTATGTTCAAATTTCTATCGTCGGAAAGCGGGTGTCTTCAGTCTTCAGGGACGTCGCTGGATGTTGTAAGTCAAAGGTGAGTGGTGAATACATGACGTGATCGATCACACTCTATACAAATTTAGGAACTGCATTTAAATAACTGCGTAGTTAAGATGTATTTTTAGTCTAAGGTCTTACATTATTGCAATAGTTTTAAGTGCGAATAAAAGGAAAATAAACATTTCTACTTTGAAAAGATTTTTTGTTAGGGCGGTACTAACGTTACTTTTTATTTTCATAGAAATTTGTCCAATTCTTTAAATGTATGTAATTACTTGTTTATGTTTAAATGTTTTATAAATAGAAATATAATATAAAAATTAGTGAAGATCCTGGTTAAACCAGGGGAGGCGGGGGGCACAATTAAAAAAAGGAGCGGTAGTACCTACTTATTTGTAATCATCTGCAGTCGCATCGTAACAAATCGAGACATTAAATGTACTCATTTTTTTCTTAAATATGCAACTTATAATTTCATATCCTAAATCTTTAGCGACTCAGAAATTTGTTTACGTTTGCTGTTTAGTATTTGCAGTTTGCTTAAGAAATTGTAATATAAAGGTATATTTTGCAACAAATATACTACGAGGGTGTTTTTAAGTTATCTACCTAGCTACGAAGGAAAACTTGCAGCATATAGGTCAGTGGTTCGAATCCCTGCGGAGGTGAAAATTTTTATATACATATAGAATTTACATAATTCGTTAAAATTAAAATAAAATAGACCGTTATTTTGTTATTAAAAGATCTCGGAACTAAGTAATTTTTTTTAATTATTCCCTTACATACAAATAATCAAAATTTAAATTTAATTGAATGGATTTAAGACAGTTTCAATATGACGTAATTTCTTATTATTTGATTATTTATGTTTATAATTGGAATAAAGGCAATGGAAAACAATCAGTTGCATTTCGCTATTTTTATGCGATGTAGGAAGAAATCCGTTTCAAGTAATGTTTTTAAATTTATTGTGTACTTTTAAAATTACAATAATTAATTATAAAAATTTCTTTCAACTTTTTATCGGCAGTTTATTTTTTTTTTCGTTTTGAATTTTTGATGTAATCGTTTTTTTTTTTTCTTTAGTTTCTTAAGTGTTCGGCTTAACACCCTTTCTAATATTGGCTTCAAAAACATTATATATTAGCTGTGCACATTATTTTAAAATCCTGAAAAGAATCTCAGATATGAACTATTTAGCTTTAAGTAAAAATAATAACGTAATTAATTCGTAGCAAATACTATACAGCAGAAGCAAACAAGGCTAAAGAGCGAATGATCTTTCCTAATTTTGTAAATTTAGGTTACTGTATGAATGTTGTGATTATTAAGGTGTAGCTAGCTGTTAGGGCACACGAATTATACCAGGACAACTTCTATGAAAATCTGCAAGGAGAACGTACAACTAAAGGACGTCAAGATGACTACAGTTACAACAAAGGTAACTGAATTCGATTTCCTTAACACGATCAAAGTCTGCTTTTACTTAGTTCCTTCGTTATTTTTGCAGTTTTTGAATGCTTCGTTGCTTTGAATATTTTTTTGAATTAGAATTGGTAGCCAATTAAATAAATCTTCGAAAGTAGCTAGTCACCAGTTAAGAAGTGTTTTTGAATAAACATTTTTGTACAAAATAAATATATCAAATTCTTTAGAAGTTAACTATATAACGTAAATTATACGAATTAAAATCGAACCTGCAAATTTTGCCAACTTTTTGGTAATTTTTTTGGAGAATTCGAAACTGTTTAAAAGTAGACCGATTAAACGCGTTCATTAATAAAATGTTTACGTAAAATAATTTTCCTGAATTTACTATGATCGTTTGTTCAAGGAATCGCATTCAGTTCATCTCTGAGATAGTAAATAATTTGACTTTGGTAAAATTTACGTAGAAAATTATGTACAGATCGTCACATTTAATCAAGGAGATCCCTCATTTTTTAAAATTATTCTAAAAATTAAAATAATGTCTAAATTTTCAACTTTAATATTTTTAAGTTGAATTGCTGCAAAACTCTTTGTAATATCTCTGTTTTATTTTTTGTTTCTCAATTCTACGTAAGATTTTGAATTTCAAATTTATTTATTATTAAAACGTTGTAACCAATTCAATCCAATTGGTTAATCTTAAGTTGGTTCATCTTCCTCAGCTGCTCGTGAAGAAAAGAAGACTTCATGTATATATTGTTTATTTACTTTCATGTGTGTATTTTGAATAAAACTGTTTTTGTTTTTTTTTCTATCCTAAGCGTTAGAAGTCTAATGCGTCATAATGTTGAATGTTGCACTTAACATCCGCTATTTTGATGCATTTGGCTCTAAAATTGTTATTTTAGACATCCAAAATTACTCTTCAGTATTCGAAATTTACTTTTTAAATACTGAAAATAGATTTCGAATATGAAGTTGTTTTTTAATGTTTAGAATAAATTTTAAAATTAATTTTAGAACGTCTAAAACCTTGGGCGTTAAAAATTTATTATAAACACAAATAATTTGTTAAATATTCGAAGTTTTAGACGTCAAAGGTTAATTTTGATTTAGGTTACGGTTTTATTTTGTTTATTTTAAAATCATGTTTGAATCTCGATATATTTGTAAGGTAAGGTTAGAATTGTTAATTAAAATTAGGTTAGAATTTTGTGCCGTTAGTGTAAATAAAAGATTTCCTATAAATAAATTTTTATGAATCTTAAATGCTGTGTAATTTTCTACCCAACTAAAATCCTGTATGAATTTTGTCCGGTAGATCAAATGAACCTTGAAAGTGATGTATAAAATTTGAAATTCCATGAGTTTGTGATGTTAGTCGCAGATGCTCTATACAGTGTGCCTCACTTTAGACGGCACCACCCCAGTATTTTTTTATATATTATCGATTTAAAAAATCCCTAATACGACTTCTTCAATTTTGCTGTTTATTTTAAATCGTAGTAGAAAGTAACATACCCTAAAAGTACAATTTAGTGAGGGGTATAATCAGAAAAAAGAAATTTTTTAAATCGATAATATATAAAAAAAATACTGGGGTGGGGCCGTCTAAAGTGAGACACACTGTAGATACAGCCAAGACAAATGAGGAAAAAAAGATCAGATAAATTATGAAGCTAAAGGTTGTGGGTTCGATTCCCAATACCTGCCATACTAACTTAGCATTTTTTGGACACAAGGAGCACGCAGATTTGGAAGATGGAATTTAGTGTACGAATTACACAACTAGTGACAGTAACAATTGCCTTGCAGCGCATTTGAGGTAGGGTTTCTAAATTTTTTAAAAGTAGTATTCAACTGGAAACAAGGGTACTTGTGTGATCATAAATTAATCAATGTGAAGCGTAGCTCAGAGGTTTTAGCATTGGGCTGTAAAACCAAAGGTTGTGGGTTCGATTCCCATCACCCGCAATATTAAAAATAATCGTTTTTGCACTCTAAGGTGCACTCAGCCTTTGGAATTGAGTATATGGGTTACATAACCGGTGGTAAATAATTAGTCGGCTTGTAACGATTCAAGTTTTTCGAACTTTTTAAAAAACAGGATTTAACACGGTAAAGGTAGGAACTTGCATCTTTGTCTTTCTCAATCCTTATAGGATGATGCGAGCTGTGAAGGAAAATAGAATTTAAGGTGGAAACTACCAAAACCCTAAGATATGCTAGTAGTTTATACTTCGATTGTTAGGCATTGCGATCCAATTTTGTAGGGGTCATCCTCCTCCCACCCCCTAACCAACCCTCCCTAATATATTAAGCTCCTCTATATAACTATCTTGTGTTTACTTTACTTGTGACTGATAATTCTCCTGACATCTTTTAATTCAAATGTTAGTCTGAGATATATGCAAATTACAGTTTCCGCTTTTAGAATTATAGTACAAGAATTACAACATGGCGTAGCGATTTATATTATACGTCCATACTTTGTCACGTGCACTACAACATTTAATGGGGGACGTTGTTGTCCCTTGGCGCGCGGCTAGCAAACAGCGGAGAAGGGGGGTTTGAAACGGTAAACCATTCAAATAGGGGTGGTCATAATCGGAATAAAAATAGGGCGCCACGACGGAAATCACCCAAAGATAGTTCCTCTAGGGCTCGAAGGGGTTGGGGTTAGCTGGACCCCGCTGCAAGATGTGACTTACCTTGCTTAATGAAATAGCTTACTGAAATTCTTAAAACTTGTAGGCAGGCTCACACTGTATACGTAAATCTTTACCAAAACACTAACACACGAAATATGATCGGGAGGCACTGAAAACACTGACAAGACCAAATTAAATTGACAATTAGATATTTAATAAATCAAAAAGGCAAAAATGGATACACAAAAGGGGCGACAGTTAACATGTTACGTCAAAAATAAATAATAAATGCGATACTTACTTTAAGGGACGATAGAATTGAGGGTACTACATTTACGTTACGTACGGCAAATCATTCACAAACTAAGCCCCTCAATCCCAGGCAGAATATAGGATTAACAAATATTAAACTAAAATTTAATCAGTAAAGCTAAATCTTTATACATGCAACATAACACAAATTTTAACTTGACTTTACTTAAAACTTGCGACAATGAAATCTTTAAAGGTGAATTGGTACTGACAAACTTGAACTACAATCTGAACACAAAAATCTTTACTCAAACACAAAATTACTAAGACAAACTAGTCAACCGTTTGCCAACGGTCCTCAACCTTTGCAATGTGAATATTATCAAAGCCGCCTAAAGGCGAATCACAAAGCCTTCACACATTATCGCCGGATCAAACAAATTGACCAGACATCGGCTACTCTAAAATTACAAGTTGCAAACAAACACAAAAATAATAAAAAGGAGGTACTTACTAAACTTCAAACCCAACTGAACAACATTGATAGAGGCCTGTCCGCAAGCGGCAATCGTAGGAATTGAAACAGTTCTCAGAACTACAATTTGTTGAAAGATTTTGTTGTTAGGTAATTTTGAAATACACCTATACCACTCCCTTATGAGACGCCACTGAAAAATAAATCATGATAAATTCGAGTTGCCAATGTGACAACAATTTAATGTGGCCGGAAATTCAACCTGTCTTCAACCAATGTGGATCACATATAATGATATGATATTGCTATTAATTATCATTGAATTCAAAAGTCAACTTTTATAGGCAAAAATTATTATTTTCAGATGAGAATCTAATTATCTCATTCTTAACACGAGAGTAATACATACCGGGTGTCAACGAAACCTGGGGCACCCCCATAAATTTTTTATTTTTTAAGATATCAAAATGAAAATTGGTATATGTAACATACTCTTTAAATGGCATTTGTTGACAGAGGAAACAAGTTTCTGTCACTTCCGGTTTCGCCGGAATTGACATCAACTTTGTTATTTTAAATGGAACACCCTGTATATTTATACATTTTTGGAATCTTCATTCAATTTTACGTATGGTAGTATTAAGTTCGAAACATTTTGATGACAAAGTAAATTTTTGCAGAAATTAATCTAGAGTGCCATGACTTACGCAAAATGAAAGTCAAGGTGCCCCAACACCCGAGACAATTTGTTTTAGGACTTTAACTATTTTAGTTGCTGTATTAGAATGACCCAAAGTTGGCAAAAATGCTTTTTCGAGAATAACTCTATTTTTTCAAATGGCACTAGGGTGGGACACTAGGATATTAAAAACGAGCGTTTTTCAAGGATTTCATTGATACTAATAACGCGGGATTACTATGGTAATTTAATTCGGAATAACACTCTCTATTCAGAAAAACCATATTTTGGATATTTACATCTAGGCACGGGGTTTCAAAACAATTGAAACAAATGAAATGCACAAAACAAGTCACACACTTGCTACAACTTAAGTTCTAAAACAATTGAGTGATGGAGCACCCTGGCTTTCATTTTAAACAGGTCACGGCATACTAGCTTAATAAATAAACTCTTCTGCAGTATTTACTTGGTCATGAAAATGTTTAAAACTTGATACTAACATACGTAGAATGAAATGGTGATTCCAAAAATGTATAAATATACAGGGTGTTCCATTTAAAATAACAAAATTGAGGGTACTTCCGGAGAAACCGGAAGTGGCAGAAACGTATGCTCTATGTCAAAAAATGCCATTTAAAGAGTATATTACATATACCAAATTTCATTTTGATATATTAAAATATAATTTAAAAAATAGGGGTGCCCCGGGTTTCATTGACACCTGGTATAATCACTCAAAAATAACTTTGTGCGGTAGAAAGGCAACTTAATGACAAAAGACGTACATCACTAAAAACTATAAATGATATGCTATCTCTTTGTGACAATTTATAATGCGTACCAGCCTCAACACCGAAAGGTACCTATAAGAGGTTAACAATTACATACATACATGTCAATTTTGGTTAATTTTGTACAGGAAATCAGAATTCCTAAAATAATTAATATTTCTAGAAAGCCTTCGGTCCGTTCTTTATACTTTCTTAGGCGTGCAAAAAGGTAGCACTTTAGATACTTGCCGTAGAGATAAATTACTACAAATTAGAAATTTACTAGTGTTGGAATGTTCTTAATTACATATTAGTTTAAGTATTATAATCTAAACCGCAAATATTTACGTGTATGGCTGTATGCTGTAAAACATCCATGTAAAACCATCAAGTATATGCCTATTAACTATTAATAGTTTTACAGTTTTACTACAGTCTTATACCTAAGAAGAAATTATACAACAGATATATGCACATCATTGCACAAATGCGCCTACGCGTGTATGAAACCAGTTATACAAGGGTCAAATCAACATGTTTCGAGCCACTGTAATGCCGTTCTGTGGACTCTTTTTTTGGCGCATGCGGTTAAAAGTTTCCGTACGACGGCCCGCACCCATTTCGATTTGGATATCGTCAAAGAAGAAATCAAACTTGAACCCTACTTAGACGATATAAAAAGTGAATTCGGTGACGATGTTCTTTACAATACTGAACAAAACCATAACTTCAACGTAACTAACACTAATATTAGCCAAAATTTTGGACAGAATACGAGGGACGAAACTACAGTTGTAGAGAATAGTGCACAGGAAACGGACAAAATAAAAGTGGAAACAATTGATACAGTTGATCCTGTTGAAGAGGATGACCGAAATAAAAATAAAGGGAAAAGTTTTGCATGTGACGTTTGTGAATTTAAAACGACTCGTAGATCAAATCTTCAAACTCATAAAACTATCCATTTAATAAAAAAACCATTTATTTGTAATGTATGTGAACATAGGATTACTTCTAAAAGCAATTTGGCACGGCATTTGCGTATTCATACAGGAGAAAAACCGTTTGCCTGTAATTTATGCGAATATAAAAGTTCAACTGAATATCAACTGAAAAGACATACCAGTATTCATATAGGAGAAAAACATTTTGCCTGTAATTTATGTAAATATAAACGTATAACTAAAAGCAATTTGGAAACGCATATGAGTATTCATACTGGAGAAAAACTGTTTGCCTGTAATTTATGTAAATATAAAAGTATAACTAAAAACAATCTGAAAAGACATATGAGTATTCATTAGTGATGGGCATAATAGAGATATTTCAGTAACCGATTATTAGTAATCGAGGCATTTTAGTAATCGACTAATTTAGTAGTTCTAAATTAGTAGTAAGAATTTTAGCTGCCAATCGATCTTGCTGATGATTATACTACATAAGCGGACTATTCTGATAATCGGATGACAAATTAATGATTCATTCATTTTGTGACTTCTACTAAATCGCGGCGGCTTTGATTAATAAATAATTATTATGGCACCGATATTGTTTATACAGGTCGGCACCACAACTCTTTTAAAAGCATGTCGACGGCCGGCGTCTGGTCGTGTAATTCTGATTTACAATATGAGTTCCTGGTACTATTAATTAGGTGTCGGCTGCTAACTAAAGCACAATGTACAAAATTCAGAATAGCGGCAATTCAAATTATAAATATTTACGGTATGGTAGGTAACTAATGCATTGCCCGACGATTCAGCGCTGCGAGTCCGAGAACCGAGACGAGAGAATAATCGAATTATCGAATAGACTAGCCGCTAACCAAGACCACGTCGGTATCGTTCACTTTTCAGTTCTCATTCTCGCTGACCGGCTGACTGCGACGACAAACAACTACTAATTTTAGTACTACTAATTTCAAGACGCATAATCGATTATATCGAGACATTGCGCTACTCGACTATTTCGATTATTACATCTCGATTATTCCCATCACTAGTATTCATACAGGAGAAAAACCGTTTGCCTGTAATTTATGTGAATATAGGAGTTTAAATAAAAGCCATCTGAAAAGACATATTGTTAGTTTTTCATAATAATTTTATGAAGCAGTCAATAATACACAGCGGTAACAATAATGAAGGCGTATAACTTAACTTTTATTCCACAGCTTACATTACCATTATTATAACCTCTAAACACGTGTTACATCGTACATGGTTCTATACTAACTAACTAGTTACATTTTATTTCTTAACAAAAGTATATTCTATTACCAACCTAAACCTTAAATACTTAACTTAAAAGATAGAATTAGATATGTGATTAAAATAAATCATTAAATAATAGATGAATCATTCAACACTATTCATTAAATATTTCTTTAAGTTTAAAAAGGTTTGTTCGATTAAAAGATAGTGGGTAACTACGCTTTATTTAATTTTTTTCCATATATTTGCCACTGGTCTTCTGCGAAATGATTTTGGCAGAATCTTGCATTTTTTGATAATGTTCGTCCAACGTTTTAAATCCATTTCACTGGGTTGACAGGAACGGCTTTAAAAATGTAACCACTTTCAGCTCTATTATTGCAATTTCTTACACTCAGCTAGTCATTTTGTCGTATTTGACACTTTATTAATAAACATCAAAAGTGACAATTTTAACGGATTTCAAGTAAATGGCATTTTTATTAAGTAATCCATGCAAAGATTGATCCAAACCAATCAAACTGGTCACGGCATTTTCCCAACTCTTATCTTTATATTATACAGGATCTCTAAATAGCTAGTACAACTAGCGCACCGTAGCGGATTTACTTTGATTGAACACGTACCAAACCAAGGCCCGCTGAATTAATATTGCATATAAGGCCTGTCCACTTCATTTAGCCAAGGACGCAGGCGCCATTTGAGGTGGTGGCGCTTTCAATATCTGTAACTCAGTAACACATCAATAAACAAAAAAAAGTATGATCCACTTTTTGTAGACAATTTTATCTACTTTATTTTCGATAACTTCAAAATTTTGCTCTAAAGTTGATCCAAACCGAGATATTCACAAAAATCAATAAAAATGTCGTTCTTCACGTGGTTTTTTCAATATGGCGGCAAAATCCAGGGTCGCTAGACCGTGCAAAATTAATATGCCTTTTTGAAGGTCTAAATTAAGAGAATAAAATTTATTCCAGCTTGCCACCATTTATTTCCACAATAGCCTCTTTTAAACGCCCTGCCGACTGGCCTATCTGTAATTTATCTTCATAAAAGAATACATCTGGTGTTGTCATAGGACTTTTGCAACGTCCCCTTATTAATACAACTACAAAGCCCATCTTACACTGATTAGTAATAAAAACCAAAATTTGAATTCAAGATTTAAGAGGTTTTTTAAGTTAAATAATGAAGAAATAATTATGACAATCTTCCCAATTTCGATCGTTCGAATTTAACAAAATTTTTCTACACAAATGTTAAAGAAATTGGAAACTATAGTTTCCCTACTCTATTTGACATAGCAATTAATCATGTTTATGATGATAATGTTTTCACAATTCAACTTGAAACGTAGGAAAAAATGAAACGATTTAGATACTATATTATCTTTTATTTCTATTCAAAGAATACATTGTGTTGTCTAAAATTCAATATTAAATGGATATCTTAATACATTTTGTCCAGAATTTTACATTATACAAGATTATTAAACAAAAGAATATTAAAACAAGCTATGCATAATGTACTTCTTAGAAGTAAAATAATCTCACAATTTTCATATAATTACAAACAAGAAATATGCGAAAAGTATCTTCTGGACAAACTGTAAGTTAACTATATATAATATACAGTACATCTGCAAAGGCTTATATAAATTACAACTGTCATACGCAGTTCTAACTTTTAGGTCTAGCTTTAGAATTACAAAATTGGTTTTGCAATTTAACATTGTAACCTAATAATATATTGACAAATGTATTTAAATATCTCTTTGGGACAAATAACTATTTTGCATTTAAACATACACGGAATGTTTAAATATTATTAATTTGTTGGCTGTTGGAAGTCAACACATGTACTGCAGAAGGCTTCCGTACCGGAGAATCGCCACGTACAGTGTTTCCAAATTTGCTTTACTTTAAATATACGAAACACTCTACGTAAGACCCTCGCGTCTTAAACATTTGTTAACTAATTTCTCTTTGTAATTGTTAACCTACAATAAATATAATTACGTTTAATAATATTTAAAAAATGGCGACAGCCTTACGATACAAAATGCTGCACAGCTACGGCAGAAACCTGCGTTACTGGCTGGGCACTGTTGCAATAGGAAGAAGCAAGTTTATTATTGATATAATCTATGTAGAAATATGACTTTGTATTATACAAAAAACCTAAAATTATACATTAGGAGACCAGCGTTTTAATACGGTACAAATAATTTGGAAACTTATAAAATTTTGATATTAATCGATATTAAAACGATTTACAAAAACCTCAAATATGTGTGCCGAAATGATACGAATTAAATATGTAACTTGACTAGTTATTATTTTTAAACTCTATCTACAACTTTTTACAACTTTAGAAATAGTAATCCTACATACATATTATTGGAATAGTCTTACAGTTACAAGAGTTGGGAGTTATTAACAAAACACCAAAATCCGTTATTCGCTGCATTTTACAAGTAATTTTAGTATCAAAATAATATTACCTCAACTTACATTTGTTGATGATGAGTATATACAAAACGTTAAATGTAAAAGTGCAACCAACAACGGCCCAAATTTTTTTATAAAATTTTGCATCAAATGTAATCACAATATGCACAATAATATATTAACTCGAAATCTAACATTACATAGCTTTGTCAAGTAATTCAGCTCTGCTCGTTATCAAGAGAGTTATAAATTTACAATTTGTTAAATTGTGCATTTACATTATATGGACAAATTTAAAAGTTTAAAATCGTATGTTAATCAAAATAGGAATATAAACAACAATTAAAAAATTATACTGTACCGCTTTCGTAGTAGCTACAACACACTGAAATATTTACAATTAATACAAACAACTGAGCAAATAATATAGTTTATTAATAAAATAGGTACGGAAATTAAAACTTGTTAAATTTTTTTTTAGATCGTATGAAAGGCGCAAGCACCAAAAATTGACTTCAGGATTTGTTACTTGTTTAAAGAGACGTTTAAAAAATTAAAACTTGTCGAAAAATACGCCGCAACAAATCCGAAACAAAGTCTACTTTAATTATCAAAAGCATTTCCTAAGCTTAGGAAGTTTGTACTGTTCATACTGCGCACTAAAGATTAGCCTCACTGACTAAACTTGGACATGGAGTATTCATTATTTCAGTCTTATATACATTACTAGATGCAGTAATTTGAAAAAAGCTTAAACACTGAAAAAATGCAAAAATGCTCTAAACGCATCGGACCAGCTTCTTTGGCGGTTCTGAGTGCAAATTTTGGCTATGTCTTTTCAAACATCTCAAACCACATCGAGAAACTGGCATTCTAATTCTGTTCATCATTAAAGGTGTTAACCTCTGCAAATTTCTTAAAAAACTGTCATCGACTTTACATAGTTTTAAAATGAGAACATACGGAGTACGGCTGTTAAAATCAAGTAATAAATATATAAAAAACGTTGTTAAAAACTCTTGCGTCTAGCACGATTTAAAACCTTTCATGATGAAAAAAATGCATGATAAAATATGGAGATATCTCTAGTTAACAAAGATACAAGTGGAACAACGTTATAGCTACAGAATATACAATCTAATCACAATGTTGCTAAATCATAACAATCTATCTGTACGGACATACTTATCTAACACATCCATAAGAAGCACTTATTAATCATCGAAATACTTAAGTCTATCATATCATGTCTACAATATATCGTAGCCCTACGCGCTAACGCACCATCTATTTTTCAATTGAGTAACTGTTGTCGGTACAATACGAACTATGCTACTTAATATTAATATCAGAATTTCACATTGTAGTGAGGGTTTTATTTTTTTTTGTGTCTTTAGTTGTGTTTCTTTTCTTTGTAATAAAAGTAATGGCTAAAAGCTATTTAGTACGGTTTCTTTGATTTACAAAAATTAAAAATCTTTTGATTACAACAGGCTTAGTTTCACTGGTAAAATATTCAATAAGCTTCATGCCAAGCAAAACTGAAGATACTTGTCCCTTCCGATCCTATTTCTTATAATAAAACCTTTCATAAATATCAACGGCGATAAAATCGTAAAT
Organism: Melanotus villosus; assembly: GCA_963082815.1. Lineage (NCBI taxonomy): Eukaryota > Metazoa > Arthropoda > Insecta > Coleoptera > Elateridae > Melanotus > Melanotus villosus. Next base: position 4,497,326 of record OY720419.1, on the reverse strand, counting down.
TTACATGCATTCCCGTTCGTCAAAGTGATAAAAACAAACGTTACAAGCAGAGCCTAAGGTTTGATAAGGGTGATTAAATAGTAACAAAATTCCACCCCTCATCGTTCATACAGCATACTGGTTCGTCATTACCTTTATTACAAGCGTCGCGCATGGCTCAGATCAAATGCAGGGCACGTAAACTATGCCCGGTAGATATATGAGGCAGTGTGGGGAGGTGTCGGTGAAGGCGACGAGGAGGGCGGCGATGGGGAACTAGAGGAGCCGCTGCTTGTTGGCAGCGCGCTATGCCCCGATCGTGGTGGGCGCGGCCGTCCTAAGCTTCGGGCGCCCACTCCGCCCTCCTCACTGCTTTCTCAAAGGTATACCTTCTTCACACTTCGTGTCGTCGAAAACCCATCTCCTCGCCTGTAGTTATCCCCCTATATAAATGTCATCGTTACTGTTTAGAACAAGACGAACACGAAGACAACAGAACTATCTGATATGTTAGGTTATGTCAAATGTCAAATACCCTGTCGAACCGCAAAATAATAATTAATATAAAGAAGTACATATTTCAGCCATTCATTCTGCTTCACCAAATTACAAAAGTAAAATTGGCTGAGATCGAACTTGTAAAGAAAAACTCTTCACCAAATCGCTAGCGAAAGTAACCTAACCTCACAAATCTACGGTGAAGAGAGTATCTTCAGAGAAAATTTTACACTGAGGATGACCATTTAGTTACCGCAACACGTATTTGTTTATATTAATTATTATTTTCTGGTTTTACAGGGTTGAAGTTCGCTATTGAACCAGACCACAGACTCCGTTCCTTGGATTAAGGTTAAGTTGTTACCAAAAGTTTTTAAGTTGACCGTTAGGACCTAAGATAGTTCATAATGTAACATAAATTCTTTTCCGCTAAGGTAAGCGAACAAATTTGTTTAAAGACGCATAGTTCTTGGAAGCGAAACATCGAATTCATACCTGATGTGAGCGAAGAGTTCCAAAATTATCTCGGCCCCGATAATTATCCCGGCCATTGTAACCAGCATCTGCTTGGAACTGGAAGAGCGTTTCAGCATTATTCTGATGCGGTCCCTTACGTAACGTGCTTTTAGGTGAATGAAGTTTCGGAGGTGGTTGGGGTACTAATACGGGTTCTGCATATGTCACTTCTTCTTGCGGCAGTAACTTTGGTTCTGCTTGTATTCGGCTGTTGAAATAAACCATTAAAATTTGCTTAGTTGTAATGTTAAGGTGCAACGTTACCTATTCATGTTTTGACGTTGTTCAAAATATTCGTATTCTGTGTCTGGATAAGGCAAATTATCATCGTCATCTTTATGGCACTTCCTTCCACACAAATAACCTGCTATGAAACCTACAACTAAAGCTGATACGGCACCTGCTACAACGGCCATAATTAACGTTTCAACAGAATATTGGGGAGGTAAACTATCAGCTGCTGTAACTGATGGGTCTCCTAAAAATTATGGGTCAATTAAACCATCGTAATTGTTGTTAATTCGATACGTACCACCAACACTATCAAATCCTCGATCTTGCATTATGTTAATAACTTGCCCGTCAGGCATATCTTTGCTCGGTTGATGGTCTTGATTAAATTTCGGTTGAGTAGAGCTAAGGCCCCCTACTGAGCCGGCATCTTTGCCTAATTTAGGAGGCGGACACGCAGTGTGTTGACCGGTGGCCACGCTCTGATAGAAATAACTTTCTTCACCCCAACGGCCTGCGCCATGTGAACGACACTTTCCTTGAACTTTATCCCAGGCACAATAGGGATCTTGAAGAGCTACGCATTCGCTGTAAACATATTTACCTAATGTTAATATTAATTCCACCGAGTAAACGAGTAAACAATACGAAACCAAACAGTTAGCGAATGCAAAGACATACCTGCAGCTTGATATTTTGTTACTATCACATCGATGAAGTCGCAATGATTGTACTTCACCATCTGAGACGACCATGAGTCGACCCTCTTGTTTTTCACTATGTACTACGTGGATACCTCTAACAGCAACGTGAACTGGGAATACTTGAATTTCTTCAACTACAACAGGCCGTACTCCGTGCTTCGTTTCAGCGGAGAGGGCATTCACTGCCTTTATTATTTTTCCATTGTCTGCAACAACATTACGTTGAGTATTTTCTGAACGAATTGTGGTTATAGCTGTTAGTTTTTCGTTGGTATTTGACCACCAGTTAGGATTTAAATTTATTTGCTTTTGATGGTTTTAGTAACTCCGTTACTTGCTAAATCTTTAGTTGGTGGAATACTCATGAAAAATAAAAATCCTAAATGATGATAAACAAAGGCTTACCTGTTCCAATGAAGAGTACATCGTAAGTTTTACCGCCAGGAACTTTCACTTGGGGATCGACAGCGATTTGAGTAAAACGATAACTGCAAACATTCACACAATAAAAATACATTCAAATAAATCATAGACGACCGAAAACCACACGAAATGATTGTTACGAATATGATAAACTAAAGACTTACTGAAAGCTTGTCCTGATAACGATAGGTTGTCCGAAGAAAGACGGTACGCTCTCATCCATAAGCGAGTGCGTTTTAATAAAGTTAAGTGTGAGATCAGGCAATGTCCGACTGTCATTGTGACATTGTCCAGGTCTTGGATCAGGCACCTTTGAACTTTGCACAGGCAACCAATTTGAGTTAAGCGCCGATTGTTCTTTGAAATTACCCTCGAAGGTGTCTGCGATATCTTGAAGCGAGAAGGCGCAAACAGCACTACCAGAGATACTGTTTGCTGGTGTTGTAAATGTACCGTACACCAATTGGGCTGCTGCATCGCCATATTGCCCCTCGATTAACTCGGTTGTTGATTCTGAAACATCAATGGAAGTATAATACACTATGCATAGTATGTTTTTTTGGGTTCAAAAAAAATAAAAAAAAAAAAATTAAATGATTGTTTGGGTTTTGTGTTTTTGTTAAGGATATTGGCTTGGTTGCTAGTTTTTTAAAGTTAATACAGGTTTAAAGCCTAATGGTGAATTCGAACCTGCCGCTTCTCAATCGTAAAGGAGGCACTCATGATTGGTTATATGAAAACCGAATAATAGCAGCGACATACAGAACTGAACAAAATCAGCTTTTTACACTAACTGATATTGAAAATAAATGGTCTTAGCAGGTTTTGATTATTATAAGAGGGTAAAAAGGGTTGCGTAACTAATCGTGAGAAACCAACCAATCAGGAAGATTTTTAAATATTGGGTTTCATTTTAAATGTTTGCGAGTTCCCAGCTGAATTCGAAAGAAGATAGATGCAAATTAAAAGAAGAGAAAAGTTACATTTTCGTTTTCTTTCCAGCCTTCGATTTAATCCTCTTTGTTTGCTTTTCTTCAATACTGTCACGGCTTTTTGAATTTTGCGTCATTTTGAATTTTTGGTAAAATTCTTCAGTACGACCCTGTCGTTTTTAATTTTAATCCCGTGTCAGTTATGTTATTTTTGCTACAGTTTAAATTCATTTCAGTCTGTAGGGCACGCAAGGTTAATCCAAGTCAGCGCATTTTCCTTGCAGTTCTAGGAAATCTTCAAAGTCAAACCAATATTTCGTCGTTGTAGAAGTTTTCCTTTGTTAAAAATCCCAAGGTGACCTAATTCACGTGAATTTTGTCGACGTATGATGCCGTCTTATTTTCATTTAATGCAGTTTCTCGATGAGACGGTTCGGGGAATTCCCTATACGCAAGGCTATGTCAGCTGACATGTCTCAGCATCGTTCGAGTATTCTACCCCCCCCTCGTCAGTACATGACAGTTTTTCGATCATATCGGACGTCTTTGGCTTCTTGTAGTTGCTCCGTGTTAAAGCACAGGAGATCATAGTGAGCTCCCGATTAAGACGGTTGTGCAAGTGGTTCATTCCCAGCTTGGGTAATAAATTACCGAAAAGGCCCCTCATTTCTCGTTAGTTTACGGCAAAGTGCCGGATAAACCCAGAGAGTGCCAAATAATTTCGGAAAGACATAGTTTTGTGTGGAAGTTTAGTGATCGTTGAAGTACACAATTTCCTTAAAGGGGATTAAGAAAACCCACAGCCCTAGGAATCTTCTTCGTTTGTTTCGCACCCTTTTTCCGGAAAAAGGACACCAACTCCTTCTTTACTGATCACCACTATATCTCCCTGGGGTTCGAGGCTGATCATCGCTTCCATTTGGGACTACCACCAACAAGCCCTCCCCAGTCTTACGTCCGTCACGTACTCCCTGACCTTCCGATCAAGTACGAACATCTGTCCTTTACGCTGCACCTGCTTTTGCCGTTTGTGTTTCAACACTAGTTTTAATTCCTACGATTGCCGCTTGCGGGCAGGTCTCTGTTCAGTTAAGTTTAAAATTTAATAAGTACCGCCTTTTTGTTTATTATTTCTGTGTTTTGTTTGCAATGTGTATTTTAGTAGCCGATTCCTGATCAATCTGTTTGTTCGGCGGTAATGTGTGAATTTTTGTCAATCGCCTTTAGGTTGGTTTTATATTCACATTGTAAAGGTTGAGGACCGTTGGAAACCAGTTGGCTAGTTCGTTTTTTAATTTTTGTGATTACCCGCAGACAGGCATCAGTTAAACTTTGTCAGTAAATTCAAGTACTTCAAGCATCCTTTTCTTTCGTCTAATTTGTTCAACAAGTGTTTAAGTCTTCAACTAGAGTGTGTTACTTTTCGTTTTAGTGTTAATAATCTAGAAGCATTGCGAAGATTACGTATTTCATGTTGCATGTGTGTAATCATTTGTAACTGAATTTGTAGCTTACGTTTGTTATCACCACCATCCTTTTGATTATGATTAAGGGAACCTAGTTGTTAATGATATTTGCCTTAAGCTAAATAAATGCGGCCTCCCTTAGTCACCTTTTCACACAACCTAAGATTGAATTTATGAACCCCTTTTGTGTCATGTTTGTAATTATTCTTGGCTTTAATTAAATTTTATTGTTAATTCATCCTCGTCTTTTATTTGTGTTTATTGTGTTTACTTTAGAATATTTGTGTGTTAGTGTTTCGTTAAAGATTTACGTATACAGTTGTGAGCCTGCCTACAAGTTTTAAGATTTTCAGTAAGTAAGTTATTTCATTAAGCAAGGTAAGTCACATCTTACAGCAGGGTGCAGCCAACCCCCAACCCCCTCGAATTTTTTTCTAATTCAACCTTTTCTGTTTCGCCCCTTTTGGACTTCCGTTTTGTCCTTATTCTTATTCTTCTTCTTGTTTTTCTACTCTTCATTCGTCTTCTTCTGCATTTTCTTCTTTTTGTAATTGTATTACCATCGCCTTCTTTATTTTCACTCCTTCATCATCTTTCGTCGTTTTATTTTCGTCTTCTTCCTGGCCTTCGTTTCAATCTTTCGCTTTGCCTTCGTTTTAACATTTTCTCCCCTTTTGCACTTTACCTCGCATTAGTTTTAACCTGCTTATTTTCCTCCTTTGCAGTCTTTGCTTCCCTTCATTTTTTTAACCTTCGCCATAGCCTTAATCTCCTCTTTGCGATCGACTGCTTGCTTTTAACTTATCCTGCTTCTATCCCTTCGGCCCTCTTCTTCGGCTTTATTTTTGACTTCTTGCTGGCCTTCGTTTCAGCCTTTAACTTCTCTCCTCTGTTTCAACATTTGTTTCTTCTCCTTGAACCTACTTTGCGACCTCTCTTTCAGCCTTTTTCACCCTTTCGCCTCGTTTCTTTTAACTATATTTATCTTTTTTGTGTCGTCCCTTTCAGTTTGATGCTGCGCCCCACTTGCTTTTTTATTCTTATTCTTCTTATTTATTATCCTTTGCCGTATTATACTACCTTTTGTTTTCTTTTTGCTATTGTAGTAATTCGTCACCATCATCTACGAGTTACAGTCTTCATTCTATTCTCTCGGCCTTATTCGTTTCAGTCATTTATGAGTTCTCCTGTTCAGCCTGTTTCATCTCATCTGTTTCAAATTCTGGGTCCTCTCCTTTAGACTACATGCTTTCCACCTTTCCATCTTTCTAGTCTTCATTGCCTCCCTCCTTTAATCACTATGCGTTTCCTCTTTCTTTGTTGACTCTCCTTCGGGCTTTTTCCACTCTCAGTTCTAATTTAAACCAAGTTTCAGAGACATTAAACCATCAAACAATATTTAGGATTTTGAGAAATAGCGGAGGCACCAGGGTGGTTTCAGAAAAGTCCTTACGCCATTTTAAGTTTAGAAATTTCCTGCTTAAACGAAACTTTAACAATATTAAACCTTTAGATTAGGTTAGGTTCTGAAATATTCTGAATTCTACAAATGGTGGAGGTGACGGGATGGTTTCAGAAAAACCCTTTAGTCTTTTGAGTTTCTAAATTTCCATTTCCAAATGAAGCCTTGGAGACGCTAAGTCAAAGGTTCTGAAACATTCTGGACTTGAAGACGTTGGGAATTGGCTTCAGAAAAACACATCAGCCTTTTTGAGCTTCGATATTTCCTATTTAAATGAAGCTTTGAGGCCATTAATGCAAAGCTTCTGAAATATTCAAAATTTTGCAAAATGGTGGAGGTGCCTGGGTGGTTTCAGGAAAACTCTTTAATTTATTTGTGTTTCCAAGTTTGCAAATTAAACGAAGCTTTGAAGAGGTTAAGCTAACGCTTCTGAAATATTTCGAACTTTTTCCAATGTTGAATTTCCGAAAAATTCTTCAGCCTTACTGAGTTTCCGAATTTTCAATTAAACGACGCTTTGAATAGATTAAACCAAAGTTGCTGAACTTTTGTAAAATGATGGAGGCGTTGGGGTGGTTACAGAAAAACCCTTCAACGCCTATGAGTTTCTACATTTTCAGTTTAAACAAAGCTTCAGAAAAGTTAAGCCGAAGCTTCCGAAATATTCTGAATTCTGCAAATTTTGAAGGCACCGGGCTGGTTTCAGGAAAACGCTTTAGCCTTTGGGAGTTTTTAAATTATTAAACGAAATCTTGAAGACGTTAAGCCAAAGCTTCTGAAGCATTCTGGACTTTTCAAAATGATGAAGACTTCAGAAAAACAGGCTTTTTTGGTTTGGTTTGTTTCCAAATTTCTACTTTAAACTAGTTTTGGTGACGTTAACCCGCTGATATATTTAGACTTGTGCAAAATGGTAAGGTGCCGGGGGGGTTTCAAAAAACCCTCAGCCTGTTAAAGAGTTCCTAAATTTCCAGTTTAAACGAGGCTTTGAAGATATTAATTCAAAGCTTCTGAAACATTCATAATTTTGCAAATTATGGAAGCACCTGAGTGGCTTCAGGAAAACCCTTCAATCTTTTCAGAATAAACGAAGTTTTGAAGACGTTAAAGTAAAGCTTCTTCAATATTCTGGACTTTTCAAAATGTATGGCTGCAAATAAGAAATCAATGCAATAAATTAACTGCGTTATTTAAGCAAAGTTTGGATATTTCTTTGGCCGATTACATCTAATTAAATTTACCTGGCCTTGTTCTCGTCCATTTTGCTCTGTTCGAATACTATTTGGTCTTTGATTAAAAATATTTTTAATTTATCTTCTTCTACATAAAATAGAAAAGCTGCGATTTATCAATTTTTGCATTCCTATAAAATAAATTAAAATAGCCGAATAATTTTGTTTATTTTGAAGCGAGGATATAAAATATAAATTCAACACGCGATTCGTAAGTTTGTGCACCAAAATACTCGGTTTAAAATTTTAAAGGAAGGATATAAATTCAAAGATATATCTTTACTTTGTATAATAACAAAGTTAAAACGCTCGAATAAACTCCCCCTTATATTTTATAAACTCCCGACTAACAACAGCGCAGCAAATCAGCATTTTAGTATGCAAGAATATACACTCGCCATAAACTAAGGATTACTTTAATAAGTATAAAAATAAAACTGGAAGTCATCCTATTTAAAACTTTAAAATAAAGTCGAGCTTGGCTTCTTAAGATTATGCACTCGTTTTTATGACAATAACTTATCGGAGCGAAACGTTTTAGTTGTAGCTTCTTCTTTGGTTGTTGCTGGGATCTGAAGGAAACACTGGTATTTTTATTATTACATTCGATTACTGAAGCTGAAAAGGTTCGAGTTGGGTTTGGAGTAATAAAGTGATTGCTTAAGTTTTTCTTTGGAGCAAAATTATTAAATAATAATTTATCAGCACGTCTGCTTGCGCTTTATGATCTATCACATAAACCAGAAATAAACCGCTGCTGCAACAGCAACAACAACAGTAAATATAATAAAGTAAGAAAACCAATTATAGTTCAGCGGAAGTTCGAAAAACATGACGGGAAATTTAATTTACCCCGACACACGGTTACGTCTACGAAAGAGATTAGCGAAGGATTAAGAATATTTTGTTGCAATAAGCATTTTAATATTCGGGGTTATCTCTCGAAACCAAGCCAAGAGAAAAGCAAGTTTAATTATCAAACATATACAGAAGCCCGAAGTGACCCAGCTGTTTAGTGTTAATTGCATATTTTCACATACGAGGCTTACAATTAAACGGAATATGCGACAAACGCGGTCTTACAAACTACAACTAACTGTTCATTTCGAGAAATAGGTCTACTAGGTACACGTATAATATCCTACATTTATACGACTTCACCAAAGTTAGATGAAAGTTTAGATTGTTATAATCACAAAAGGACATCTACGTGGTGCATAACACTCTAAATATTTACATGGGAACTACTTTAGGCAATTTTACTGATTACAATGCAGGATTTAATTATAACAAACAGTTTTCATTTACATTTTTTAAATGTGTAATTAAGTGAGGAACTCCAGGATTCAAAAACATGGATTTACCCACTCCGACGTGCACAAATCACAACAGTTCAGAAAGCACCGAGACATTAAAAAAATCTGTCAAGTTTTGAAAATATGTGACCCAAACATTTGAAGCTAAAGACTCGCACATTTCCTCACAATCATCATAATTTTAACTCCAAAAGACTAAATTTCACCTTGTTTCAAAATACCCAAACCAGGTTTGGACTTTATACTTTTTTATTGGGTATTTTGCCACCAGATGCTCAAATAGAAATTAAATTAATAAATGGTGGCGAAATACCCATAAAATAAATAACTTGCCACAACAAAACGTTAGAAAATAGTTAAACAAGTTTGAATTTTGGAAAAGCTTTGCAAATCACGCCTGGCGCCTCCACCAAAATCAGACTAATTTAGAGAGATAAGGTCTTTCGTTGGTTTTGTGCCTTCGCCAAATTCCAGAAAATTTTTTAAATGCAATTTTTGAATTGATTTGATTTTAAGTGGCGTTTTTCAAAATTCAATCGATTTAAATAAAAACCAAGGCCTTTTCAGCCTTTGTGAACTTTCCTTTTAAAAAATAACAGCAAATTCAGGGAAAAACATTGTTTGAATTTATTTTCAGCATCTGGGAGGACATCAAATAAATATGTCCTACCTACTCAAAAGTTTGTAAAATTAAATCGACATTTTGAATTACCTCTGACTTTTTGTGCCAAAAACTCTAGAAAAACTAATTGAAAAAATACTTAATTTTATATCCTGCTCAGTTCACGTTTGCCCTAAATTGCAAATTCATTTAAAGAAATGAATTTTCACCTCGGGAAAATAATCACACCCAAATAAAATCAAGGCCTTTCGTCGTCCAGTAAATGCCCTTTTTGAAAAGTACCACGAAAAGTTCATTGAAAAATCAGAATTTTGGTTATCTTTCATAACTTTGAGTTTAAGCTCGGCGCCTCCACCAAAATCTCGAACAAATTTGTAAAAACGAAGCCCATGTGGTCAAATATTTCAAAATCAAATTTAAATAAAAAATAACGCCCTTTCTGGCTTCCTAAACATTTCGTTTAAAAAAAATCACAGAAATTTGAGTACAAACAACAATTTAATTAAATTTATTCGCGTGTGAGGTCACTAATCAAATTTACACGACGTTTTCAAAAAAACTGCTAAATTAACTTGACGCCTGTTTTTACGCGCTAAAAAGGTGCAAAATTTCCTATAAATTTCAATTTCCAAAAATAGTTGAAATTACAATCTGAATGGATTCGTATCTAAAAAATTGCTGAACATAAATAATATTAGTGATTTTCGTCGTCCAAACAAGGCCTTTTCTGTAAAATACCATGAAAAGTATCAGAATTTGTTTAGCTTTCATAAATTTTGAAAAAATTATCTACAATGTAAATTGAAATTTTGATTTACTAGGCCTACCTGTTAGTGCTAAAAAAAAAATACAACATTTCTTAGAAACTCCCAAAAACAATTTTATAGTCGTTTTCCGTTTACACTAAATTATAAAATAAAAAATTAAAACTAACGGCTTGATTACCAGAAAATTACGCAACTAATATCAAGATTTTATTCGTTCAATATGTTTTTTTGTACTTTTTTTTTAAAAATGCTACTAAAAAATCAGAATCTGTTTACTTTTTATAATTAATAAAATATGAATTCCTGCCCGGCGTCTATACCAAAATTTCAAATAATTTGCAAAACTTAAGAGCGCCAGATCCGCCTGAAAACTTACTCGAAATAAAATGTGCAAGAGTATCAAATGAAAATGTTTGGTTCTTAGTTTAAAAATATCGAGTCACAATAAGAAAGGCCGAAAATTTCGACAATTTTCCTTACTTAAACCCTGAGTCCCAAAATACCGAATTCCAAACCTTATTTTAATACCTAAATCGGACTGAAATATTGACAAATTTGGAAATCTAGCTAATTTTAACGAATTGAAGGAAACGTTTGATATTGTGCCTTCAAAATATCTCAAATAATTCTTCACAACTTCATAATTGCCTACATATTGAATTAAAAGTTTTAAATATACATGATTTCGTATGTGGCAAAATGAAAAAGAATTTAGGAAGCGTAGTTCTAAGTAGAAGATGTAGAAAACCAATATTAAAGAAATGAAAGAAGATATGGACAATAAAGTAAATAAATACGCAGAATGTAAGAAGAATTAAAAGTAAAGTGGAAAACGAAAGGAAAAATAATCAAAAATTAAAAGACGAAGATAAAAAGGTAGATAAAGAAGTCAAGCAATTAGGAAAAAAAACAAAATTAAGAAACGAAACTGTGTAGTCTAAAACAATGTAAAAAAATGTGTAATAAAGAGCGCCCAAGTGTTACGTATTGTTGGATTAAACACTTGGCCTCAGAAAAATTAAATATTTGAAATTAAAAATACTGAAAGCCCCCAAAATGCTTTAATGATTACAAAGAACTGAAATTACTAAACTTCAAATAAAAATGACATTAAAAAATGAAACAAAATTTAAAATTTCTGTATTTTTTGGAATTTCTTAGTATTGCTTTTTTTCACGTAAATTTGGGATATTTTGTCTGTACGAAATTTCTCAGTTGTTGCTTTAAAGTGTAGAGTTTTTAAAAGCTTCGATGTTTTTTTCTAATTAATATTTTCTGGAATTTTGAGAATTTCCTGAAACTCAAAATGTTTTGAATTTGAATTTTCTAGTTCGTACCTCCATTCTTAAAATTATAACCTGTTCAGGTTTGCACAACATTACAAACAAGAAAATGTTAAAAATGAGTCGACGTGGAAGAAATTGCCAAACTTAAACAAAATCAGGAGTTTTTGGCCCTTTTTTTTATAAAATACCACGAAAAGTTCCGAGAGAAAATCAGAACTTTGTTTAGCCTATATTTGATTTTGAATTTATTTGAGGTTGTACCCGACGCCTCAGAGACTGACTCGTCTAACTAAGATAGATATGGCAACACTGCCATCATAAAATGATTAGGTAATTTTTGTCTCACAAATCTCAGAGTCAAAATTAAAATTTCGAAACAATTTGCAAAAATTAAATCGTCTGATTTATCCAAGCTTGAAAATTTATTCGAAATAAAATCTGTACGAATACCAGATGCAATTTTTTTATCGTTTTAAAAATCCTCAAGTCGAAGTAAGCAATGCAGAAAAATTTTGAAAATCTACGATTTTCCTTACTTAAACCTCCAAACCGTTAATTTTTCCCCTCCGTCAAAGGCGAAAAAAGCAAGCAAACCTAATTAAACTGGCCCACTAACGTAGAGAAACCAAAAAAGCCGTTCCTGTTTCCTAATCTAGCAAGGTCGTATAAAGGTTAAAAGCTCAGAGTAGTTGGTTGGTTTCAGGAACATTACTATTGTTCGTGTTAGCACGTGTTAGCACTATTCTTACTCAGCAAATATCAGCTCCGTTACACAAAGAGAAAGATACTTACGTATTTCGTTGAAGTAGAAAGGAAATTCTCCTGTGACGGAACAGTTCAACCTAGATTTAAGGAAGGAAGTCCAGCGGTTCCGGAATCTGTGTGGTCCTCCACGGTCGTACTTACAAACACGGGCCACCCTTGAATATACCGCCTGAAACAAACGGAATTCCTTTTTGTTAACACCTCTTAATTGTTTGAATTTCTTTGATTTGCAGGTAGTTAAGTTAAGATAAATAGGATTTGTGTGAGCGAAAAAGAGACGGGTTCACTTGTCAAAATCTAAACGTGATGTGAAAGGAAGTAAAAGGAAATTTATATCGATCTGATCGTATCAATCAAATTTGTTGGTATAAAAGGAGGTCGTTACGTTAAAAAATGAAAAACAAGAAAAAGAAAAGCGGCAAAGCAAATAATAAATTTCTCTTTAAAGTCCGACGACTACGTTCTATTGTCGTACTGTTATAATGGATTGCAACTAAAAGACGCAGCAATAAATACTTTGAGCTTAAAACGGAATAAAAGGAACGTTAAAAGCAGTTGACAAAGAACCGCATCACAATTACATTCCTGTATAAAATAATATGGATTCCCTTTAGAATTCGCGAAATCATTATAAAGTAAAAAATTACGGAATGGAACGCGAAATAATAATAAAAAAAGGGGGAAATAAAAAACGAAATTGGGATGGAATATCGAATATCGTAAAGTGTTTCGATAATAAAGAGGAGTATTTTGTAAATTTTCCCCTTTGCTATTAAAAAAAGGGGCGAAAAATAAGGGAAATCGAACGTTGGTAAAATTAATATTAACTCACCTTTCCGCAGTTAATGTATTCTACGGCGGTTTCTCTGAAGAAAAAGTAGACGAAGTCCCCTTGCGTCATGGAATTGACAAAATCTGGAGCTGTAAGGAATTCGTTTTAACGCAAATCTATAGAAAGCGCCAAGGCGCCGATTATTCGGGGGCAATTCAAAGGCAACTTTACCATTGAGACTCATCGAATCGTATTGTTCGGTCTGTAGCGGTTCCCTGTAGATAATGGGATCCATTCCGCTGAAATCGGCCACCGTGCCAGTGTACAAATCTCCATCTGAAACAATGGACGAGTTATAATTATACCGCGCTTTGATGAGCTCAAGATGATGCTGCAATTTATAAGCCATTGTTTCTCGAAATGATACACAAATTTACAAATTTGTTTAAAAACAATAGGAATCATACCGAAAATATACTTTGATAATAACACCCTTTAAACGACGGTTTTAAATAATGCACTATTTTTAATAACGTTTTTCGTGTACCTCCAAGCTTTAATTTTTAAAATGTACAAAGTTATGAAACTTTAAAGATAACACGAACACGTTGGATGACTCAGTTTAAGTTATTCATGAAACAAGGATTAGGATTTATGGGGGGAAGGCGTTATGACCCGCATACAACTATAACCTATTTTAGAAATTAATATCTTAATAAAAAATTCACAACGGATCAAAAGTCTACACCTGAAAAAAAAAACCAAAAATATTTCGCCCAATTTTCGGTTTCCAATTTTAAAAACCAGGAGGCATATTAATAGAACAAAGTCTGTTGGAATAATTTTTACAGTTTTCAAGGTGCGGACTAGCCTAAAATTATGCATCAAAAACCATTCATAAGCAAACTAAAAATTTCTAAACAATTTTTCCAAAACCTAAACAAAGGAAAAATTAACAAAATTCATTCAATATTTTAAAAATTAATTAAGTGATAAAATTTTCACGGCGAATCAAAAATCTAAAATCAGAAAAAACCCAAAAATATGTTTTCCAATTATTTTAAAAAACCAAGAGGCATATTAACGAAATAAGATTTTATTAAGAAGGTGTGGACAGGTCTAAAACTGTACTTTAAAAGCGACCAATTACCACATCAAAATATTTCAACATAATTTTCAAAAAGCTACATATAGGAAGAATTAGGCATCAGAGAACCTTCGGGAAATAATAAAGCAAAGATGTAAATCATCCCGTTGATGGCTACTTAAATAGATTAACACATTTTTCGAACTTTTGAATGTGAAAAGACAGACTTCAAGTTTGAATTTCATGTAGCACAGTTTGATAGACCGACCAGACATCAGACAAGCAGACAGCCAACATACAAACAGTCAAATAGCAAGACGGTAAACAAACAAACATACAGGTAGCCAGGCAACAAGCAAATAGACAGATAAACATAAAAACAGATGTAACGTGACATCAAAAAGTAGAAAATAGTTGGTAGCACATTTAAAAAAAATCCCTATAAATAATTCAACATGGAATAAGCCAGTGCAGCGCATGCGCACTTTGTTTATTTTGACATCCTGTGGTTTTTTAAGGTCCTTGGTTTGAAAATAGTTTTGTGTGTAATATTATTTGAATTATTATAGGGATTTTTAAAAAATGTGATGTCAACTTTCTACTTTTTGATCTCATGGTATTACATATAGGCAGAACGACACAGACATACTGACGAATAAATAGAAAAACAGACGGACTGACTGGCAAACTGAAGGATAGAGAAAAAATGACAAACAAGCAGACATACAGATAGATAAATAGACGTATAGACAGACAGAGAGACAGGCACAAAAACAGAAAAATGTGCAACCAACAGCCAGAAAGGAAGATACATATACACCTAAAAATAACCAGAGAGACAGACCAACACACACACACAGAGATATAAATACAACTAAGAAGGCAACAGACAGATAAAGAAGCAACATACTGTCACAGATTTTGAAATTTTGTATGAATTATATATAATACGGCCATATTGTTCGAGGTTTAAACTCGTCTGAAGTTGCAGAATTTGCAAAAATAATGCTAAATCGGCATATTCTTGTTGCTGCGGAATATTTTGGAGAAATCCCAAATATAAGATCAAATAGGATGATCTAATATTTTGTTCAGCATATTTTCTTTGTTAATCCGGGGAATCACCGATTGCGCACAAAGGCACGTTTGTCCATCTTTTTCTAACATCCATTCGCTTTACGAAAAGTAAAAAGACAGAGCAGAGCATAGTTAGCTTTCAAGCCAATCGGTTGTAGAAGTTTTCGTTCCGGCTTGGGTAGTGAATTATCGAAAAGGCCTCTCATTCTCGTTTAGTTTTGGAAAACTATCTTACGACATATCTGTAGGATTATCACAGAGAGTGCTTTACAGTTTCGGAAAAATATAGTTCGGTGTGAAAGTTAGTGTTATGTGAAGTACCGTTTTTACACGGTTTCGTTTTGGATCAAGAAAACCTACAGCCCTAGAAACTCCCTTTTTGTCTTCGCACCCGCTTCCGGGGAAAGGACATCACCCCCTTTCTTTGCCGATTGCCGCTACGTCTCCAGGGGACTCAAAGCTACCATCGCTTCCATTTGGGCCACCCTCAACCAAGCCCTTTTCCCAGGTAACAATATCTTAGGCTGCCCCTTTTACTTGCCGGTTATGACTGTACCAGCTCAACCCTAATTCAGTACCGTATATCGCGGTTCACTCGCGGACAGGCATAAGTTAATTATTGTTTGTAATTTAAGTACATCAAGCACCCCTTTTGTTTGATCTGTCCGGGCGAAGTGTTCACTTCTTCAACCGGTGCGCATTACTTTTTACTTTAGTGTTAACAATTCAGAAACAGTGCGAATTGTCGCGATGATTACTCACTTTCATGTTGGATGATGAAATCATTTGTAATCAGATTTTTAGCTTCAGTTTTGTCATTGCCATACATTTGATTGCGATTAAGAGAGCCTAGCTGTTAATTATCATTGCCGTAACTTGAGTAAATATGGCATCCCTTAATCGCCCTTTTCATATAACCTAAGATAGAACTAATAGATTCATTTTGTGCCATATTTTAAATTCCGTTGTTAATTATTCATTACTGCCTTTTACTTGTGTTTGTGTTTATTTTGTAATAATTGTGTATAGCTTTGTGAGCCTGACTACCAGTACCAGTGTTTTCTTTCAGTAAGTAAATGGTAAGTGCATCCAGCAGTAGGGTGCAGCCACCCCAAACCCCTTCGAGCCCAGAAGGAACAATCTGCGAGACCATCTTGGGTGATTTCCACAGTGGCACTCATTTTTCCTCCCGATTACGACACCCCAACTGAAGGGTTTAGTGTTTCGAACTCCCCTTATTGGACTGCTTGTTAGCTGCGAGCTACCCGACTTTGACGTCGCCCCCCATAAGTTTTCGTAGTGCGGAATTACCACATGACAATATATACATTAATCTACAGAAAGAAATACCAAAAGGTAAGAAACAGACAAACATCTAAATAGGTAGGCAGTCAGGCGGATGGACAAATAAACAGAGAGGCATATATATTCCATAAGCAAATAGACTGAAAATAAACAGATATGGAACAAACTGACAGAGAGACAGTCAAGACAGGCAAACAGACGGACAGATAAGCAAGTACATATTAAAATATATAAATAGGCACCAGACAGGCAGAGAGGCAGCCAGACAAACAAACAGACAAACAGGTACATAGATAAGCAAATAGACTGAAAAATAAACAGATAGGAAACAGACAAGCAGAGAGATAAACAGACAGATAAGCAAACAGATATGCTATAATATAAGTAATATAGATTTGGAGACTTTAAACTAGAAAATAAATTTATGTTAAATTAGCAGTAGTATTTATCTAATGAATTATTGATGTAGATGTAAACAAGTAAGTTAATAAGCATGTACAATGATGGAGCATGCTGAACACCACTAGAAATACTAAATCTAATCAAACTAAAAAACAAAACAAGACGTGAATGGCCAAGAACACGTCACCCACATCTAAAAAGGCTCACCAATCAACTTATCCACAAAGTCAGATGGAAACTGGAAAATTATACATTTAGTATGTATAACAAATATATAGAAGAACTTCAACCTCGAGATACGACAATGTGGCAAGCTACCAAAAAACTAATACGACAACCAAACATAATATATCCTTTAACAGACAACAACAGCACATACGTCACTAATGATGAAAAAGTCAATTTACTTGCAACGCACTCGAGCAAGTTTTTACATCAATGCCACAAACATCACTTTCGACCACTTACAATAATCAGATTCCGAGAGAGTTCGTACCAACGTCACCAACTGAAATTAAGGAAATTATTGCTAAACTCCCGAGCAAGAAATTACCAGCACCAGACTTAATAACAAACTCAATACTGAAACAACTTACTACAGACTAGGGTACTTCTCAAAGGCATGGAAACAAGCCATTATACTTCCGTTTCATAAAAGTGGGAAAGATAAACATAGACAGGATAGCTATCGTCCAATAAGTCTACTATCAACGCTATCAAAGCTATTGGAAAAAATCATTCATACACGACTTCACACAATAACAGAACAGAAAAACGTTATATAATAAACGCAGCCAGTAAAGAGAAAAAGTTGTACGTCGCGCAGCAGTGTTTACAGAGGTGGGGTAAACAGTACACTCCGGTTCGTGGACGTGTTACAATAGAAAGTGAGAGAGTGTATAATCGTTGAGTGAGAGATATTGGTTAAATTTTTGTACCTGGATGTAGAAGCCTTTTACACAGCGAATCACGAGCACCGTCGAAAGCGAATAAGTACGATTGTGTGCGGAAGTAACCGAAGTAAGCTGCGCGGATTTTCTCTTTACTGGCCGCGTTTACTATACCAAATTATCAGTTTGGATTTAAAAAAGCTTATGAGAATTACGGAAACAATTGAAAAATGCTTCGATGCTTCGAAGACAAGATATACCTATACAGTAGTTTGTTTTTTGACCTTCAAAACGCCTTCGATAGAGTATGGCATGATGGACTCCGATATAAAATGATTAAAATAGGACTTGCAGACTACCTCACTGACATCATTAATTCATTCATTACAGACAGAACGTTTGTTGTTAGGGTACGTGCAAAACTGCCACCAAAAGAGCAATAAAAGCGGGAGTACCGAAGAGGAGCATACTAGGACCAACGCTGTTTAACCGCTATACCCATGATTTACAAACCACAAATAACACTACACTAGGAATGTTCGCGGACGACACCGCGGTGATCGCACAAAATGTAAATCTATCTACAAAACGCACTAAATGAGATATGCATACGGTATGACAAGTCAAAATAAATCCAACAAAAACCCAAATCAAAGTTTTCACCTTGAAGCAAATTAAAAATCTTCCAAACGTAAGAATAAACCAACACGTAATTGAATGGAATGCAAGAGATGCAGCAATCAAATACCTAGGGGTATATCTGGACACCCGACTTGGTTGGGCAATCCATATTAATAAAAAAATAAATGAATGTCACGCGAGACGCTCATTAGTCATTACTATACCCGCTGATAAACAGAATGTCTCACCTACATATCAAGTGCACTATGTTAATTTACAAAACTATATTACGACCAATCATTACATATGCCTGTCCGGTTTGGAATCCACCTAAGAAACCTCCAAATATTACAAAATAAAATTACAAGAATTGCAGTGAACGCACCTCGGTATATAAGAAATGAGCAAATTCATAGGGAACTTAACCTTCCAAATACGTCAATCTTTATAAATAATCTGGGCGCAAGATTTTTCGATAAAAAAAAAATGAGTGCCCAAGGCCCTAGTGCAGTTTTCTACAACCTCGGTCAGAAAAACCAGCATCAAAGACTAAAAAGAAAACTTCCACAGACAGGTCTTGTGGAAGTTTTCTTTTTAGTCTTTGATGCTGGTTTTTCTGTGTGATAGTAGTGTTAATTCTAATAAAGATGTGCAGAACAATTAGATAACTATATAGGAATCTTATATAAATGTAATAGCAATAAGAGGAACTAAATGTTGACCTCACTCTGTATTAGTTAATAGTAATAGCATAACACAGTCATGTATAGCAATTGTTTGCTGAGCTGATTAGATTGAAATTAAAAAAAAAAGAAACAGACAGATATAAACACAAATTAGACGGCAACGGACAGGCAAAGAAACAACAAACAGATAGATAAGTAGACAGAAAGAAATACCAAAATGTAGGCAACCGACAAGCTAAAAAGACAGGCAGCCAGGCATTTGAACAGATACACAGACAAGCACATACGATAGATAGCATATAAATAGCCCGACATGTAAACAGGCAAACAGACGCTAAACTAACAAAAACGAGGATAAAAAGACAGATAGTTAGGAGACTAACAGACGAATGAGTAAACGTACTATTGAAAAGTAAGAAGACAGAGAGAACAGGCTGAAAAATAAACAGATACAAAATCAGAGAGGCAGTCAAACAGACAGATAGACGTAAGAAAATAAACCAGAAAAATAAACAGCAGGCAGAGAGGCAGACGGACAGTCAGAGAGAATAACAGACAGACAGGTAAACAAACAGAGTAAAAAATAAACAGACATGCAACAAATAGACAGATAGATAGACAATCAGACAGTCAAACATACAAACGGAGAGACAGATAGGAAAACAGACTGCAAAATCAGCAGACAGGAAAACAGACAAATGTATTGACGGACAGCTAAACAGTCAGATAGTCTGGCAGGTAAACATTCAGATAGCCTGGCAGCTTAAACAGTCAGATAGGCTGACAAACAGCTAAATAGTAAAGCGGCATACAGACAGACTTATATACAGATCTACAGACAAAAGTTTATCAGCTTTACCGCCCGAAGTACAGAAAAAATTGCGTTCATATATTTCAATTTTTAGTTCTATATTTTTTTAATCATCAAAGGCCCAAATTCCGTTTTCTTCGTCAAACAGTAACAAAATCACCTTCCTGGCAGCATTCTAAAAATATTGGTATTTCATTCACTCGTTCTTAGTGACAGGCTTACTACAATCACACCAACGAAAAAAATTAATTAAATTAAAAGCCAGAAATAATTAGAAATTAATTAAAACTTTAAATAAAACAGTGGCATTAATAAAAAGGGACCGTTTAGCAGTTAAGCAAGTAAGTAAAAAAAGAGTGTGTTCCACATACACCGCAAATATTTGCAATAACAAGATGCACTTCACAGAGTTGTTTTTACGGCTTTCAAGCTGCAACTAAGCATTACTAAAGCTGAGCTAGATGAAAGCGGCGTTTTCAACGACGAAACAACCAAACATGCATAAAACGTCTTCATTATTTTCGCTCGTTATTCCCAGCATATCGTGGCGTCAGCACAACACCGCCTCCACCACAGACCTCTTTGAAGTCTTCTTCGTATGTACGTGACAGAAGACCCTTTGTTAGTTACGTAAACCAGATTAATATGGGTAAAATAAGAAGATGCTTGGTTAACAAGGACCTTTTCGTTTTTTTTTTGTTTTTTTGTATTACAATGCTGAAATTTAATATTTTGAGGCGATATTGTTTTAAGAAACTACATAGTTTATTTATGTAATTTGGGGAAAGCTCTTCTATTGGAAAAGTAACAAATACGAATTAACTGCTGGATTTTTTGCTACAAACATAAAGTAAATCAACAAAAATTCAGAGTTTCCAGTATCGGATTTGAGAAAAGGCATGACTAGGGTTCGCACGTATGTCTTCCGACTTGCCATACGAAACCCTGCTTCCACCCTTTTCCTAAATATTTTTTGCCGGTGTCTCTCCTAAGGGATTCCCCATATTTTTTGCATTTTTTTAATTAATTTATTCTAGGACGCCTTAGAACAAAAATTTAACCAAAATTCCTGCGCCAAACTAAGAAGAAAGTCCTCCAAGTAGACTTACATGCACGTACGAGATAATTAACGGGCTCCATTCACACTTGAGTGTGTACTTGTTCCTAGATTTAGACGTGTATGGGGGTTGATTTCTATTCATTGCCACCAATTTCCTCGAAAACATGGATTCTGTTTCAACTAAACGAAATATCATCACTGAAGCAAGCCGCCTCTAAATCCGGTTAATTTAGTAAATTCAGTTTAAAACCGAGCCTCTAATTGATTTATATCAAAATGCTCCAGCTCGTAACTTTGGTACGCGCAATAATTAAATAATTATCAGTCGAAAAATCGCGCAAGAATTAATTAATGTCTTTTTCAGAGGAGTTTAAATGCGATATTTTCGGTAATTAACGCTGTTTAGAAAATTGAATTAAAAAAGAAACTCACCGACGTATATGGCCGTGGAATTATGATGAGGGTCGTAAGGACACACGGCTTGTCCAGGTTTGTCCTTTGCTACCGAATAATTTCCGCTGTGGATGACGTAGTCCCTGCAGAGCGGCTTGAAGGAATTCGTCCCGCAAACTAGTAAACCTCCAACTGCAGTTTTCGCCATGATTCGTACGTAATTCTGGCAGTTTTCCTGAAAATAAAAAATAAACTTCGTCAGGACTTTACAGGACCCATTTAAAGCTTTTGTTAAACATTAAAATCTTAATGTAAATAAACAGTTTTGTATTATTAGCGAATAGAAAAGGCGGTGGGATTGGTGCCCCGGGAAACCTGGAAAATGCCCGGTTGGAATTTTCAGGAGCAAAAGAATTAACTGTTTAGTCAGAAAGATTATGATATTTTTATTTAAACGATTTTCTACAAATTCATAACTTTTCAGGGGTTTCCTTAGACAAAGCATGGCATTTTCAAGCCGAATGTTCTTAGGCCACCTGAAAAAGTAAGGACTTTCAGGTAATTCTTAAGGAGTAGATCGATTACTTTCTCTGTTACTTAAAATTATTGGTATTTTTTAGCAATGCGTTTAATTGATTTTGGGAAAACTTCAAAACTCTACGAGTTTCCAGAAACATGGATTGAGCTTTGCAGCCTGAATATTTCGCGGTTACCCGAAAAAAATAGGAATTTTTCAGGAGCAAAACGATTAATTCCTTGGTTAAGACAAATTATTAATATTTTAATTTAAAAACCGAGTTTAAAGAAGTTTAGGAAACTTCAGGCGTTTCCCCAAACCTAGGCTCAGCTTTTTCAGGCTGAAGGTTTTTAGGATTCCACAAAATAATAGAGAATTACAGTTTGATTGCAGAAATAAAACCATTAATTTTGTAGTTGGCGAAAATTATTGGTATTTTCATTTAGAAAACGAGTTTAAACAATTATAGGAAAGTTTAAAGCTTTTCAGGAGTTTCCCAAAACATCTGCTGAGCTTTATCAGACCGAATTTTCTTAGGCTTCCTGACCAAATAGGAAATTACAGTGCATTTTTCAGGGTAAAAACGATTGAATTCTTAATTAACGAAAATTATTGATATCTTTCATTAGAAAACGAATTTAAACGATTATAAGGAAAGTTAAACGCTTTTCCGAGTTTCCTCAAACATAGACTGAGCTTTTTCAAACCGGTTGTTCTCAGACTTCCTGGAAAAATTTGAAATTACAGTCGATTTTTTAAGGATAAAACGATTTAATTCTTAACTGACATTTTTATTTAAAAAACTAATTTAAACAGTTATAAGAAAGTTCAAAGCTTTCCCGAGTTTCCTCAAACAAAGACTAAGCTTTTTCAGATCGGTTGTTTTCAGGTTACCTAACAAAATTTGAAATTACAATCAATTTTTCAGAGATAAAACGATGTAATTCTTGGTTGAAGAAAATAATTGAAATTTTCATTAAAAAACATATTTAACCAATTATCAGAAAGTTCAAGCTTTTCCCGAGTTTCCTCAAACATGGACTGAGCCATTCCTGACCGCCTGTACTTAGGCTTCCTGAAAAATAGGAAATTACATTCCTCCTGAAGAAGTCCCTTAAAAAGGTGGGCAAAACGTTCTTCTGTCTCAACAATGACACGGTTTCTACCCGGAAGACGTTCTGTTAACACTGACACTGACCGTGGAAGTCTTCGAATTCAATTACATTCGATTGTTCCGGGATATAACGATTTAGTTCTTACATGACCAAAATTATTGATATTTTCATTTAGAAAACGAGTTTAAACAATTACTAAAAAGTACAACGCATTTCAGGAGTTTCTTCAACCACAGACTGAACTTTTTCAGACCGAATGTTCTTAGGCTTCCTGAAAAATAGACTTTAAACAAGCTGAACTTTTTCAGGCTAAATATGCTTACGATTCCTGAAAAAATAGAAAATTTCAGGCGACTTCTATAGGATGAAAACGATGTCAAGTTTGCAGCTTAAAGTTACTACGAATTTGAATTTAAAAACCCGAAGTCCTAAGTTTTTCAGTAGATTTCCTTAAACAGGCCGAGTTCTGTATGTTAAGATTTTATAGGTTGACTGAAATTTGGCACTGATATGCCACAAGATTTTTAAATTAACAAAACCAGGCTTCATCAAAAAATTTGAAGGCTTAAAACTGAAGTAATGTAGCTACATTTGTTCAAAACATGAGTGAAACTATTGAAATTCACCTAAGGATTTTCAGAAAGTAAGACCAGTCTTCTAGAATAAAAATAAGAAAATAACAGGCAATGTTACACGAAGGGTAGTAATTTTCTCGAGCCCTTAAAAGGTGGTCAACGCTAGCTGCCTAATGAAAAAAGCGTAGGTGATTGTGTTTTTCCAAGTAATAATAAAAGCCAAGCCCATTCAAGTTTTATAGCAAATTTGATAACCCTTCACTTGCTTGCGATACGCTTTTTTAGGTTTTGGTTTCCTTTTTTTAAACAACACACACATTATTTGTTCCATAATTACAGAAAAATATCATTTATAGAGTAGTAAAAAAAAGGGCACTGACAACGCAGAAATCATCACACAAAAGTCTATCCTGCGAGTTTGAGGACATCAGATTGAAAATTATGATTTAGGAGGTTCTACCGGAAAATAATACACAAAGAATCAGCCAATCACCTTAAAAGATGAAAAAGCGTTTGAGTAGTTTTACAAGAGCGAAATTTTGAAAATTTAATGCAAAATGAGTGTAATAACAACATGGAATTTTTTTTATATTTAAGGTTGAGCTATTTTAATCTAATAGAAACTCATATTTTCAGGGCAAGAAAGTCTTAAATCATTTTTTTGATAAACGTCTGAAATATACCTACAAAATGGGAGTTGAAAAAGAATAAATTAATAATCAGTCGTTTCCAACAATTTCAGGATACAGAATAAGACCAGTTAGTTTCAGAAGGTAATATTTTCCAGTAAGCTCCTTTTTTTATATACTTCAAAATACATCCTGAAAATTCTCCCTGCAAAACCACATGCCAATGTTCCTTTTAAAGATACAACTGTACTTTCAGGTATCACTAAACGAAAATGTTTATAATTTCAGGAAATGAAAATCTCTTAACAAAGCCTAAAATCAATTATTCTGTAACATTACGTCAAATAGTCGCACTTGTTCACCCGTGCAGAGGATTAAGATTTACGCAAAAACAAAAATTTGCATGAACATCTCAGCGTATGTTTGTCTTGCAAAAAATGAAGTTTGAAGAATGCTAATTGCAGCTTGCGACTAAAAATACTGGGCCTCGAGTAACCTAAAAACTTTATGAAGAGTTAAACTAGCCTTTGATACTTATGTCAGGACTAAATAGTTCATGTTTCAGGCTTGACATTTTCAGGAAGGTTATTTTACAAACAAAAATTTCAGATCCGTAAAAAAGCTTAAACTATTCAGCTTCAAACTAAAACTTTTTTATTGTTTTATTATTACCTACGAGAAACTTCACATTTCAGGATCGTTCACTGACGCCTACCGAATTCCACTTTCACCAGAAGAAAATTTGTCATAATTTTAAAAAATGACAACTAAACGTTTTAACAAGGCATACATCGTAATTGTTGATATTAAATTATCTAAGGTTACATAGTTAGACATATGTAACAACCTATTTTCACTTTGAAAATATACAAGTTTCAGGGAAAGGGATTTTAAGAAGGTGAAACTTCGTTCCATTCTGGGGAAACACCATAATTAATCAAATAAATACACGAGGAATTGGTTAAAGATTAGTTTTCGATTCCTTGAAGAGGAGGATGCACTTTTCATGAAAATAATGATCTTTCCTGGACATTTTCAGGACCAACATTTGAGCAAGGTTGTTATAACACAGAACTCGACGTCAAATTCGTATAAAAAGCTGGGCCCTTTTCACTATTTTAAGAAACTGCAACTTTAGTATGTTAGTACCCCTCAATGTTCAAACATTTTGTAAATTTTGGCAAAGAATGATTTTTCACTGAAGTCTAAACATCATTGCTTCAGGGAAGTGCAACCTTAAGCATCCTTCAATTATTTTAAAAATTTTACGCATTGTTTGGTTTTCTTCTAAAACAAGAACTTATGACTTTCATTTTCCTGAAAAAATATTAATCGTTTCCGACCATTTACGGGGCTAGAATTTAATGAAGATTATGGAAAGGAAACACCTCAATTAATTCAAAACTGTGACGATTTTATCAATTATTAACTTTTGATTTGCTTCAATGAATATTTAAACAATTACACTTTCATGCAAAATACTACCAATAACTATTTTCACGACCTGCATTTCAGGAAGGTTGTTGTACAAAAATAAATTTCAAATTTGTATACAAATCTCAACCTTTTATTTTAACTCGCTATTTTCAGGGGATAGCCATATTTTCATAATTTTGGGACGACATTTCAATTAATCTAAATCCTGAAGCATTACCAATCACGAAAATCATTATTAATAATGATTATTAGGATCAGAATTTCGGGAATTCCAGCAAGGTTGCGATACAAAAAGACCTGAACATTTTATTTTTACGAAATTGTTATTTGATATTTGATACATCTAATTAGTAACTTCCAAAATATGGGAATTTTTCAGTGAAAAAGAAAATCATAATTTCAGAAGTTATCATTTTATAATTAAAGGCAGTGAGCAGGTGGGCACCTCAATTAAAGCACAAATATCCTGACTGACTATCGCTAAAGAGAAAAGTTAGCTAAGCAATTTCAGTTTCATATAACATATTAATTAATCACATACTACTGTTTTCGGCGTTAAGCTTTCAGGAAGATTATTTTACAGAAATGAATTTCAGATACATATAAAAGCTCGAACCTTTTCGTATATAAGAAATCACAACTTTGGCTTGTTTGTAATTTCAGTGTTTTAAAATTGTTACATTTCGGAAACAAGCTTGCTTTCCCTGAAGCCTGGAAACCCTATTTTCAGGAAGTTGCAACGTTGACTAACCTAAGGAAGGCAAGACTTCATGAGAAATTGTTGCATAAGTAAGCTGCACACAGAAATACATTCTAAATTTCCACTTTCTTCAAAAGTATTAATCATAAAATTAATATTTTCAGGAATAGAATTTCAGGATAATTATTTTACAGAAAAATAATTTAAGATGTGCATAAAACCTTTTATTCTGAATAAACTGTAACTTTGAGCAGTTTACTGCTCTTACTGTGGGAAAAAACTGAAATTTCAGGATACAAAAATCTTTGATTGTAACTTGAAGGATCCTAATTTCAGGAAGTTTCAATTTTCGTAACTTAGAAAGAATTTCAATTAATTTAAAAATCTGCTGAAACGTTGGTCAGTAATCTCGGGAAAGATTCCTTTTACAAAAATATTCTACTGCTTGAAACGTCGTAAATTTCAGGAAAAGAAAGTTATTAACAAAGCCTGAAAACTGCTAATTTTTAATTGAGCTTTTATTACGTGGCGCGATGAGATCAAACATGTTTGTGCTCAAATAAATATAGCAATTACCGTATAAAAGGGAGTGCGAAAAATTCTAGATATTCATTTTCAGCCGCATGAAAAACCTGAAAGTTCCTAAGTTCAAGATGCGAATTAAAGCAACTTAAACAACATGTTTGTCCTTTTAACTGTGATTCATAATTTTAAGTTTGATTAAAGGGACGAATTTGTGTGAAGAAGTCTGAAACCCCAAACCGTCTTTAGCAAAAAAATTCAAGTTTTTCAGGTTCGAAATTATTAGAATAGGAGCTGTAAAATGAGAGGTGAAAATTGATGATTTTTATGCTGAAAATCTAAAATAGAACCAAGCAATTATGCTTTGGCAATAATTGAAACCTCGAAATTCAACATTCCAGGTTCAGATTTTAGGTTTTAGTTCAAGGTTTGTAGCTAAATATTTTCAAATCTTCACTGAAACCTAAAGGACCCCAATTTCAGGAAGTTACAATTTTTGGTAACTTAGGGAGAATAGAAAAGTTAGTCAGTAATTAGCGTTTGATTTGGGTAAGATTAAAAAGGACGCACAAAAATTCATTTTCTTGAAACATATTTTATTGCTTGAAAATTCTTAAGTTTCAGGAAGATTATTTTACAGAAAAATATTTTCAAGGGACATATAAAACCTTTCAATTATCTCTAAGAAACTGTAACATTCAGAAGTTTCACCTTTTACTGTTTGAAAATCCTTTGATTTAAGGATACAGGAATCTTTCAGTGAAACCTAAAGGAAATTAATTTCAGGAAGTCTATTTTTTGTAACTTAGGAAGAATACATCTCAAGTAATTTAAAAATCTCATGAAAAGTTGATTCGGAAAAGGTAAAAAAATACGCCGGGCAAGTTCATTTTCATAAACATATTATATTGCTTGAAACGTACATGTCAGGAAAAGACAATTATAAACAAATCCTGAAAGCTCCTAATTTTCAGTTGAGCTTTTTTTAATGTGA
Source organism: Melanotus villosus (assembly GCA_963082815.1). Taxonomy (NCBI): domain Eukaryota; kingdom Metazoa; phylum Arthropoda; class Insecta; order Coleoptera; family Elateridae; genus Melanotus; species Melanotus villosus. The sequence goes on along the minus strand of OY720419.1, from coordinate 4,469,534 downwards.
CGTGATGAGGCTAAACATGTTTGTACTTAAATAAATATAACGATTTCCTAACAAAAAAGAGTGTACGTAGAATTCTGAATTTTTATATGCAGCCCCGTGAAAAGCGTGTAAATTCCAAGTTCAGGATACAAATTAAAGCAACTTAAGCAGCATGCTCGTCCTTAGCTGTGTTTCAGAAGTTTGTTTAAAAGGACAAATTTTCGTGGAGAAGTTTTGTTATATGTTCTGATATTTTAGCAGATGAGTTTTTCATGAAAACCCTGCAAATAAAGCTAATAAAGGTTCCTAGGCAGAATACTTATCTTCAACTGTGTTTAACATTTTTAGAAAAGGCGATTTAACGTGGAAAATGTTTATTTTTTATTCTTATGTTTCAACAGAGCTTTTCCTGAAAAATATGAAAAGCAATCCTGAAGTGTATTTAATTTAATTATGCATCCTAAACAGCATACTCGTCTTCAACTGTTTAAAAGGAACTTCTAAAATTTGATTTTAATTTCAACAAATAAATTTACCATGAAAAACTTAACTTTTTATGTTGAAAACCTGAAAAAGTTACCTAAAGCTAGGAGCTTTCCGAACCTATTACTTCGGCAGATAAAATGCTGTAAATCAAGAATGGGCAAATTCTAACAAGATTAAAACATGCATGTCAGATTTTTCAGAACTGCTTTTCAGGCAAGACTTCTTGGAGAGTTCATCGAATTTCCCTCAATTTCCTGCTCAGTTTTAGTGCATTATCTTACGAGATTTCTGAAGCGAATCCTGCGATAGGAAGTTAGAAGTTGAAATACTACTTTAGTTACGTAATTGATTCGGCCTGTTTTATCATCGAGGGCAAAAGGGTTTCTTATCAACTGTGGGTTGGTTTATATCCAGGCATCTTGTTGTGTTTATATTCGAGTTGTGTTTATACCTCGGATTTTCTCTCATTCGGTTTACATAATGCGTCTGCTAATTTACGTAACACAGTGTTGGTTTCTTGCCGTTAGCTGCATTGTCTATAACATCGCTCCCGCAATCTCTCGTCTCCATTAACTTTTTGCCAAACTCTATCTCTTACATTGTGTAAGACTGATTTACCGTCTCCTTTATTGCTGTGTTTTTGCATCTCGAGTTCTTCTCCTTATCTCTTCCTATCTCTCACTGCACTAATTGCTTTTCTGGGCCTGTCGGGGATAAATAATCAGCTCCGTGTAGCCATTAGCGCGATTCTCTATAAATTAGTGACTGTATCGACCGAATTGTCAGTTATTACCGCCCATGGGTATTTACTACGATTGAACCGTTCCTCTCTTTGTTCGTTTGTCCGTTATCCTTTCGAACGTTGACGGACTCACCTGTCAAACGCCAATTATCTTTATTTTTAAACGTTCAACTCGAGGAGAGATCGAAACACCTTCAAATTGGCAATTCATTTAAGTTTTAACTTCATAAAAACTTCCACCTTTTCTTATTTCGCCAGAATTTTTTAGAAAAAAAAAGTAACGCTGTCAAAACCCGTTCATATCAGAAGGTTTAAGCAGGCGTATAACAGTATATTTAAAGAGTTTAAGGGTCGCCCCAGACGCTATGCATAAGTAATTCCCGGTTACGCACAATTTTAGGGGAAGTAAAAAGTGATTTTTATTATTCTGGCGGCGGCGACCGCCAGTCACATGAATACTTAAACTTACTCCAAGTTAATTAACTCGTATCAAATATTAAATGATAATGTACCTCGTAACTCATTCCATTATACTTTTATAAAGTCATTATAAGTCGCTGCCTTTTACTACTAACTGAATGTGATGAAATATTCCTTCCCTCGGAATTTCGTGATTTTTTTAAGTTGCTCCAAACTATTCTTTTTTAATCAAGCGAACTTATAATTTTATTAGCTGAAAATACATTTTTACTATTGCAAACCCAAAATAAACAATTTACGAAGTGCTAAATCTAGAATTTCAGAAAGCATACGCAATTTTCACAGCCTACTAAGTTAATTCCAAAACTTTCAAAATCAGACCGGTTCAAGCCTAACTTACAACAAGTTTTCAATATTTTCCAGTAAAAGCAGAAAAAATAACTTGCAGAACAGCAAAGGTCAAAAATAAATCAATTTTGTGTATTTCCCACGTGCACTTAGCACAAACAAGAAAAAATAAGGGATTTATCGTTTTGTGGCGTTAAAACCAATGATGAAACGGTAAACTGTTGGCAGACGTGATAAAAACCACTTAATAAAAGCCCAAGGGGGTTGCATTTAAAATAAAACATGAAAAAGAGGGTAATTTAGATGAAAATTGCAAATTTAAAACACAAAACCTAAGCATCAGGATCCGGAAATGAAAAATGAATGAACCGTGGGGGTTTTGCCATTTTCATGCGGGAACTGAACGAAACAAACAATGTGATTTTATTTAATTACCTTTTGGGTGAAATAATTTTATTAATTTCTTCGATCACAAATTCATATTTTTAAGTTTTTAGTTTCCGGGGTGTGACTTGGTTTTCAAACCGTAGTTTTGGCTTACAAAGGGCAGTTAGAGCTACCTAAAAATTCAAAATTTCCACAATAATTTTGTTAAATGTCATTTATTTTTAAATTTACTTTTTTCTGTGAGTTTTGTCCACGAATTCTCTAAAAAACGAAACGAAAATACAGACAAGAAAATTTCAGTCTTAACATGCAACTTTTGAAGTTTCCAAAGCTAATTTTCTCCAAACATTTGTTAAAAAGGCATCAAAAATGTGCTAAAAAAGGAAACCAAAATAAAGACAAGAAAAATATTAATTTCAGCCTAAAAAATTCAAAGTTTCCAAAGCCAATTTTCTTCAAAAAGGTTACAAAAATAGACTCAAGATTATTTTCAGTTTCAAGCTGGAAAGTTTCTAGTTTCTGGTTTTCTACCCAAATAAATAAAAAATTCAGACAAGGAAAATTTCAATTTTGAACGCAAAAACTTCTAGTTTCAAAAACCAGCCAAGACTTTCAGTTTCGAGCTGAAAAAAAAGCTGCGAAATTTAATACAAGAAAATTTTGCAGCTTCCACCATAGATCAAAAGATTTTTCAGGTTCAAGCTCAAAAGTTGGAAGATTCCAAAACTCCAAAAAAATATTTAAGAAATGCTACCAAAATTAAGGCAAAGAATTTTCAATTTCAGACTGAAGATCTTGAAGTTTCCAAAGCTAGCTTTCAGACAAAGCTCAAGATAAAAAAATTTCAGTTTGAAGCTGAAACCTTTAAGTTTCCAATGCTAAATTTCTTCAAAATTTTGTTAGAAAATACGACGAAAATTAAGATAAGATAAGATAAGTTTTTAATTCCAAGTTGGAAAGTTACCACAATAAATTTTTTCCAAACATTTTTTTTTAATGCTGTGAAAAGTAAGACAAGAAAATTTTCAATTTTAAGCTGAAAGCTGAAGTTTTCAAAGCTAATTTTCTTCAAAATTGTACAAAAATGGGTGACGAAAATGCAGGCAACATTTTACATTTTGAGATGGAGAACCTCAAAATTTCCAAAACCAATTTTCTAGAATAATTTGCTAAATTAGGAAATGAATATACAGACAAAAATTTATCAATTTCCAGCTAAAAACCTTTAAGCTTCCAAAGAGTGTTTTTGAGTTTCAGCTGAAAACCTAGAAGTTTCCATAACCAATTTATTCTAGAATAATTTGCTAAGAAGTCATCGAAATTACATGTACGAAAAGTTTCAATTTCAAACTCAAAACCTTCAAGCTTACAAAGCTAATTTTTTAGAAATCGATTTGGAGTTTTTAAGCTTTCTAAAGCACATTTTCTTGAAAAATGCCATAAAAAATATGGCATAAATTAAGACCCATTTTCATCAAAAAAGGTAAAGAGAAAACTTTTAAACTTAATAAAGTAACTTTCTTTAAAGTTTTGTTGGAAAAGGGGATGAAAATTAAGACAGGAAAATTTTGAATCTCAAATACATGATATTACCAAATGGACCAATAACAGAAGGAAATACTGGAACAGACCTATAGACAGAATGGGCATCCACAGATTGGCAAGGAGAGCACGAGATGACCGACCAGCGGACGGCAGAAGAGATCCAGGAAGGCCCCTCAAACGGTGGATGGATAGCTGAATATCCACAGCAGAAGAGGCATAATGCAAAGCTTAAAGAACAGGCTACCAGTCTAGTTAGGAAGAAGAAGAGGGAGAAGAAGAAGAAGAAAAAATTAAGAGCTTTGAAATTTCCAAAAATTAATTTTTCCAAATAAACGACGAAAATACTGGCAAATTTCAAGAAAAAAAGAAAATGAATGTTAATAAAGAAGACTATGAAAATTTTCAATTTTAAGCTTGAAACCGTGAAGTTTCCCAGCACTACTAATCTGGGGAATTTTCTTAGAAAAGACGATGAAAATTTTTTAAATTTAAATCTGAAGGAATTAAACTAATTTTGCCTAGATTTTTGTTAAAGAACGCGATGAAAATTAAGCAACAAAATTTTCAATTTTTAGGTGAAAACCTTGGCTAATTTTCTACACAAGTTTGTTCAAAAAAGGTCACGAAAATACAGACAAGAAAATTACTAATTTCAAGAACGAAGATCTAAAGTTTCCAAACCTAACTTTCTTCAAAAATTTCTTAGAAAAGGCAGCGAATATTAACCCAAGAAAATGTTCAATTTAAAGCTGAAAACCTTAAAATTTCCAAAGCTAATTTTCTTCAATATTTAGAGTTAAAAAAACGACGAAAACTAACGCCAAAGAATTCAAGCTGAAAAATTTTTGAAGATTATGAAGTTAATTTTCTTCAATATTTTCTTACAAGAATCGACTAAAATAAAGTAAGTTTATTAAATTTCAAACTGAAAAATTTAATGTTTTTAAAGTTAAATTTTTTCAAAAAGCTACGAAAATATACGACAATTCAAAGCTCGAAACCTTGAAATTTCCAAAGTCAATTTTCTTCGAAAACTTCCTAAAAAACGAGGCGAAAATAAATATTTTGAGTTGGAAAACGTTTAAGTTTCCAAAGCTAATTTTCCTTGAAAATTTGTTAAGAAACGAGACGAAAATTAATACAGAAAAGTGTTCAATTTTAAGCTGTACCTAAATCTTGAAGTTTTCAAAGCTAATTTTCAAGAAAAAACTGCTAAAAAGGCAACAAAAATGCAAGCAAGACAATGTTTAACTTATAGTTGGAAAAGCTTAAAATCTTAAAAACTAAATTTTCAGAAAATTTGTTAAAATCGACGACGAAAATACAGACAAGAAAATTTTCAATTTCAACCTGAAAATATTCAAGTTTTCAAAGCTAATTTTTCCTCAAAGCTATGCTAAAAAAACAAGACGAAAATTAAGACTGGAAAGTTTTCAATTTCAAGCTATAAACCTTTAACGTTCCAAAGCTAATTTTTTAAAAAGATCTGCCAAGGGCGACAAACAAAAATTTCAATCTCAAACTTGGAAAGTAAGATAGAGTTTCAGATTTTGAGGTTTCCGAAGAAAATATTTTTCAGAAATTCGTTAAAAAATACGGTGTAAGGTAAGACCAGAAAATTTCTAATTTCAAGCTGAAAACCTTGAAGTTCTTAAAACTAATTTTCTCCAAAAAAATGCAAAGAAAGTTACAAGAAAATTTTTAAGTTTACTACATTGAAATTTTCAAAGCTAATAGTTTAAAACTTTGTTGGAAAATGGTATAAAAATTAGGACAAGAAAATTTTGAATCTCAAGTTTTTCAAAAAAGCTGCAAAATACACGTAAAAAATTATTTTCAATTTCAAGTCCAAAAGTTGGATCTTTCCAAAGCTAATTTTATTTAAAAATTACTAAAAATGTGGGGTAAGTTAAGGCAAAAAAATTGTCAATTTTCAGCTTTGAAGTTTACTAATTTTCGTCAAAATGTTGTTAAAAAAGACAACGAAAATTAAAACAAGGAAGTTTTTTATATTTAGAGCTGAAGCCATCTTGACAAAATTTTTGTTCAACTGGCCATGAAAATACAGCAAAAATTTCCCAATTTCAAGCTGAAAAACTTGCAGTTTTCAAAGGTAAGTTTCTTCAAAAATTTATTAAAAAAAACAGTGCGAAAATTAAGAAAATCTTGAAACTTGAAAAGTAATTTCAAAACTAATTTTCTTCCAATTTCGTTAGAAAGGGCGACAAGGATTAAAACATGAAATTTCAGGCTGAAAACTGTTTTCCAAAGCTAATTTTCTTCAAAAATGTATTAAAGAAAGCAAAGAAAATTTGTAATCTCAAGCTGAAAACCTTTGAAGTTCTAAATTGAGTTTTCAAGAAAGATTTGTTGGCAACAAAAATTTTCAATTTTAAGCTGGAAACCTTTACGTTTTCAAAGCCAATTTTCAAGAAGAATTTGCTAAAGAAAAAGGCGAAAATTAAGACCTTAAAGATTAAGAACTATAAACAATAAAAACAAATAAAAAAATATTCGAACTGGAAACCTTGAAGATTTAAAAGCCAATTTTCCCAAAACAACTACTAAGAAATGCGAAGAAAAATAAGATCGGAAAAGTATCCCAAGTTGATTTTCTTCAAAAATTTGTCAATAAAGACTGAAAACATAGAAATAAAAATTTTCAATCTTAGCCTGAAAACGAGGATAACTTTAAGTAAAAAATTTTCCAATTAAACTACTACATCGATTTTAATTTAAATTAAATTTATTAAAGATTTTCGCCGAACAACTCCAGGAAAATTTTAAGTTTTCCACAGCTTTCAAGCTCTTTCTTTAGAAATAAATATCGTAACGAAATTATTGAATTAATAAACAGGTTTTTAACTTTTCATTCGCAGGCTAATGCCTCACACCGCCTGAAAAACTAAATGTCATGAAAATTCTCCGTTGTGCACAGTTAAAATCTACACGCGATATATCACTGACAGTGGAAAAACCTTTTAGATTACAAAATCAATAACCCAGATTAGCAATATTCATCATTCATACGTTAAGTTACCCTCGCAATCTGCAATCTGGTGATTTGCAGAATTTATTTTTATTTCATGAAATTTTCTGTACACAAAAAACAACAAAATCCTTTATATAATTTTTATTGCGAAATAAGCTTGTTGCTCGTGATAAATGCGATCAAAACGTAGATTATTAAAAAATATCGAGGTAATCGACAAGCTTTAGGTCAATAAAGTAAAAAAGGGGATAATTTATGCCTAACATATTTGAACCGCTTAATTTTCGGCGAAAAACAAGGAGAAAATCATTCAGGAAAATGAAAATTTTGACAGCTATAAATGCGGCGACGATTTCTTTTGAAGATAAAGGGATGATTTTTTTTAACAAAAATGTCTGAAAATTCGCAGATTAAAATACGAAAACCCAATTTCCTTTAGTAAATTTCATATAACAAATTAAATTGGCAAATAAGAATTAGACGACTTGAATAACTAAACTACAAGAATTAGATAACCAAACAAAAAATTAGGTAAACAAACTAAACCCCGCCAATTTTAAATTCGAAAAAGAACGTGTTTTCCAAATTTCATTTTCTACTTGATGTTTCCGAACTTTAATCCCCTTGAGATTCTGATACGGAATGTGGGGCAAAGCAAACTTGGGAAATTGTGTCATAAAATAAGGTATGAAACATAACCTAACTTTTTATGTAAGGTTATTGGAATTTTAGTTTGTAATTTTTTGCGTCGATGAAACCTTATTCTATTTGCATATTAACCTTGCTTGGGGCTAAATTAATTAGCTCCGTAAATTAATTCTGATTTTCCTAATTTATTTATTTATATTTTACTTTGGATCTAATTTTGGAAGGTTTCAAAGGCTGAGCTTTTGTGCATGGCTAATTTGGGTATTGATATGATTGTATTAAATTAAATGGGGGTTATTTGGATGCCATTGATTCAAGAGAGTTAATTTCATGAATGAAGAGTGAATGGAGAGTCGGGAAGTTTGGCAAAAGAAGGTCTGAAGTTTATTAAATAAAGTGGTGGAATAAAAGTCGATTATTTACAAAAGGTGTATCGGAGTATCTGAGCGCAACAATCGAACAGTATCGAAAACAAATTGCAAGGGCAAATTCTCCAGTGTAGCTAATCGGATAAAGGAGAGAGCCGCCGCCGATACAGAAATTCATTTCCGGGCAAAAATAACAAATCAAACGCCCATTAACCGACAAGCAATTTCGTTCTACATAAGAAAACCTTTAAGAATATTACGAGGTTGGAGCTTTTGGCGATATCGGCGAAGCGCAGAGGCCACACATCACGGCGCATATCGATCCGCCCCCGCTTTGTAACACTTACTATGATCCCCTTCTTTCAACTGCCACCATTTTTCTCGGCGCTTCTTTGTCCATTCTCTTTTTAATCAACGGAGCCAGGCTCAAGAGCTCCTTAACGACCGTCGACAATTTCATACTCTGGATGCAATTTTGTTTATTTACTTTTTTTTCACCTTTTGTCTTGGTTTCCTTCAATTTAAAGGTCCTGACGGTCCTCTCTTTTAAAACCACCCCGAATTTGCATTATATATAAAAATTTATTTAATATGGAAACCGCCGAATAATGGGCCCGAGTTATGATGTCAGTTCAAGAGACACCGCGAAAAGTGGGTAACTTTACTTTTCTCTGAATTTACGAGCTTGGATACCCTCTTCAGGAAGAACTTGCGTATATTTTATTATTTGAAAAACCCACGACTTTTCATTCATCTTCGGTGAGATAACGTAGAAAAGTTTAAATAAGAACCAATCAATTCCGACGTTATCAACGGAAATAATATTTGGTGGAGGCGCTTGAGACCTGTAAAATTGGAGCAAATTTTATTTAATAAATTTCAACATGAAGATTTTAAAATTCCGAACAAAATAAGAAGACATCAGGATTTATTCGTTAGCCATCATCCTTATGGTTTGTTTAGATACTTACTACTGAGAAAAAAGTAACGAAGAAGCAGCAGAAGAAGAAAACGAAGAAGAAGACACAGAAGGAGATGAGACGAAGAAGAAGGCACTGGTGATGAAGAAGAAGGCGATAAAGGAGACGAAGAAGGCGAAGAAGAAAAGGAAGAAACATGCTCTGCCTTCTAAAGTGTGGAGGTGCTTGTTTAGGAAGCTAAACTACGAACAAACGAAGAAAGTTTTGTATCAACAATCAAAAGAAACGCAAAACTTCTGAACTTTACCCTGACAGTTATTTAATACATGGTTCTGAAGATCTCTGGAGAAGATGTCAGCAAGAGACTTATCTTGGACTCAACAGTTTCATGGGCAAACAGAAACATCAAGTTTATGGAAACCAAAGGCCAAATATGGTTCTAAATCATAGTGAGTGAGTTGGAGAGGTATGAAATAGAAAGGGGTATCAAAGTTATTGTCAAGTATATCAGCCTATGAAGAATACACAAGAACCAAAAATAGCATAGTTCAAGACATACAAGCAGATCAATAAAGCTGAGGGTGAAAACATATTATCAGTGATGCCTATTCAGCACACTCACTATCACGTTTTGGGTTATTTTTGTCCATAAACTTCTTCTAAATCAAGGTTGGTGAGCTTCATTTATTGATGTTTGAAGAAGATGAAAGAGTAAGTGAGTTTCTTTTAGTCAAGATTACGGTCAAAGTATCAGCAAAAAGCAGCCCATGGTATGGGACAACCATTTTGTGGTCAAAACTTAATACAAGTGAGTTCAAGCAAACAAAAAGGAACATGGTTCATAATTCCATAAACCAACATACCAAGAAGCTTGACATACCGGAAGGTGAAAACAATTTCTGAGGGTTGTATATTTAGCACCACCATAATCAATTTTTGGGTTATTTCTGCCTATATTTTATTTTATACCTTTCCATAAATATACCTTCATCAAAGGTTCAATTTAGACTAAAACCTCCAGCCTCTTTTAAATTAACCTCTTCTAAATCATAGTTGTTGAGTTCCACTTTTTTATATCTGAAGAAGATGAAAGAGACCCTGGGCTTCCTTTAGTCAAAATTATGGTCAAAGCGTATCAGCAAGAAACACATCTTTAAACAAAAACCCATTTCATGGTCAAAAAACAAACTTACTGCAGTCTAACAGGTCAAAATCAGTAGGTATGATTCAAGGCATACATATAAGTCCAATAAATTTGAAGGTAAAAACAACATGTTAGGTTGTATATTCGATATCCCTATGATTTGTTTGACACCTTTTAAAGATTTTTCAAAGCTACAAGCTTCTTCGTCAAAGGTCCAAGGAAACTTTAAATTCCTTTAAACTGGTTTTTTTCGAAGTCAGCCTTAAAGTGTATGGAAAAATTTGATGTCCTTGTAATCAAGACCATGGTCAAAGGATATCAACAAGTATCGTATCCTGGCAGGAACTATTTCGTGATCGAAAATGACATCGTTCAAAACACACACTTTCAAAAGATTAACAAGATTAATAAGAATCGGGATACATAAACTCGTCAAAGTCAAACGATATTAACAAAAAGCACGGATTTTCATCCCAAGAAGTATAAGATAAACAAAGCCGAAAACTAAGGATTGACCTTTTCATCATTTTATAATTGAGCTTTCAAATACTTGCCATGGAGAAAAATCTATTAATAAAATATCTGGAGGTTCAAGTTTCCAGAAGATGGCAAAACCCACCTTAAGAAACTTATAAATAGTGGATATTCATTAACTCCCATGAACTCTTGGGTTAAGTGTGCCCATACCCCCACACATCTTCCAATATTTTGGCCAGGAAGGTAAATTCATCCGATAAGTGCAACTTTGAAACAGATTTCAAGCGTTTATAAATTTTGGCACAAGCCAATTCATAAATGTATGATGATTATCATGATTTAGTGTGCCCATTTTCGAAGTTTTCATATTTTTAAAGCATGATTTAAACGCGAATTTGGGTCTTTTTATTAATGCAACTTCCTTTTTATTCCATGCCCATCAATCAAACGATGTTTCATTCACACAATTACACAAGCAGAGAAAATGCTAAATAAGATAACAATAAGTTTGTTCTTCAAAAGCAGTTGACAAGAAGTCCGACTTCAGAAGGGCTGAAAGGTTGTTGAACATTAAGCATAAATGACTTGAAGCTACCTCCAACTACAAAAACCTCAACATTTTTAACTACTATCAAGCTATTTACAAGGGCCTATAGCATGTGCTCAAAGGATATCGGCAAAGAACCAGGTTGGAAGAACGAACAGTTTCTTGATCCGAAAATACAATCCCTTTGTAGCGAGGATCAACCAGCAAGGACGAAACAATATAAATGGTACAAGGCAAATTTTGTCAGCAGCTAATTAACCAATTCAAAAAGAAAGTCAATTCTAGTGAGAACCAACGAACAATGAATATAGTACGTATGGTACAAGACAAATGCTTTCAGCAGCTAATTCATTAGGGCGATTAAAAACCCAGACGACGATCAACTTGACAAAGGTTAAAAGATATTGGCAAAAAGCCCAGTTTGAAGCAAGTTTCTTGATCCAAAAAGAAAATCAATTTTAGTAGGGGACCAAGGAGGCAAGAAGCTTTCATCAGCTAATTGACTAAGTAGCCTAACGCTAAAAGGACTTTTAAGAAAGCCCATTTTGATTCAAAAAGAAACCCCATTTTAGTGAAACCAAGCAGCAAAGTGTAAAGAATGCATGATTCAAGGCAAAAGCTTTTACCAGCTAATTAACTAGGTTAATTTACAGCCCATGGGACGAGAAACTTGCCAAAGCACTTAGTACTTAGTTAGTTTTAAACAAGTTTCTTAATCCACAAAGGAAGCTCATATTAATAAGGAGCAAGTAGCAAGAAGTAAAAAGTCATGGTACAAAAAAAATGCTTTCAGTAACTAATTGGCTAAGACGATTCACAGCTCGGAGGATGGAGAACTTGCCAAAGGGCTTGGTTAAAAGACATATCAGAAAGAAGCCCGGTTTGAAACGCACAGTGTTTTGATCCCAACGAGTAATGAATAAAGAACACATGGTACAAAACAAATGCATTCAGCAGATAAACGTTCAGGACGATTAACAACTCAGAGAATGAAGAACTTCCCAAAAGACTTAGTCAAATGACATAGGCAAAAAGCTCCGTTTGAAACTGTTTCTTAATGTAAAAGGAACGCCCATTTTAGTGAGAACCAAAAAGAAAGGAGGACAAAGCACGTGACACAAAACAAATGTTTTAGCAGTAGATTCACCAGGAAGAGAATAAGGAACTTACCAAACAACTTGGGAAAAATGCCCAGTTTGAAATGATTAGTTTCTTGATCCAAAAAGAAACTCAATTTTAGTGAGATCAGCAGCAAAGAGTAACGAATGCATGATTCAAGACAAATGTCTTCAGCAGTTATTTAACTCAGAGGATGATGAGAATCTTGCCATCGCTTTTGATAAAAAAATATCCGTTGGAACGAAACACCAATTCCAAAAACGAAATCAACTTGGGCCCATTTTAGTAACGGCCAAAGAGTCTGAAATGAATATTAAACATGGTTCAAGAGAAACAGTTTCAGAAGGTACCTTACCAAAAACACTAACAAAAAAGTTAGGCATAAAGGAAACCATTATGGTCCAAAGATATCATCTAAAACCATATGGCTGACAGGCCCAATTTCTTGGTTAAAACGGCAAACAAACTTAGCCCATTTTATTTCAGAACAAAAGATCAGATCAGATCAAATGGTTCAGGGCAACTGCTTTCAGCACCCAAGATGCTTGGGGATGAAAAACCTTACATAACTAGTCTTAAAAATCCTTATCTGGAATAAACCACTTCCTAGTCAAAAAATTAAATAAATTGAATCCCTTTGTTCAGGATCATCTAATTTAAAAAAAAAACGCAACAACATGGGTGAAGAGAAAGGCTTTCAGAATCCACCATACCAAGAAGACATAACTCGGTATGGAGGAACTTGCCAGGGTTGAATAACCAGCATCCCCATTGAAAATGCTTCAGCTATTTCTATTCATGCTTAACTATTTTTACTGAAGTTTTAAATTAATTAAAGGCTTTACAGCCTTCTCGATCAACTTCTCTTAAGGCAAGGCCAATCCTGTTTTTACGAATTTAGGTTTTGGATTAGTTATCATTTGACATAATTTTTTATCACAAGTTTCATTTATTTATATACATTTCTAAGGGCTTAGGGCTTGTCTAATCCACGTTGATAATCTTTATCTTAAACCAGGAATATTGATAAATTTTATATCCAGTCGTGATTATTACATTCAAAAGCAAAAAATTGTGAATGTAATAAAAACACAACAAATCTAGTTTTGCTATTTGATTATGTTGAGCAAACGTTATCTAAAAACCACAGTTACTGTAGTATAACTTTAGAAAACAATATTATTATTCAGACTAATTTCCATTGTGATTAATCAACTCGCAACATAAATTTTATCAAAGATCCTTATACAAACATCTCTATGAAAGACAACGCGCAATATTAACTAATTAACACAATTAACCGCCTCAGTTGAGTTGAAATACAACTAATTTAAGTTCAATTTTCGTTCAAATATTTGCCTTTTAAGAACCCTACTTTTCATGCTGATAAAAAAGGTAGAAACTTACGTTAAGTTTAGTATTCAATGAAGGTTATTTACTTTTTGTTAGTTAGGTGTCAGATCCAAACGTGGGGATTCGAAATAATGGCGTCATTTACTTTCGAAACTGCTATTCTGAGTGCATAAAGCCGTCGTCAAAAAATTGAGGATGTAGTTTGGATAACAACTATTATTTTTCACTCCGATTTGGAGAAGCTCTTGTGGTCGATGCCCCCATTTATTCCTAAGAATATGAAAGACTGGAAAACAAAGTAATTCGCACGTTAGTTTACGAAGGATCAAATCGGAATCGTTCTGTTTGTTAGGAAATGCCTAGGTTGGAATGACTTTTACGGAGCAAATCGGAAAACGGTGCTTAAAACATAGATTTTTTCTCTAGCTCCGAGCGATGTCGAAATGCTTTACATATTATCCAGAAATTCCTTTTAAAGTTTGGGTCCCTCGAGAAAAGCGCAACGTTCTTTACTCTGCGTTAATGTAAGCCATGGATATCCTTGATTTCCCTTTTCTACTTTCTTTTTGTGCTTTTACAGATTTAGGGATATCAACGGTTGTGGACACGCTACGTAATAAGGTCAGCACTTTCCTTTTTCTAATAAATTTTTTGAGGAAAAAACCTGAAGTAAATTATGAAGGTTGATTAAAGCTTCTTAAAAAGCACATTTTCTAAGGTAAAAGTTTCTTGGTGGATTTTTCAACGTAAGCTGATATTTATGTAAAGTTCATGTTTACTTTCCTTTGATAAAAAATCTGCAGAGTCACACGCGAAAACTACATAATTCACGAAACGTTAATATTACATGGCTGTATTGTTATAATTATGAAGACTTGGGGGTTGTTTCATGAGTTTTATGACCGTGTTTGCACTTTTTTTATAGTAGGGAATGTAGTGGTAACCTTAAAAGGCCTTGAGAGCTACCAGAATTTGAATATTTACATGAAAATCAACGAAAAATTCAAAGAAAAAAGCAGTAGTTTCTGGATTTCAAAAGTTTCAACCATTCAAAATTTTTTGTTAAGTAAACCTTCAAATGTTAAATTATTTCTAATTTTTAAAGAATAAAAATTAGCATTATTTGGCTACATTTGTAAGGTTGCAGTGTTTTTCCCCAAACAGCGCACAGAAAATAATTTTTTTGCAATCATTTTGTTTGCAGGAGTAAGTTTTTACAATTGAATATAAGAACCACGAAAAATTAATTAATTTACTTAAACTATTAAATGATTTAAACAACGCCAAGATAGTTTGGATTTTTTTTTCAAAATGGCGGAAACGGTAGGGTGGTTTCAGAAAAACCCTTTTTGCCGTTCTAAATCTTCAGTTTCGATAAAGCTTCAAAAACATTAAGCCATTAAGGTTAGGTTCTGAAATAGACTGAATTATACAAAATGATGGGCAACAGACTTCAGAAGAACCCTTCAGCCCTTTAAGAGTTTCTAAATTTCCGGTTAAACGAAGAAATTTAACCGAAGGCTCTGGACTTTCTAGGCAATTTCAGGAAAACACTTCAGTTTTTGCGAGCTTTTATTTTCCAGTTAAACAAGACTTGGAAGGTGCTATCTAAGCTTTTTAAATATTTTGGATTTTTCAAAATGTTGAAGACGTCGAGGCAACTTCAATCGTTGCAATTTTCAAGTTTACAGGTAAAGGAAGCTCTGAAGACGCTAAGCCAAAGCTTCTGAAATATGCAGTATTCTACAAAATTACGAAGGCGCTGGGATGGCTTCGGAAAAACCCTTCGGCCCTATTTAAATTTCCAAATTTGGAGTTTAAAAGAAGTTGCAAAGACATTAAACTAAACTTCTGAAATATCCCGAAGCTTGCAAAATGAAGAAGCCGGGGCTGTTTCAAAAAAACCTTAAGCTTTTTTGAGTTTCAGAATTTTCAGTTTAAACGAAGTTTTAAAGATGTTAAACCAAACCTTCCGAAATATTCTGAATTTTGCAAAATAGGGGTGCTTACCGAAAAACCCTCATGAGTTTCTCAATTTTCAGTTTAGATGATGCTCCGAAGCTTCTGAAATATTCTGGGCTTCTTACAATGTTGAAAACATTGGGACAACTTCAGAAAAACATTTCAGCCTTTGCAATGTTTTAAATTTCCAGTAAAACGAAGCTTTGAAGGCGTTAAAGTCTTTCTGAAGTATCCACAATCCGGCAGAATGATGAACTCCAGAATGGTTTTACAAAAACCCTTCGGCTTATTGAGTTTCCAAAATTTCAGTTTAAACGAAACATCAAAGATGTTAAACCAAAGCTTCTGAAATATTGTAAATTCTACAAAATAGGTGTGGTTTTCAAAAAACCCTTCAGTCTTTTTGAGGTTCTCAATTTCCATATTGGATAAAGCTTCTGAAATATAGAGTTGTACAAAAAGGTGAAGGAGTTGGGGTATTTTCAAAAAATCTTTCAGCCTTTTAAGTTTTTAAGTTACCAGTTTAGATGAAACTTTAAAGCTTCTGAAATATCCACACTCCTGCAAAATGGGTGTTTGCTGAAAACCCCTTCGCCCTTTTTGAGTTCCTAAATTTCCAGTCTAAATGAAGCTTCAAAGGCGTTAAACCAATAAGGCATTAGGTTATATTAGGTTAGGTTCTGAAACATTCTAAATTCTACAAAATGGTGGAGGTGAAAAATCCAGAATTCTGCAAAATGCCGGGGTGGTTTATGAAAATATTATTGAGTTTTCGAAATGTTGAAGACGTTGGGGCAAATCAATTCAGTCTTTGCAAGTTTCTAAATTTCCAGCTTTGAGGACGTTAAACTAAAGCTTCTGAAATATTCTGAATTCTACACAATGATGGAGGCGACGGGGCGGCTTCGGCGTTTTTACCTTCTAAATATTCAGCTTGAACCAGGTTGCAAAGACGTTAAACCAAAGCTTTTGAAATATTCAGAATTTTGCAAAATGGTGGAAGCGTCTCAGAAAAGCATTTCAGCCTTTATGATTTTTAAAAGTTTCAGTTTCGATGAAGCTCCAAAAACATTAAGCCATAAGGTTAGGTTGTTCTGTAATATTCTGACTTCTGCAATATGGCAGCTCGAGTTGGTTTCAGAAAAACCCTTCAGCCCTTACGAGTTTGCGAATTTTTCGGTTTTAATGAAGCTTCAAACACATTAAGCCATTAGCTTATTTTGGGATAGGTTAGGTTAGGTTGTGAAATACTCTGAATTCTAGAAAATGGTAAAAGTGACCGGAGTAATTTCAGAAAACCCCTTCAGCCTTGTTGAGTAACTAAATTTCCATTTAAACGAAGTGTTGAAGACGTTAAGCCAAAGCTTCTGAAACGTTCAGAATTTTGGAAAATGTTAGAGACGTCGGTGTGGCTTCAGAAAGGCCATACAGCCTTTTCGACTTTCTGAATTTCCAGTTTAAACTGAAGCTTCTGAAATAATCTGAATTCTGTAAGTTCTATCTATAAATTTTGGAAGTAGCAGAGTGATTTCAAGAAAACTCTTTAGCCTTTTTGAGTTTTTTAATTTCCAATTAAACTAAGCTTTCAAGAGATTAAACCAAAGCTTCTGAAATGTTCAGAATCCTGCAAAATTGCGAGAGCGCCAGGATGGTTTCAGAAAAACCCTTCGGTCTTTCTAAGTTTCTAAATTTCCAGTAGTTTAAACGAAGTTTCAAAGGCATTAAGTGAAAGTTTCTGAAATACTTAGAATTTTGTAAAATGGTGGAGAAGCCAGAAAAATCTTCGGCCAATTAAAATTTCTAAATTTCCGGTTTAAACGACGCTTCAAAGTAATTTAACTGAAGATTCTGAAATATTCTGGACTTTGGGAAACTTCAAAAAACCACTTCAACCTCTGCGAGTTTTTAAGTTTTCAGTTAAATGAAGCTTTAAAGACATGAAACAAAAGCTTCTGGAGTATTCAGAAAAGCAAATGCAAAATGGCGAGGGCGCCAGGACGGTTGCAGAAAAATCTTTCGACCTTTCTAAGTTTCTAAATTTGCAGTCCAAACGAAACTTCGAGGACGTTAAACCAAAACATTTGATACATTAAGAATCCTGCAAAATGCTGGAGACTCCGGGGTGGTTTCAGAAAAACCCTTCGGCTTTTGAGTTTCCAAAATTCCAGTTTAAACAAAGCTGTATTCTAAAGCTAATTAAATATTCCGAATTCTTAAAAATGGTAGGGGCAACGGGGCGTTTTCAGAAAAACCTGTCAGCCTTTTTGAGTTTTAAATTTCGAGTTTAAGCCAAGTTTCAAAGCCTTTAAAATAGTCGGAATTTTGAAAAATGTTGGAGACCCCGAGATGGTTTCAGGAAATACAATTCAACTTTTTGAGTGTTGAAACTTCCAGTTGAAACAAAGCTTCTGAAATATTCAGGATTTTGCCAAATAGTAAAGGCACCCGGGTGGTTTCAGGAAAACCATTCAGCGAAATTTCCAGTTAAAACAAAGCTTTGGAGATGTTAATGTTCTAGAGTTTTCAAAATGTTGAAGACGTTGGGGAAACTTCAGAAGAACGCTTCAGCTTTAGGTTTTAAATTTTCAGTTAAACGAAGCTTGTAAGACGTTTCAGGAAAACCCTTCAGCTTTTTTAATTTCAAAATTTCCAGTTTAAAGAATTTTGCAAAATGGTGGATGTGTTGGAGCGGTTTCAGGAAAACCCTTTAGTCTGTTTGAGTTTCTAAAGCAAGTTTCGACAATTACTACATCAGATTTTTCCCAAACCAAGCGCCTAAAAACGCTGAATTCAAACGAATAAACATACATTAATCGTTGTAATCGTTTTATTCATCTTCCAAGTTCCAAGTTTCAATTTACCATATTCAAAGAAAAAATGCTTCAGACTTTCAAAGCAACGTAAATTAGTTAAATTAAAAATTGTTTATAGACAAAACAGAAAAACTCCTAGCTTGACTAATGAAACGTTCAGAGTCTTTGCTAATGGAGATCAGAGATGCGGGTAGAATCAATACCTAAATGGACGTAACAGCAGAACGGAACGTATCGAGTAAAAAGCGAATAACAAGCACGGAACACGATCTGATAAGTACGCTCTTCAAGGCGCTGATGAGACCGCCAGACAGAAAAGTTGTTCTTTAAAGCTCCCACTTTTCTTCTGTTATAGATTTTAGATTTTTTTACCCCCGCGAAAACGTCGTCGTCGAGTAGGTGGATTGACTTATTAGGGTAAAAAGTTTGCTATAAATGGTTCAACCGCCCTTTTTCGTAATTATCTCGTTAACTTTTACAACCTACACGGATTCTTTACGCGGTTTTACTTTGAAATTTTGACAAGAAAGTCCTTTTATCATGTTTAGGGATGGTTTCTTTTTACAACTTAGGAATTAATAAGTTAATCAATTAAGCAAGCATAGGTAACTCTTTGTTACTAGCGATTTTAATTTATTTTTCGTTGATAGGAGCCTGGGGGATACAGCCGTAAGATTAATAAAATTTCTGCAAAAACTTTGACTAACACACATTTAGAAATTCATTTCAAAGGGATTTTGGACAAATTTTGACCAAAGAGAAACCTGCAACCACTTTTAAAAAATTCTTTTATCAGAAACTGAGTTTTAAAAAGGTTTTTCTAACTGGAAATTGCATTGGCAAAACAACAACTTTTATTTGAATGAGATACATGAAAAGCACGTACGATCAGAGAAATCATGATTAGAAGTGCTTAAAATAGTTACTTTGGGAAACATTTTGTCACGTCTATTATTTCAAACTCGAAATGAACGACTGGGTTGACAACGAGAACACACAGGGGCATGCAAAAGAGACTTTGGCAAAGCAACCGAGGTGAAAATACAAAGCCGAATCAATTTACCCTTTGTTGGACTGATGAATGAACGCGGGTGCCACACTGAGAAAGCATGCACATTAAATTGCAAAGGCTCGAATTCGTCATTCGATTACCTTAACTTTGGATAACAACAAAAAAATTGTTCGTTTTAACGGTTTCGATAGCAAAAGGGATTTTACGAGTTTTACAAAGCCAAAAACGAGGATTACATATGGCGAACAATAATAGTAAATAAATCTGAAATATTACAACGTAACCTAAATTATGACACTTTAATAACTAAAGTTAATGTACCACAGATGCTACACGTATTTTTTATGAGACGTAACAACAGCGATAACATCTCGTATTTTTGGCCACAAAGATCTTGTTGATAATAAAATAAAATCCTTTATTAACCCTCCACATTTTAGGGTCCACTACGACAACTTTTTCCTACTGTATGATTGTCAAAGTCGACCGTAAAACTAGCCGAATAAAAATTTGCAAAATTGGGGCTTTCCTTCTTCAGCACCTAGACAATTAGCTTTAACCTTTGCCTTTTGGCAGTAGCATTTAGAAATTTGAATAAGATTTATGTTACAAGTTGCATAAGTAAAAGAAAAGCCCAAAACCTTCAACACCCAACACATGAAATTCATACTCTGCCAAAAACTGGCTTGAAATACAGTTAAAATAAAGTCCAAAAGTTTAAATGAGGCTTTAAATTTGGCAACAGAAGCTTAGAATTTAATTAAAATTTTTTAAAGGATTAAAACTAGATTCTCAAATTCGTACACGCCCGACTTATCAAACAACGTTTATGGCTTTAGTTATGGACAGAATGCACCACACGTGTTGTTAATTCATTCCTTTAACAATCTTCCCTGTAAAATTAAAGCTGTTTATCGCTGCGTTATTGCTTAACGAAACTCTAAAGAAAACCCTGTAATAATTCAAACCTCCACAAAATCTTTAAAAAATCCAACAAATCGTTCACTGATAATTTCAAACTCTGAAAATATTTACAAATAAATGGAAAATAAATGCGAATTCTCCACTGTTTACTCAATAAATTCAAAGAATCGTGATTTTTCCCTAACAATGCCATTTAAGAAGTCTTGAATTTTTCCACGGCAAAAATAAAACAAATCTGAATAACCAAGCTGAAATCGAAAATTGAATTATTGATGTTTTGATAATAATCAAAATGTGCTGAAATTTATCGAAACTCACCAAAACTCGAACCAATATTTACGTTCTGAAAATCAGGAAAATATTTGTGTTAATGTGATTACCTTCGACCTCATTAACGGCAAACAATAAACTGATCATTTATACAAGTTTTGTGTGTTGAAATTTGTGGTTGTTGAATTGTTGAGTTCTATAATAGTTGAAAGTGATAATTAAAAATTTATTTATTTAATTTTAAAATGGCCTGTAAAAACCCTAGCTTCATAAACAAGTGTTTAGGAAATTATTTAATTAGTTTATGCAAAACGGGCTTAACCAACGTATTTTTGTGTCTGTGACTTAAAAGAAAAAGCGAGCAATAACGGCCACTTTACACTTTAAAAGTTTTATCTTGTATAAAACGGATAAACCTGCAACAAATTACAGTTTTAAATGCAATTTAAAAAGTAATTTTCATTAATTATAATATTCATCATTTTTATAAAACTTGAGGATAAGGGCGCGGATAAAAGTAAAGATAAAGGAATATCTTTACTTTTTTATCTCCCCGAAGTTAAGCTCTCTTGGAAACTCGTTCCTGGGTAATTTCCCAACATACCAAAACTGTATTTCCTTGAGTGTTCAACGGCCTAAGCCCAAATTTGCATACAAAATAACGCGGGATCGATAAACAACCCCGTTCAGGAGGGCTGAACGGAGGAGACAACGAAGTGTCTTACTTACCGTGTTTATGTAGCGTAAAACATACGTTAAATAACCGTCAGATAGTGAGGATCTAACTTAATGATCACTAATTACCATCGTTGCAACGTTCGCCAGTAATCGTTATACATTCGCGAAATTACTTTACCTAATCTTTCTAATTTACTATCTTAGTTTATCTATCAAATTTTCAACCAAATTGTCGTTATCTCGTAATAGACGCTAATTTACTTGCTTAATATTCGTTTACTACAATGATATTAAAGATAAAATCTAGAAAAGAACGCTGATGTTCATTTTAGCTGTCACGAATGCGAACAAGCGTATATGGGCCAAACTCCCAACAACACCAAATTTTAATAAGCTTTTAATGGCCGACTGTTAAATTGGATCACAAGAAAAGAAACGCCCCAGCGTTTATATAAATCTACTTCGTATCCTTTCGCATACACAAGAGAATTAACCAAGATATCTTAACTAATAGATGAGGCGTTAATGGATGATAGACAAACACAGGCACACAGAGATATGTACTCCCAAGGGCATTTCCATGAACTTAGGGTATCTGCAAAAGCAATTTTAGTCAAGTTCTAACGTTGTGTAATTCATTCTTCCTACGTCACTTTAGTGAAATCTACACCACCAAAGGTGATTTGGGAATAAAACCACTTTTCTCTGTTACTCCGAAATGTAAAAGGAAATATTTCGAATGCATAAAAAGTCGATTCGATTAGGTTTGCAACAAACCAACGAAATTGGGAAACGAAACGCCTTGCACATCTAAGATTTTTATAATCTATGGTTTAAAAAAAAAACGGCCGATTTGACATCCTTTTAAATCGCACCCAAAAGAACTTCAGAATAAAAAACCATTAATTTCTCGCCCACTTTCATATTTTATTATCAAAGCCTACAAACAAATCCTAAAACGGGCCTATAAATATTGACGACTTTAAAAGTTTCCTTATGGCTTCCCTGATGTGGCAGTAAAAATAGTTTAAATACTTCCTGATCAAAATTAAACTAGAAATAAATGGGTACTCACCTCGTCTTTTCCTTTCATAACGCACATTTTGACGTCTGGTTCGCTGGAATACCACGAGAGTCGCTGCTGTTCTCGGAGATCCGAGATACTTAAATTGTAGACTATGTTTCTGAAACAAAAAGAGAAAGTTAGTTTGGAGTTGGTTTGTATTTAAAAGGGGGTACTGGGACGGCCTCGGGTTCAAACCCCAAGGCAACTGGATTTTTTGTGCGTTTTTTTCCTTTCAAAGCAACGAATCTTTTGAATTGGATTAATCGAAACTTTATGCTTTAATTATAATTCGTCATTTTGAGACTGCATTTTTATTTTTCAGTGGCAATCTTACGATATTGGGTTCAAACCCCAATTTATAACATTTTTTCGTCCTTCTTTTTTCTCTCAAAACATCCAACGTTCATTCCTTTCGAACTTGATTAATCGAAAATTTATGCTTCATTTAAAATTCGCCATCCATTTGAGGCTTCGTTTTTATTTGTTTGTGAAGTAGTTTGGCTATAGGACGGTCTCGGGTTCAAGTCCCCCCAGACACCTGATTTTTTTTAATTTTTTGCGTGTTTTTTCTCTTTAAAAACATCTAATTTTGATACCTTTCGAAATTGATTAATCGAAACTATACATTTAATTTAATTAAAGCATCTTATTAATCCAATGGCCTCGGGTTCAAACCCAAGGCAACTTAAATTTTTTAATTTCTTTGCGTGTTTTGTTTTTCTCTGAAGACATACAATTTTCATACTTCGAGCTTGATCAAACGACAATTTATACTTCTATTAAAATTCGCATTTTTAAGGCTTCGCCTTGATTTTTTAGCGAAGTGCCTTGGAAATCGGAAAGTCTCTGATTCAAACCCCAAGACAACTAAATTTTTAAAATTTTTGTTCGTGTTTTCTCTCTCTCAAAGCATCAAATTTTCATACCTTTCGAATTTGATCAATCGAAAATTCATTTTTGGGCTGCGATTCTATATTTTTTGATCAAAACATCTTAGCAGTCCGACGCCCCAAGACTCCTTTTTTAATTAAATTATTTAAATTATGATATTTACATTAAATTACAAATTTTTAATTATTTGTTTTGACAAGGCAGCGCTTGGTGCATTAATAAATAAAAATAAAAGCTCGAAATTTTCCTGTTAAAATTCAAAAACAAAGGTCTGTTTATTCCCAAAACGTAACTTCATAAAAGCAGTAAAAACCCAGACGGTTTAATTTTAGAGAAGTGTGAAAATGAACTTGAAATTCACCACCCTGCTGAAAACGAATCACGTACTTGAGACGATACAATTTGTCTGAGTATGTCGGTGTTCGATCAGTCAAGTTTATTTCAGTGCCCGTTCTCACATCACCAATCAGTGCTATTTTAGGAACACAAAAAAATAAAACAGACTTAAAAAAAACCATCGCATAAAACCACGAAACAAAGCAGCCTGTGGAAATTAATAGTCGGAAATTACCGTAGCTTAGAGTGAAAAATATCTCGTAAGTAGTTCTATTATCCCTTGCGTTTAATCAGAAAGACCCTAATTTAGACTACTAACCGAAGAAATCCCGTCGATTCCTGTCTATATCATTCGAGTAGTGCCTAGTTTTGAGGATTCCCGTCACAAGTCGAGTTTTAAAGTCGATGTTACATTAAAATTTATACGATGAGACACGGAGAAGTGCTAAGCATCAAAACTGCACCGACATTATGACAAATTGAAGTTTGCAGTAACTGCAGTGACTATAAACGTTGGATTTATGATGATTATTTGTAACGTATTAAATCCAGACATATTGCAGACAGGTTTAACTCCTATAAACTAGCGAAATGTAAACAGAAGGCGTTCTCTTGTTTTCACAAGAAATTGTTATTCATTAAGTTAAATTGGCTTTGCTAGGGGTTTCACTATAAATATTCTTATTGTCCTCCTTGTTTTGTTTAATAAGTAGGAGAAGGAGAATTTATAGAAGCTTTCAGGGTTTTACGCTGGCAAGTCGTTTTAATTTGGAGGCTTTGCAGGATGGTGAATTTCTACTGAAACATGATTTTTCAATTAAACAAGTCCGAAAGGAAGGAAAATTGGACGGATTTAGAGAAAAAAACATGGAATAAAAATTCGGTTGCCTTGGGATTTGAACCTAAGACCGACTGATTTGCTAAAATACCTAAGCCAAAAACAAACACCCAAAATGGTGAATTTCAATTAGACTAATCACTTCGAAGGAAGGAAGGAAAATCATCAATTGACATGGAGCAGATCCTCGTGGATCAACCCTGGATTACGCCAGGCCCACCCCATGCCAATAGGGTGTGTAGGGATTTGTTATGATAGGTG
The DNA here is from genome assembly GCA_963082815.1 of Melanotus villosus. Lineage (NCBI taxonomy): Eukaryota > Metazoa > Arthropoda > Insecta > Coleoptera > Elateridae > Melanotus > Melanotus villosus. The sequence goes on along the minus strand of OY720419.1, from coordinate 4,445,008 downwards.
GGGATTTGGCACTGTATAAAGTTAACATGCCTGTGACGCCAGCCGCTAGACACCGAATGGAAGAATACGTGAAATAAAAAATTTTAAAAATTCAGCCGTCTTGGGGTTTGTCGCGACCATCTAATTTCAAAAATACTTACATAATAAGAAATAAAAACAAAGCTTGAAAGTGGCGACTTTTAATTGAGTCATAAATATTTGATTAATCGATATTAAAATAAAAGAAAATTGAACGGTTGGACTATAAAAAGGCTTAAAAAAATTTGGCGACTTGGGATTTGAACCCGAGAACGTTAGACTGCAAAGATAAAAATAAAAAGCCATGCCTGAAAGTGGCGAATTTCATCTGACACTCACATTTTCGATTAATTACGTTCAAAAGAAATGAAAACTGGACTCTTTGACAGAGATAAAACACGCAAAATATTTTTAAACGTCGAGCTGCTTTGGGATTTGAACCCGAGATCGCCGCTTAAATAAAAAATAAGGGCAAAGCATCAAAGTGGCGTATTTCTCTTGAAACATACATTTTCGATTAAGCAAGTCCAAAAACAATTGGAAGCTTTGAACGAAAAGAGCGTCCAGTAAAAGTGAAAAAAAAATCAGTTGCTTTGGGATTTGAACCCGAGATGGTTCGATTAAAGCAGAAATTCTCAAACTGGACAAAGCTTTCAGGCAACGGAGGAATTTTGAAGGCTCAAGAATGACTTTAAAGGTCTCGACAGAAATTTGACTAGATTTACAACAGTTTTGGAAAATGTCTGTAAGTAAAGTAGATACCTAAAGCTTGCAAGACAGCTTACTCATTAGACCCGCAGTTGTAGTAAAACCAAGAATTTTCAAGTTTTTCAAATTTTTTAAAAGGATAAAAGTTGCGGTAAAGCATTTGGTGGAGGCGACGAACTACTCGAGTTCTACATGAAATCGTTTCTTAGGTTTAAATTGTGTAGGATGCAAGCCTTTTGGAAACATTGACCTTTACAAGCCATGATTACTTGAATGTTCGTAGCTTTTTGATTACCTTCGTCGAGTTTCTGGCTGATACAACAGCTTTTTTTTAATTTGAAATTAATCGGCAGTCGAAATAAAGGGAAATTTGGGGAGAATCTCACAGTTTACATTTTAAACTTGAAACCTAAGGATTTTAGCCAAGATTCACGAATGGTCAAAAGGGAACTTTTCAACAACTTTAAGATAAAACAAGCAGGATAAATCTTAAGCAAGCTCGTTGCTCGTCGTTCTGATAGGGCTCGAATTCAGATGTTCCAGTAAGTATTCTCATCAAGATAAGGCCCCACCCAAGAAAATAACATTAACATATCTTTAGGACGGATTACCCCCGACTTGTTTGCGGGATGTTTCTCGATTATCTCAAACGAAAGCGATGATAGTTCGGCATAAACAAATAATAACGAGTAGGACAGCTCGTAAATGACAGCGTCTGTTTATAAATGCATGAGTGTCCGCATCAATCGAACGGTTCTATTATCATACAGATTAAAATCTCGGAAAAAATTCATGCGAGCGCATTAGAGAAGTCAACGTCGATACGTCAAGAGGGGGCATTTGAACCGGAGTAAAAATACAAAAGTATCCCCTTGTAAAAGAAGATAAGCGAGATTTCAATTTGGGAATTTGAAAGTGTCGGATTTGAATATAGCTGACGATGTCGAGGCTCGAGGATCGCCGTTTCTCATATCAGTAATCTTTGCCGTGGCCTCTGGAATCGATCTAACAAAACCCTTCCTTTTTCTGCTGACATCGAGCTTGCACGCGACAAAGGATCATAGATACTAAATCACACGGCCAACTACGATGGATGCCAGAAATCTCGACTTTTTCCAACTAAGGAGAAGAGGCCACAGGATATGACGTTCCACTTTGGTCACATCAATATCAGGAGGACGATTCAACTGAACGTAATCTAGATTTCAGTTTCACAAACAGTCGAACAAATCGTCTACTAAAATATAATGAAACAACCTTATTTTTCGATAGAAAAAAATGAACCAGAATAACTCTTGACAGGACCGGATTTAAATCTTTGAAGTCTTAGATACGATTGGGATACCCTAATAATTAGAAAAATTAGTTAAAAATTAGTAGAAAAATATTCTCCTAACATTTAAGGGTTAAAATTTAGAATCTTTTCGTTGTAATTTCCATACATTTCGTGTCCCTGCCCTCTCTTTATTTATCTATCAATGAAACTTTTTATTTCTCTCTCTCCCTCTCTCGCCTGATCTTCTGCCTTACTTACAATCTTAGTTTTGATTTTTATCACATTTCAGAATTAAGATAATCATCGCCAGATCAGGGGAAAGGACGAAGATTTGCAGTAATATTTTTGGTGGAGGCGCCGGGATGAATTCATCCTCAAGCAAATGTTTTAAATCAAAAGTCGTCTAAGGGTCACCTAAAATTCATTTTTTTGAAAGATCAAATTCTTAAAAGCTCGTCACATTTTGGCATAAACCATACGTAAGTGCAAACCTAAGAAATAATTTCGAGGGTTCAGTTGGTCTTCAGGAAACGTTCTATTTCACTTCAGCTTTTTAAGTCCTTGGAAGTTTCTGTTTTTGCACTTAAAAATCTAAGAGCCTTTTTTAAGCGCCTACTAAGAAAAAAATTTCTAAAACTGCTTGAAATCTAACCAAATTTCCTTCGAAGTCTTTAAAATCAATTTAACTAAACTACTGTTGTAGTATACAATCTGCAAAGTTTTCCTTCAACACCTAAAAACTTTGTCTAATTTGGGTATTCCTGCGGTAATCGAACGGGCTTGGGTTCAAATCCCATGGCAACTGATTTTTTTTATAACTTTTATTGCAGATTCTTTTCGTTCAAGGCATTTTTAATTTTTCTCGGACTTGTTTAAGCGAAAATTTGTTTCAAGTGAAGTTCGCCACTTTGAGGGGTTGTTTTTATTTTTTACTTATTTGAGAATTTTCGAAATCTTGGGGTCTTCTAAGGCCATTGGAAGTTTACTCTTCTCTCTAAGTTTTTCTCGCCCGGAGTATCCAAGTTTCATTTCTTTTGATCTTAGCTAATGGAAAATTTGGGTTTTGATTGAAATTCACCTTTTTCGGGCTTCGTTTTTAATTGTTATTTAAGTATTTTTGCAGTCAGAATGGTGGCGAATTCAAATACTGATATTTAAAACATTTTATTGCACGTTTCCTTTATGCAAGCTGTACAATATTCAACTCTCTGTTTTGAGACTTTTTATTACATATTTATTTAAATATATGTGCAATCTGCTCGTCTCGGGTTCACATCCCAGGCCAACTAATTTTTTAAAAAATGTTTTTTGTCCCAAACCGTCCGATCTTCATTTTCTTCGAAATTGAATAATCGTAATTTTATGGTTCGATTAAATTCGCCGTTTTCAAGTTTCGTTTTTAATTTGTACTTAAGTATTTTTGCAATCTGGCAGTCGCGGGTTCAAATCTCTTAGACAGCTGGATTTTAAAAATTTTTATTACATATTTCTTCTCTTAAAGCGCCCAATTATTCTTCCTTTCGGACTTGTTTAATCGAAAAATCAGCAGAAAGGAACGAAGATGTCCAGAAATATTTTTGGTGGAGGCGCCGGAGCGGATTATCTTAAATTCGTCCTCAAATAAACGAATCTGTTCATTATTTCAAATCAAAGGTTGTCTAAGGGTCAGCTAAAGTTTCTTTTTTGAAGGAGATTTGTAAGGTAAAAGGCCCAAGTCTTTAATAAACAATTTTATACAGAAAATGAAAATAAATATAAGCATCGGTTGGCAACATAAAGCCATGATTTCGTGGCATTTATGGTGTCATCAGGCAACATGGCAGAAGTGAGAATTTTTAGTTTTTTCTAAGTTGGGCTTGGCTCGACTAGGAAACATGCTCGGCTCAGCTTGGAAAAGATGTCAAATATTTTGGCTCGGCTCGGATACCGAGCTTCAACCTCATATTGAGTTTCGAGCCTTTATCACATTCTTTTAGCATTATACTGTGCCTTTACTGAGAAGCACGAATAAAGAAAGATAAGACAAGAGTGTGCGCCTCTCGGCCATTTAATTGAATGTCGAATATTTACCGAACTTCAAGCCTTCACCGAGTTTCGGGACCTTACCAATGAACTCCGAGCTTTACAAACAATTTAGAAAAAAAGCTCGGCTCGAATCAGTTCAACATAATACTTGACGTCCCTCAAGCCTCACGCCACACTGAGCTGAGCTCGACCTTCAAAGTTTCGTTCCCACCTCGTAGAGTCGTAGACACTGGTGGTAGGGCTGAACGAATAAATCGTTCATGCCTTGGAGCAACATTAACCTGTCGATTTTGACTGCTTGCTAGTGTTTTATGTATTTGCATCGTTCAACCGGTTGGTGTCTCCACTCCTTCAATTGTTTGTGAACTGTATTCTTTGACAAGATCGCGTACTAGTTCCAACAATTGCTGTAAGATGGCGCTAATGACAGTGAATTTTGACACCAAGAACTGTCATTAATTTTGAATGTTATCACAACTCATGGCGACACAAAGTATTTATGTTTTGCCCGTGCTTTTTACCTGATTTTCGAAAATGCTCAGAAAAACATTTGAGAAAAGAATTTATGAAAATGCTTGTGTTTGTAGCATTGCAGCAAACCGTTTGCGAAGAAATATTTAGTTCAAAGAAAAAAAATCAATTTGTTTTTAAAGCTGCAGCGTTTATATTATATTTATGTGTTTTCAATATCTTCTGCAAAAAGTGCAAAATTTATAAAAATACGTTACTTTATAATAGGTTATGATTATGAAAATATCAAATTTTATGCCGCCATCTAGCGGCAAATATCAAAACTAGTGCGCGAACTGTCAAATGATGCAGTACCTACCAAAGTTTTATATGGAAAATAGTGGGAGTAGGAACACCATATTAATAACGTCACCGTTCAACCACAGAATAAATACATATGTATCCACAATCTATCTATACTGTGGTTGATACATCTGTATTTCGACTGTGGTTCAACCACAGGGTTCAACGATGCACCTCGTAAGCAACCGATGCTGCTGCTCATCATAAATTAATATCATAATCACTTGGAAGGTAACAGGTTGGTGCTGGCGCCATCTAGCGTTAAAATTCAACACTACTTCCAGCAAAATAGTGCTCTTCAGTGCTTCGACTTATTTTAACCTTAATTTTAGTCCTGAAGTCTATTCGCCAAGCTCAAACAACGCTTACTGCGGGTAGTTTTGTATAATTTTGTAAAAACTCGATTTTCTAGCAAATACCAAAAGCCGGTCCTGTTAAAATTCCGCCGTGCCGCATCGTCGTCATCTCAAAGTCGCTGCATAGTTACATAAAGTACCGAAGTTTTTCTCATATCGCGAAGTTTGGTCAGGAGCTCAAAGGCTGACGTTATTGGGGGTGTTAGGAATGGGTGGAATACAATGAATAAAAGCCGTACTTGTGGAACTTTCTTGTTTGCGTCTTGTTTTCTTTTCCTATATAAGAAAAATGTAGACGGATACTGCGAATTCTTTTGTCATTTACATTCCCATTGTGCTAGGATGCGAGAAATATGTTAGGCGATGATATTCTTGTAATAAAAACAACACAAGAAAAAATTGTTTCATTTTTCACTACATAAGACACGCTTATTATTTAAACTTTTCAAAAATAAGAAGGTTTACACGGACGATTTAGGCTTAGTTTTTTGAATTTTTTTATTGACCAAGGAACGATAAAACTAGGTTTGACATGGAGGATCCCAAAGCGACCCAAAAATTTTGTGGTAGAAAGAACGTGAATAATTTCCAAGTTTAAACGAGCACGAGCTCTGTTAAACTAGTGAATCTAATAACGTCTCGTTGCAAAAAGTTCTTCAAGTTTGTCCTACTTACACAAGGAAATCAATTACAACACCTCTGAAGGTTTGAATTCGGTTAACTATCCATTGTTTAAACATTGCATTAATTCGGAACCCAAAATGAGAACTCTTGGCGTTATTTTAAGTCAGCCAGGAATAAAACTGCTTGTTTAGGCTCTTTAGATTTATGAAAAGGATAGGGTGTAGAAACTAAGGGCTTCAAATTAACCAAAATATTTAAATTATCATCAAATAAAATTAATCAAGAAAAGAATAATTCAGGTTTTAATTAATTCACCCAGGAATTTGTCCCCGAAAACTAAAATTAATTTTAAAATGCAATTAAACCGTACTGAACTACTCTAAAAAAACAAATTTGAAAACATGCCTATTGAATAACCAACATTACAATAATATCAGATGACGTGCATATTAAAACTAAAATTAAATTATTTTCATTATAATGAAACACGAGCGCTTTGTTTGATTTTAATTAAACAATTTCCAATCCATTTGCAATGTAGTTTTTGGTTATCGTTTGAACCTATATAATTACGATTTAAATGCTGAATTTAGGGCGAAATCAACACGATTTGGTCCTTGGAGGCGACTAAACAAATTAAGTGGAATCTGTTTTTTGGGCTTGGGCATTATTAACTTACTCGGTTATCGAAAGAAATTCGATGATTTCGTTAAATGAACGAGTAGTTTTGCTAAAAATTAGTGGAGTTAATCCATTTCTAGCTGTGATTCAAGTAGGCGACGTTGAACTCATCGAAATGTTAGATGAAAACAGATAAAGTGCACAACAAGGAAAAGAGATATGATAGTAAAAACCATTCCAGAAGATCTGAATCCGCACCCGAAAAAAGTTATGTGTTTTTCCTCTTTTCCCTTATTTTCCCTTTTTATCCAAGGGCGTAGAAGTGGGACCAAAACAGACACAACGAACATCCCTTGAGGCAACTTAGTGCCGCCATTAAGCTCGCCCCCAAACCGAAAACTGCATTCAATTTTTGCAAGGTTTTCATCTTTAGCTTGTGCAACAGCGCATCAAAAACCAACAGAATTATAAAGAATTTAACGTTGATCAAAAAGAATAAGAGTTTTAGTTGGCACAGCCATTAGGCAGGTGAGATTATCCCATTCGAAATGGCGACCATTAGGGGATTCTCAAGTGCACTCCCGTAATTGCAACATCTTCCCCTGTCTCCAAAAGCCCCAATGCCTTCCAGGCTCGATGGATAAATCAATACACTTGACTCATGAAAACACGTTCGTTTGCGACAAAATGAAGCCTTTTTTGCCGTTTCTGTCAGATAAGGGCCATAAATATGGCGAACATTTTTTGCCACCCCCGATACCAACCGCGGAAAAACTCTATTTTTAGTTATGTAAATTTTTACAGGCCTACATAAATCCCTCTCTCTATTACGAATCTGAACATTAAATAATTTAAAAAAAATTAAAACCACCCCTAACTGTAGATTGTACGTGGTTTAAGGGAATGTTGCACACGAAATGAAGGATTCATTAGTAAGAAATAAATGGGTGTTGACGCGCTAATTACCCAAATTTTAGTACGCCACGAATTAAGGGTCGTCCTAACAAAAAGTGGAGACACTCGAAAACGTCGAAAATGGGCGTGAAAAGCGTTAGGTTCCCGAGGGTATTCGGTAAATATTAAACAGAACTACATCTTGAACTTTTGGTTGCCAGGGGAAGTGCACTCACATTTTCGCTACACCGGCTGGGGAACTCCGGAATGGTGCTCAATGGTCATTTGTCACGCACTTGACCACCCCATGTTTGAACAAGCTGAATTTCCTGGACCACGCTTATTCTACGTCCATTTTAAACAAACCTTTTCCACTACCCCCCTTTAGGAAATAAGGCAACCGAGTTTCGTTTTCTCAAACACTTAAAATGAAATACTTCAGATTTATTGAAAAATGTTTGAACCGTGAAATAAGCTCTCTCTTCGCATCGACCTAAAAATAACAAAAAAAGGGAAAACTCCCGGCGGATAACTTTTTTATCGAGTGGTTTCTTACATTAAACTTCAATCAAGGTAAACATTTATTCAGAAAATTAAATAAAGCCAGATATACCTCATGAAATATCGATACAGAAAAAAACTTGGGGCGAAACTTAGGGAATTAATATTAAACTAGAATTACACCCACAAAGTTTATTTACAAACAGTTTGGATTCCTTTCAAAAATAAAAACCGAAATCTTAACGTTTATTTACTCCAACAACTCATTAAAAGTTTAAATTACTAGAAAGCTGTTAACTTAATACGACTAAGTTTGTACTGAATTGATATTATTTCAGAAACTAGCCACCCATGTAAGAAGTAAAGCAGTATATACCACTTTTTTCTTTCAAGAAAATTTCATTGAATCCAGAAAAATTCTAATTTCAGGAGGATGAAAAAATTGGGGAAGACAACACTTCAATTAACCTAAGAAATAAAAAGAGTTACTAAATGTTTTAGATTCTTACATTGACGAGGTAAAAAGTTCCACAATTTCCTATATAAATATGTATAAAAAAAATTTCAAAAAATTGCCAGGACTCTAGAATTTCAGGAAATCCAGCATAACAAGAAAATGAGTTTCACATTCGTCTAACGACCTGAACCATTTATTTTCACAAAATCTTCAACCATTTGAATATTCTTAAATTCGTCGGTGAAACATAAAAACCTTAATTTCAGGAAGTTATAATTTTTCAGTAACTATAGGCAGCGGGCACTTGAATTAATCCACAAATGTTGTGATTGACCATAGCTATAAAAACATTAATCATAAATCACTTTTCAGCATTAAGCTTTCAGGAAGATTTTTATACAGGAATGAATTTCAGATTCGTATGACACCTCGTAGCCTTTTGTATACGAAAAATTTCAATTTTGGTATGCTAGTCTTCAGTGCTTGAAAATTGTTAAATCTCGGAAAAGGGATACTTTCTCTAAAGCCTAGTTGTTGGCTAGTTAATAGCATTTGATTCGTTAAAGAGTAAAAAAATACGCCGAACAGTTCATTTCAATGAAAAACATAAGATTGCTTGGACATTCTTAAGTTTCAGGATAATTATTTTACAGAAAAGTTTACTTTTAAAACACTGTAACTTTCAGAAGTTTTTGATGATGATGATGATGATGATGACACCCTATATATTTTTAAATATTCTTATTCTACCGTCAATTACCTATCCTGTAGTGTTTCGCTTTTGCAATTAGAATCAGTGGTTGCAGAGCTATTCAACTCTTTAGGAAAAATATGATGTATGCAGATCCACCGAATAAAATCTGCACCGTCCACATTTTGACAGATTAATTACAAAATTTTTGTCAAACGTTTGTCGAGACCATCTACTGTCATCCAAAAAATTAAAAGTTAAATTGCGTTGTACAGGGTGTTTGCTACGGTGGTACAATTACTTAAAATTTGGATTGCCCATAATTCAATTTTTTTAAATGGAACACTGTATTTTTTGAATGATTCAGATAGAGAATTAAATTCCCTTTCGATTTTATATTGGGTTTCCTATACCTAAAGTTGATACTTTTTGAAATGATTGCAGTTTTAAGAAAGTTGGCCAGTAATTAGAGTTTGATTGGTTAAATTGTAAAAAGTACGCCCAATAAGTTCATTTTCATGAAAAATATTATTTATTTTACAGAAAAATATTTTCAAGAGGCGCATAAAACTTTTTACTTTTAAAAAACTTTAACTTTCAGAAGTTTCACCTTTTACTGAATGCCAATTTGGCCACATAATTAACTATTACATGAAAGATACGTCGGGAAATTTGTGAGTTAACAAGAAAAAAAGAGAAACAGTCATTGCGGCCGCACGACGCTTACAATGTAACAAATATCTCACGACGGTGGTTAAAGGTTAGTTTCAGGTTTTAAATTAAAGTGAATAACAAACAATTTCAGACATTAGTAAAGAAATCACAGTTAAAAAGTAACTGAAAATTGATCATGTTCAGCCTGAAAATCTACAAACAACAAATTATATGAAAGCATTATAACTGAAAATTTCAGATTTGAAAGGGTTTTACGCTAAAAAAGTAAGTAGTACAATAAAATAAAAGCTGAAAAGTGGAAATTTTAGACGTAACAAATTTTAGTTATAGTTTCACGTAGAATAAATTAATGCAAAATATTTCAAGTTTAAGTTAGAAAAATAAGAGCTATAAAACAGCTTGAAATTGATGATTTTCATGCTGAAAATTAAAAATACCACAAAGCAATCCTTTGGCAGTAATTAAAACTTCGACATTTTACATTTCAGATTCATGTTTTACATTTTAACTCAAGGTTTGCTGCTAATTTTTAACATTTCTAAGTTTAAAATTAAGAAAGTAATTTTTACTAGAAGACTTTTACTATCTTTTTATACTAATCTTTAGTCTTTAAACCTAAAACTAGAATTATACAACGTATTTGCAGTAATTAAAACTTCGAAATAGAAAATTGCAGTTTCAGATTTCAACTAAAAAATATAACAAAAAAAAAAATAAAGAGCGCACTGTAATATAAAAGTTCAAAATTTCCCCATTTTTCGTATGAAAACCTAAAATATAAAGAAAGATTGATTACTTTGGCGGTAACTACAACCTCAAAATTGACAATTTCAGGCTGACCTTCACATTCTAACTGCAGCCAAAATTTTCAAGTTAAAGTTTCAAATAAAATAACGAAGTGCTGCAAAATGAAAGCTAAAAACTGACAATCTTCAGTCTGAAAATCTACAAGCAAAACATGTTTCGACAGTCAATAAAACTTTAAACATTTCAGTTTCGGTTTCAGGCCTTAAACGAAAGTTCTATAACTAAAGTTTCAGGGTTTTAATTTAAAAAAAGTAAAAATCAAAACTTCACCAATGAATCTTTCAGATTCAGGTTCAGGTTTTTAATTAAACTGTATAATATAAATTCAGTACTGTAAAAGCATAAATTAATTTTTCAGTATACCTCTCTGAAAACAGTTGCTTTCCTAACGGTTTATAGGTTGCGAAAGGGCATCTTTCCCGGTCTATTGCACCTCCATCTGTCAAATAAACACTCGATAAACAATTCCAAACAAGCGTTGCTATGGAAATCTCAAAAGCATTCTAAATGGTGTTTGCTATGAGTAACAACGCATATTTTAATTTACGTGTTCTATCGCCGTTTTTCAGAGGTATAATGAAAAATATTGTTCATTACACGGCAGAAACTGCTTTTCCCGTTCTTGTTTCTTGCCATCTTTCTTGCCTTGTTTCTCGCCTCCTAATGAAATATACTATTTAGCCTGAAACCCCAAATCGTCTTTAGCAAAAAAAGTTTTTCGGGTTCTAATCTATTAGAATATGAGCTGTAAAATGAGAGGTGCAAATTGATGATTTTTATGCTGAAAATCTAAAATAGAACCAAGCACTACTTCGACAATAATTTAAGCCTGAACATTCAATATTGCAAGTTCAGGTTTTAGGTTTTAGTTCACTAAAACCTAAAGGATCCCAATTTCAGAATGATTCGATTTTTTGTAACTTAGGAAGAATACTTCTCAATTGATTTAAAATCTCCTGAAAAGTTAGTCAGTAATTAGCGCTTGATTCTGGAAACATTAAAAAAAAATGTCAAGAGGCGTATAAAACCTTTTATTTTTAAAAAACTGTAACTTTTAAAAGTGTTAGAAAAATCTTTGATTTTAGGATATAGGAATCCTTTACTTAAACCTAAAGGATCCCAATTTCAGGAAGTTTCAATTTTTGGTAACTTAGGAAGAATGCATCTCAATTAATTTAAAAACCTTCTGAAATGTTGGCCAGTAGTTAGCGAAAAAAGGACGCCCAAAAATACATTTTCTTGAAAAATATTTTATTGCTTGAAAATTCTTAAGTTTCAGGAAGATTATTTTACAGAAAAATGTTTTCAAAAGGCATATAAAACCTCTTATTTATCTCTAAAAAAACCGTAACTTTCAAAAGCTTCCCCTTTTACTGTTTCAAAAACCTTTAATTTCAGGAATTTCACTGAAACATAAATACTCCTAATTTCGGGAAGTTTTAATGTTTCGTAAATTAGGATGAATACATCTCAATTAATTTAAAAATCTCCTGAAAAGTTAGCGAGGAATTAGTGTCTGACTTGTTAAAGAGAACAAAATACGCCCGACAAGTTTTCATAAAACAATTCTATTGCTTGAAACTTCGTAAATTTCAGAAAAAGAAAATTATTATCAAAGCCAGAAAACTCCTAATTTTCAGTTGAGGTTTTTTTTATGTGACGTGATGAGGTTAAACATGTTTGTGGTTAAATAAATCTAGCAATCACCCAACAAAAGAAGGTGTATGAAAAATTCTGAATATTCATTTGCCCCATGAAAAGCCTGGAAGCTCAGGAATGAATTGAAGCAACTTAAGCACCGGACTCGTCCTTAACTGTTTCAAAATTTATGTTTGTTTAAAGGGACGAATTTGCAAGAAGTTTTGTTGTATGTTCTGTTATTTTAGTTTTTCATGAAAAACCTGAAATGCAATCGATTTAATAAAGTTTCTAAGCAGAATACTCGTCTACAATTGTTTAATTTTTTTAAATTTGCATGGAAAATGTTTATTATCTATTCTGATCTGATGGTTCAATAGATGAGCTTTTCCTGAATATTCTGAAAAACAATTCTGAAGAGTATTCAATTTTATTACTAGTACTTTAGTAACCGAGATGGCGAGCAGTACAGACGTGGCTCACTCAAGTTCGGAATTATGTGGTGTATGTAATAATAAAACGGTCTATAAACGTGTACAGTGTGTAATCTGTAATTGTTACTATCATAACTCGTGTGTATCAAAGTTGAAGAAATTTGAAAACACGGAAAATAATAGCTTAATTATCTGCTGTGAAAAGGATATGATGGAACTCGAACTCACAGCAGATCAGGACAATAGTGCCGAAAAAGGTACTGTAAGTAATACTAAATTACTAAAATCAATTATTTCTGGGAAAAACGCATTAATTCGTGAGCTATACGACAATAGTAATTTGTATAACAAGTGTTGAAAGTACAGTTTTGCAGAACGAAAATGAAGGTTGCAGCCTGAGACGAAGTCGAAGGCTGCATTCATTTGAGTTTTGCAAAACACTTTCAACAAGTGTTATTACACACTATTTTTTCTACTCCTACAGAAGAAAGACATTTAATTCACTATTTAATATTTTAAAACAAATTTTATAATTTTTGTGGAATATTAAGTATGCTCATGAAAACTATGGAAATAAGTCCGTTGCTATGAAAATAAACATATCACAAATATAAACAAACCATACAGTTAACCGGCGCCATTTTGAAAGTGTGTTGCAAAGTACTTTGCAACACACTTTTGGATTTTGTCGCACAGTTTCGACAAACAATTGCTTTCAGCATTAAAAATCATGTGGAAAGATCAACTTTCAATAGTAGGAGTAGAAAAAATAGATTTGTTAAAGTACAAAATTGACCAACTCGAATCAGACAAAGTTAAAACCGATCGTGACAGCAGTACAAAAAGCTTGGGGCAAAATTCAAAACCTATAAGAAATATGGCCTCAAATGTAGTCAATAAAATTCCTGCAAATGAATCTAAAACCAGGAAAACGAATATACAAGTGCCACAAAAAGCAGTTAATACTGCCTGTGAGATTGCTACCGCTCATAGTATTATGAACAAAGTCATTCAAATGAGTAATCAGGATCCTGTTGATGCTGAGACAGCCAAAAATAAAGAATCTACAATTCAAAAGGACAATGCCGCTTGGCGTACTATAAGTAAAAAAAGAAGTACCCGCAAGTCTATTATAGGTAGTAGTGAAAATAGTGGTTTAAAAACTGTACCAAAAAAAGCGTCGATATTTGTTTCACGGCTGATTCCTGCTACCACAAAGGATGAAGTGCTAAACTTTCTAAAGCAGGACTTTCCAGAAGCCAAATGCGAAATAATCACAGCGAGGCATCCCAGTGTATACGCCTCTTTTAAAATCACTATTGACGACGGTAACTTAAACCAAATAATGAAATCGGAGTACTGGCCCGCAGGTACATACATATCGAAATTTTTTCAGACACGTGTGCCCAAAGCACCGATATTTTAGCCGTTTCTGACTTAAGCGTTAAATACAAAGAGAACGCAGGACGTGACAAATTATTTAGTTTGAACATTTATCATACTAATATTCAGTGTTTATCTAATAAAATAAACGAACTTAATCTATTTTTAGATAAATATGGTTTTGATGTAATCTGTATATCTGAGCATTGGCTCAACGAAATTCATATGCAAACGATTAATCTAGACAATTATAACCTTGGTAGTTATTATTCCAGGGATACTCACAAACACGGAGGGGTCACTATATATGTACGTAATGATATTTCTTTTAAACCTGTATGTGTGAAATCTTATTGTTGTGACTTGCATTCAGAATTTTGTGCAGTTGAATTAACGAAACATAAATTGTTGGTAATTACACTGTACAGGACTCCCTTAGGCAATATTAATAAGTTTATTCAAAACTTAGAGGGATTGCTAAGTTGGTGCTACCACAGATATAACAAAATTATAATCTTAGGCGATTTTAATATAAACTTTCTCAAAAATTGTGAAAACAAAAAAATGTTACTAAATCTTACGATGTCATTTGGGCTTGATGCAGTGATTTCTGAGCCGACTAGAAAAAATAATTGTATCGATAATATTATAACAAATTTATCCGCAGACGAGATAACTGCATCTGGCACATTGGACAGTTGTCTATCGGATCATACTGGTCAATACATTTCCATAATAAAGAAGGCTGATATAGCTAAGCCAATTAGATGCCGTAGAATTATTAACAATAACGGTTTGTATAGTTTCAGACAGTTTCTAAATGAAATCGACTGGGAGCGTATATACAACTCGCACACGAATAAGAATTTGCATGCTCGTGCCCAATATCTAACAGACGCATTGAATTCAATTGCAAATAAATGTTTCACGGTAAGAAAAACTGTAGTTGGAAGTAAGCCACCTGTGTCTTGGTTTAATGATAACCTCAGACAAATAAGAGATATGATGACAGCAGCAAAGATAAAAGCAGATGTAACTAAAGAACCTACTGCTTCAAATGTATATAAAGTAATTCGGAGTTATTACAGGGCAGCTTTGACTAAAACTAAAAAAGAAGCATACAATAATTATATTTACAATTCTCAGAATAAATCAAAAAATTGCTGGAACTTAATAAATTATGAAAGGAAAAAATCAAACTCAAATTTAAATAATATAACACTATCACATAACGAACTAAATGAATATTTTGCTCAAATAGGCAAAAAAATAATTGATTCGATACCCAATGCCATTAATATAGTAGACCGGAATAGAAATGGTGTAATTCCGCCAATAAATTCATTTTTCCTAGAGCCAGTAACCCTTGAGGAACTTTCTACCGTAACTAGTCGCCTCTCAAAATCAAATAGCTCCGACTACAGTAACCTTAATAGTAAAATTATTAACGCGTCGGTGGACATTATAGGACCATACTTAACGGCTCTCATAAATGACTGCTTTACCATGGGCATTTTTCCAGATGCATTCAAAATTAGTAGGGTAGTACCTATTTACAAAAAAGGTGACAGTGATGATGCTGGTAACTACCGTCCCATTTCCATTATACCTACTTTAGGTAAAATCATAGAAATTTTAATCAAAAACCGGTTGATACGGTATATCAATGACAATAATATCTTTAGTGAAGCACAATTTGGTTTTAGGGAAAAATTATCAACTGAAACTGCGGTTAGTAGTTGCTTAGAAATCATCACAAAAAAACTTGAAGCATGTGAATACACTGCAGCTGTAATGTATGATCTAACCAAAGCTTTTGACTGTGTTGAACACGATAGGCTCCTGGTTAAGCTTGAACAATATGGTATTAGAGGGTTACCATTAATGCTCCTCAAATCGTATTTATGTAACAGAATGCAGTGTGTCTACTTCAATGACGTATCTTCCGACTTAAAACCCATGTCATGCGGAATACCGCAGGGGTCGGTATTGGGCCCCGTATTGTTTGTTTTGTATGTGAATGATTTGCAGAGTGCTCTGTTGCCTAATATGTGTATACAATATGCAGATGACACAACAATCATGTGTTCTAGTAGTAACTTAGATAGGTTAGCTTACGAAATCCATATTATCGACGAACAGATGAATCAGTGGCTTAACACTAACAAACTAAAATGTAATCCGTTAAAAACTCAAACAATAATTTTCTCAACCAACTTTTTAGTTACTAAGGGAAGTTCAGCACGTCTACTTGGCATCACTTTAGACGATAGACTTAACTGGCATGGACATATTGACCAGCTAAGTAAGAAACTATCCTCTACCATATATTTAATGAGAAATCTGAGGTTGACGCTCGACGATAAAAGTTTGATATTGTGTTATTTCGCTTTAATGCACTCGTTAATCAGTTATGGGATTACATTATGGGGGAGGTCACCTTATGCTCTAAAAATATTTAGACAACAAAAACAAGCCGTTAGGATTATCGCTAGGGCCCACCCTAGAGAACACTGTCGACCAATCTTTAAAGAGCTTGGCATTATGCCTCTACCGTCACTTTATATTTACAACGAATTGCTAAATATACATAAAAACCTTTTTAAATATGAACTATGTGGCAATACTTACAACTACAGTACTCGACAAGAAAAACTAATTCGCGTTCCCAGGTACAAATTTAGCATGTGCCGCAACAACTCACCTAACCTGGACCTATACAATAAATTACCGATTAATATGAAAAATCTACCTTTTATATCTTTTAAAAACTCGGTTAAAACTTATATTTTATTCAACTGCTATTATAGCGTGAGCGAGTATATGCTTACCCCTAATGGACAATAGACAAGAGTAATTTATGAATGCTGTTTGTACATTTTTTGTTATTTTGTATTTTATAGTTTTAATGTTTTCTTATAACTATTATACAATCTCTTATTATAGGTATATATGTTGACAAGCTGTAAACTGGTAAAGTTATGGTAATAAAGCAATTATTATTATTATTATTATTATTATTATTATTATTATTATTATTATTATTAAGCATCCTAAGCAGCATACTCGTCTTCAACTATTTTTAAAAAATCTCCTAAAATTTCAGCAAATAACCTCAATGAAAAACTTTCCTGAAAACTTGAAAAAGTAACCTAATTGTAGGATCTTTCCGAACCCATTACTTCAGCAGGTAAAATGCCGTAAAGAGAGAAAATTAGTCTAAAAATCGCCCATAAAAATTTAATTAGAACTCCAACAGGAACTTTTTAAAAAGATGGCAAGGATTTCCAAATTAAAAAACTAGCGAAACAAAACTTTTCAAACTTATTAAACTTGCATGATCTTCCCCCGGAATAGTGTGGTTTGTTAGAAACGAAAAACTACCATCAAAAACGTGACATGTGTATAAAGCGCTAACTTTTTATATAAAGATAGAAGGGATAAGATGGGAACAATTTTTGTCCTGATTGTACGTTAAGAAGCCTAACTCCTGTCCGGAATGATCCTTTTTCCAGACTGAAAATGCACCCGAAACGAAAACCATCTTGCTGCAGATTGCAATTTCCAGTCTAGAAGTTTACTTCAGTTCGAGCAGATAACATTCATTGTTTCTTCGGACTGAATGTTACAAAACGATACGTTTCATTGCCCTAGAAGTTCGTTCGAGATACTCGTAGGCGCCTACTAATGTTTTGTTTTTGAAATATACAACTTTGAGACAATGAGAAATTGAGGATTGACAATAACCCTCAAAACCTCTCATTTTAAATAAGCAAGCAAAATACTAACAACATCCTTAAAGGTGTTATTTGAACGTGCCAATTCCACTAAAGAAGGCTAAAAACTAAAAAGTAATCCCATCCAAAGCAACTAATAACAAAGAATTCAGAACAAGTAAATTAATGGAGTATCCTAGACATCAATGTCTGGAGTTGAAATTTAATCTTTTCAGTATAATTCAAATAAAAAGAAAGATCGGTGGATTAAAGATTGCTTTCCACTGACAAAGTAGGATATTTTAATAGTTAACGAACTTCCTCGCAGTGTTCGAGGAAATTAGTTGAATCATTCTGTTCCTGATTAAGGCTAAAGTTCCTATTTAAATTGAGTTATTTCATTTCATCAAACTTTTGCAAACATTTCTTAATAATTCCTAATCTATTTTTACGTTAAGACCTCGATTTAGGTTGCTGTAATGTGATGGAAACGAACATATTTTATTGAAAGAGAAAGCTGAATCAGGTATTGTGAGTCGAGTACAAAAGCCGAAGTTTGAACAGTCAGGAAAAATGAATAACAGATGACCACGTACGGTATTTGAACGGTTATCACCGAGAAGACGTGCAGATCACGTCGATTATGGAACAAAAGCATACGAAAAGCAATGGAACCTCATCATTTACACCACGAGAATTGAGAAAATGCCAGCCAATTCTACAAAAATCCCTCGAGGAACATTTTCACTCTAGTTTCCGTATTTTTTTTTTATTTCGTACAGTATTTTATTTCGGATGAAATTTTAATTTCAAATGTTTATTAAAGACTGTAGGGATTTTAATCCGTCGACTATTTGCTTTGTAGGGCATTGGATTACAGTTGGGAGTGGGAGTTCCTTTTGTGAAAGACATAACTGTATTGATTATTTCACATTGAATCGTATAATTGAAAAAAACTGTCTTAAACGTGGAGTTTTGTAACTTGAAGGACCTTTACTTTGTAGGAAAGTTTCTTGATAACAAAATATTTAAAGATTTTTAAGTTGTAACGTAACTTATCGTTATTTTCGTCAAATTTATTTGTATTAAAAGTTAATTCAACGAGAGCTCAATTTAAAACATTTGTTAGAAACTGCAGGGATTTTAATCCGTGGGATGTTGTCATTGTAGGCCATTCAGTTTTGTATCGTTTTTGTAGAAGACTTAATTATAACTGCATCTGCTACATAATTGCATTTACAATTTAATAATATTATGTTTAAAATCTCAATTTTTGAGAATTTTAGAGCACTTGCTTTGTAGGGAATCTGATTAAGGTATTACTATTGCTGCTTGTGACTCATATTTAAGGCGGTTCAAACTGTAATTTGTACGACATTTCATCGACGTTTTTCCCTAAAACTTTCATATACTTAAATTTGTGGATTTTAACTTTAAGTATTTATTAAAAGATTATAGGGATTTTAATCTGTCGAATATATGCCTGGTAGAATAATTGATAACCTGTGGATTCACTTCTTGAACGATTTAATTGCATTTATTATTCAATTATAGTTACAATTTTAATTGACAGTTTGACAGATTAAAAGTAGGATTGTGACTTGTAGGACTCTTGCTTTGTATGAAATTTGATTAAGATTTCTTGATAACAAAATTTTTAAGTTGTTTAACAATGCCTTTATAAGATATTTCGTTGCTCTTCCCATAATATGCTTTTTACTAAAAGTTTGTATTTATTACAAAAAATTGTAGGGATTTTACTCTATCGGGTATTTGCGTTGTAGTTCAGTTTTTTTGGTCCTTTTTGTGGAGAGACCACGGAGAGACTTAATCCTAATTGTATTTGTTACAGTATAATTTAATAGACTGTCTAAAAGCCAGATTTTTGTCAATTATAGAACACTTGCTTTGTAGAGAATCTGATGGCAGTTTCCTACTGCTACTTATAACTCATGTATAAGGAGTTTTACATCATTTGTACTATATTTCATCGATTTTGTCCTAAAACTTTCTTCAGATCAGTTTAAGAGAATTTTAATCTAAAATGTTTATTAAAAAAACTGTAGGGACTTTAAGTTGTCGAATATAGGCATTGTAGGATATTTGATGACTTGTAGATCTACTTTATGTAAGATTGAATTGTATTCATTACTCGATCATACGTGGTTATTTAATTCATAATTTGAATACTGTCTAAAAATCAAATTTTAGTGACTTGTCGGACTCTTACTTTGTAGGAAACTTGCCTATGTTTTCCTACAGCTGGTGGTAACTCAATATTTAAAAATTTCGGAGTAGTCGAACAATGCTTTTTTCGAACACTCGACTGATTTGTTTGATCACTAAAATTAGTTAAAAATATTGAAGTATCAAGGAAGCTATAAAATATCTGAAATTTTGTTAAAAAAGCTACAGGTTTAAACATTTAAGTACATCAAAAGTTCGACACGTTCAAATGCTATACATTTTAATTGACAAACTATATTACATTCAGTGTTTTGTATTTAATTACTGAGAATTAATTGAAGGCGTGTTTTGATGGGCACGTTTTAATTTCGTACCTTTTATGTGATTATCTTCGACTGAAGCAAACGTTCGACAAGTATTTAATCAGTTACGCCACGTGGGGGTTTGCTGCGAGGGGCATTATATAAAAATTCTGATTCAACTAACGTAACATATATTGTCCGAACTTTGATTAACTTTTACAAAATATTTTACAGGTATAAGTTCCAAGGACGCACGAACATCAAAGTTAATAAAATAAAGCAAAAGATTTGATCCAAACTATTAGCAAGTCTTACTATGAATTGAATTACATTTAATTAAATACAGAAAAATAGACTTACATAAAAATAGTAGGAAACATCACTAGTACGAAAGACCTGACTTCTTTTAAGACATGGTTATCCGATGACTACACCAATCATAGCGAGGTCTTCTGAGCAATTCCTTATATAACAAGTCAACTCCCACATACTACACAGCTGACTCGAGTGTCAGCTTTCATATTCACGGTCATCCACGTGCATCTCGGCCGAGTAGTGACCCTAGATAACACGTCATATCGCAATGCATAACACCGCTTTATTACAATATGTTCGACTGAATGAAAATGCTACAGGTTCAAGTGTCATACTTCTTAGTCATTTGTACAACAGTCCGTTTCAAATACAACTTGCTCCCCCTAAACTAATTTAAAAAAAAATATTAGGTTCGGTTACAAAGAAGTTGCAAGAATAACTTGTAAGAAGTTATGTCTTCATTAATTCGATAGGAGCATAACTTCAACACGTTTATTAGTCATACTTTCATATCTGCCTAAGCAACATCGCAAGTTTTAGAGAAAATTTGCTTATATTTGCTATGTGCTTGCTGAAAATTATCTTTAGAGTTAACGGTCAGAAGTACCTTTGTAACTTGTACGCTTATAGATTCGACTAAAGCGAAGGCCCTACATATTTAAATGTCATACTTCTTAGTGCCTCTATACTTTACAGCACGTTTTTATGTACAAAATCGACTTTCAAAGCATTTCATGCATCACATAAGTTTAAAAATAATAAACATAATTTGGAATTTGGAGTTACCTTCAAATATTCGACAGTAGTACAACTTCAACAGTTCATTTGTCATACTTTTATATATGCTCAAGCACCACAATTTTCAGAAAAAAATCGGATATTTTTGATACTTGCGTATTGAACATCATCTTTAGAAATAAATGGTAAAAATATGTTTACCTTTGTAGCCTGCATGCTTATATATTCGACTAAAGCAAAAGCCCTACATAGTCAAATGCCATAATTCTTAGTCGCTCTATTCTCTTGAACACGTTCGGCTCTACAAAGTACTTCATGTATTATGGAAGTTTAAAACTAGGTAATACACATAGTTTGGAATTTCTTGTTACATACAGATATTCGATAGTAGCACAACTTCGACGCTAGCAGCGTCCCGATTTTCATATATTTTCCCACACAAAAAATTAATTTGGAATTACTTTTACGTCACTGTTACTGTTAAGGCGAAATTTAATATTTCTATGTTCATATATTCGATTAATTCGTTAGTCCTACAACTTCAAAAGTTACACTGCTTCAAGTTGTTAACCCAAATCCGTACGCCACATTTGTAAATATAAAGTTTAAAAATATAACCATCAACATAATTCGTGGAAATACACGAGAACTCCATTTCGTCCAAGATAAACAATTTAAATTTATCCTTATTGGTTTTCTCTTCAGTTTGCCATTATTATATTTTCGTTTTTATAAGAAATTCATGTAGGTAAACAATATGTAGATTTACAAATATTTACCCGGTTAAAATTCATACGGGAATAAATTGTTTTTAAAAGAAGCACTCCGAAAACAAATTTATTTTCATGTTCGGAAACATATGTTGGTTCGATTTTGAAATTGAAATTTCTCTAAAAATTGGATTTAGTTCATAACAAGTTCGTTTGGATTTTATTTATTTCATTTGTTATACATTTGGTTAGACCAGTGACTTACTGTAAGTGTTCTGCATATCCAAGAGGTGAATAAGGTATATTTGCGTAAAGCGGATGAGCCACAATATCCTGAAACCCCCCTTTGAAACGATTTAACGGTCGTTAATGAACGAGGCTGATGAAGTGCCGTGCCGTAATTTGTTTTTACGCTTTAAGCCGAAATAAGTACCTACTAAGTTGCCTGCAACTTATTTTTCTTTAATTTTTTTCCGCATTGTACTTAACGACTGACATTTCTAAAGTGCTCCTGAAAAGAAAGGATAAAGCCTAAAACGGCAAAGTAAATTAATAAAAATTTCCTTGGCCTACTTTCGTTATTGTTTTATAAGTAAAAAGACCTGTAAATGTAGTCGTCTTATTACGTTTTGCTGCATTAATTTTCTCGAAAGCTTGTGTCTGGTTTTAGGTCTTCTAATTAAGAGAAATTTGTTAAGGCTGCACATATATACGCGTTCTTGGCGAGTTATTTAAATTGTAACACGCTAACTTTACAAATAAAGTTAGTAATTAGATGTTGGGATAGGATTCGTTTTAAAGGTTGCAGTCACTAATTAGTCTTTTATATGGATTTTAAATGGCCGAGTAGTTAAAATTGCACCGTAAATTATATAAAAGAGAAATACTCTTTCGTTATTTTTATGTTTTACAGGGTAAATGCGGTAAATAAACTAAACTAATTGGGTTACCATAGTATTAAAAGTCTGCAATAATGTAAAGTTTGCTAGTCCGGGACATAAATTGGACCCGCGCTCACAATGTAAATGAGATAGAAGTGTTCATTATCAAATAGTCTGGCTGTAATGCGATATCCGCTCCCAATGAGACCGTCCCCGCTGTAAAATGTGAATTACATTGGGACCGATAAAAATTAAATAAATATATTGCTGGTGTTCCGATTGTTGCTCTGCACTTCACGACCGGAATATAAATATAAAAGTATTATTCGGTTTTATATTACTAAGTAATTTCGTGATAGCGAAGAAGTTTATAAAACGACCTCACTATTACGGAAGGAAAAGACAGACGGACAGACGTGTAATTATGTGTGCCTAGTAGGACGATATAAAGCCTTGCTTTTCTTTTATTGGTCTTTGCATGCAGTCAGAGTAGACGTCAACGCGAATTTCTTGCACATCTGACGGACGTGGACGCTTCCTGCATCCCTAAACCCCAAAGCCGAGATATAGCGATGTAGTGAAAAAAAAACCTTAAATGCTTTTGATGTTACACAACGTTTCTTTAATCGATGCGATGTTAAAGGTGCAACAGACTGTGCTTACTTCTTCTGTTTACGAAACGAATCGTCCGTTATGAATTTTAAAAGGGGCGGATATGAAAAACCGGCTCGACTTTTATTATGTTTTAAAGAAATTTCAATATCCTGAAATACTGAAAAAATTAGAATCGAAAAGGTATGCGCGGCGCGATCTGTGCGTTTTCGGCTTTGGATATTTGAAACAAGCGAGTGGAGTTTTTCAATTAAGTACGTTATTTACGAAGGAAAAATGAAACAACTAAAATTGATTTCATACAAGGCAGAAGTTCGAAAACTGTAGAAAATTTAATCTGTCGGGCGTTTGCATTGTAAGCCATTTAGTACTTTTAACCTTTTTATAGAAGGTTTAATCCTAAGTGTATTTGCTATTTTTTTATAATAGTATAGTTTAATTAATAAACTGTCTAAAAGCTCGATTTTTGTAACTTGTCGGACTTTTAGTTTTGTAGAGAATTTGATCACACTTTTCCTATACAGTTTGAAAAATTCTATAAAGTAGAAGTAAGCAAAACTTCCAGAAATTAAAACCTCCAACTATTTAAATGATCTACAACTAAAAGTCCAAAAAGGGGCATATCAAACTGTCTAAAAATCGAATTTTTGTGACTTGTAGGACTTTTGCTTTATAGAAAATTTAACCAAGCTTTTTCTGCAGCAGAAAAAATTTAGAAAGTATAATTAATTGATGTATGCAAACGAACTGAAAATTCAAATAGTTAAAAAAGTCAAAAAAGTGAAATTTCAAACTGCCTAAAAACCCAATTTTGGTGACTTCCAGGACTTATGCTTTGTAGAGACTTTGTCTGAGCTTTTCTTAAACCTACAAAAAAATCCAGAAGGTATTATTATTGGAAGCAAAAGTATCACAAACTGAAACAAACTGTAGGACTTTTGCTTTGTAGAACATTAGACCATGCTTTTCCTACAGCTAGAAAAAATTTAGAAAGTGTTATTAATTGAAGTATGCAAAGGTTTCGCAAACCAGATATTAAAGTATTTAAAAAAGTCAAAAAGGTGGAATTTCGAACTGTCTAAAATCCCAAATTTTTCTGATTTGTAGGACTTTTGCTTTGTAAAGAATTACTGTATAGAAAAATTCCATAAGGTATTTATAGATTTGTAGCAACTAAAAGTTGGAAAAAATTGTATTTTTTAGGGAGCCATATTTTTAGAACAAAGTACACAAATGCCCAACAATTAATTACCCCCCTGTTTTACAAATAAAAAGCTCAACAACTGAAATTATTCAAGACAGCTACAATCAAACGAAAATTCAGTTTAAATATTAAGGTAAAGGTAACGGTACCTACACTCCACGAGAGAGTATGGCCGGCAACATGGAGGATAAGGCCTCCTACTAAGTCGCTTTCATACATCGGTTGTCTCGCACGCTATGCGTACGGGATCCTTCCCTAATCCAGCACTGTGTTTCGGTTCCCAATTATTTTCAGTGACTGGGTAGGCCACCCGCCGAACATCCGACTCGGGTTTGATCCTGAGACCGTCCGCGCAATAGCCGAAGGCCTTAACCACTTGTAACGTGCATCCTGTCTTTAAAGGCTTCCTGTATTAAAGGTAAATGAAATTTACCTACAGAAAGTCTAATCCAGGTACACATTCAACGGAACTTTTCCGAACTGGATATTGTCCAGCCAGTGCGGTGCCGAAAACCGCTTCGAGATAACGACCCGCCGGCGTACGTGACCGTCGAACCTTTTCCCCTGCATAAGACCAGACAAAGACGATCGACCAGGGAAAGGTATATAAGCAGAGTCCCCAGCCGGAGACACTCACTTTCTGGGACACTGAGACTCGGACGCTCGATCCCACCGAGACTCCACCGACCCGATTCCTAACCCGGGGCGGGGCCGTCGGCAAGTGTTTGTCGACGATCCTCACCAATCCCGCCCTTCGGCCAGTGTTGGTCGACGTTAATTACCGATTCTGACCGTCGCGTCGGCAAGTGTTTGTCGACGTTAATTACCAATCCCGACCATCGGCCAGTGTTGGTCGACGATCCGCACGTTCCTCGCACGTCGAAGCACCGATTCCGACCGTCGGTAAGTGTTTGTCGACGTTAATTACCAATCCCGACCGTCGGCCAGTGTTGGTCGACGATCCCCACGTTCCTCGCACGTCGAAGACGTATACGACCGAACCTCAATGTTCCCGCACGGCGAAGACGTCGCCGCCGCTACCAGTAACCCGCCGTTTACCCGAGGAACCGCACGTCGCAGACGTGACCGCCGTTAACTGTAAACCACCGTTAAGTTAAAGGGGGATTTACTTACCTGCCAGTACCGAAACTGCCGACACAGTGAATTCCTCGTTGCCCCGTAAACTGCCAGTACCGAAACCGCCGACACAGCGAATTGCTCGCATAGTGCCTTAAGGGCGGAATACTAGTTTAGAATACAAGCGATGTATAATAATCTCAAATAAAACTGTTCCGTCAAGTCCCATAAAGTGAAAATAAGTGCGCAAAAACGGACGCAACGGTACTCGACGATAAGTCCTAAGGTGCAGTGCATATCCAAAGTGCGCGACGCAAATAAACTAGTGAAAAGTGACAATGATTTAGCAAGAACCAAAAGCAGCCAGAAGATATAAGTAGAGACTAAAATGACAATATGCTAAAAGACAGTAATGAAATAATTTGGTTATAATAACTGTAAGAGAAATATATACCTAACTCTAAGTTACCCTTCTGGAAACATCAATGTAAAAAAGCAGCGACAGAGGTGCCAAAAATCAGGTAAAGCCGCAACTAACAACAACGAATATGCATTGATGTTTCTACAACCCATAGTTTTACTTTGTTTATTTTTAGATAATTGTAACATTTTTGCAACGACCACCATGTATGTATAACTGATGTAGTGCCTAACGGCGGAGCATCAGTCCCTTTTTATATTAATAAATTTAAATGTCCCGTAAACTGCCAGGACATTAGAATCCCGCACTCAGGACCGTGTAGTTATATAATAACCAGACACTCAGTATCCCGGCACCACCAGGCAGATAGAAACATTTAACCCGAACCACTGCGATATAGAATAAGTGCAATTTAACCTTCTATATATTCAAGCAAGGTAACAACAACAGCCCGCCGCAGTCCGAGTTGTACTGAGGTCAACAGCGGACTGATAGCCCTATTGCAAGGTGAACCGAGAACGGCCACCTAAGGATCAGTACCGTAATTGGCGGAACGAATTTGTAGTTATTGAATTATTACCTGTTTATTTTGTGAATTATATTTAGTTAAATTACATTACCGTTTATTTTGTCTGTACCAGGAATTACCTTTGTATTTATATTATACTTCTTTACCAAACCTCTTGTGTTATATTTATTAGGGCCGCGACAAACCCCCTGGACTCCAACCGAGCTACCCAAGGCACAACCCCTAAAGTAGGGTGTGACACACTAGGCCACTCCGGTAATAGTTTAAATATTACGTACCGAAATTAT
Organism: Melanotus villosus; assembly: GCA_963082815.1. Lineage (NCBI taxonomy): Eukaryota > Metazoa > Arthropoda > Insecta > Coleoptera > Elateridae > Melanotus > Melanotus villosus. The sequence goes on along the minus strand of OY720419.1, from coordinate 4,418,108 downwards.
ATAAGAATAAAATTGGCTAAGAAATGGTCGGATAATTGGACCTTATCTATGATAATTAAAACGATAGACACACTTAATTATGCAAGTGCCCCACAAAGTGGAGATTCAACAGTTCTATTAGTACAACAGGTGGAAATAAAATATTGATTAAACCTCTTTCTTCGTATAAAATGTAGCCCAAACATTAGGAAAAGTTCAATTAAAAAACTCAGTTGCTAGCGAAATGTAGCATAAATAATTCAGAAATTGCCCTACAAATTCAAAACTCAACAGTGCAAATTCCCCACTGGAGTTGAAACCCCCAACATTAAATCGATGTGTTTGAGTTACAAAAACAATCAAAATTAAATGAAAAGTTTGGAAAAACTTATAAAGCTGATTTTTATGAAAATCTAAAAAGATGGTTACGCAAATGCTCTACCAATTAAAAACTCGACAGTTCAAATCATTTGCTGCAACTGGAAGCTCCTAAATTAAATTGAATTCTTTTAAATTCCAAACAAAAAACAAAATTACACAAAAACGTTTGACAAGAGGTTATACATTTAATTCGTATTTAATAAAGTCTAAACAAAGAAATTTACGTGATTACACCTACACATTGCAAACAACCTACACCAAATCGAAACTCAAATATTCGACTTATGTAAATGATTTAAATTCGAAAGAAGTTACAATTCTAATACCGAAGAAATAGCAGCAATATTTTTTTGAAATGATAACTAAAATGCCCTACTAACTAAAAACTCGACGATTCAAGTCATCTACAGCAGCTGGAAACCCAAAAATTAGATTAAACTCTTTTAAATTCCAACAAGTGAAAATTATACGAAAGCTCACGAGAAAATATCATCAAATTAATTTTTATTTAATGAAGTGTACAGATTGGGCTTTGCCTGATTATACAGATGCTCTACAAATGGATTATTCAACTAAGTAAATGACTTACTACACCAAATCGAAACCCAAATATTCGACTTAACTGGTTTACATTCGAAAGACGTTACAAGTGTAATAATAAAGAAATAAAATTAACATTTCTTCGTGACAATCTAAAACAAATGCAGACGTAATTACTAGAATGTTCTACTGCTTAAAGACTCAAGTCATCTACAGCAGCAGAAACCCAAAAATTGCTCTCTTTTAAATTACAAAAAATTGAAATTAAACTAAGGCGTTTGCGAAATTAATTATTGCGTGTTGAAGTCTAAAAATATGAATTTATCTCATTACATTATGTATACCACAAATTTCAAATTCGACAACTCAAATGACCTACACTAAATGCAAGCCCAAAAACTCGACTAAAAAGTTTGATAAGATTGAAAGTTTAACAAAAATGCAAATGACCTACAACCATGAAAATTCCAAAAACTAGACTGGACTTTTTCAAAGTCTATCAAATCACCTTACTGCAGCTGAAAACTCAAAAACTAAATTAAATTCTTTTGAATTCGAAAGAAATGAAACTTATACAAACGCATTTGGAAAATGTTATAAAATTAATTAGTATTTATTAGAGCCTTAATAAAGAAATCTACAGAATTACTCCAATTCTGTACAAACCGAAAATTTGACAATTTAATTGTCCTACAGCAAATGATGGCCAATAAACTAGATTCAGTTTTTTCAAGTTCGAAAGAAGTCGACATTCTTATAAAAATTGATACAAAACTTCCATAGAAATAAATGCTCGTTTAACTGCACAAGTGCGTTACAAATCAAAAATCCTATAACTTAAAATACTTACATTCGATTTAAACTGAAAAATTTGATTTTGAATTTTGAAGTTCTGAAGAAGTAGAAATTTTGATTAAAAAAGGTTGTAAAATTGTTAGAAAATTAACCTTGCTTCGTTACAATCTCAAAAAGGGCAAATTTAATTAGTCAAATGCTCTACAAATCAAACACATTGATAGTTAATTCAACCTACTCAAAGCAAATGTAAACGTAGAACCTCTCGCAAACTTTGAATTTCAATAAAAAATACACTAAGTCACGAAGATTGAAAATATTATAAGCATAACTTTTATTAATGAAAATCCATAGGATATCTGATCATTCTAATGCTCTACAGAGCAAAAGCTCCACGATTCAAAGTATCTACAGCAAACCAAAACTTTTAGAATTTCAGAATAAACCGTTCTCAAGTCCAGGATTGAATTAATTAAAATATAACAACATTTAATATACATAAATCTTCCACGAAAATTTAGTTACTTATGTCTTCTACAATTAAAATTATCTATAACCGTTAGAAAACCTGAAAACTTAAAAAATCAGCATGAGAGGAAAAGACAAAATTAGTTCTATCTGTAACTATTTAAGAAAACGTTTGAAGCTTGATTCAGTAATTTAGCAATAATTGCTCTACAAACTAAGCATACTGAGATGAAAAAAAAGAACAACTGAAGACCGTCTAGATTTGAATAGATAATTCAAGGAGTTATTAAAAACAACAAGAAACGAGGATGTAATTTATAAAATTAAATAAAAAGCTGTTGCAGATATTCCACAACTTCACTAACTTCACTGTCCAACAAATCAGTAGATGACTAAAAATGTGTGGACCAACTGAGTTATTATTTTTTTGTTATTTATTATATTTTTATATATAATTATTCAGCAAAAATTTTATAATTTAGAAAATCAACACATCTAAACATGTTTCGTTGGAGGGACTTTTAACATTGTAAATTTATAATTGTCTGGATGTCTGTTACTTTTCCACTCATAATAAAATTTAAAAAAATTAAAACGAAGGAAACAACTAAAAGGTCAAGCAATAACAAAGATAACTACGTAGTTGCCAAGCAGAATGAAAAATGTAAAGAGAAAACGGTACTTTGCTTTATATTCCATGAATTTAAAGTAATTTCCCTCGAATAGGACAGAACACGACGTCCGAATAATTTAATTCTTGCACTGTCACTTTTTACAACTTACTTTTCCCTTCGGTGAAATTTTGATATAAAACAAAGCAAAATAAATCTTAATTGGCTCTTTCAGGAGTTCCATTAACTCGACTACATCCTTCCAGTTTTATGTGAAGGTTAATTTACGTCTTCCACAAAACGGAAGGTAAGGGAAAAGGTACGTCACAACGAAATAATCCCAGTTAATCAGCCGTTTCTGTGACAATGTTCGCTTCACCCATGTTTGTTAATTATAAGAGGCCCAACAAAAAGCGTAGAGGAATTCACATACCCAGTTGTGTGTTACACACCGAGAGAGAGAGAGAGTGGAATCTCAGTTGCCCAAAGTAATCTGAAACCTCTCGTTAATGTATTTTGTATTATTTCCAGCCACTGCTTCTATACAATCTCGTTTCTTCTATTCAATAACGGTTAAATGGAACCGTTCTACTAATTATTATGTCCATTTGATTACCACGTATAATAAAGTTTTACCTTCATTTAACTTCCCGCCTGCATAATCACAGTTGCCGTATTGAATCGGGCTCCCTGTTTTAGAATTTCAACAGTTAGTTGCATATGTATATAATTTCGAAATTAGGTTTTACTACGTTACCGGGCTTGATCCCGGTAAGGCTTACGTGTAATACTCTAATAGTTATTGCAAATTGCTTCATAAACAACGGGGCGACTTTCTTGCTAATGACTGTACAAACTAAACTTAACGAGGTTTCGTTGTAACTTCGCGAATAATATTGTAAAATAGGAAAGGGGCGAGGGTTGATTTATATGATTCTTTAAATAAGCCTGGATTTAATTTTTCTGCAACATGGAAATATTAAACGTCACACACGAACGGATAGGAATATTAAGATAAATCTAACTGGGAGTTTTCCCTTGGAGAACAACATGTCACGGTATGTCGGAGTTATTTTAAATTAATTTCTGCTTTGAATTTAGATTACTACGCTTTGTTGATTTTATGAATAATGCAAAACGAGACGGTTTTTTAATTTTTTTTTGACCAAACCAACTGGAAATTGTCTTCAGATTCGAAATCAAATACAACGTAGAGTTAAGTCTTGTAAGCGAAAAATGTCTGAGTATCTAAAATAAATTTTTTAAGGAAATAATACACCAATTTTTCGCTTGCTATTTAAACTCTAAAGAAAATTATTCAGTGTTTAAATTGGTGTAAAACACCGCCTTGCTTTAAAAACCTTTTTTAATCCGAGTTTTAATCATATTTAAAATAATTTTTAATCTATAACCTATACCTCCAGTACTTATATAAAATAGATTTGAAAAAATATTAATTTTTAATACTACTTTCTACAAATTAAAAGTTCGACAACTCAAGTTATTCAAATCACCTAGAATCAAACAAATTAAGGTTCGTTTTAAATATTAAAATTCAAAAATGAAACAAAAAGGTCAAGAAGCTGTTAATAATCAGTTTATATATCTCAAATACAACAAAGGCTACACCTAATATGCAAGTGTCCTACACATTCAGACTGCAAAAGTTTAAATAATCGACAACAGTTCCAAACAACTAATTTATAAACATTTTTGTTTCAATGAAATCTAAAATATAAATCAAATAATTTTAGAAAAAAATGCTAAGCAACTAATTGCTCTACAAAACGAAACTCAACAGTTTAAATTGTCCATCGCAAGTAGACATCTGAAAACCAACCTGAAATATTCTAGGTTTTCAAAAAATTCAGAATTAAATAAGGTTTTAGAAAATTTATACAATTAACTGTTTTATATTAAACATCGAATTAAACAAACGTTCTATCAATAAAAAAAACTCAGTTTAAATTATTCATTGTAAGCAGAAACCTGAAAACCATCCTGAAATATTTGGAGCTTTCAAAAAATGAAAATTAAGTAAGAAGATAATATGAGAATATTTATAAAATTAACTTTTCTTTAGGAAACCCTAAACAAATATATCAAATTATACAAATGTTCTACAAATAAAAACCTTAAAAAAACTCAACAGTAACCTACAGGCAAGCAGAAATCTGAGAACCAGGGTGGAATGTTGTGAGTTTTCAAAAAGTTAGAATTAAATAAAAAGGTTTGAAAACATTTCCAACATTACATTTTCGTTATGAAACTCTAACGAGGTAATATATCGAATTAAACAAATGTCTTACCAATAAAAAAATTTAAAAAGCTCAACAGTTTATCTAACCTACAGCAGAAATCTGAAAACAGGCTGCAATATCCTGAGTTTTCAATAAATAGGTTTTAAACAAATTAATTTTTCTTTATGAAACTCCTTTCGCCCACCTCAAGGTTTTTTTTGGGAATTTTCCTGGCATGGAAGAAAAAAATTCTTTAGGTTTTAAGGTTCTGAAAAAACAATGCAATTGGATATTAGAATACCCAAGCATAGATTTCATCCAATAAATCAACAGAAATCTTTAATTCGTATTATGTTCAACTTGCCTGAAAGCATTGTTGGGAATTTTCAAGGCCTGGAACTTGAGAACAATTCAGTGTTCTGAAAATTCGAAAAGAAAAAGATCTGGGTTTGACGCCTTGAAAATTCGAAGCTAAGAACCGTCAATTAAGCTACATGGCACCCGCAAGCCTGTAGTTAGAAATCCTTAATTCGTATTATGTTCAACTTGCTTGAAAGTTTGTTGGGAATTTTCAGGGCCTGGAACTTGAGAACAATTCAGTGTTCTGAAAATTTGAAAAGAAAAAGACCTGGGTTTGACGCTTTGAAAATTCGAAGCTAAGAACCGTCAATTAAGCTACATGGCACCCGAAAGCCTCTGTATTTAGTTCACCGAATAACTAAATAAACATCATTTTATGATTTTATAGAAATTTGTGTCTTGTCCACCTCAAGATATTTTTGGGAATTTTCAGGACATGGAAGGAGGTCTTAAGGCTCTAAAAATTCTAAAAAAGCCTAGATTCTGTTCAATAAATCAACAGATATCTTTAGTTTGTATTTTCGAAACATGTGTATGACTTGCATTTGTTTTGGGTTTTTCAGACTCTGGGTTTAATGCTTTGAATGTTCAAAAACAATTTTCTTGGGAATTTTCAGTTTCTACAACGTGAAAAAATGCTGAAAATGTGGAACAATAATCTCCAATCGAGGTACTTGGCACGGATAAGCCTAAATTTCCTCTAATAAATCAACAGATATCTTTAATTCTTTTGAATGCATTGAAAACTACGAAGATTTCAGGCTGTTTTCACGTGTCTGCTAGTTGTTAGTAATTTAAACTGTTGAATTTTTTATTGGTAGAACATTTGTTTAATTCGATATATTATCTCTTTAGAGTTACATAAACAAAAATTAATTTTTACAATTTTTCCACGCCTTTTTATTTCATTCTGACTTTTTTTGATTTCAGATTTCGGGGTCAATTTTCCAATACCTTCTTATATAATTCTCATTTTTTTGAAAACTCATTCAGGCTGGTTTTCAGGTTTCTGTTTACTGTGGGTGATTTAAACAGTCGATTTTTTTATTGATAAAACATTATGTTTAATTGGATATGTTATCTCTTAAAACAAATTTTATACATTTTCCAAAAACCTGCGCGGATAAATTAAACTACTGAGTTTTTAGATTTTTTATTGATAAATTCCAACGACTAGTTTTTAACTAATCATGATGCAAAACACTTGAAAATTCAACCAATGGGAACAGTATTATACTGATAAAATTCCGTTACCCCGATAAATTTTCGCTACCAAGTAATCAAACAGTTGTTATTGTTTATAACTGTCAGTATGATAGTTAATTAATATTTCAAGTTTAAAAATAATTTCTAATATTTATATTTTAAGTGTAATGGAAAATCGTTAAATAAAATAATAATAATTAAATTGTTTCATTTTGCGTTGTCTTTGAAATTTATCTCACCAAATACCACACGACCGCTCTGATTTTCTCAGATAAACTTTTATTTTTAAGCACTCATTTTTTTTGCTTTTAAGCAAAATCACTCAAGCAAACTGACATTAAGTAAAACCATGCAGTTTGCTTTCGTGTTTGTTGCTACGCAAAATAAAAATTTATCGATAAAATCAGGTCTTGTGATATTACTTCTGATAAAACAGTTTGTTAATTCGTTTCCTAGATAACAATTAATTTTCAAATTGTTGTAAACCTCCTTATTTAATTCTCAATTTTTGAATATTCAACCGGTTTTTTAGGTTTCTGGCCGCTGTAGGTTATTGAAACTGGCGCTTTTTGAATTTCCAAAATAATTTAATATAACAGGAATTAGAAAGAATGCTGTTGTAAAGCTGGAGTTAGGTTATGTTGGAGATCAGAGTAATACAGAAAATTCTAGTCGAAAGGCTTTAACCTGAAATTTCAATTTTAATTTTTGTTTTTACTAATTAATCTTCAGCTTGGAATTCGAAGATTAAGCTAGTCTTATACTGCGTTTCTTTTTTTTAAAGAAAAATTGAAAAGAATTGACAAAGTTAATCGGGAAATTTTTCGAAGCTTGAAGATTTTTTTGTTTTTTTGTTCTTGGAATTCATTCAATTTTCTGGTGGGGGATTTGGTTGCGTCCTCGTTGTTTATATCAGTTTGGATAAGGAAGTTCTTGAGTTGGATTTGTTCGATATAGTAAACAAGGAAAATTTATTGTTAATATCGTAAATCATATTTATTTTCCTTCAGTTTTATTTAAACTATCCACTCTCGTGTCTGAGCGCAATTTAAAATTAAATTTATTTTTTTGCTTTAGAATTCAACCTTGACTATGTTAACCCAGTTATATACTTAATCGATTTCACTTTTGCCATGGTCATGCGAAAGTCTTAAGGATTTTTATCTAAAATAACCATCTAATCATCCATTCGACAGGGTCAGTTATAAAAAAAAGAACCCACGAGTAAACTCCCTGTGCTTAAACGAAAGGTCCTAAAAATTAATCTCAAGGCGGCAATTTTTAACCGTATTTCAGACTCGATATAATATATAAAAATGCACATCTTCGTTCCCGTTTTAGACCTACGCGTTATCGTTACATCCCCCGGTGTTATTTTTTTGCGGGGGCGAAAAGCACATGCCGTAGTTTTGGTTGGTATTTTTGTGCAGAACTTTTTGCAGGAATTCTGTGTTTGAGCGGTCTGATATATTACCCCTGAGCACGACCCGCGCGACACTGAGATAGATTCATGTGATACGATATACGACCGCTGGGTTTTATAAAAAGTATAGGAATAAAATTTATATGGTATCTTCGGTGTCAGACGCGCCGCCGCTTTGCGTCAGAGTTACCAAGAAAAATGAAAATTAGTTTTATCTAAGCCTTAGAAAAATTGGTGTAAAACGCCCACCCCCAGTTTTACCCTACGTAACTGTAACGAATTAAAAATAAGATTCCGGTATTTTTAATTGTAACGGTCTTAAGTAATAAAAATACCCCTGGAAAATAGATACAAAAAAGTTTAAGCCCTGCTAACGGCGCTATAAATTCTCAAGGCCGGTAATCTCAGTTATTATTTCGATTTATAATAAGGGTTATAAAATATAACGACGATATTATTAACGAACCTGGTTGAAATTAAGTGCCAATTTAGTGGAACTTCTCATCGGAACGACTCTGATGATTATCAAGACGTTACTTGCGTTTCAAAAACGCTGGTTCCCGGCAGAAGAGGCATAGATTATATATACTTGCGTTTCAAAAACCAACAACATAAGAGTGATTGGGGCTCTGAAATTAATAAAATTTCTTTTTTGAGTACTTGACTACCAGTTAAAGTGTCAAATTCGCCACAAACTTTAGCAAATGGATATGAATAGCCACAAAATCTTAGAAAAATTATTAAATCCAGCAGAAGAGATTTTTTTTTAAGTAGAAACAAATATTTCTCTTTACTTTTTATAACTGATCGATTACTGTTCGCTTTTGTGCGGACAAATCACTGCAAATCGACTGAATTTTCCAAATTCCAATGTTAGTAAAGCTGTAACGGTTCATTTTCCGTTATATTATTTTGCTCCTTTCAATTGCTTATTTACGGTGAATGCATTTATTGAACCTCTATTTATTATATATTCACTGGTAAAAGATTACGTTGTTAGTGACTTTTTGGTTTTGAGTAGGTTTTCTGATTTGGGAGAGAGGGTCATGCGCGTTGGGTGATCGGCGTTGGTTCTAAAAATCTTGGCTTTTTCCGTTTGGGTTGTCTGCCGAGGCAGTTGAGTTTGGTGAAATTTATCCCGAAGTTACCTATTTAATTCTAATAGAATTTTCGTAATTATAACTTCCGAGATTTTCGGTTTTGTTTCACGTTGTGAAATTATTTTTTAGAAGCACCAAGATTGTGGTGGTAAGTGGAGATTTTTGTCTTATCATTGAACGCACGTGTTAATGGCGACTTTGTTACAGCTTCTTTTCTTTTCGTTTTATTTTACGTTGCCTTACCGTACTCCGGCTCTTTTGGTTATTGCCTTTTTGCGGCTGCATTATTTATGGAGTTGAAGGATGCGGTATTATTGAAAAATTATTTATCATTGCTGGTTATTCGCCACTCGATCGCTTGGAGGATTCAAGGTCGGTGTTTATTGAATTGTTAAGTGTCGTCGAATTTACCTGATTTTATTCCATTTATTAAATTTCTTAATTTTTAACTTTGCTTTACTTAAATATTTGTACAATTGAATTTTGAATTTTAACGCCTTCAGCTAATTGAACTTGCATTAATTATCTCATATTAATCCTTTTTCGCTTCACGAAATAAATTTATATTTTTGTTGTAATATACTGTAACGCTTTAGGTTGGTTTTTCCATTTTATTTTATTAACATATCGAATTTGCGTGTTTTTTTCAAGGTAATAAGCTTGAGTTTAAACAAGGCTATTGCTATATATCTTTTGATCGTTCATTTTTATTAGACTTGTTTTCACTCAGGTAATAAAGGTAAGCGCTTATTTATTTTTTATTTATCCACCTTGATCGTTTTTTTTACCATTCATGTATATTTTTCTTTAATTCAACTAACGTTGATATTTAGTTTTTTTGGTTCTTTTGAAATTAACCTAAGCGAATTGTTTTGTATGTTTGGTTGCATATTTTTAGCCTTTACGTTTTCCATTTAATTTGTCTATTGTTAAATACTTTGAATTTATTAAAATTACTTATCTGTATTTCTATATTTTTTTGAAAACTGAAAAGTTTTCTGGCGCCCAATTTTTTCATTTTTTTATTAGTATTCACTTTCTGAGTTTTAACTTTGATAAGGCAATCCTCGGCGATCTACGGCCCTCGCAAACAACTAAGTTAGTCGGCGAATTCTTTTGAGTTTTCTTGTAAGTATACAGGTAGGTGATTATTTTTCTTTGTTTCGCTTTTACCTGTTATACTAAATTGACGCAGCAACGTGGGGCTTTCGAGATTGCTACTGGTTTTCTCCCGTTATCATTTTATCATTTTTTTTCGACACCTTTGTTCGGACACTTTGTCATTTTATTAATTCGCCACCATGAGTTTCAACGTTAATGCTTTGAGGGGCGATGAACTCTCTTATGAACTAATCTTCCGAGGGATAGATCCCGAATTCATGTCCGTTGACCAAAAGCGCAAGGCTTTACGTGCTAAGTTAGCCCTGGAGAAATTAGATACCTCCTTAATAAACAGTTACCCTCCTATTCAGTACGATGTTCCTGGTGAGTTGGATGTTTGTGGAACGAAATTGAGTGAGCTGTCCTCCCAGATCAATAATGTTTTTCTTAAAAAACCTACTTCTTCTGAATGTGTGAGACTTGACGCTCGGTTGTCCCATTTATTTGCTAGGTTGAATCGTTTGAAACCCGAAAGTGACCTAGAATCCCTTCACGCCGATAAGGTTAGTCTTTGTTTGGACTTACTGGACTTGGTTAGGCAAACCGTTGACGACGATGAAATCCCTGAAGATGAATCCGAGGTTGAACAACCCGAATCCAATATTGAAGAAGTTTTACCGTTAGCTAACTCCACGAGTCAGCGCCCGCGGGTCTCTTTTTCTGACGTTCAGGTAGTTGATTTATCTCGTTCAAGAGCTCCTGTATCTTCGGGTGGTGGTCCAATTGAAGATCCAATTGATGAATTACGTCGTCAACTTGATCGTTTACAACTCTCTAGAGCTACTTCGAATTCTACCACGACTGCTAGTTTACCTTCTTTTACTAAGTCAGTTCCTGTTTGTAAGTGGGGTTTAACTTTTACCGGTGACGCCAGTGTTATTGGAGTCAACGCTTTTTTACAACGAGTCGAAGAACTTAGAGTCGCTCGCAATGTTTCTTTTGATCAATTGTTTGCCAGTGCGGTAGATCTATTCTCTGGTCAAGGTCTCGTTTGGTTCCGAGCTGTTAGGAATCGTGTTACTTCATGGTCCGAATTAATTGACAAGTTACGTTTTGACTTTTTGCCTAATGATTTCGACGAAGCATTGTGGGAAGAGATTAAACGACGTAAGCAAGGTTCCGACGAAAAACCAAGTTTGTTTGTAGCCGTACTTTTAAATCTTTTCGACCGTTTAGTAGAGAAGCCTTCTGAGTCGTTAAAACTTAAACATATTTTACGTAATTTACAACCTTTTTATGCTACTCAACTTTCGTTAACTGAAATTAGAGACGTTGATCAACTTCTTGTTTTGTGTAAACGGTTAGAGGAAGTTAAACTTCAAAATGCTAGGTATAGAAATCCTAACCTTGATTCTTCTTTACCCCTCGAACCTGATTTAGCTTACCAACCCAAGAAGAAGCCTCCAAATGTTGTTAGTGCCGAAGTTTTCACTTCTAAACCTGCTTCTACTTCTAAAGTTTTTAAGAAAGTAGCGAATCGAGCTAGGTCTAATACTAAATGTTGGAACTGTCAGGGTACGGGACATACTTTTCACACCTGCTCTCAATCCAAGACTATCTTTTGTTACGTCTGTGGTAACCCTGGGGTTTATTTTGCCAAATGTTTAAGGTGTCATTCAAAAAACGAGGCTTAGGGATTGGATGTTGCAGCCGATCCATCCCTTCTGTAGAATTATTGAAGGCTGAACTCGAATTATGGCCATCTTGGTTGAACGTGGTACGTAATTTTTGTGTTTCCTCTCCTGAGACTTCAGCTATTTTTGCTAAACGTCCAGACGATAACAGGCCCTATGTTTCGGTTTTTATTAACGGCGAACCTGTTCAAGCTCTCTTCGATTCTGGAGCCAACCAGACTTTGATTGGTAAGAATGGTTTTTACCTAATTCGAAAACACGATCTTAAAATTAATAAAAGTAATTTACCTCTTTCCTTAACCACTGCTGATGGTAATTCGCAGACTATGTTGGGTACTGTATCACTTCCTATTTCTGTTGACGGGGTTTCTAAAACTCTTGACGCCGTTGTTTGTGGTACTATTCCGTCTACTCTTATTTTAGGGATGGATTTTTGCTACTCTTTTGGAGTTAAAACCGACTTTGTTTCTAACCAATTTTCGGTGTCTGAGGTTTCCGCATTACAAGCTATTTGTAGTACTGACGATTTGAGTCCACAACAGAAATTATTATTGGATGAAATCATTCAAAATTTCACTGAAATTTCAGGTCCCGAGTTAGGTCGAACTGATAGAGTTTGTCATATTATTGATACTGGTGATGCAGATCCCATTAAACAACGTTATTATCCACTTTCTCCTGCTATGCAAGTACATGCTAATGCCGAATTAGATAAGATGTTAGAGAATGGTATTATACGTCCTTCTAAATCTCCGTGGAGTTCGCCCATGGTTCTGGTTAAAAAGAAAGATGGTGAATCTTTTCGCCTGTGTTTTGATGGAAGGAAACTGAATTCTGTGACAAAGAAAGATGCTTATCCTATTCCTTTCTTATCAAGTATTTTAGATAAATTAAGAGATGCGCGATTTCTTACGTCAATTGATTTGAAGCAAGCTTTTTATCAGATTCCTCTCCATCCTGATTCACGCGAAAAGACTGCTTTTGTTGTTCCTCGTAGGGGTTTGTTCGAGTATAATGTTATGCCTTTTGGTGTTGCCAACGCTCCCGCTACGCAGCAGCGTTTGATGGATTCTATTTTCGGTCCCTTGCTTGGTGATAACATCTTTGTTTATTTAGACGACATTATCATTGTTTCGAGTACTTTTCAGGAACATTTAAGCATGTTAAAAGAAGTTTACGACCGGTTGAAGAATGCCAATTTAACTGTTAACATTGATAAGTGTGAATTTTGCCGATCTAGTTTGACTTACTTAGGTTTCATCGTTGACAAACATGGATTGCATACAGACCCTAAGAAGGTCCAAGCTATTTCGAATTATCCCAGACCTTCTACTGTAACCGAGGTTAAACGTTTCCTTGGCTTAGCTTCTTGGTATAGGCGTTTCGTACCCAATTTCGCTACTCTTTCTGCTCCCATTTCAGACCTTATTAAAGGACGTGTTAAAAAACAAAAGATTACCTGGACGGAGGAGGCTGAAACTTCTTTCCGTGAAATCAAATTACGATTAACTTCAGCTCCTATTCTTTGTAGCCCTGACTTCACTAAACCCTTTAATATTCAGTGTGACGCTTCGAGTTACGGGTTAGGTTGTATTCTTACGCAAGGTGAAGGAGATGATGAAAAGGTCATTGCATACGCTTCACGTACTTTAAATTCTTCTGAACGTAATTACTCTGTGACTGAAAGAGAGTGTTTAGCAGTTATCTTCGGTGTAGAAAAATTTAGAGCATATATTGAGGGAACTCATTTTACAGTTTTTACCGACCACTATTCTTTATTGTGGTTAACTAATATGCGTGAGCCCACTGGTCGTCTTGCTAGGTGGAGTGTTAGACTTTCACAATACTCTTTTGATATTAAACATCGACCGGGCAAACACAACGTTGTTCCCGACGCTTTATCACGAGCTCCTGTCATAGTATCCGCTTTAGAACTTGCTGAAGTTGACTTAGATCCTTGGTACCTGAAGATGATTGACAATGTCCAGAATAATCCTGATAGTTATCCCGGCTGGAGAATTGAAGGCCATAGCTTGTATAAATATACTCCTAATCGACATAATATTACCAGTAATTTGATTGAATGGAAGCAGGTAGTTCCTAAATCAAGACGTAGAGAACTTTTCAAAATTTTTCATGATGAACCTTCCTCCGCTCATTTGGGTGTTTATAAAACCTTTCATAAACTTTGCGAGCAATATTATTGGCCCAAAATGCATGCCGATGTTATTCGTTATGTCCGTCATTGCGATATTTGTGCGGCTAGTAAAGCTTCTCAGCTTGCTAGACCTGGTTTTATGGAAAAGAAAAGAAAATTCTATATCCTTTCCAATGTTTGTCCATAGACATTATGGGTCCTTTTCCTCGTTCTAAAAACGGTCATACTAGCATCATCGTTGTGTGTGATTGGCTCACTAAGTTTGTTTTAGTGAAAGCAGTGCGTCAAGCTACCGCTAAATCGGTTGTTAACTTCATTGAGAACGAAGTTTTTCTTATTTTTGGGGTTCCTCAAGTGTGTATGGTCGATAACGGTCCACAATTCATTAGTTCTGACTTTAAAAAACTTATGAATAGTTACCAAGTTCAACAGGTTTGGTATAATGCTTCTTACCATCCACAGGTTAATTTTGTGGAAAGAGTCAATAGAGTAATTGGTACTGCTCTCCGTTCATATGTAAATGACAATCATCGCACTTGGGATGTTAATCTTTATAAAGTAGCTCATGCTTTACGTAATGCTATTCACGAAGTTATAGGTTTTACTCCTTCTTTTCTTAACTTTGGGTCGAACCGTTCCGGTTTCGGGAGATTATTATGGTCGTCTAAAGGAATTTTAAAGAGGAAGAACTGACTCTTGACACCCGCGAAGACTTAGTCGCCGATGTTAATCAGTTGTCCGAATTGTATCAAGACGTCGTAGACGCCTTAACAACGCCTACCAAAGAAATTCTAAATCCTATAACCTTCGTAAACGACCTTTAAGATTTCATCTTAATGATTTAGTTTGGAAACGTAATTACGTTTTGTCAGATGCTTCACGTCATTTTAACCAAAAGTTAGCTCCTAAGTATGTCAAATGTAAAGTCATTAAAGTAATAGGACCTTTAACTTATCAACTCGCGACGGTCCCTGATAATAAACGTGTAGGTGTTTGGCATATTAAGGACCTCAAACCCTGCTTTGGGGAAGAAGAATTTGAAGAATAAATTTAGTGTGAATGTGGGTGAATGCAGTGTGATTGTTGTTGGTTGAGCTGGTAGATATGTTCGGTCATTGACCCTAAGGATTTCTTTATGGTGTTTGTTCGCTCTAACTATCTATATTTTGATATTGACCTTGATTAGGTTATTTTTAGTGTTAGGGGTCGAAAAGCATTTATTTTACTCCTTTATTTATAACCATTTTGGTTTATTTTTGTTTAGGGTGCATTAACACATTCCTTATTTTTAATGCGAACCTATTCTTATTTACCGATTTGTTGGTGCTACTTCCACTGATTATGGATTTATTTTGGGAAGTTTATTTGAGTGGCGGATTTTCTGTAAATTCAACGAACTCATCCGTTGTTAGAGTGGTCAGGCACTTTCGTGTCTTTGATTGAATATTTTTTCCTGCGTGTGTTTGTGTCATTTACTTCTCCCTGAAGACCTTTTATCCATGTTTTGGTTAACAGAATCGTCTTCCTTGTACCTTTGTTTTTAGTCTTTTGTCCTCCATCCTTTCCTTTTCCTTCGCTAGCATTTTTGGTAGGTTGGTTGAGGATGCCGGCAGGCCACGGGGGTGTCTTTTCCATTTCCCCATACAAAAGGCGCTCTCTAGGGTTTTACCTTCAGGTTGCCCTTGTGTTATTGTGTTCGTGTATTTTATATGTTTTTTGCAATTTTTGATTTCGTTTTCCTACCGTTGGTCACGGTGGCGGTAGTTTCAGTGGGCTAGTCGGTCCTGGACTAGTTCGCTTTACCTTGGCCTAGTGTGGTGGTGGGTTTAAGATTTTTTACTGCTACTCGCTGAAAGTTACCTACGTTCACTGATGTATTCTTTCGGGAACCAGTGCCGGGTGGCTCAAGGTGGTAGTAGTTTCATTTTTTTTTTCGGCTTGATTCCATTTTGAAATTTTCTGTTGTCTTTTTAGTCAGCCACACGAAACCAACCCTCCTACCCTCTCCTTCTTCTGTGGTTGTTTTGTGCCGTTTTATCCCATTTTTTTTATTGTTTTTTCTCGGTGCTGCCATGCTGTTGCTCATTTATTTTTTTTGTTCATTAGTGGAGCTAACACTAGTTGTGTTAGGGTGGTCGGTTGGCCCACCGGCGCAGCAGTTTTCCATCCATGCAGCGAGGGGTCAACTGGCATTTGTTTTGTCATTTTTAGATGAGCAATGGTTGGGTCAGTACTGTGTTTTTTTTTTTTTCTCTTCTTTATTTTATTTTTTTTAGTCCTTTGTTCTCCTTTCATGTTCCTTATTTTCTCCGGACCTTATCTTTTTCCAATTCCATCTTTGGTGAGTTCTCTCCTCTGATCGATGGTTTCTACTTTCGTCGTCTTGGTTGGGGGGAGTGTAACGGTTCATTTTCCGTTATATTATTTTGCTCCTTTCAATTGCTTATTTACGGTGAATGCATTTATTGAACCTCTATTTATTATATATTCACTGGTAAAAGATTACGTTGTTAGTGACTTTTTGGTTTTGAGTAGGTTTTCTGATTTGGGAGAGAGGGTCATGCGCGTTGGGTGATCGGCGTTGGTTCTAAAAATCTTGGCTTTTTCCGTTTGGGTTGTCTGCCGAGGCAGTTGAGTTTGGTGAAATTTATCCCGAAGTTACCTATTTAATTCTAATAGAATTTTCGTAATTATAACTTCCGAGATTTTCGGTTTTGTTTCACGTTGTGAAATTATTTTTTAGAAGCACCAAGATTGTGGTGGTAAGTGGAGATTTTTGTCTTATCATTGAACGCACGTGTTAATGGCGACTTTGTTACAGCTTCTTTTCTTTTCGTTTTATTTTACGTTGCCTTACCGTACTCCGGCTCTTTTGGTTATTGCCTTTTTGCGGCTGCATTATTTATGGAGTTGAAGGATGCGGTATTATTGAAAAATTATTTATCATTGCTGGTTATTCGCCACTCGATCGCTTGGAGGATTCAAGGTCGGTGTTTATTGAATTGTTAAGTGTCGTCGAATTTACCTGATTTTATTCCATTTATTAAATTTCTTAATTTTTAACTTTGCTTTACTTAAATATTTGTACAATTGAATTTTGAATTTTAACGCCTTCAGCTAATTGAACTTGCATTAATTATCTCATATTAATCCTTTTTCGCTTCACGAAATAAATTTATATTTTTGTTGTAATATACTGTAACGCTTTAGGTTGGTTTTTCCATTTTATTTTATTAACATATCGAATTTGCGTGTTTTTTTCAAGGTAATAAGCTTGAGTTTAAACAAGGCTATTGCTATATATCTTTTGATCGTTCATTTTTATTAGACTTGTTTTCACTCAGGTAATAAAGGTAAGCGCTTATTTATTTTTTATTTATCCACCTTGATCGTTTTTTTTACCATTCATGTATATTTTTCTTTAATTCAACTAACGTTGATATTTAGTTTTTTTGGTTCTTTTGAAATTAACCTAAGCGAATTGTTTTGTATGTTTGGTTGCATATTTTTAGCCTTTACGTTTTCCATTTAATTTGTCTATTGTTAAATACTTTGAATTTATTAAAATTACTTATCTGTATTTCTATATTTTTTTTGAAAACTGAAAAGTTTTCTGGCGCCCAATTTTTTCATTTTTTTATTAGTATTCACTTTCTGAGTTTTAACTTTGATAAGGCAATCCTCGGCGATCTACGGCCCTCGCAAACAACTAAGTTAGTCGGCGAATTCTTTTGAGTTTTCTTGTAAGTATACAGGTAGGTGATTATTTTTCTTTGTTTCGCTTTTACCTGTTATAAAGCAGACGTTCTAATTAGATTAGGTTAATTTTAAACAAAATAATTTTAACCCAAATTAGGGTAGTAACTAAATAAGGGAAAAAGCAACATTTACTACTAAACTTATCGAAAACAAAAGAAGCATTTGATAAATTATGGAATTGTTTTGTTAGCTGTAATTTCCACCTTTTAGCATTCGATTTTTTCGATTTTTTCCATTTGGTGTAGGTCATTTGAATAGTCGCATTTTCAATTGGTAGAATGCTTATATAAATAGGTAAATCGCATTCTTAAGCCTTTATTACATAAAAATAAAGTTTACAGGATACAGACTTTTTCTGATCTTTGTTGTTAATTATTTTGTCGAACTGAAAAAGTAATGATGTAGGTTATTTGGTTGCTAAGTTATGAATTAGTAAGCATTTGAATCACTCTCCCTCTTTAGAGATTCTTAATGTTCTTTTTAAATTTTATTTATACGTATTTTTTAATTAATTCTGACTTTTTTAAAAATCCAAATTTTTCAGACTGGTTTCTAGATTTCTGCTTGCTGTAGGTTAGTTAAACTGTTGAGCTTTTTGGGAGTAAATTTATAATTCTTGGAAATTTGTAGGTAAACATGAGTTTACTCAGACGAGTAAAATAAGAATCAAAAGATGAAAGGCACGGTTTGATTTGGTATTTTAAACTAATTAAAATCAACAAAAATATCGAATATGGTTTGTCGAATTAAGTTCGCAATTTATTTTAGAAAGAATTGCAGAAATTCAATCAGATATTTCTGTAATATTCATAACTTTTGCGATTTACTTTTGTAAAAACCGTAATTTAAATTAATTTATCTAAACCTATTGCTTAACTTTCTTTTTAACGCCATTCATCTTTCAGAAACCTATAAAATCTAAATCTACCAAACCACAACTAGAAAATTAATTCAAGCATGTCTTTGGAACTCTGTAAATTTTCGAATTTTCTGAGCATTAAAACGGTGAAATTTTTTGCACAATTCAGTGTCTGAAAATTCTCTAAAAACCTTCAGGTAGGTTGAATACAGGTTTAAAAAATATTAATTACAAATATTTGTTGTGGTTTATTAGACCAAATCTAGACTTGCGAATGTCAAGGATTTTTTGAAAATTTCAAAGCATTAAACCCAGATATTTTTTTTCACATTCCTGAAAATTCCCCCCCCCCCCCCCCCAAAAAAAAACCTTCAGGCAGGTCGAACACAAGTTTTATAAATATGAATTTAAAATGTATGTTGATTTATTAAACAAAATCAAGGCTTGCGAAGCCAAGGAACTCATTTGAAGGATCTTGTTTGGAACTTTCTAAGCATTAAACCCAAATTATTTTTTTCATATTTCAGGGTCTGAAAATTTCCCAAAAAAACTTGATCGTTGAACATAAAATTTAAAACTATAAATTAAACATTTCTGTTAATTTATAAGACGAAATCTAGGCTTGTGGATGCCAAGTAGATCTATTCTTTTCGAATTTTCGGAGCATTGAAACTCTCACTTTTCGGGGTTTGAAAATTCCCAAAAAAAAAAACTTCAGGTAGGTTAAACCAAGCATTGGAAACAAATTAAAGATGTCTGTTGATTTATTACACGAAATTTAGGCCTAGAAGTAGCCGAAGTAAAGAATTTTCCACATTTTCAGAGCATTAAAACTACAACATTTTTTTAAGTTCTAAAAACTAAAAATTCCCAAAAATATGAATTAAAGATTTCTGTTGATTTATTCGACGAAATTTAGACGTGTGCATTCCAAGTAACTATACTGAAAATTGTTTTGGAATTTTCAAAGCATTAAACCCAGTAACCCAGAGTCTAAAAATTCCCCCCCCAAAAAAAAAAACCTTCAGACAGGTCGAACACAAGATATTTGTTGATTTATTAAACAAAATCTAGGCTTGCGTATCTCAATCGAGGATTTTTTTTTTAATTATTCAGAACCTTAAAATCTAAAGAACTTTCTTCTTCCATGCCCTGAAAATTCCCAAACAAACCTTGAAGTAGATGAAACACAAGCTCCAAAAATACGAAATGCTTTAGAAGCCAGCATAAAGGTTTTTAGGGAATTTTCAGTCCCTAAATCTTAAGAAAATCTGCCCAAGCCCATTCTAAGCTCCAAATTTTACAAGTTATATCATAACTTACTTTAGTTTTAAAGGCTGAAATAAAAACTATTCTAAATAATTTAAATTCACCAGCCTGTAGCAATAACAGTTTAAGTTTTTGCACTGAATTGTTACCCTCAAAACCGCTGCAGCATTTCTGATAAAAATTCCTGGAAGCTTCACTGAATGCATCTTTCGACTCAAAAGTGGAATTTTTTTCTTTTATTACGTACAGAATAAACTGCACTTTACAAACGGTACAAAATAACAAGTTTAAATTTGCTCGGGGTTTATTCTCGGAAATAAAATGCCATCGAAGCATTTATAATGCATTCAGATAAAAGTAAATTTCTATGTCAACGACAATAATTAAATCTTTGTATCGAAATACGTATTCGGATTTTTTTTACAAAAGGATGTCGTCGAATCAAATCGAATTAAACAAGTCCTTTCAGAAAAAGGGTATAATATCAACAAGTCAAAGTAAACGCGTTTAAAAGGGGTTTAGTTATAAATAAAATAATGAAATGAAACAAAGCAAAATCAATTCGATACCAATTATATTTGCGGCTCGAAAAATTACGATGGCGTTAGCAGCAATCGCCCGGGGGGTGTGAGCACTGTGCAACCGAAACAATTACAAAAGGGAAATCCGAAATAGTCAATTAATATTCTAGGCGCAAGTGCTCTGTTTTGATAAATGCTGAAATAATAAGTGCGCATTGGGCGTCCGCACTGCAGTCTAACGTAATTTAGCTCAATGTAAACAGTCTGGGAGGGTAGTAATTACATAATAGGTAATGGCTTCCTCGCTGCTTCGTAGTATAGTGTAAAAACAAAGCTTTTTCCACAAAAGCTGTTAGCGTTAGTAGTCGGATAGGTTTTTTTCCGAATTAAATTTTCACGTCGACTTTTTCTTTTCGATACTCGCTCTTCAAAATATATTATCATTCTTAATGTGTCTTAAAGGAATCATCGATGGAAGAATTAAAAAGGACTCGGTTAAGTACGGGAAAGCAATTACAAATCCATTAATATTATTGTTAAGTTGAATCATCGAATTATTATTGTTTCCACGAGCGTGGTGGTGGGTTAATCTGGTGAAGTTCTCCAGAGATAGTAATCAGCATAAGTGGAGGATGATTTTCTTGCGCTATTAAGGAAAGTTTGGAAGTCCATCAAAGAGCTTTACGGTTCCGGAATGGCATCTTTTATCAAGTATATGATCCATTTCCCTCGTATTGCGGCAGTATGTCATTTTAGCTTAATGAAAGTGTATCCCGAAAACAACGGAAGACTCGTCCGCGTTCAAGAAAATAATATCGTACAGACACAATAAAGCACTATTAAGGATTTTCCGAGTAATTGCGAAGCTATTAAGAGGGTTGTTTATCTTAATTTTCGCAATATAAACCCAATTTCTAATTTTCTTTTTTTAAACCGCCGCGAATTCCTTCAATAATAATGGGCATGCGGCGTTCTTCTTTAATGAACAGTGTTGTGCAATGAGAAAAGCTCGTGTTATTAGATTCGTTAAAACTTTAATTACGCTACGCTGATCTCACTACAAAGTTAATATAACATAACGTTGCGTCCAGACGAGCTTAGCCCTAAGCATTTTAATTTCGAGGGGATGTTTTTGGCCTGATGTTCGCGAATAAGTTTCGCAAGTTCTGTTGTTCTATGTTGTGGCTGAACCACAAATCTCGCTTTGATAATTTTAATACGTTCTACTAGCGTTTATATTCCGTCCCGCGCCTCTCGCTTTCATTTTGTTTTTGAAGTTTTAAGGAGCTCGTCACTAGGTTCAAAGTTATTTAATTAGACACTGCTTAACCTCAAAGTAATCCGAGTAGATACTTACAAAACAACCCATCCAATATTCAAACGAACGTGTTATAAAACTCCCACGATGGTTTTTAATCTTTAATACGCAAAGGAAAATTCCTATTATCTTTTTCAGTTTAATTTTAACCCTTTTGTAATTATAAACTTTTTCAGAAATGCATAAATTTCAAAAAAGACCGCACAGAACCCCCTTAGCTACTCATTTTTTTAAATACAATCCAAATAGAATAATACTGCAAATTCATACGATTATTCCACTCATCCAATCAAATCACAGTATTTTGGTGAATTGAACCAATCACAATCGAATTAAATCGAAAATACCACTAGTGAAATTTTCTAGAAAATTTTGCGACTAGTAGCGTTGCTTAGAGACAACGTCTGTCAAAATTTTTTGAGTGACAAGTATTTCAGTAGGTAATTTCATTATAATTCGAGGAATTATCATTCCGAATACCATTCGTGACTAGAATTTTACAGGAAATTTTTGCCGTCACAAACACTCTTGCTTGTTGCTTTGGAAAATCGTAACTCGTGCTGTCGCACTCGTTACGATTTTCGTCGCAACAAGCAGTCGTGTTGGTGACGGCAAAAAAATTTCCGGTAAAATTCTAGTCACTTGTGGTATTACTTCTGAAAATTAATAAAAGCAAGTGCAATGCGACCAATACAATTGCATTTTAGATCCAGCAAGCCAAGCTTATGAAAACGTATGTATGTCGTGAACACTTTAGCAACACTGAACGCAGCTTCCCAAATGCCACTTTAATCAGTTTTCGTAAATTTCGGTTTATTTTCCATCTTTTACGTGAAAGTTTACTGGTTAAAACTATTAGAGGAAACAAATAATGCCAAAACCTCTTTTATTGCTATCATACGTTAAAATTGTGTACCTAACTAACCTCAAAGACTTAAATGGTTGCATTCAGCTACTTGTGATGGTTCACATCGACATACGTTTCCGCATGGCTTACACTTGAAAGAAAAGTTTACTCATCAGATGGTAGGATTCACAATGATCTATGTTTTCATATGGCTTCCAAGAAAAGGAATTTTATTGATCGCATGGTAGCAACTCAAAAGAATTATCATAGAAGTAGATAAAACAAATTTCAAAAGTTTCTTTGTTGGTACCTTTTCAAACAATGATAATATTCAGAATGCTTGATTTTCCAAGAATATAAACAAACGACCTGACATATCGGTAACGTTGGTGCTTCACACGAGGGTTTTACGTAGTCGAGTCGTCAAAAATTCGAAATATCTTTGAGTCGGCGAGCATGGCAGATTTCGAATTAAAATTACGTAAATTAATCTGTCGAATATCTACAGCGTTATTAAAAATTACTCGGTTTGCTTTCTGGAAATTAATGTTAAAAACTTGTCTAGTTATGGTCGCAGCAACCAAGTACATAACGACTTCGTGTCACGAGTTTTAGTTATATACTGGCTCAATACTTGGCGAATTGATTGTACAAACGTGCCAAGTTGTACGGAAATTTCCAACTTTCAGAGAGACAAGGTGAAACTCTTCCTCATCTGACGAAGAACAATCAAAAACTGACAAAAATCCTTGGAAAAAGTTTTAAAAAATACTGTGGAAACTGACTTTGAGTTTTGAGGTTCAACCTTCAGCATTTGAATAAAAGAACCGAATGAAATCGAAGTATAAACGCTTCAGGACTGAAGAAGGGTGTTTAACTGCTACTCCAACAAGCCTATTCCACGCTTCATTTTCTATCAGAATAAACAACCAGGAGTGTCTGTAGCATACCAGAAGTGAAAGAAACAAAACACCAAAACAGATCCGACAGAAGATTACATAACATTTAATGAGAATCATTACACCCTATGAAGTCTCAGAATTTTGTGTTAAAAGTCCAAAAACCTAAAAGTGTCCTTTTTATGAAAATGGCCAGCCAAGAGTGCCTTTGGTACATCAAAAATGAAGCTCGGTGGCTGATATAACAGTGGTTTGAGCGTGGTAGAGTACAAACTTTAAGTTAACGTAAAACAAAGGTGTCTTTAAATTAAAGAATACTGCAGTTTCAACAAACGTAATTGACACTTCAAAAAAGGGCGTCTTTAACACATCAGAAGAAAATAAAGCAACACAAAAAGCATCGAAATAGAACCAACAGGAGATTACAAGACATGTAATATAACTATTTACTTCGCATTAAGTTTCGGAATTTGAGTTGAAATCATAAAGAAGACTGAAAACCCGGAAAGCACCATCTTTATGAGAGCTTATGGTATATCAGAAATTCAACAGCCGATAATCTTTGTTTGTTCATGGTGGAATACAAACTTTAGGTTAACGTAAGACACATCCAATTTTAAACTGACAATCAGCTGAAGAAAACTCCAGGTGTTTAACTGCTGCTTCGCCAAGCCTATCTGACACTTAAAAAATATCATTTATGAGACTACTCAGCCAAGAGTGTCTTTAGTACATCAGAAGTCTAAGTCTCAGCAACAGGCTACCACACTATAGTAACGGACAAATTAATAAAATAAATACGGCGAAGGCTAAGCACACGAAAGTAAAAGAAGGAAAAGTATTAAATTTCAATCGAAATTTATGCGTAGAAGAGTTGAACCAAATTAATTGTTTTAAAGTAAAAGAAGTCCTAAAATTCCTGGGAATTAAGTTAAGAATGAGAGAAATCGAGAAGGGAAGCCCTAACATTTTCTTTAATTTTTTAATTTTTAACAGGTCTCTTTTAGCATAAAAATGAATGGAAATCAATACAAATATTAATTAAATGCAGTTACAATTTTAGTGACCCATGGACGAGCCACCCCTCACTTTTCAGGCTGTTTTACATTTATAATTACTAATTAATTTAAAAAAAAAATACAATGTTTTTTGAAGAAATTAGGAATTAAAATTCATCTGTCTGAAATGAATTTTTAAAATTAATGTAAACTGATGGAATTTGGAAATTTTCCGCGTTTTATTTGTTTCTGAACTAAAATATTGAAAAATTTCCTTAAAATGCAGGGCCGGATTATCACCGAAATGGCCTTAAATTAAAAACAGAACTTTGAAATTATATTTCAATAACCATGTAAAAACAAACCAGAAACATTTTCACCTGAAGACCTACATATAATTCTTGTTAGTTTATTTTACTTATTAAAATTAAAAAAATATACATCACCCCCGCAAGGATTTGAACCGTTGGCGCCAAACGAACGAATCCTTTAGAAACCCAAGTTTAATCATTTAAATATTTACCTCAAAAGATCTCTTAACTTTTCAGCATTTAATCCAAGTTACCCTAAACATACGATTTTCAACAAACATTCCTCAACTTAACGCAAAGGCAAAAGTTAAGAAACGACGATGACGTCATATCTGGTATAAAATACGAAGGGTTATGAAAGCAGGGTGTAAAACGAAACTTTAAGTATTGATGTAACCCAAAAGTTCTGAGTGCCACAACCTAAAAGTACAGAAACTACCCTCTTAAGTAACTGAGTAAGTGACGTGATGAAGACATTTCACAAGCATAAGCATCAAAGGGGTTGTAATTCGTTGGGTAGTTTTCCAACTTCCTTTTTTTTTGTTGGGGACAGTAATTTTGCATTAATTGCGAAGTTTTACTCATTTTTATTTATTTCTTTAGTTTATTGGGGGCAATTTTTAGTTTCAGTTGGTTTGGTGATTTGGTGAATTTCTGACGAATTCGGGGATGAACCGGACAAGGCTTGGACCAAAATGTGAAAATTGAGACGTACCCGGTTTATTTGCAAAATGTTTGCTCGTGACGGCAATGTGACATTGATGTAACTAATTAAAGTACTCCCCTAGATGACCCTCTGTGTAACTAGCTCAATGAATCAACCCCCTTCATCCCTTCAATTCATTAGGGTTTCGCTATAATTAAAATGCTTTAATGACGCTTTGGTTTTTACCATTTTCGACAAACTGAACCAAAGTTCCCGATTATTTTTTTTAAAGAAAATTAAGGAATGTTTTAACTAAATTTGTGATATAAATAATTTAATGATATTCGGCGAATCATATTTTTAAAAGGCAAATTAAATATATTGGCAATTGATTTATATCAGAGGGACACCCCGAAAGGGGCTTTAATTTAGAAGGCGTAATCTGGCTTATCAAATATAAAAGCGGAAATTTGAATCGAACGTTCTTTCTGTGAATTTAATAATCTTCGATCCAAAAATTCAGAGCTTCGGTTTATACTTTTAAAAGACAATTTTGCCTGTTTTAAGTTTGAAAATCGCCCATTTTTGAGATGCTATCATCCCTTAAAACGTTTTCAAAAGGTGAATTTTTATTCGCACGTTAAAGTTTTCCAAATTTTCTTTGAAATTATATTAATTATGAGCTTTTGTTTCGCAATCCTAAATTTTAGAAAACTCAAAGAATCTTCGAAATTAAAAAATAAAAAAATCACAGCTGTTTTTACAAAATCCTTGCTGAACTTTATTTGAGAAGGCTGGAAACTTGTCTTAAATGAAAAGAGAAACAAGCGAAGGTTTTTCAGTTAATCCTAAAGTGTTTTTAAATTTGGAAAATTTAATCTAAATTTGTGGCATTACATCGTAATTTACATCCAAACAGTTTCTGCAGCTTCGCTATTTAATTAAAACTAGTAATTGGTTTTAATCCCAGCTTTGAAATTGCAAACTGGTATTACGTTCAGATCTGTGATTTTAGTTTACCAACTTTTTCGAACTAGAAATACGCGGATTTTTAATTAGTTATATAATTATTAATTCTCATAAAAATACTCCCAGAACGAGAGTTGTCTCATCTAGCAAAATTATTGTTCGGAATATATCTGAATAAACGCAGAATTTTTAAGGTAATTCCTGAAGAGGGCTAGTAAAGTTCGAAATTTTCTAAATGGATGTAAGTCAGCACCTGAAAAAGCTTCAAAATTTTGAGAAAAGCGCCCACCACAAAAGAATTAAACCTTGAATTATTCTTATATTTTTTTTTATTAATTTCTGAATGAAAATAGAAAAAAAAACAAGTGAAAAAGAGCAGATCTTTAAAACATTTCAACTCATTTAGCACCTCATAAACCTATCGTCTTGAAAAATCGTAATCGTCCCCAGTATGAGCACTAAGTTCGCTACTAAGTAGTTATCTTTAGTACCAACCATGAGGCGTTTAAAATTTAACGACAGCACTCTATCTACATCCTTATCTCGCGTTTAATTTTTTATTGATACAGCGAAGACTTAAAATAACTCTTTTAAGCTACGTAAAAACTAATCTGGGCAAAACTACTTGAATTTATCTTTGCGGTTATACACATAAACCGCGCATGTTTTCAAATTTAAAAGGCCTTTTAATATTTGCTTATTAATTGTATAAATTTTTTTGGGGCTGGAGGTACAAAGACTTCTTTTAAAACCCTTAAATTTTGCTGATTTGTTAGTGCCAGTTAAACCTGGTTATGGCTTTGAACAATAACCAAATTTTGGTTTTAGGCTTCATTCAATTCAAGGAAATATTTTTAAGAAAAGGACGACCCCACGCCCTTGGCTTTCTCTCTAAAAAAATTGAAATAAATTGCTTTAATTCAAGCAATGAATTTTTTTGGGTTTAAAGCCGGAAGGGATTAACAATTTCACTGCCAATTTCTGTTTCCCAAAGAAACTCGAACAAAGTTGATTCCCAATTTTTCGACTGATCGCACACTAAATTTGGATTTAGTCAGATAGAAGTCACTATCCTGTCCCTGTATTTGTTTCTACCCTTTAAAATCGGTCCTCAATCACGAAAACTAACCAGCAGAAAAATAAATTCAATCCCGCCGTCATTAAGTTCGTGCCTGCAGTAAACCGAAAGCTATAATTGTCGTCGATCTTTGAGGCGAATTGGGAGTCCATATCCTGACTTCATTAAATGTTCACGTTCGGATTCGACAGAACAACGCCAACCCGGATCTCATTAGTCACTACTAAATGCCTTTCAATTAATACACCCCTGGATATGTGACGCTTCGATAACCGAATAATCGGTATACGCACTCATCCTTTCCGAGCATTGGTGCGGAGGTTATCAATTGTTACAAACTACTTCGCCAACATACATTTTCGTAATCGTCTTCAGAACAACTAGCAACATCATTGATAAAGTTAGGACCGTCTTGATTTATCCGGCCGTGCTCCACGTATGGTTTGAAACTTAGTTACTATTAACGCGCATGCTCAGTATTTCCACCAATTACAGTAATTCCGTTTGTAAGTAGCGCCATGCGGAACGCGCCTCAATTTGGCAACTGAACAGGCCGGATAAAAACGTTTCACAACAAAATCAAGAGCTTGACAAACCTCTTTCAAAATTCCCCATCTTCAAACCCAGAAAAAATAATAGAACTTTACATAATCAAGATTTATTGTTGCTGAAACCTCGAAACATACAATAACAACAAAATCTTAAAGCAACTCAAAATTTACGATTGAATTGTAAACCAACAAAATTTTTAGGCTTCATTCCACGAGAAAAACTGGTCTGTCCCACAAGGCTCAAGTTCGTATTCCCACCGTTACCAGTTACAAGAGGAACGCTTGCTCCAACCGTTCCAACCGTTGGAACTCCAAGGGTTTTCGAACCGCTCAGGAAAGCCCCAGCTCCGGCGCTGTTTTGGTAGTTTATACCAGCGCTGTGGGTTGGAGGACCAAATAGGTTGAAGTTTTTGTCCAAGTTTCGCTGTTGTTGGGCCCAAAGTGTCGCTTGGTGGTTGGAGTCGTTAAGAAGACTGATTTGGCTTTGCATTGAAGCCGTTCCTCCAACACCAGGTTGGTATTGGAGAGCTCCACTGAATCCGGTACCATTGGGTGCGGATAACCCAGCGCCTAACTCTAAGGTATTGTTGGTTATGGAAGCGAACGATGATCCGTTAAGCTGTTAACATTTATTTTTTTAAGAATTTGAAAACACTCGATAAATAAACTTTTATAAGAAAGCAGTTCGAAATTTTGCGATATAATTTTAATTTGCCAAAGCCTGATGGGTTTCTTGTGATGGAAATATTGTTTAATACATGGGAATAAAAGCCAAATGGTTAAAAAAAATTCAATTTGTAACCTCGTGATGGCGTTTTCAAAATTAGGCCAAAATTTGAAAAATCTAGTTACAAAAACAAACAAACAAAAAATTCCCAAAGCACATTGTGATGCCAATATAATTTTTTAATAAGAAATACTTGTGGGAAGTTGGGGAAATACATTTAATACTGAAAAAGGCCACTCAAAAAAGATACAAAAAACAAAATCAGAATCTCCCATCTACAACATGTTTCATCAAACTTTCATATATCTTTTTAATATCTTTAAACTTTATTTAGACACAGAAATTTTTAGAAATTGTAATTTTCATACTTTAATCAATTTGGAAAAACTTCACTCAAGAAATTAGAAAAATCCAACCTCAAATTACTCATTCTCGACATTTTTTAAACTTTGCTAATCTTTGTTGAATGTTTTTTTTTTTTTTATATTTTAATATCGAAATATTCTTTGGAAAATTTGGATATTAACTTATTGATGGAACTGAAACTTTCAAATGTGATTTAATTCTGTAAATGTCCACTCAAAAAAATTCAATAATGAAAATGAATTTGAATTCTATTAAATGTTTGAAACTCTTTTTCCATATTTTCAAAATTATTTTAATATAGAAATATCTTTCGGAAATTCTTGGGAATGTAACTTACTGGAACTGAAGTTTTCAAAATTTGATTTAATTTTGAAAAAGTCCACTCAAGGTAACAACTAAAAAAATTATTAAATCCGAGCTTTTTTTTGGACTAAATATTTCAGTAAATTTTCGTCATTTAGTTTTCATATTTTTTTAAAAGTATTTTGATATCGAAATATTCTTCAAGATTTTTTATGTTTGTAGCATTTTGGAACTGTAATTTAATTTTTAAAAATTCACTCAAAAATATCAAAAAATCAAACTCCAAATTTCTTGCACTCGACATAGTTTTTTAAACTTTCGCAATCTTTCTTTAATATTTTTTTGAATTATTTTGATATCGAAATATTCTGAAAGAATTTTTATGGTTGCAGCTTTTGGGAACTAGATTTTTTAAAATTTGACTTGATTTTAAAAATATTCACTCAAAGTAACTAAAAGATCAAAATTAGAGTATATCTATCACCTTCCAAATATTTCACTAAATTGTGCGAACCTTATTTTCATATTTTTTAACACTGTTTTAATATCGAAACATTCTTTAAGAATATTTCAAAATTTTGGAAAAATTTTGATAATATCCACCCAAAGAAATAAATAATACATCGAACTCATAAAATTTCACCTTCAACATATTTCATTAAGCTTTCTTAACCCTTATATTCTTAAAAATTATTTTAGTATAGAAATGTTCTTCCGAATTTTTTGAGTTTGCGGCCTATTGGAACTGAAGTTTTTGGAGAATTTTAGGTGGTTTTGACAATAGTCAAATCAAACCAATTACAAGTAGCATGTTTGGTTAAGAGTTTTTAACCTTCTTTCATATTTTTGAAAATTATTTTATTAGCCTTCTTTGGAAAATTTTGAGCTTGCCGCCTTTTAGACCTGAAGTTGTTAAAATTTGTTTTGAATTTGAAAATGTCCACTTAAAAAATTACAAAATACAATCCTAATTTTTCAGCTTCGACATATTTGAGTAAATTTGCATATTTTTATCAATTATTTTAATATCAAAATACTTTTCGAAAGTTTAAGATCTCAGATTCTTGGAGCAGTAATTTTGAAATTTTGATTTAATTTTGAAAACGTCCACTCAAACAAATTACAAGTAACATGTTTGCTTAAGCTTTTTAACCTTCTTTTATATTTTTGAAAATTATTTTATTGTTTGGAAAATTTAGAGCTGACAGCCTTTTGGAACTGAACTGAAATTTGATTCGAATTTGGAAATGGCCACTTAAAAAAATTAGAAAATCACAATAATAATTTCTGATCTTCAACATATTTCATTGAATTTTCATACCTTTTTTTTCTTATTATTATAAATACATATGTCAAAATGGACGTATTTTTTGGAAATTTGAGATTGCAGATTTTTGGAACAGTCCACTTCAACAAATTACAAGTACAGTGTTTGGTTGAGCTCTTTTAACCTTTGTTTTTCATATTATTAAAAATTATTTATTAAAATTTGATTCAAATTTGAAAATATCCACTTACAAAATCGCAATCGTAGTTTCAGCATATTTCGTTAATTTTTAACATATCTTCTCATATTTTTACAAATTATTTCAATATTGAATATTCCTTGGAAGTGCTTGCCTTTACAGCTTTTTGAAACTGCAATTTCCAAAAACTGTTTGAATACTACTTCCACTTAAAGAAATTAAAAAATCAAAATCATAATTTTCCCTTTTGACATACATATTTTATTAATTTATTTTAACATCGATAAATTTTTTGAAAGTTTAAGATTGCAGAGAATTCAAAATTATAATTTCCCATCTTTCTCCTAACTTTTTTGGTATATTTTTAGAGAAATATCTATTTTAATATCGAAATATTTTTTGAAAGTTTGAGACTGCAGAAATTTTGAAAATGTCATCAAAAAATGAAAAATTGGAAATTACAAATTCCCACCTTTTTTGTGTGTTTTTCCGAACTTTTTTGTTATATTTTCATAAATTACTTTAATGTTGAAATATTTTTGTTAAGTTTAACATTGTAGAAATTTTGAATATTTGATTTAACTTTGCAAACGTCCAATCAAAAGCAAAAAAGTTAAAAGCATAAAATCTCACCTTCGACATATTTCAAGCTGTTTACTAACACAAAAACTGCAAGAACCGAACTGATTGACTGAGTCACAATTGTTGGTCTTTTATACCAAACAAGATCAAATAATTTCCCGCCGTACTTTTGAGGGAATAACCAGGCATTCATTTATCATTTTGAGCTTCCTTCCTTGTTGTAAATAACTATATTTGCTTAATTATGACACATTTGTTTGCATTTCCAACAACAAAACTGTTTAGAATGAATATTTCCTTCAAATTCGCTCACACATTTAATAAAATAAAAAATTTTACTTTAATGGCATATTTAATCTTCTCGGGCAAATTTTAAGAATTGCTTTCTGGAAATATATTATTTTTTATCCGGCATAATTTCAAAATTTTCGGGGCGTTTTGTAGTATATTTCTAAATAACTAATTGCCCTATTGTGCTCATCAACGATTAAAGCGAGATTAAACCAAAATCTACGAAAACAACTTTTGTACTTCAACCAAAGGGAAAAAAATCAATACAATCCCAATAAGTTTGAAGACTTGAAAAAAAAAATAACGATGTCATCCCAATTACGGCGAGTCCTTTGTCCTTATTGTTAGAGGTTTAGTGCCAATCTCATTTTTTTTCTCCTGGTACGTTTTAGGGTTTTCCACGACTATTGTTTCGCTTTTGTCCGTACCTGGGGATTCTACCGTGGGTGAATTAAGTACTAAGCTATTTAAACGAAACGTGTGGTTCGTGGGTTGTAAATAACACATAAGTAAATTAATTCGGTGCACCCCCAATTACTCCCATCAAACTGAATTGGTTACACTAATCTAATTACTTTGCTTTTGCTGCTAATACTGACGTGTTCGAAAAATGTTTCGGTGTTCTGTTTTTGTGTTTTGCGAGAAGGGTTTTGGGGTTAGTTCTAGTTTATATTTTGAGTTTATTTTTGGGATTTGTTTCTATTTCGATTTTTTTGAGTTTATTCTCTTCGAATATAAATCTTATTTTTAATTTGATTAGGTAATTTGGATTTACTTTTATTTTATGTTTTTGGGTTAATTGTGGAGTTTATTTTTTATTTGTTTTTGGAACTAATCTTTTGTGTTTGGAGTTTATACTTGTTCTTAATTTGATTTTTGGGATTTACTTTGAAGTTTTTACATTAATTTTTAGCTTGATTTGGATCTTTACCTTTGGTTTTAATTTCATATCGATTTTACTGATTGTATTTTTAGTAAACCTTGGCGTTATTTTTATTTAATTCTGTCGCAAATTAAAGAAAAATTTAAACAGAAATTGCAACAATCCCAAGATAATCGGAAAACTACACGAAAAACAAATCCCAAAAATTATTTTTGGGCTTTCAGATGAGAACTTAAAAACCCTAAAAATGCAATTTAAGCATTACGGATTTGGTTTTTGATCATTTGGGTTTCTATTTAAATAAACGAGTATTTGAGTCAATTTTTAGCTCGATTTTGGGATTTATTTGTTAAATTTTGGGCTTATTTTTGGTTTGCGTTTGAGTTTAACTGTCGTATCGAATTCACGGATTTTACTTTTAGTAAACCTTTTTATTTAATTCTGTCGCAGTTAAAGGAAACTTTGCACGAGAATTGCAACAATCTGAAGATAATCGAAAAACTTCACGAAAAACAAATTCCAAAAATTATTTTTGGGCATTCGCAGAACTTCAAACACAAACGTACGGTTTTAAGCGTTACGAATTTGGTTTCCTACTTAAATAAATGAATGTTTGGGTTAATCTTTAGTTTGATTTTGAGCATTATTTGTTAAATTTTGGGCTCATTTTTGGTTTGCATTTGGATTTAAATTTCATATTGCAATGAAGTGACGGGAATGAAGGCATCCAATTATGCGAGATGCACGTGGATGACCGCCGTGAGCCAGAAAGATTACACTCGGGCCAGCTGTAGAGTCCGTGAACTGGATTGCACATCTCAGCACGTTCACGGCAGGTTGAATGCGTATAGCATTAGCACGGCAAAGTGCATGCCTTTGCTCCAAGACACGTGTGCGTGGAAGCTGACTTCTTATATAAGGAATTGCGATACTCAGTTAGCTCCATCATTGAAGAGTTGTCTCCACAAGAAGTCAGGTCCTTCGTATTAGTGATTTTATGTAAGACTATTAATTTAATTCAATTCATAGTAAGACTTGCTAATAGTTCTGATTGAACCCTTGATTTTATTAACTTTGATGTACTTGTATATACTTAACGTTGCTTAAGTGTTTATCTTTAACTTTAACTCCAAATAATCTTTTGCGAAACTTAATCAAAGTTCGAAAATATATATTATGTTAGTTGAATCAGTTTTAATATAAAAAATCTTGCAGCAAACGTGACGTAGCTGGTTAAATACACCACCACCTTGGTACTTAATTATTATCAGAAATTCTACTAAATTTAATTAACTTATCTTTTTTATTTTACTGCCTTTTAACATTACTTTTGATGACTACCACTACGTTACAATATCGATTTACTGATTTTTGTAAACCTTGGGGCTTATTTTTATTTAAATCTGTTGCAGCTTAGAGGAAAATTCCACAGAAATTGCAACAATCTGAAGATATCTACAAAACTACACGAAAAAAGACAATCCTGGGGTTTTAAGCGTTAGGTACAGATTTGGTTTTTCAATCATTTGGGTTTCTACTGAAATAAATGAGTTTTGGGTTAATCTTTAGTTTAACGTTGGGCTTTATTTTTTATTTTTTTGAGTTTACTTTGGTTGGCTTCTGGATTTAAATTTCATAATTGATTTTATTGATTCTTTTTAGTAAACTTTGGGGTTATTGTGATTGAATTCTGTTGCAGTGTAATGGAACATTGCACAGATATTACATCAATCTGAAAAACAATAAATTCCAAAAATTATTTTTGGATATCCAGATAAAAAAAACGCCAAACATTTCTAGGGTTTTAAGTGTTAAGAATTTAGCTTTCGATCCTTTGAGTTTCGACTTAATTAAATTCAGCCATTACAACGGATTAAACGAAGTTTGAAGTGCTTTAAAATTCATACGAAGAAATCAGCAAAAATACAAAACCTAATCAATATAACAAACACTCAAAATTAACCCACAAAAATCACAAACAGAACCCCAACCTCATCATTTATCACACCCCAGTTGCAATATTTAGTTTTCTCGCACAAAAAACTTCTAAAATTAGAACTAAAAGAACAGAAATGTTGAATTAATATCAGCCTGAATGTGATGTGTAACGTATTGCAGGTTTATTTTTATATTCGCCCAATTCCATTTCGCCTTTGGCTATCTGAAAGTCTGAATTCGCTTTAAAGGTTACAAGGTTAGATATGAAATATAGGAAAACATAAATTCGGGCATTCACGCTGTTTTTGTTGTTAAATATGAAGAATTTCGAAGTAAACTCACCACAGAACTTCGGAAAGGGTTCGTTGATTCATTGAATTTATAGATATTGTGACTCACCTGAAACAAAGAATTTTATTAATTATTTTGTTAATTTTTGCAGTTTTTTTTTTAATGTATTTTCAGGGACAAAAGTTCCATTCGGGCAATAAATAACGAGAAAAATCTGCGATTTCACACGAAAAGTAAAAACAAATCCAAAACAAGCCTGATAAAAGTTTGTTTTCGTAAAATATCGCTCGGTTCTATCTATTCTAAAAGAAAACTACAATAAATCCAATTTTTTCAAATAAATCTATCAAAATGTATAAAATAAAGTCGATGTATTCGCCTAGTTAAAAACACAAAGAGAATTCATCAGCCTTGGTGATTCAGCTCTTATATAGTTCCCCTTTCTAACCTCAACTTGATACAGAGCAACGATTATTCGCACATCACCTAATTACTGATGCATAAAGTGAGTATTTACACATTACATTCATAAAAAGCCTGAGCATTTCTAGACAGTCCAACTGTTTATACATAACCTGATTAAAACGATAATGCAGAAGTAAACAGTAATTTTAACCGAGTGCAGTCGAACTTTCTCCATTAGGTTTTCGAGGTTGAAGATTTCGTTTATTAACGCTGTTTACCTTTCTTCTTAGTTCATAGTTAAAAGCTCAAATTCTTGGATGTTTCTGATTTGGGTTAATTGCCAAGTTGTGGCACGCAAGCATGCGTTTAACGAAATTTTAGTTTGTCGGGGAGATGATTAAGTTTGCTTTTTTCCTTGCTAAACTTACTAATGAATTTATTATGGCCTCTTTTGTGCTTTTCGTTTGTTTTTTCTACTGGTGGGACCTTTATATTATTAGCTACTTAAAGCTTGCTTTTACTTTCAAGATTTTTCGTGTTGCTTAAGCAAGCTTTTCTGTCACTGCCAAGAACTTTTAGCTACTTATCTACATCTCAAGTAGCTTAAGACAGTTTATAACGACAGATCAATAAAAATACCAATTAGGGTAGGCTGTGAAATTGAATTATTTTGAATTGGTACTTTAGCCACATCCACAGAATGACATTTAATGACGTTTGTAATTCAATCGTTGCTTCTGTTCGTCTAAGCGGCGGTCCACTTCCGCTTTTACGAGCGACACTACCACTTTCTCTAAATAACTGCACAGGTTTAGTTACAACGTCGGGAAAATAATTGTAATTTAACACTAAATCGGGGTATTCTTCAGGAAAATCAGTCATGCAGTCATGAAGTGAATATTGCCACTCTCCATTTATTCTTACGCCGGTTCGAAAGAAACATTCAATAGCTTTCGCTTTTTGTTGTGTAGTGAATACCATTTTTTCAAACTTCAAATTTTTTCACCAAATAAAAAACTTAAAAAATTTGACAAGAGCGTTCAGTTTTAAATTTTCATGTCAGAAATGTCATTCTGTGGATGTGGCTAAAGTATCAATTCAAAATAATTCAATTTCATAGCCTACCCTAATTGGTTTTTTTATTGATCTGTCGTTATTTACCTGCCTAGCCGTTTGAGACTTTTATCTATTTGCAATTCAATTTTAAATAAAAAATTACCAACTAGCTTTTGAACCTAAAACCCTTAAAACTATCATCCTTCTAAAAGAACCACCTCGTCAAACGAAAGTATGGGCTATCAAAAACCACAAAACAATTAAAATAAATTAATTAAAAATATGTAAATTCAAATACGGCTGTGAGAATTACAAATTAACCAAGTTCTTTTGGCTCGACTGTGAGCGATGCAAACAGGAGATGTTCCTCAAATTTAGGTCAGTAAAAAGGCAAATATTTTAGGACAGGTGGATGGGGAATTACTAATTGCCTTTCCAGGAAGACCAGCCTTGACAAGGGTGGTTATTTAATTTTAAATTTGTTTTTGTTTTTTCTACTGGCGAATTATTAAATGTAAGAGTATTTCTGCTGCTGTTTGTTTACTTACGATAAAACCTTTATGTAAACATAATTTCTGAGTTTTGTAAAATTTATAATAAACAAGACCAAGTCCAGCAGCGTATATGAGTTATGTAGGTTAGATTGGATTAGAACAGATAAAGTTAGGTTAACCCGATGGGAAGAAAAAACTTTTGAAAAAGCAGAAATTTTGAACTCTTCATTAGTTCTTTCAGAGTGGTTGAACTTGGCCGTTTCTGAAACGAACGGCAAAAGTGAAGTCGTTTTCAGTAAGGCCCAAAGTTGATATTTAATCTCTTCTTCTATGAAAAGGTGTTTATACGTGCTGTTTTTAAGGCTCTGTGACATAGAATTTAAGATTCTTCGTAAGTTCAGCTTCAGAATTGCTGAAAATTTAACCACTTCTGAAACGAAAGGTAAAAGGGGAGTCATTTCAGGAACGCCTGAAGTTGACAGTTAGCTCTTTCTTTCTGAAAATATTCTCTAAAGTGCTGAAGGTTCTTTGGAATGAATTCTTCGTAAATTTAGTTTCAAAACTTTTAAGCGCTTCTGAAACGAAACGTAAAAGGGGAGTTTTTTCAGGAAGGCTTGAAGTTGAAACATCTTACATTATGAAAATATTCTCTTAAGTCTTGAAGGCTCTTTGGAGTGAAATTTAAAATTCTTCATAAAAATATTTCAAGCGTCCTTGATGCTTTAAATTGAAATTTGGAAAGTTCCATACGGATTCGTGGCAGCTGAGCTTAACAACTTCCAAAACTAGACAAACAAGAAACATTTTATAGTTTCAGGAAGGTTTGAAGTCGATCCAATATTATTGTATTTTATAAAAAGTTAATTTTCGACTGTTTAGAACAAATATGGAATATTTGTCGATCCTTCTGGATTTTTCTTACTTAGAGGCTTCCTGAAGTAAATAGAAAACTTTGGTTTTCAGGAAGGCTCGAAGCACATTCAAACTGTAATAAAAATTCAGAAGATTGTTTGATAATAATTTCTTACTTTCGTTTTAAAATAAGTAATTTAGATTATTTAGAGCAAAGTCCGGATTTTCGCAAAGCAGTCATAAAACTGGTCCAAGTCCGTTGAGGTTAAAATAATGATTTTGCTCGGTAAAACAAGTCTCTTGACACTTTGAATGCGCTTCTCCTAATCGTTCTAGTGCAAATTTTGATTTTTCAGGGGTTTTAGGTTCATTTAAGTTTGGAGTTTCAGGAAGGCTCGAGATTTGCTGTGGTAGTACCTATGGTCTATTAGGATTTAAAAAGCACGTTGCAGCTGTTTTGGGGTAAAAAGCTGAAATTTTCGTAATTACTTCTTCAACGGTTCCAGAAACATAACATATTTTCAGGAATATTTGGGATAGCTTGAGGTAAAACCATGGCGGTTGTAAGTGCATACTGCTACCCTTTCTGAAGGTATTTTACTTTCTTAAGTTTAAAGTTTAAGTATCTATTTAAATTCTGAATTCTCCAGATTTATTTTCGTTTTCCGGAAAATCTCCAAAAACAAAACTTAGTATTTTCAGGAAGCTCAAAAAGCTGTCATACAATCTTGGTGGTTGTTCTTACTACGATTTCAAAGGCACTTCGCAATTGTTTTAAGGAAATATTCTGAATTTGTTGCAGAAATTTTTAGGTATTTCGTTTGTTTGAAAGTTTTGGAGACCAAAACT
This sequence comes from Melanotus villosus, assembly GCA_963082815.1. NCBI lineage: Eukaryota > Metazoa > Arthropoda > Insecta > Coleoptera > Elateridae > Melanotus > Melanotus villosus. The sequence goes on along the minus strand of OY720419.1, from coordinate 4,379,524 downwards.
GGATTTTCAGGAAGTTTAGAAACACCTTGGTGGAACTTCGTCATTGTTTCCGGCAATTTTGAAATTTTACAAGATTTTAAGGACGCTTTGTTGTTGAAATAACCAATAATTCATGTTTTCAGGAAAGCTCGGGAAAGGCTAAACTAAAATTTTGCTAGTTATTCGGATTAGGATTTAGAATGCGCTTCATTACTTTAAGGCAATGTTCTAATTTTGTTGCAGGATTTTTCATGGTATATCATGTGTTCAAAGGTTTCCAAAAACAGAAAGGTATTTTCAGAAAGGTCCGAGACAGTTGGGGGGAAGACCATGAAGTATTCTTGGAAGAAATATTTTCTTAACACTTTGGAGGCACTTTGTAATTGTTTAAGGCAAAATCCTGAAACTTTTACGAGATTGTCATGATACTTTGTTTCGTGAAAAACTTCTTCAAACAAATTTTGTATTTTCAGGAATGCTCGAGATAAGTTGAGGTTGAAACCCTGACGTTATTCTTACTCCGTTTTTTCAGGCAAAATCTTGAATTATTTGAAATTTTTTGAGAATATTTCGTTTTCGCGAAAGCTTTGAGAAATAAAAATTTATATTTTCAGGGTAGTTCGAGGTAAGTTGAGGTTAAAGTCCCGGCATTATTCTTTTGTTACGCTTTTGAAGACACTTTTAATTTTTACAGGCATTTCTTGACGTTTTGTTTGCTGAAAAGTTTCCGGAATTTTCAGGAAAGTTCAAGGTGAATTGAGGTTAAAACCATGGAAACATTTTCTTTTTATTACCTACCCCTTTGAAGGCATCTCGAATTTTTTTCAGGTAAAATTTTTAATCGTTTTTTCGCGAAAGCTTCTGGATCTTTGCAGTAGCGTTGAATTCAATCGTAACAAGAATGAAAACTGAGTTTTCAAGAAGGCTCAAGTTTTGCCTGTCCTTAATGAAAACATCCAGAAAATATCCTTTGCAAGTACGTAATTATTATTTGTTTAGGACCAAACTACCGGTTTGTAGCAAATTTCTTGGGTATTTTTGACTTGACAATTTTCCACAAAAGGATGAAAAGGGTCGGTTTTAAAGAATTTTTCGAATTTAGGAATTTTTTTGAATTCAAAAATTTCTGTTCCGATTTTAATTTTTTTCAGGAATTAGTAAATACATACTTACGGCTAAAAGTACTGAAAATCATGTAAATAGTATTGAGGATTTCAGATTCCACTAACAAAATCAAAAATTAGCTTGTTTCTCAATACAAAAATGCAATTTTCGAAATATTTTACTGGGTTTTCTTCCGAATGTCAAGAAAGTCCTCATAAAGGAGCAACCTAGACTTACGTTTAAATATAATCAGCTACGTATTATTTATGCAAGGCGTTTCTTTTATTGTTTGTAAATAAGTACACTGAACGTCAATAATTGATTATAATCAACGTTTACAAACCAATCTGTCGTCAATTTTAATCGACAGGAAGTTAAAAAACAAGTTTGCTGTGTTTAAGTTTGCGGCTTTGCTTTTAAATGGAAGTAGAAAATTTCAGGAGCTTTGGTTTTCAGGCTTTGCTGAAAAATTTGAGTTCTAAGAAAAGACTGAAAATTTTGGGTTCTAACAAAAAAACAGAAATTTTCCTGTGTTTTTGAAACTTAATATGGGAATTTTTTAAATAATTGTTTATATAGGAAATTATTTAATCAATTTCCTGAAAAAAGTGTATGTATGAAAGTAACTACAACTTTTTTTGTTTTCAGCGTTTTTATGGAAAATTTGTGTTTTCAATGAATATTTAACGTTAATTCCAGTACCAACTTCCAGTTCCTTCCATAAAATAACCTTCAGGAACTTCACATTAGAGAAAACAAGAAAATCGCCCCTCGTTTTCTCGAGGAAAATCATCCAAAACATTAAAGTAGTGCTAAACATTTATCTTCATTCCACACAACTTGCGTTTCACTTAACAATAACACCCGAAACTAAATTTGATGTTACATAATGTAAAAGGGGGGAGGTGTTTTATATCGAATTGCCCTTCGGTTACCCTGGTAGCATGCATCGGTCCCTTCTAACTTGACCGGAAGCGTAATTACGGTTAATAAAACAAAAACTCGTAGCGTTTGAACGGGAACATCTTCAGATAAGGGGTGGAGCGGTAATGAAAATGTAGTCGGTAGAATGGGGGCGCAATTGCTAGGAAAAACGTAGAAAACGACCTGGCATGGGTTTCAAATGAAGTGTGTTAAACATAAATTACCCTTCAACCGAGTATTTGCACCAACATTAACGGGTGATAAAGTGGCCATTATTTTATATTGATGCGTTGCACTTTATGCAAATGCGATGTGAAAAAATTGCATTTCTACTCTCGCCGCCGTGTATTTATTAAAGTTTTTTTTAACGGAATAACTAAATAATGGACTATAACCACGCCAGAAGAAAACGATTTGAAATTTTAAATGCGCTCAGATAAAAATGAAGCGCTTTAGGTCATTTTTAAGGTAATAAATTTCAAAGTAAAACGTATCTAGTCACGAACAGTTTCCCATGCATGATAAAATTGCCGCCGCAAAGAAGTCTTTAATGTAATTAGCAAACATCGCGGAATACGAGAACGAAAAGGAGGAGGGTATTCTAAAAAACAAGTAGAAATTTCAAATTCAAACGCTAACGAGAATTGAACGCGCGCCACGAAAAGAAATTAAACTTTTTGCGAATGTCGTATTAAACCAGCAGTTACTGAAGGCAGAATTTTAAGTAAAATTGCTGCAGAAACTCTCCTCCAGCTAGCTGCATACACATTTGCATTAGCACTGCAGTCTGCTAACTGCCTCATTTCGAGTCCAGTCAAGCAATTTCCGTTTCCTACGTTCCTTATTTGGACAATTCAAGAATCTGCAGTCTGATAGAAGCTTACCATGCACTAAACGCGCTTACACTGCAGATATTAAAAACTTTCACAGGCGACACGAATTTATTATTAACACTTAACCTTCATTTTTATTGTTTTCGTTGCGTTTAGGTTTACTTCAGTCATTTTGGTCCATTAAAAGGATAAAATTAATGACGGGCATAGGTGTTTTTCTTTGTTTGTTCTGAAATTGATTTACTTTCTTCTACTCTGGGATTGGTCGTTCTTCACTTCTTTGTCCCCATTTCCAGCTTGGTTTTGGTATTTTTCTCATTTCTACGAGTTTATGAATATTTTTCCATTCCTTTACATTATTCTCGCTTTAATGCTCCCATCTCTTTGAACAATCATTTCGCTTTATTTTCTTTTATGTTTTCCATTCTCTTCTTCTTCACCTGCTCTTCTTCTTCTCCCCGCCCTCCAATTTATTTGTTCCTAATCATTCATTTTCTTTCACCTTTTTTTTGTCCTTTTCAGATACTCTTTACATACCTTTTATAATTTCTAAATTTCCTTTTTTGGCATATTTACTCCTTTTTATTTTTGAGTTTATACACGTGTGCTCCTTTTTTTATTTCTAAATAGCTTGTCCTTATTTATTGTCGTTTATTGGTTTTTAACTATTTGTACCTATACATTCCTGCAACTAATCTCCGGAGTGGCCGAGTGATTAAGGCATTCTACCACAGCGCGGACGGTCTCGGGGTCAAATCCGAGTAAGGTGCGGTAGGTGCTTGGGAAACCCCGTACGCCTAACCGTGCAAGCTTTCGCGAAAACGAAATATTCTAAAAAAAGTTTCAAATAATTCAAGATTTTGCCTGAAAAAACGGAATAAGAAGAACGCCAGGGTTTTAACCCTCAACTATTCTCGAGCATTCCTGAAAATACTAAATTTGTTTAAGGAAGCTTTTCACGAAACAAAGTATCGTGACAATCCCCTTAAAAGTTTCAGGATTTTGCCTTAAACAATTACAAAGTGCCACCAAAGTGCTAAGAAAATATTTCTTCCAAGAATAATTCATGGTCTTACCTCCAACTGTCTCAGACCTTCCCGAAAATACCTTTTTGTTTCTCGAAACCTTTGAACAAGTGAAACATCCTGTAACAAAATTAGAACATTGCCTTAACTGCGAAGCGCCTTCTAAATCCTAATCAGAACAACTACCATGTTTTTATCTTAGCCTTTTCCGAGATTTCCTGAAAATATAAAAGTTTGTTTATTTCAACAACAAAGCGTCATGAGAATCCCGTAAAAATTTCAAAATTGCCGGAAGCAATGGCGGAGTACCACCAAGGTGTTAACAGAATAATACTTTTCCAAGGATAAAAGTCATAGTTTTACCTCAAACTGTTTCAAAACGTCCTGAAAATACAGTTTTGTTCCCTGAAACTTTGAAACAAACGAAATATCCTAAAAAATCTTGCCACAAATTCAAAATATTGTCTTAAAACAGCTGCGAAGTGCCTTTGAAATCCTAGTAAGAACAACCACAAAGATTTTATGGCAGCTTTTTTTGAGCCTTCCTGAAAATACTAAGTTTAGTTTTGGAGACTTTTCAAAAAACGAAAATAAACCTGCAAAATTCAGAATTCAAATATGTACCTACTTAAATTTTAAACTTAAAAAGTAAAATACCTTCAGAAAGGGTAGCAGTATGCACTTACAAAGAATAATCGCCATGGTTTTGCCTCAGGTTTTACCTCAACCTATCTCAAACTTTCCTGAAAATATGTTGTCCGGAACCGTTGAAGAAATAATTACGAAAACCTGGAAAATTTCAGATTTTTACCCTGCGACGTGCCTTTTAAATCCTAGTAGAATATTTCTACTAAGGACAACTGACATGGTTTTACGATAGGTATTACCACAGCAAATCTCGAGCCTTCCTCAAACTCCAAACTTAAATAAACCTAAAACCTCTGAAAAATCAAAATTTGCACTAGAACGATTAGGAGAAGCGCATTCAAAGTGTCAAGAGACTAGTTTTACCGAGCAAAATCATTATTTTAACCTCAACGTGACTTGGGCTGTCCTTAAAATAAAACCAGTTTTATGTCTGCTTTGCGAAAATCTGGAATTTGCTCTAAATAATGTAATTTACTTATTTTAAAACGAAAATAAGAAATTATTATCAAACACAATCTTCTGAATTTGTATTGCAGTTTCAATGTGCTTCGAGCCTTCCTGAAAACCAAAACTTTCAATTTACTCACTTTTTTTAAAAGACAATAATATTGGATCGACTTCAAACCTTCCTGAAACTATGAAATGTTTCTTGATTTTGGAAGTTGTTAAGCTCAGCAGCCACGAATCCGTATGGAACGTTCCAAATTTCAATTCAAAGCCTCAAGGACGCTTGAAGTATTTTTATGAAGAATTTTAAATTTCACTCCAAAGAGCCTTCAAGATGTTTCAACTTCAAGCCTTCCTGAAACAACTTCGCTTTTATTTTTTGTTTCAGAAGTGGTTAAAAGATCAGCAGCTCTGATACTGAATTTACAAAGAATTTATTCCAAAGAATCTTCAAAACAAGAGAAAGAAAGACATTAACTGTCAACTTCAGACATTCCTGAAATTACTCCTCTTTTATCTTTCGTTTCAGAAGCACGAAAAAATTGAGCAGCTCTGAAACTGAATTTACAAGGAATTCATTCCAAATAAACTTAAAACACGAGAATATTTTCATAAAGAAAGACATTAACTGTCAACTTCACGCCTTCCTGAAATGACTCCTCTTTTACCTTTCGTTTCAGAAGTGATTAAAAGTTCAGCAATTCTGAAACTGAACTTACGAAGATTTTTGAATTATTGCAAGGAACCTTCACGGCCTAAGAAAATTTTTTCATAAAGAAAGAGACCAACTTCAGGCCTTCCTGAAAACGACTCCACTTTTTCCTTTCGTTTCAGAAATGGTTGAGTTCAACCGCTCGGAAAGAACTAATAAAGAGTTGAATTTCAGTGCAAAGAGCCTTCAGAGGTTAAGAAAATATTTTGATAATGGAAATGTTAAATGTCAACTTCAAGCCTTTCTGAAATGAACCCTCTTTTATTTTTCGTTTCAGAAGCTGTCAAGTTCAACAACTCTGAAAGAGGAATGCTCTTTCAAAACTAGAGAGTAATATCTGCATTTTCTTCTAGCCTTCCTGAAATGAGTATCTTTTACCTTTCGTTTCAGATGTGGTTCAAGCTTTGAAACTGAACTTACGAACGTTCAATTTCGTTCCAAAGAGCCTTAAGAACTTAAGAATATTTTAACAGAAGATGTTAACTGTCAACTTCAAGCCTTCCTGAAACGACTTCGACTTCTCTTTTCCCTGCGTCTTAATATATTTCACGCCCTGCTGAAAATTCAGCACTTCACAAAAAAAAAATACTCATAAAATTAAGCGCTCAGAAACCGCTTTCGAAACAGGACATGTTTATCAAGAACGATTATAAAGTAGTTACAGAGCGCCTGCAACAAATTTCAAAGCTTCTTGAAGGTTAATGTAGTAATGTCCTCCTAAAAAGGGGACGTTTTAAATGTTTTCAGAAACACATAAACCAAAATACTTTAATATATAACTTCTCGAACAAAATCTTTCTCGCAATTTAAAAAAATCTGGCTTTTGCCCTCCTGAAAATACTATATTTTTAGCGGTAATACTTAAACAAGCAAATGTACTTAACCTTGATGAAGAAACACAAATTTCAACTTAGACAACCATCACGTAAAAGAAGATGTTAACTGCCAACTTCCAGCCTTTGTGAAACGACTTTGCCCCTTCTTTCAAAAATTGTCAAGTTTTAAAAGGACTTACGGAGAATTCGAAATGGCTTTAAAACCGAAAGGAATATTTTTATGAAGAACACAAACTAAGATTTTTGTATTTTAAGATATCCCAAGCCTTGCGAAAATTCAGCTTTTTAAAAGCATTTCAGAAAACAAAAATACGGAAAAGAATCACACTACGTACGTACTGAACGTTCAGAAACAGAATATGTTTATCAAGAACGACTGTGGAGTAGTCACAGAGTGCCTGCACGAAATTTTAAACCGCCCTGAAAATTAAACAATGTTCTTGTGCCCTCCTGAAAATGCAAAGTTTTAAATATTTGCAGAAACATAAACCAAAACGCTTCAATGCGTTAATTCCAATCTCAAGCAAAATTACTTCATAGCAATATTGTTACAAACAAAAAGCCTTTCTGAAAATACAAGATTTTTGCCCTCCTGAAAAAATGTTTATTTGCAGAAATACTTAAGCAAACAAACATATTTAAAACTTTCAATGAAAAAACACAAACTTCTTCTTGGATAATCAAGAATTACTTTAAAAATAGAATACTTTTATCAAGGACAATTGTAAAGTTCCAAGAAATGTCTAGCCCTCCTGAAAACGCAAAGTTATTCATTCAGTGTGGTTCCGAGGCACCCTAGATTTACCATCTGAATGTGCGAAGGAGCCACCGTGACCTCTTGTATTAGCTGTTACTACTTGAGATCCTAATTAGAACAATGAACAATTATTGCCGGCTCCTCTAACAAGAGCCTTGCCAAGGGAAGTGTAATAATGTATCTCCTAGTGTGACGTCGTTAGAATAGCGACCCTTTTGCTCGTGGTGCTTATTGAGTGTTTGCGTATGAGTGCGCATATAATATCCTTGTGATACTTTGTGTCGGAGTTAAATTCCTGGTTTTATTCCTGTTGAGACGAAATTTTATTAACTAAGTCTTGTAGTTTGACTGAAAGAATTCTGAAAAAATCTGTAAGGAAGTTGAAGGGACGTGCCTGAAAGCGAGAGTCAAACTACTTTCAGTTATTTACGAAAACTGAAAGGCTGAAATGAACTAAACCAAAGTTTTAATACCTGAAATTGACTATTTTAAAGAAAATTAGGGTGAAAAAAGAGTGATACTCGAACGTGAAATAAATACCAATTCGAAGTCTACCTAAAATACCAAAAAAGAAGCTTTCCTAAGCTGTCTGCGTCCTAATTACATGCTAAATTTACTATGTTATACAAGATGTTAATTAATCTTAAAGGGGATTTCTGGAGCTTCCCATATTTGTATCTCACAGTCCCAGTGGATTTACTACGTCATGCATAATGTCGGCTTCATTTAAATTAGTTTTCAGTAATCCCATCATTTTTCGTTCTTTTTTATTTCCGACGATTTCCAACATTTAAACCTAGTTTCGCCCTTGATTTTTAACAAACGACGAGGAATCTCTAATTAGAAGGTAAAAGTACAAAACATCTGAGCATCAACGAAAAGGACCACCAAATTAAGGCGAGCAAAAATAGAAAGCACTTACGGAAATTCTTAAAAAGCAGGCTTAAATTAACACGTAATTAACGACATCTTAAAGACTTCATAAAAGCGTACAACTACGTTCCTGGTTAAACGGCGCGGCGTCTGGAAAATATTTAAAAAAAGTAGCAGGACCGCCATAGCACTCTTGGCTCCTTTAATCCAACCGTAGAACACGGTGAGACATTTATGATTATATATTCGAAAATACTGCGAAATTACCCCTAGCCTTGGAACATTAACGTTACCATTTATATTTAAATGTAGCAAAATCCAGAGAAAGAGAATGAAATGCGGATTTAGATGACGGTTCCTCCTGCCTGAAACAAGCAGTTCGTGGAATGAGGAAGGGATTAGACACTCCAGTGAAATTCGATTTTCATCTGGAGCCCGCAGCTCTGCTGAAGACAGTTCTTATCTGAGGCCGTCGAGCAAAGACGCAATCAACAATTGTGTTCCATTGTCCGTGGCAACGGGAGATCGCACATCCAGATAGTTACAACATGAATCCTTGCTCACAGATTCTCAAAAATATAGACAGACTTTACAACCAAATATTTACACTAAGCAGGAATTTTCAAATTTTATAGGCTTCCATTAAACTACCGCTCAACTGCCAGCAAAACAAAGAAATCTTCTTAGAATTTTTAGAAGCTGTTGCATGACTAACATTCCAACTTCACTGACCTATTTTAATCTAGAAACTCCTGATAATTCAGGTTTTACAGGGCTTAACCTAGTGAAATTCAGTTTTTGTTCGATCTATGCTTGAAGTTCGCTTCACCAACTTTTGGGAAAATCGGAAAATTTTGTTAATATCAAGTCAAGAAGCGTTTGATGAGGCCTAACAGGTTGTGGTGGGGTTTAACTAAACCTGTGATTAGGTTGACTAAACTTGTGACGGGATTTCATTAAATCTGCAATGAAGTCTAACTACGCTTGGGATAAAGTTTAACTAAACTTGTGATGAGCCTTACCTAAACTTGTGAAAAAGTGTGACTAAGCTTGTGATGGGCCATACCTAAACTTGTGATGCAATTTAATTAAATCTGCAATAAAGTTTAACTACGCTTGTGATAAAGTTTGACTAAACTTGTGATAAACCTTACCTAAAATTGTGATGGGCAATGCCTAAACTAATTAAATCTATAATGAAGTTTAATTACGCTTGTGATAAAGCTTTACTAAATTTGTGGTAATGTTTGACTAAACTTGTGATGAACCTTACTTAAACTTGTGACGAGATTTAATTAAATTTGTAATTAAATTTAACTGAGCTTGTGATAAAGTATGACTAAACTTTTGATGAGCCGTACCTAATTGAGGCTTTAACTATGCTTGTGATGAACTTTAACTAATTTTGTGATGAGGCAAACTTGTGATGCATTTTAACAAAACCTGTGATGAGGTGCAACTAAGCTTGTGATTAGGCTCAACCAAACTTGTGATGAGTCTTAACTAAACTTGTGATGAAATTTAACTAAATTTCGGATGAAGTTTGCCTAAACTTGTGATTTACTTTAACTAAACATCTGATGAAATAAAATAAATAAAATTTGATCGAGAAAATTTTTGGTTAGGCTGAATAAGTTCGTAGCAAGATCCAACTAAATTTGTGACAAGATTTTATTGAACATCTGAGGTGGTGGTTTGACTAAACTTGTGATAATGCTCAACTAAAAATACGATAAGCCTAACCTAACCTTCAGACAAAGTTCAACTAACTTTGTGACGAGATCTAACTCGATTTGCGATGTGGTTTAACTTGTAGTTTTTAACAAGGTAGAATTTTCTATTGTTATAAGTAAAATTCACAATCTGCTTTTGCTCAATTCAACTTTAAAGAAAATTAGACAATTATGATAAAATCGGATCATAATTTTGTGAAAAAGTTCAACTAAACTTGTGATGATGATGAGCCCCAACTAAGTATGTGATGAAAGTTCACTAAATTTGTGATAAACTTTAACTAAACTTGTGTTAAGGTGCAACTACACTTGTGATGAGGTTCAACTAAACTTGTGATGAGCCTTCACTACACTTATGCTTTACCAACTTTTAGAAAATTCAAGTAAATTCGTTAAAAATGGACTGAAAAAAATTTGGGCTAACCAAATTGTGGCATGGTATAACTACGCTTGTGCTGAGATTCATCAAAACTTAGAATAATAGGCTTTATTACATTTGAAACCAAGTTTAGCTGAACTTGTGACTATAAGCCTAAATGAGCTTGTGGAGAGGTTTAACTCAACAATAATTTTAACAAGACAGATTTTTGTGTTTTTATAATTTAATCAGTAACTTAATTAAATTAAATTAATTAAACCAAACTTACAAATATTTGCTTTTTGTTCAATTTAACAACTTTTACTAAAATCAGGCAATCTACGGCAAGGTCTGACTCTACGTTTAATGAGTGACTAAACTTCTAAGCTTGTGAGTTCTAACTGAACTTGTTGTACGGCCTAATACAATCTGTGGTGAGGTTCAAGTAATCTTATGATGAGCTTCAACAAAACTAGTGATGAGGTGTAACTAAACTTGTGGCGAGCCTTACCCTAGACTTGTGATGAGTCTCAACTAAACTGACGGTTTAACACCACCTGTGGTGGGGTCCAAATAATCTTCGGATGAGTTTCAACAAAACCTGTGACAAGCTACAGCAAAACCTGCGACTAGCCTTACCTAAACTTGTGATGAGCCTCAACTAAACTGATGGTTTAACAATATCTGTTGTGAGGTCCAAATAATCTTCGGATTTTCAACAAAACTTGTGATGAACTACAGCGGAACCTGTGACGAGCCTTACTTAAACCTGTGATGAGCCTCAACTAATCTGATGGTCTAAAAACATCTGTGGTGTTCGTGGTGAGGTTCAAATAATCTTAGGATGAGTTTCCAAAACCTGTGATGAGCCTTACCTAAACTGGTGATGAGCCTTAACTAAACTGGCGGTTGAACAACATCTGTGTGGTGAGGTTCAAATAATCTTAGGATGAGTTTCAACAAACCTTGTGATGAGCTACAGCAAAACCTGTGACGAGCCTCACCTAAACTTGTGATGAGCCTTAACTAAACTGACGGTTGAAACAACACCTGTGGTGAGGTTCAAATAATCTTAGGAATGAGTTTCCAAAACCTGTGATGAGCCTTACCTAAACTGGTGATATTGTTTACCTAAACTAATAATGAGATGAAACAAAACTCGTGTTAAGTTTTAACACGGTAGAACTCTATATTATTCTAACTCAATGGCCTAACCCCTTGAGTATCGGTCCACCTTTGTACGAAGTAAACAGCGAATCTCTCCTTTCTCAAGTAAATCGTTGTTTCACAAACCGGAGGTAGGTGGAAAAATTCCCTTGTAAGAATCACTTAAGCCCGCTATCCTAATCACCGTAACAGCTTTTTATCTAGATGAACCATTACGTTTTTACAACATAATAGCAAAAGGAACTCCGATGGGGTAGAAAAAAATTAGAAATTGCACAAACTCATCCACTCCCTCTTTGTTCTGTGTGGTTAACATTATATCTATGACTGTTCTCGTGAAATTGCACGTAAATTCAACAACAAAGAGAGGGTGGCTAACCCCGCCATACATCAACACTTATCGCAGACGGATAAATAATAGAAGCGGGTCTGTTCGCCCACTTTCATTATCTTATAAAAATAAAGCCGACATTATTAATACCGCAAATGGATCACGTAAGTGCGGACGTATTAAAAGTTTATGTTACCTTTTATTTCAATAACGGAAGTGCCCGCAATAAAAAGGTTACTTTATTCATATACCGAAGCAGACGTATCGACTTTTTGGCTTTTTAATTCTATTTTCTTAAATTTCTGCAGAAATCTGCTGCGAACACGAATTTATTTAGTTGGGTTGTAGACGACTTGGTTAAGGTCATTTTTTTGTAGATAAATTGCGTAATTTATTCAAGCAGCTTAAATGCCAAAATTAAATGTTAAAATATCGTTTGAAAAGGAAGTATGAACCACGCCGGTTATATAAATCGGTAGGGGTTTCAACGAGATTTAATAAATTCAGCCAGCAAACAGAAGCTGCTGTGATAACAACAGCCAGCTATCGTATATGCCACATTCCACGTTGTGGAACCCAAGAGGCTGCATTGTGACAGGCTCATCAATACTATCCTGAAAACTCTTGCTCCAGATATGCTTTTATTCCTTCCAAGTCGAAGTCTAAACTTTGCTATGAAATTTTTGAGCTAATAAACTCAAATTACTAAATTCCATATTTTATTCAGTTATGAAATTGTTTTTGAGATGTAAAAGGGTCAAAATTTCAGCTTGAGCGTTCAGAATTTGAGTAAAAAAATAGCGACTTTTCAGACTGTTTTTGGTTAGTTCCTGGTAGGCATTTCCGGTTTTAATATCGAAATTTACATCCTGCTATAAACCTTTAGAATTAGTTCTCAAAGCCCTAACCAAATGAATTTTGGTTAATTAAAACTAAAAACCAAGTTAATAAAAGTGAATAATAATTTTAAATTTATAATACCACCGACTTCATACGAACATAATTATACATATTAAATTCCCAACACACCTTCCTTTTGCTCTTAAACGAATTATGTGACGTTTAATGGGGAAACGCCCGCATAATAAAGCATTTCCAAACATGTATTTTCCTGCCGTGGATTTATTGTGCGAAATGAGCCTATAAATCTACGCGAACATACAAACTTCAAAATAAAAGACCAAATGTAGCAAACGGAATTACAAGTTTACATCTTTTTTTATTTCTCTGTTATATTGTTCGAGTGCGTTTTCAATTTGTTTAAGACTGGAAATAAATGCTTGGAGTACGAAAAGGAACTTTCCTGGGCTAAAGCAGCGGTTGCCTTTCAGCATGTCGGTGTTCCAGTACTTCTGGGAGTATCGTAACTGCTTTATTTTGTATTTTTCACTGCTTAGAACTTCGCTTAAAATTTTCATAATAAAACCTGGCGACAAAAGACCCAAAGAATATTTAGTAAATGTCATAATGGTTTCATTAAATCAACTTTTACTTCCTGATGCCTTCGTCTCCGCGTATAAAAGCCGAACATTTGTGAAAACGAATGCCGAATCTTCTTAGGCAAAAAAAGCATCTTAATATACCGCAACATATCTGCAAGCTAATGCCAGTATAAATGATGATGTCATAAGTAAATGCAGGATGAGTTCCTGCATTACGAGCTCGAAATTGCACATGGCGGGATAATAAAACTGGAGAGGAAATTTATAATGCGGGTGAAATAAATTTTCGGCATTTTAATGTTATTGTAAATTTAAATGCGCGTGTAATTAATTACTAAAGAAGTTATTTCTGTCTAGTCGGATACCCTGTAATCCTGCATGATGTGGTCTAATCCTGCTGTAACGCATCTCTGAGCCGGACCGACCGATAAGCGATGGCCGCCTCATTTCACACTCGAGCTGCCCCGTACTCGCCCGGACTCTCCGCTCCGATAAACTCCGGGCTGATTGGATAAATCATTGTATACCTACTATTGGTTCCACAAATATAACTTCCGAACTGAATTGATAAAGTCTACATCTTGACTACTTCTTGATTGAAAAATAAACGATCCTAAGTTGTGATTTTTTTCGGAAAAAAAGGATATGCGAGGCATTTGCCTTTTGTTAAGCTATCGATTAAACTTTAGCGAACGTTGCTTGTATTTTCAACCTCCAAAGGGGCCTAAAAGCTAATTTAATTAACCACAGGAAGTAAATTAAACATTTCAGGCATATTAACGATTCAGACTAAAAATGTTTGTTTCCATTAAAATAATGGAAAAGTTCAGAACTCTTAGTTACAGAAAATTTTAGAAAACTCGAAAATGCTTTCCATGAAAGGACATTTTTTGGTCTACATAGTAAGAAATTTAAGATTGAACATTTTCTGAAGGTTTGTCGTGGCGAGTTTGACATTTTATACCTACTTCTTAAATGGGTACTATTAATGAATTAATAACTTGAACTGAACGTGTAATAAAAATGAGATGAAATGCAATTTGTTACAGCTTCAATTTGAGTTATTAATTAATTAATAAAATTAATTTCAAATTTAGCAACTGATGGCAAAATACCCATTTAAGAAATATAAAAAATTCAAGACTGAAAATGAAAGAGGGAGTCTGAATTTTGAAGGACTTGTTAAGTAATTTTTAACAAAAAACTTACGAAATATCTGACTTCTGCACATCTTCGACACCATATTGTTGTCGAGACAAAGTTATTACATAAGGCAACAATGAAACTCAACTAACTCGGTTTGATTTTCAAACTGCGAAATTTTAAAAACTTGAAAGACATTGCCATGTCCTTGGAAGTCAAAAATTAAAATGCACAGCTTAACAGCACAACTAAAAAATATAAAAATCAAAGTCTACGTTTTTAAAATTATAATCAATGTGACAATGAAACGACATCACAAGCTTTAAAAATTCCTAACATTTAGATCCATTTAATTATCAAAACTGGGGAAAGGGATTCGTAGAATTAGAAAACGGGCATATATTAATCTGAAGTGGAGTAGACAAGAAGGAAAGAGCACAAGCAGGGATAGGATGTATACTCCATAAAGATATTAAAAACACGATAAATAAATGGGAGGAAATTTCAGAAAGAATCTCAATAATCGAACTAAAGCATTCAACGAATGAAGAAACGATAATTGCTGTATATGGGCCCAACTAAGATGCGAGAGCACAAGAGAAAGACAAATTTTGGGAACAGTTAAGCTTAACGGTAGAGGCGGCAAGATGTAGGATTTATGTAGTGGGAGACTTACTATACTGTGCTTAAATGCTAGAGTAGGGAAACGAGATGACAAATACAAAGTTATTGGTAAATTTGGGGAAGAAGTACGGAATAACAACGGGAGAAGGCTGCTGGATTTTTGTATAGTGTATGACTTAATCATCGCAAACACCTTCTACCAACACAAAGACATTCATAAATACACAAGAGCAGTGCCAAGTAGAGGAGAGTACTCTATTATAGATTATATAATTGTAGAGAGACGTAGTAGAACAATAGTTAATGACGTAATGGTGAGAAGAGGATTTGAGATTGGCAGCGACCACTTCCTGGTAGTAGGCAAAATTAAATGTAAACATGGTAAAGAGAGCCTACAGAATGATAAGAAAGTACTCAAGAAACGGAAAGAAACAATAAGAAACTATAAACTAAGGAATAAAGAAACAGCTAAAAAATATGAAGAAGCGGTAGAAAGAGAAATAAAGAAGAGTCAAAAAGAGTTAGATAGTGCTCACATGGAAGAATTATGGGAAATTTTTAAAAATATAATTGTGACATCGGCCAAAAAGGTATGCGGGACGCACAAGGAGAATAGAAGCCAGAAGCAAACGGCGTGGTGGTCTGAAGAAATTAAACAACAAGTTAAAATCACGAAAAGAAAGTGGAAAGAATACCTAAATAACAAAACAGACGGGAAGTACGACGAATACAAGAAACAAAGGGCTGAAGTTAAAAGGGTAATTAGAGAATCTAAACAAAAGTCATGGAAGGAGTTCGGAGACATACTTGAAAAGGACAGTAAAGGAAATCAAAAATTATTCTTCAAAGTGTTAAAGAACCTCAGGAGAAATGAGAAAATAGATACCATAGGAATTAAAAACGAAAAAGGAGAAATACTAATAAGCGAGAAAGAAATAATGAGTCGCTGGAAAGAGTTTCGAATACTATTTTTTAACCCACAACACGATTTAAGTGTAAATCTCAAACATTTAACAGAATTTCCTTATAAAAACTTAAATTGACCTAACTTCGGGAGTAATAAAACAAAAAACTGAGATACCAAAAATATTGTAAATGGCAAGGCGGTTCAGTGGCTCGAATAACAGTACAAGTCCACGCTTTTAAATGGTTTTGCTGGCACCTCCCTTCTATGACTGAGTGAAAAAACAGTATAAGTCCAGGGACTTATAAGGTTTTTTGACTCACCACTAGTGGCGCTGCAGCGCTATGAGCATTTCTTACACGTATTCATAGTTTTGTGTTTATTAGTTTTGCATAAATTTTGCTGTTGTATTTCAGAATTTGTTCTTAATAAACGAAAATAAAAATAAAAATTACTTCTTTGAGCCAAAAAACCATATATGTCCAATTTTTTTTATAGGATATTTATCTTGATAATAGTATTAGTCAAGTTCTAACTCCATAGCTATGACAAGCATAAATAATGCCACAATTTCACAATACCTATGAAAACTCCAAAATCAGTAATTAAAAAGTTATGAAGTTTTTTCCATTTTCCTCAAAACCATATTTTTGGACTTATACTGTTATTCAACTCACCGGTTCATTTACATGAAACGGGAAATTACAATGAAGTATTAAATTATATAAAAGTCATAACTTTAAACGAATTCACAACAATAACTAAAGGTAAATTTTTACAAGTCAATACGAAGATTTTAGAAAGTTAACAAAATATTACGATGAACAGAATATTAAATACCACACATTTAAGGATCCAGAGAACAATAATTTATCAGTAGTGATAAGAAACATACCTCATTCACTGATAGAACAAGAAATTGAAAGTGAACTGCGGAAATTAAAATACCCCGTAAAGAAAGTTACGAGACTGTACAACAAACAACGGATACCTATTCCAATCTGTGCAGTTGAACTGCAAAAAACAGAAAACGCAAATGAAATGTTTCAACTTGAAAAGCTAAATTACTGCATTGTACAAGTAGAACCGCGACGACAAAATACGGACGTTGTGCAGTGTGTAAACGATGCCAACGTTACGGTCACAGTAAAAATTACTGTCAACTTGGGCCTAGATGCGTCAAGTGTACGGGATCGCATCTATACACCACTGTCCAAAAACACCAAATCAACCTCCCCAATGTGTCAACTGCGGGGAAAACCACCCAGCGAACTACAGGGGATGTAGCCTCTATAGTAAAATAGACAATTCACAACAGCCAAACCATACAAACCAATATAATAAACCTGCAAATCGAAGCCAAAATCCCCCCCGTAATAACAACCCCATCACAACCAATAGAACATACAGGGATACAGTACTTAATAATCAAAACGAACCAACGAAATCAGAAGGAGAGTCAGAAAAAATCCTAGAAACTATTTTAAAACAAATACAGGGAGAACAGAAAAGGCTGACCGAAAAAAACTACTTTCCAAGGCAGGTATTGCCAATCTTTAATTCCACTTTGCTTATGCGCGTTGCAGTTCAGTGTGATATTAGCTTCGCACGTGTTTCGCAATTTGACGTTTGCCTTGCAAGTTTAATTTTTCGCCTTCTACATCAGCTTTTTTTAAGACTAGCATTGATATTTTCGTGTTTAGTACATGTAAGTTCGCCTATTTTTCCCAATATGATTAGGGTTAACGTTTCTGTTGGTGTTTTAGGTTAGTCGAAATATACACGAATGTAGGTGCAGTCCATGCTTACATTCTTACATACATATGAAGCGGCACATTTTTTCAAGGAGGCGGCATGGTCAGCTAATATTATTCTCCCTGTACTTAACCTACTTATTCCACATATAAAACCACTGCTTATACAATTACTGCCATCATTGCTCCAAAATGGCATATAATAAACATATAATTAATAACATAACAGTTGTCAACTGGAACGCCAATGGCATAAAAACTAAAAGATCCATACTCATCGAATTCCTAGGAAGACATCACGCAGATATAGCATGTGCAACTGAAACCCATCTCATTCCCTATGAAACATTAAGAATACCGGGCTATGCCATATACAGACAGGACAGAGAGGGAGTAATAGCAGCGGGCGGAGTTGCAATCATAATAAAAAAGCAACTCAGTCACCATGAAAAACAAAAATTGGAATTAAGAAGCCTAGTAACAGTATCACTAGAAGTTAAACTTCAAGATAAAAATATTAAATTTATAGCAGCTTATAAACAACCTAATAAGAAACTACAAGAACAAGATTTAACACAAATATTTGATAACAATCAGCCTACAATAGTAGTGGGTGATCTCAACTCTAAGAACAACATATGGGGATGCAGAGTAAATAACCCAGACGGAGTAAAATTACACAATTACTCATCAACACACGCTATACAAATTGCTACACCAACAGAATACACATACATTCCCTATAGAGTTGACCATCAACCAGACATACTTGGCATAGTGCTACTCAAAAACGTTCGCCACCCAATATATCAAAATGTAGTTTTAGAGTTGGACTCCGACCACACACCAGTACTGATAAACTGTTATGGTATTCCGCAAATTACACACGTAATACCAAAACTAATCAAGGGGAAAGTGGAGTGGGATATATTCAGCGCAACTCTCAATAACAACATAGAAACTCCCGGAAATCTACGTACAACTGAAGCAATAGATACTGCTCTAGCGAATCACACTAAAACTATCAAAAATGGCGTTCAACAAGCAACCATAACATGCAAAACAAGAAAACCACAATACTATAACCCACTATCGGCAGAGATTATGAATACATAAATATATAAATATTAGAAACTATTAGGAAGATTACCCTCCCAAGAAAATTAGATACAGAAAGTTTCAAATTGTAGAAAAATGATACCACCGCGGGGAATCGAACCACCGACATAAGGTTAAACGCACCAATGCTCTCACCATTGAGCTACGGAGGCAGGCTCAGTTTCATGTGTAGAAGTTTGACGCTTTCTCGGGGACCTGCCTCCGTAGCTCAATGGTGAGAGCATTGGTGCGTTTAACCTTATGTCGGTGGTTCGATTCCCCGCGGTGGTACCATTTTTCTACAATTTGAAACTTTCTGTAACCAGAGATTATGAACTTAATTAAAGAGAAAAATAGAACACGACGGCTATGGCAAAGACATAGAATACCACAACTGAAAACGCAACTCAACAACCTAACGCATCGGATCAAAAAAGAGTTAGATACAATAAGAATAAGAACATACCAGCAATACATTAAAGAATTACAACCGAGAAACCATTCTATGTGGCAAGCAACGAAAAGATTACTCAAACAACGACCAACAATACCTCCACTAAAAAATAATGATGGCATATATGAAACCGATCAAGAAAAGAGTAAATTGATAGCTGATACTCTAGAAAAGATCTTCAAACCGTTCTCTGAAAACAATCAACAAGACTTTATAAAAGAGGTCTACAACTATACATGTATCTAAAGAAACATATCTAATACAGCCTACATCTCCTAGAGAAATTAAATCCATAATAAACAAACTACCAATAAGAAAAGCACCAGCCCCAGATGAAATCCCTAACTTAGTACTTAAGAATCTAACAAGAAAAGCACTGGCATATCTCGCAACTATATTCAACAATTGTCTAAGACAAGGGTATTTCCCTAAAAATTGGAAATTCTCTCGTATACTGCCATTCAATAAGCCAGGGAAGGACAAAAAAAATCCTCAGAACTACAGACAGATAAGTCTATTAAATACGCTGTCAAAGGTACTTGAAAAAATCATACACAAAAGATTAAACAACTTTATAACAAACCAAAATATTTTACCTAAAGAGCAATTTGGATTCAGAATAAAACACTCAACCACCCATCAACTACTAAGAATTATCGAAACTATAGAAAGAGGCTACAAGGAAAAACAGTACACTACAATAGCCTTCTTAGATTTAACACGAGCATTCGATGGAGTATGGACTGAAGGACTACTATACAAACTAATCAAGATAAACACGCCCCTATCTAATAAAAATCTTATCATCATATTTACAGGAGAGAACATTTGCAGTAAAAATCAACTCAACGCTATCAATAATGAAAGACATAAAGGCTGGAGTTCCACAAGGTAGCATTTTGGGCCCATTGTTGTTTAATATATATGTACACGACATACCTATCCAAGAACAAGCACTTACAGCAATGTTCGCAGATGACACGGCAATCATTACTCAACACTGTGAACTACCAATAGCAATTTCACAACTACAACAAGGTAAACACAGCATATGTGTCTGGTTCCACAAATGGCGAATACAAATAAACCCAACAAAATGCGAAGCAAAAATTTTTACACTTAGACGTATAAGCAACCCTGGCAACTTAGTGATTAACCAAAAACCAGTTATATGGAATCCAAGAGACTCGGCGGTCAAATATCTAGGTGTATACCTAGATACGAGACTATCATGGGGATACCACCTAAATAAAAAACTAAACCAATTTCGATACTTTGTCTAATATAACCTAGGAAACGAAGGTAACCTACGTGTGTAATTGAAAAAAGACTTGCATTTTAACAAGAGAAGAATATCAAAAAAAAATGGGAAAAGCTTAACTAAATTTGCAATAAGGCTTAAAACTAAACTTGTGATGGATTTAATAAAACCTCTGATGTAAGTAGTTTTACTAAACTTGTAATCAAGCTAACTAGAAATATGATGATGACGAACCTTACCTAAACGTGTGATAAAGTTTAACTAACCTTTTGATGAGGTTTAACTCAAGTTATAGTAAGTTTTAATAATGTCGAACTTTATTTCATTATTGTAATTCAATCCTTTACCTCAAGAAATTCCACAGCAATTGATTTTATGTTGAGTATTTAACCAACTTTTGGTCGAAAAAATTAGACAATTTGTTAAAATTTCACTGAGCAAGATCTGTTTAGTGGTTAATAAGTTGTTGTCGAGGCTCAATTAAACTTGTGGGAAGAGGCTAACCTTGCGATGAAGATGAAGAACCTTTTAACGTGGTTTATCTCGATTTGAGATGAGGTTTAACTCAACTTGCGGTAAGCTTTAACTAACCTAAAGTTTGAAGTAAACTTTAAAAATCCTCCGAAGAATAAAAATTACACAAGCAAATTAAGGGCTTTTTTAATTGAAATATCCTTTAAAAAAACTCAATAAAATAACTTAGCAAACAGATAGCTAACCTAAGTGTGTAATCGAAAAACTCAAGCTGGAAGAAAACGACAGAATAATAAAGTTTATTAAAGTTAGATGCAAAACCAATGAAGGGCCTTTTTAAGTTGTCGTGAGATGAGCTGAAATTTCCATTCAAAATTTAACTTAGGAAACCTACAGCTAACCTAAGTATAAAATCCGAAAAATCGGAGCTGGAATAAAACGTAATAACAATAAAATTCAATTAGAATGGGAAACGACAGAAACAATGCGCCATGATTTTCCGACTATATTTTAAAATTTAAGGAATTTTTCTTAACAAACCCTAATCTAGCATATCTTAAAAAAGCTGGAGCTAACAATGTATAACCGGAGAAACTTTAAAATAATAAACTTAAGCCAAAACGTTAAAATTCAAAGGAATTTTCTCAACAAATTTTCCTACATCTAACTCACAGGAAACACACAGCTAACCTAAGTGCTTAATGGAAAAAAAACATAGGTTGAAGAAGAGCTCAAAAGTTCGACGTGAACCACACAAGCATAGGAAAGGTCTTTTAATTGGCCATGATTTTACGATCCACGCTGATGAAAGGGAATTTTCTTAACAAATTTGTGTATCAATTTTCATACCAAAACCTAATCTAACGTAACACAAGAAATGTAGAATTAACTCAAGTAAGGATTCGAAGAAATTGGGTTCGAAGAAACCCTCCGAATAATAATAATTCAGTAAAGAAAGAAATTAAGGGTGTTTTCTTCAATCGGGATGAGGAAATTTTGGAAACCCAAAGGAACTTTCCCATTAAAACTTAATCTAATATAACTTACGAAACATGGAGCTAACCTAAGTATGTAATTGAAGTGTGAATTCCAGGAAAACTTAAAATAACAAAATTTGAAAAATACCAAACACGATAACTTTGCATTAAATTTTATAACTTTCTACTTCAAAATAAAAACAAAAAGAAAAGAAAGCCAAAATCTCATGAAAAGAAACCCTTCAAGAAAATAAAAGCCAAAACAAACTAGAACTACAAAATTCGCATAAAAATCGAACGTTTTTCTGCTTTTTTTAAATTTTCAGAGTTGGCTTTTGGCTACCTAAATTAAAATAGAACTTGCTCAAATAATCGAAATTTTGCTAATTTTTTTCAAACTACAGGAAAACGGCCACGAAAATCCGATCAAACTTCTTTAATCTGTAGAATTTTAGAAAATTCGTGCCTCTTTTTCAATTTGTGTTTATTTCTGCTTGTTCCTTCGTGGTGTCACTCAGAAAATTGTTACAAATTTGTATACTCACTAATTACGTGTCTAACCATCAAGTAGGAGGTAATTCCCACATGGTAATTGAAAACTCACCTGAAACAAAGAAAGAAAAATTTAATTTTTATGTAAATCGAAATAATGAAATGTAATCTGGGATGTGTGGAAACGCGATTAGTTTGATGATTCAACAACAACCACAAATGTTAAAATGGTGAAAAGTTAAAACCCGGTTATTTTTCAAAAGGACAACGAAGAATTTTACAGCTGTCAATTTAATAGGTTTCAATATAAAAATTTACCTGCGCTTTTATTCTGAACGATACAATATCGATTACGTTTGGAACGTTTACAATAGTGGATAAAAATGAAATGGCTGTTACATATCTCAGTCCAAAGAGGATACGAGTTGGCCATTCCGTCATCTTATGACAGTTTTTATCCAATATGCTTCTCAAACAAGTACTACCAAATAAAAATACACAATCCTTCGTTTTGGGATGTCAAAAAGAGACGCGAAATTAAATTACCCGTACGTTCCGAGCCTCCCGTGTCACATTTTGTACTCTTTATATAAGAAATGATCTATGGCAGCCACCTCTTCGTCGTTCCTCGTTCTTCAGCGGAGTAATGTCAAAAATTTTCAGGGTAACGTGCATAACCGCAACACTTACGCCGCAGGAACGACATACGAGACCAACAAAAGGTCTTATCATGGCAATAAATATCAGAGTGACGTTATTAAACGAAACGATGAACGCTATCACTGCGTTATGGGGAGCGCAGATTGCACCAAATAACCTGTCAAGTATTTATGCCAGAATCGACCCTTTTGTAAAACACCGAAAATTCTAATAAAATACCGCGATTACCCACGACATCGCGCCCTTATAGAAGTAAATATGACAACGTTAAGAGCCTACATGTGGGCTGCGCTATGATAAGGGTTCGCTTTTATTAACGTAATAACGAAATAAATGGTGACGCGAGTTTTATGCCCATTCTAAATTCTACAGTTCAAAATTCGTTACATACTTGATATTGTAAACGAACGTTTATGTACATACACGTATCGTAAATTTATCTTTTGAGTATGCAAACAACAAAATGGTGGAGGAGGCGCTGCTACAAATCCGTTACACAAAATTTTTCGTGAGCAAAATGGTGGCGGCGTGAAAAACCGAAAATCCTTCCAAATCTCCAGCACAAAATAACAATTAACACACGAAAGATACCTGGCACCCGCAAGCCTAGATATTTCCCATTAAATTAACAAACAAAAACTGTACACAAAGTTTTCGCGTGCAAAATGGTGGAGGCACCGGGCATTCTTTGCAAAAAAACCGAAAATTCGCCAAATTCCCAACCAAAACCCCAGCGCAAAATAACAGCAACACACAAGGGATACTTGGTGGTATCCGCAAGCCTAGATCTTTCCCATTAATATACAAATAAAACCTTTACACAAAAGCTTCTGTGTGCAAAATGGTAGAGGCGCCGGGCATTATTTACGAAAAACCAGAAGCCCCAACCAAAACCCCAGCACAAAATAACAATTAACACCCGAGAGATACCTGGCATTCGCAAGCCTAGATCTTTCACGCAAAATAAACAAAAAATAACTCGGGAAATAATAAATTAAAGCCCAGGGCAATCTCTACTGTAACAAAAATTCCCAAACCGAGTAATTTTAATGACGAGCAATTAGGTGCAACTTTTGAACTTTAACCTGGCAAAACTACGAATTAACCGGTGGAGAATTGAAGAATAATTAAAAGATATAATTATGAAAGCGAAGAGCGTACTGGAAAACTTTTGTGACTTCATTAATGTACGCGTCCAGTAAATGTGCCGTTCGAAAATTTTACGGAACACATAAAATTCAAATGAAGTGGTACTTAAACACGAAGTTTAAAAATTGGAGGTTTCCGTGTCATTCTCCCCCTTCGGAAAAAAATAACGGTCTTAAAAATCTCGCATTTTTCGGTTTGTTTTTATCCCGACGTTTATAACGCTGCAGTTATTTATAACGTCGATTTAAAATTTCTATGGCATTACACATCGAAAATGTGACAACAAAACAAAAGGAAAGGCTTCAAATGTCAAGCAAATCACTCGAGAATAACTGTTATTTTCATGTTACAACGGCTATCAACGATATATAAATGTCAGTAGGAGAACGAGCTAACTTACAGAAAGAAGGAAAATAAGGCCTTGTAAGCTTTTACGACCTTTTTACAAACCCTTGTACATCTTAACGAAAAGACCAAGGATGTTGAGTGTAACGTGTTTAATAAAGTTACACGCCAGATAAAACAAGTTACTCACGCAATATCATTAACAATACTGTACTAAAAAGTTGGCTAATTAACATCCAGGGATGAAAAGGTCATAAACGTTAGGCCAAACCAACGGACCCAAAAGGAAAATGTTATCAAAGGAAGATTATTAATTAACAGTTTGTGATGGGCTTGATTATTTAAATCCTACAATTAGGCTAAAAAGACTGCTTAAAGGTCGAACTGGCAACGGCGCAACCAAGTGAAGTTACAAACCATGTACGTAAAATTAAAATAAAAGTTAAAAGCATCGTCGCACCTAATCAAAAGCACAAATCAAACAAATTTTCCAATAATTTAAATCCAAGTCAACAAACGTTAATCATCAAAGATCCCGCTGGTATTGAAATCCAGAAACGTGTAACATCAGAACAATAAGGATGCAAGCGACGTAAGCAGGAAATGTGAGAAGCAACCTCGTAATACAGAGGTGTACTCGGTAATGTATTTCGTCGTAAGAAACAAAACACAGCCCTTGGGGTTCATTTACTAACCTAAAGGAAACAGGAGGAGAGTGTATGCAAGATGCTGCCGCAAACGTTGCATTAAAGCGATGCATATGATTTAATTACAAACAACAAAGGGAGGTATGCGAACACAAATATTGCGTTTGGATGGGTTTGTTTGTTTCTCTATGTTTGGAGTAACCAACCGCCAATCTAAATAGTCGGAAATTGACTTTGGAACTACGCGAAAACTTTTTGCACATGTTATGCATTTTACACGGGAAATGTCTGGAAAATTACGTTGCTTTTGTGCTCCGAACATGCAATTGTTGGAATTCTTGGCTGGAAAATTCAGTATTCCTTGCTGGAAAATTTATCAGACGGACTGGATTTCCTTGGAAAATCCACAGCAGATTACCACTTTAGGAAATAATAATTGTGGGTTTCTGCAAAATGAATACTCCATTTGGAACCCTTTCGACCGTTAGTTGGCCACGTTATTTATTTATTGAATTGCTGATACTGCTACATTGCGGAAGGGATTTCATGACTCTGATCTTTGGCAAAGCAACCCAGCAAAGCTTTTGATTTGATGAACAAACCTACATATTTGGATACTTCCCCATCATAGAACCCTCAAATAAATACCAAAAAATAAAAGACAAATGTCAAAAATCCTTGAAGGAAAACCTTTGAAACATAAAATTAGTGCGGAACGCCTAAAACTCGTTCAAATGAAATATATGAATTTTCGACACATAACCGTGCTTTCTGCCTCAAAGCTACAGTTACACATCCTGCATGATATACAGACATGGTCACTTAAAGACACAAAAATGTGAATGAAGTATACATCCGTAACACATCACGAAATGAGGTAAAAGGAAATTCGAAGAATTCAAACTTTGAGTTTTTCTTTCATTAATGTTGGCGCTGTGGCGTATCGACACCAATAAATTTGGTTAAATAACTATTCAAAGCTTGTTTGAGACACATAGAGCTCAGGATTTTCCAAAGTTTCGTTGACAGTAATTGAATAGAAATTTTAATTATGATTAATTATGTACTTCGAATGAAATTTATACGAGCATTGTGCTAGACATAAACAAAACTACATTAGTTTGCATTTCTGTTAAAATAATATAAAATTTCTGTTAAAATAAATACATCCTAAAGCCTGAATCGTCGAATATGTTTTGAAATTAAAACGTATCTTATGAACTTACAAAGCCGAAGACTGGAAACAATATAAATTTAAGAAGTATCGGAATTTTCCTTGAATATTCATTTCCTCTTCCCTGTCAGATAAAAATCTGGCTGAAAAATCATTATTCCGGAGCACTTTTGTAATATATACTCCATTTGGAGCCTTTTCGACACTTAGTGGGTCATGATATCTGTTCTTAAAATTGCTGATACTCCTACGTTGCGCAACTGGTTTTAGGGTTCTGATTTTTGGCATAACGTTCGATTTGTAGATCAAACCAGTATGTTTGAATACTAACAGGGAGCCATCAAATATAAGGAAACATTCAAAAATCCCTGTAGAAACAAACAAATGCGTTAGAGATCCGAAATTAGGAATGAGTAACGAGTAACGATCTACGTGTAACGCTTAGAAAGTCCAAATCAAACATGCGTTTCAGAGATATAACCTCGCTTTTTATCTCAGAGCTTAAGTCAAGCAAGTAGGCATGACCAACCAGAGACACAAAAAAATGTGAATGAAGTATACATACGTAAAACAAGAACAAAATTGAGAAAAACGAAATCAGCCTGTATTTTAATGATTCACTTCCGCGTTATTTTAAATTAATTTTGACCAAGTGTGGTTAAATAACATTTCAAAGCTTGTTTGAGGCACGTGGAGCTCAGTATATTTTCAAAGCTTCGTTGAAAATAATTAACATGAAATTTTAATTATGGAGTACAGAGCTATTTAGTAAAATTTCAATTACGTTCTAACTTCTGTTTGTGCTATGCAATTCACGTAGTAAGTATAACTCAACAAATCTCAGTAACATATCGTGGAGAATAAGTTTTCGCTGTGCATTTCAGGAAGCTTGTCACTTAACTTATCTTTTTGGTCGGCGCGAGAAGACAAGTGGTGCAGGTGTCTTTATCAGTAAATCGGTCACGCATCTTTCGAGACGACAATGTTCACAGTTGGCACTCCCAGCAAGCCAATCCTCACACACCCGCCATAAATAGATTCGAGCTAACTTTTATTAGAATTTTGATGTAGGTGTGCCACCCTGATATGCATCGGAACCGAGAGAATTCGAATCGGTCGTCGATCTTGAAAGTTTCAACCAAAGCTCTCTTAAAAATTCTAGGAGTGAACTCGGCGAAGATTTACAACATTTTCAAATGTAAGGAGAACTTGCGAGAACAAATTGCGCATATTGTGGATCAAATGCTATGTAAAACGACCGATAAAAACTAATAACGTCGCGCTGCGAGTTTCATGATCTGAAAGCTCGATGTCGGGGAGGCCGAGACCTTTCTCCCTTGCAAAAACAAACCGGCTACGATATTTTTCCTGTACAAGCAAAACGTCGATTATTTAACCAACAGCTTGTCCCCGGAGATTTCATCTCAGTTCCTGGTAAAGTGCATTCTGTAGTAAACTTATCTGACACAGGTTTCACTTCGAAATCTTGCATTAAACGGATGGAATTTAAACCTGCGAGGGCTTCCGAGATTAATAAATCTCATGCAAACAAGTTTTTCTTCGGAAATTCATTTAGGAAGGAAGGAGAGTTATTTAATGTTACGTTCAGCTTGTGTTCCTTGGTCTTAAGATCAAAGCAATTTAGTTTATAAAGGGGTTCAATAATGAAGACTGATGGCTTATTAGAACTCCTAAGTCCGTCCAAACCAGAAACTGGAGTTCCTATCGGAACGTATAACTGTTAAGAAAAGTAATTTATAAAGTTATACATCTCGCTTAATCTTGATAACTAACAGAAGGCCCCGGATTTCTTTTCTGTTTATACTATTTCAAGGGGGAAAAAACTCACAAATTAATCACAAAGAAAATATGAAATTTTAAATTACGAGCACTTCGGGCTCACCTTGAACATAAGACACGCTTTATTCATCTTTCGTTAAGATTGAAGTTAATTAGTCAAAGTGTTTATGACGTAATACATCCGAGATACCTAATTAATTCTAATATTAATCATAAACGAAAAGAACGCCCTAATTTGAAATTTTGTGCAAAATTATGAAATTGGCAACTCGAAGGAAGAATTCCGCATTTTTTAAGAAAACTCGGCGAAAACCAAAGAGTTCGTGTATTTTCTGAACGCTGACTTCTCAATTAATTTGTACGAATTAAAATAGGAAAATAGAGATCCTCGAGTAAGCAATCATTAAAGACTTTCTGACTTATTTCAAGAAATTTTCTGAGCCAAAACAGATCAAAATAGCAACTCCAACCAATTATTTCATAAACAATTAACACGAAATATTCTCCAGTAATTTACCAAACATAACCTCCATTGCAGTTATAACCAACATTAATAAACTTAATTGCAGTAATAAATGCAACAACACAGGTGCATAATAATGTGATATAAAACCAGTTCCAGGCCAATTTGCTTAATTAAGTATTTTGAATGAAATTTATTTGAACATTTTGCCACATATAAACAAAGCTGGATTATTTTGCATTTCTATTAAAATAAATAAACTTTATTTAATAAAATCCGAATTTTCAAATACTTCTCTATTTAGCTTCTGAACTTAAAAGGCAGAAGACTGAAACAAATAATATAAATTCAAGAAGTATCGGAATTTTCCTTGAATATTCATTTTCTCTTCGCTGTCAGATAAAAATCAGGCTGAAAAATCATTATTCCGAAGCACTTTTTGTCCGAAAATAAAAAGAACTCGAAAGGAAAGCCTGCGAAATTCTTAGCACGAAAACATTTTTATTTTAGTGGTTAGTATAAATATTTAACAGGGATAGGAAGAAAAAAAAACTGGGCTGGTAAAGGACCGACAACAACTGCGAATTATACCGACTTATTTTATTTTTGTTACGCTCAAATGCAGCTACAATATTTCCCAATTAAAATTCAGGATAAATCCGGGCTACCACCATTTTTAATAATCTGCTTTCAGTGGAATACACGAGCTCTACCATTACAATAGCGAGGTTTTGTAGTTATTACAATTCACGTCTGTTATTTGTTAGATTATTTCCTGCCGTTTTGCTCTGAATAGTATGTCATGGATTTTCAATTTGAAAGGGATTTTTTACTTCGGTAAAAACTAGAATATATTGCGATTTTTTTATGGTACAAAAATATATGCTAGAACAACGGATTTATATAAAATGTTTTTCGATAAATTTTGAAGGGTTTTCTTGCAATTTTTAATGAGAAAATGGGTGAAAATTAACAGAGACAGCCCTGAAAAACTAATATATTTGATATTAAAAAAATAATAATTAAAAGGTTTGCAAGAAATAATTTAGTTATGCCTTATGCTTGATAGTTTGTGCTTCAGATATTTAATCTAAAAAATTAGTGAAAGCAATTGTTTTTAATCTAATTTAAAAAAAATAAAAGGGAAACTGAAAGGCACTGAAAACCGGGCCAAAAGTGGAACTTCGTCCTAGCTTCTCTACGAAGAGTAGAAAATCCGGAAAGGTTTTCATTTATTTTATTGTTTTTAGAAGCATAAAAAATTACAGGGGATCCGAGGGAGCCCGGCGCCTCCACCAATTGCCCAAACTAGTATTTTATCCTGGTTCAGTTCGTGGACAAAACAAAACCTTGGACTTCTTTGAATTTTTCTGTCTTTAGAAATATTAAAATAAATGACAAAACAAGTTTAACGCCTGTATCACTTAATAAAATTATCGTTTTGGCCATTAAACATAGTAAAACATGGTCGTCTTTATCTTTTTAGCATATTTAGTGACATAACACTTGAGCTAACAAAACTGCCAAATTTCTTTAGTTTTGGAACTGAATTTTGAATTCATTGAAATATAATTATTTCTTACAAAAATTTACAAAACTCTGAATTAAACCCTACTACTACGACTTGTAAAATATTGTAAGTGGTAGAAAAAAAACAGACTTTTAACTTATATTTAGTGAGGCAATAACGTAACCGAAATTATTTTTAGTACATTTGGTGGATGCGCCGAGTAAGTCTTTTTTCGTTTTCTTTTCTGGAACCATAATTTTCAATATTTCTAATTTATAATGCATTCCATTTTGCAATTTCTTATTTTTTTTACTTGCCAAATTAATAATCATTCTCTAAAATTGTTTTCAACTTTCTAAATTTAAAATTATTTTGTAAGTTTCTTATTTCTTAAAAGTTTTTACTTTCTAAATTTAAAATTATTTGCGATAATTAAAGAAATACAAAGTTGATTTTCACAAAATTTTATTGCTGTCCCATGACAATTGTTTCGCCAAACGTTGGCATCTTCAGATGGTGAATACAAGACTTGTACTCACCATCTGAAGATGCCAACGTTTGGCGAAACAATTGTCATGGGACAGCAATAAAATTTTGTGAAAATCAACTTTGTATTTCTTTAATTATCGCATTATGGATTTTCATCAAGTAAAAGTAGATTCAATCGATTATTTAAAATTATTTTCTAAGTCTTTCTTCTTTCTAAATTTACGTATTTTCCTAAAAGTTCCTCGTCTTCTGAATTTAAAGATATTTTCCAAATTGTTATTTACTTTCTAAATTTCAAATGATTTTCTAAAAGTTTCTTATTTTCCTAATTTAAAATTATTTTATAACAAAAAAGATAAAAATATTTTCTGAAATTCTTTTAATTTCTAAGTTTCAAATTATTTTCAATGTATTTTTAATTTCCAAATTGAAGTTCTATCGTCAAGATTGACAAGGCAGATTATATTTTGCTTAAAATTTAGACAATTGTTCCTAATTTAACAGATTTTTTAATAAAAAGTGACGTCAGTTAACCATAAATATTTGGAATTTCCTATAAGTCCCAAGTTTAGGGAGTTTGTTCGTTTGGGTATCCTAACAAGTTAAGACAAATGGAATTGGGTTTTAAAATTTATGGTTTGGGAGAACTGATTTGGGTTGTGCCGACTGTAGAAGGATGTAAATACTCGTAGCTTGATTCTGCAAATTATCTAAGATTTCTGGATTGTTTCGATCTTTATATCCTTTTAAGGCGCAAAATAATTTCCCACAAGATGTTCATGTAAATGCAAATACAAAAACGAGAGTGATCAAGGGTTTTGGTTATAGTAATTACGTAATCAGTACGTAGGGATATCTTCTATTACCACGAAGCCCCGAAACTTGTCCTAATTGCCTTCTGCAGTCCTTCGATAACTGGAACCATTTCAACAAGTTTCCAAACTTACGACCTCAACCCTCTTGTTCTACAAGGACTTCCGGTTAGCCGTTATTAATTAATTAATTTAACAAACCGTGTAATTGAACAGATCATTACTTCGGACTCCTAAATAAATTTCGGTCCTCCGCCAGTCAAGAAAATCGATGTCACCGACAACCGCATTGGGGGAGTCGTCGTCGTCTTCGTCCTCGTATCCTCCTCTTCCGCGCTTTTTTTCCTGTCGCGTAGCTCTTATCGAAAAATGCATTAGGACACGCATGCAAACCACATAAATTATCATAACTTGGTATGATAACGACTCGCGAACGTATATTGCGACATTAGTGTGTTAAAATGAAGATTTAGCTCGGTACTCGTACCACTATAACACCTTGTAATCCACCTGAGCATTAACGTCTTGCGAAATGTGTGCGACTCGGGGGGTGCACAGGGTACAACAACTTCGAACAGAGAGACTAAAACTTAAATGTACAGTACAACACATACAGATGTAGGTTTCCCAGATTTCTGCTAATTACTAATTAATTTAACTAGAAACCGCTGCAAACGGTTTTCTGTTTGATGCGAAACTTGGGCGCTAAACAACCCTTAATACTACATCATGGGGAAGTCATCTATTAACTAATATTTGTGTTTGCCTAAAGTACCTCCTGGCTATTTTCAACACGCCTTTTATCATCTTTCACCATCAGTTTCATTCATCCTTACGTTAATCACTTTTAATGTATTTAATTTATTTTAATGGAAATATTTGCAGAGGTAATTCATATTTAAACGCTTTATACTTGATATTTCATTAAAAAAAAATAGCTGAAAACTTTGTTCTGTTGTCATATTTAACAAAAAAAAAACATATGGGGATCCATGGTACCCAGAGGCCCAAGCAACAAACAAATAATAACGAAATCTGTGGCTCAAAAAAAGATACTTGCATATACATATTATACAGGCATACAGGGTGTTTCAAAATTGCACGCCACCATTTTAGGGATGTGTTCTCTGGTATAAAATATTACGATTGACCT
The DNA here is from genome assembly GCA_963082815.1 of Melanotus villosus. Classification (NCBI taxonomy): domain Eukaryota; kingdom Metazoa; phylum Arthropoda; class Insecta; order Coleoptera; family Elateridae; genus Melanotus; species Melanotus villosus. The sequence continues at coordinate 4,346,972 of OY720419.1, read as the reverse complement.
AAAATTGCCTTAATCCAAACGTTAATATACACGGTGATTCAAAAGTATTTATATTAATTTTAAGGGTAGGTAGAGCATATATAAATAGAACAACTTTTCTCAATAAACTTAATACTTTCCGAGATATTTTGGAAAACAGAAAACTCCAAATTTCGGGTTTTTCAATATATCTCGAAAACGATCAAAGATGGCTATGATTTCTTAACGGATATGAAATGAGCATTAAAATTCCTAAAACTTTCCCTATTTAACCAACTTTGTAGCTTTTATAGTTTCCGAGATCCTAATGGTGGGGATTGAATTTGGGACAGACTGTATACAGGAAATTTTTCTTTTTAGTATACATATCTCCTATGTATACAGGGAATTTTTCTTTTTAGTATACATATCCCCTATGTATACTTTTATAATAAACGCAAATAGGCAACCCACTATACACTATAAACGTCACGTCACGTGGTTGTTTCATGTTTGTAAATAAAAAGTAAATCAAAATTAGTGGAATATCAACATAATTTTAATTCAACGATTATTCTAAAACATAAAATATCAACAATACAAAACAGAAAGGAAAATAAAAACAGCAACAGTTAAAGACAACTTTTTTGACATTAACTTAATTTGATGATTTTTGCCACAGCATGCTATTTTTTTAACGTTTATAGTGTATAGTGGGTTGCCTATTTGCGTTTATTATAAAAGTATACATAGGGTATATGTATACTAAAAAGAAAATTTCCCTGTACTTTTAAAATAAAGGTATTATTTTACCCTATATGTAGGCAACCAACTATGCACCTAGCTTTAAATTTTAATTGTTTAAGAAACAAATAGCATGCTGTGGCAAAAATTATTAAATTAACTTAATGTCAAAAAATTAGTCCTTAACTGTTGCCGTTTTTATTTTCATTTCTGTTTTGTGTTGTTAATATTTTATGTTTGAGAATAATCGTCGAATTAAAATTAGTTTGATATTCTACTAATATTGATTTATTTACAAACATAACATTTACACACCACAAAAAATAAAAACTAATGTCCCTAAATTCACAGCCACAGTGACGTTAGTGTATAGGTTGTTGCCTACTTATATCGTTTAAAAGTATACATAGGGGATATGTATACTAAAAAGAAAAAATCCCTGTATACAAATTTTCTGAATATCTACCAATTGAAAATATTTTAAGAAATTTAGTTTATTACGTAAGTAATTAGGCTTTACATTGTGTTGTCCAAATTGCTATTGTTAGTATATGTATGTCAGATTAAAGAATCTACTTTTAAGGTTATGACCCATATAAATAACTATTCCGCTTACATCCTATCTTAAATTCCTTGTCTTTCATTGGTACAAACGGAAAATATGCAGTTATCACCGACTTTTGTTAAAGCATGCGAATTTAATAGTTGCTTAGCGAAAACGTCCGAGAATACGATTCCCGTTGGATTTGACAATTCCAACCGTTAAGGACCATTCGAAACAAAACGTAGGTATGCGAAAATAAGCGCATTATTTCAGAATTAAACCGATCTACCTATAATGTTTCATTTGTTGGTGAAATTAGAAACATTGAAACTTATGGTTCCAGAAAAGAATACGAAAAAGACTTACTCGGTGCATCCACCAAATGTACCAAAAATAATTTCGATTTAGGTAAGCTGTTTTTTTTTTCTCCCACCTACAATATTTTAGAAAAGTCTTATTAGCAGAATTTAATTCAAAGTTTTGTAAAATTTTGTAAGAGGCAATTATATTTCAATTCATTCAAAATTCAGTTCCAAAACTAAAGAAATTGGACAGTTTCGCTAGCTCAAGTGTATGTCACTAAAGATTATAAAAAGATAAAGACGTCCATGATTTACGATGTTTAATGGCAAAAACGATAATTTTAATAAGTGATACAGGCGTTAACAACTTGTTTCGTCATTTTTTTCAATCAAAGAAGTCCAAGGTTTTCTTCTGTCTACGAACAGAACCAGGATAAAATATTAGTTTGGCCAATTGGTGGAGGCGCCGGGTTTCCTGAGTCCTCAGTAATTTTGTATGCTTCTAAAGACAATAAAATAGATGACAACCTTTCCGAATTTTCACCTGTTCGCAGAGAAGCTACGATAAAGTTCCAGTTTTGGCCTGCTTTATCATTCTTTTTCAGTGCCTTTCATTTTCCCCTTTAAATTTTTAAATTAAATTAAAAATAATTCCAACGCTTTCACTATTTGTTTAGATTAAATATCAGAAGCACAAACTATCTATCAAGCATAACTAAATTATTCCTCGCAAACCTCTTAATTTGCTTTTTTTACATCAAATATAGTAGTTTCAGGGATGTTTGTGTTTGTTTTTCGCCCATTGCCTCATTAAAAATAGCTAGAAAAACCTACATTTATCGAAAAACATTTTACGTAAATCAGTTGTTCTGGAATATATTTTTTGGTGGCATCAAAAACGCTGTTTTTACCGAAATAGTATATGCTTTGCAAATTGAAAATCTTTGACATATTATTCGGAGCAAAACGACAGAAAAAGGAAAACATAAAAACCAAACAAACATAGAGGTATATCTGATCTCAGTTCTCCCAAACCATAAATTTTAAAATCTTCCAAAAAGCCCAATTCCATTTGTCTTGGCTTGTTAATCCTTAAACATAACCAAACGAACAAACTTTTTAAACTTGAGACTTCTCAGTAATTCAAAATATTTCTGATTTCGCCAACAAACAAAATTAATTAAAATCTTTGTACGAGTTCAACCTTTAACTAACTAAATCTATATATAACACCCGTAGGTGTCTTTTAAACATCTAAAAAGGTCTCCAAAACCAGGTTCGATGTCTTCACGCTTGATTAACTCAACAAAAGGCACAAGAAACAAATTACCGGAGTTAAGTACTTATTATTCTGCCATAATCGAACAGATTCGACATAATCAACCAGGTAGAAAAAGCGACACACCTAAGAAATCACCCACATGAATGACACCCACTGCGTTAAGATTATGTGACTAGTTTTCAATTTAAAAATCGGAATAATATTGTGTAAATAACATATATCTAGAGTCCCACGTTTGTGTTTTTTGGAACGTGTTAAGGTTCAATGTGCCTTATGATTTATGTGTGCGTGCTTAAAATGTTTTTGTAATGAGTTGTGAGTTTCTAGAGTAGTTTTGAATTATTTTTCTGAGGTTTAAGTTGCGATGGATTTTGTTGCGAAACAAAATTTTTCAGTTTATGTCACCAATTCTTGTTCAAAGAACAAATCGTGAGCAACCGAAAAATAAACAAATTTCCAAAACATGCTTGGTGGTTTATTAAAACAAAGTCCCAAAGCAAGTCTGAAAATTATATAAAACCAAAATGTTTAAATTAGAATCAGAAAACAAAGTAAAATCTAATTAAATGCCAACGTCATCAGTGACACCCAAAACTGCAGAAAATGTGAAGCTAAAGCGTCAAACGCAAGAATTCCAACACCGCTGACATTTTAAATACAATTTTATTTAGGTTATTTGATAACCCCTGACATTTCCAAATTATATTATTAAAGTAAAAAGGCCACGGTATAAATTTAATATCATCTTCATTCATGTTTTAAAATTTACAAATCGAATTAATTTCAAAGCATTGCTTATGTTAACTGGCTTTTATACAGGATGCAATTCGAAAATTTCTATTTTTTTTTTAAATTGGTTAAGATTTCGATTTGTTGGCATAAGTTTTGGTTTACTTGGAAATGGGCTTTGTTTAAATTCAATAACAGCTTCATTCATGTTTCGACAAATTTACAAATCGAATTAATTTCATTTCAAATTTGCTTTTTTTATTAAATTTTCTAGCTGGTTTTTATACAGGATGCAATTCGAAAGTTTCTGTTTATTTTTAAAATTGGTTAAATTTGAGATCTTTTAGTCTAAGTTTATGGGTTTACCTGCAAATAATTACAACTAAATTTGTTTAAATCATCGGTCATGTTTTTAAAAACTTACAAATCGAATTAAGTTAATGTCAAATACCTGCAGCTGATTTTTACAGCATACAACTCAAAGGTTTCGGTTTTTTCTCCAACCAGTTAAGATAGAGGTTTTTGCCCTAAGTTTAGAGATTTACCTGCAAATGGTTTCAACTAAATTTGTGCAAATTTTGTAACATGTTCATTTGTGTTTTTCAAATGTACAGATCGAATTAGTTTAATCTCAAATCATTGCCTTTATTATTAAATTATGTAGCGATACTTCTAGGATGCTACTCAAAACTTTCGCTTTTTTCGTAATTGGTTAACATGTTACATGTGAATTGCTTTAACTAAATTTGTTTAAATTCAATATCATCCTAATTCATGCCTTTAAAATTTACAAATCGAATTAAGATCTTTCCAAATTACTTTTGTTATTAAATTATGCAACTGGCTTTTATGCAACATGCAATTTGAAAGCTTCGTTTTTTGGGATTAAATTTGAAGGTTTTTAGCATAAGTTTTGGGGTTTACCTGCAAATAGCTTTTACGAAATTTGTTTAAATTCAATAACAGGGTCATTCATGTTTTTACATATTTACAAATAAAATTAATTTCATTTCAAACTATTACCTTTCTTTATACAATTACGCAGTTTTTACAGGATGCAATTCGAGAGTTTCCAGTTTTTTCTTTAAATTGCCAAGTTTCAGATTTTGCTTTTTGGCTTAACGTTGGAAGCTTAATTACGTAAAAATGTTACTAAATTTATATAAATTTGGCAAAGTTTTTGTTCATAAATGATTCTGATTGGTTTTTGTCAATACTATTGAATACCGTTGTTTATTTTTATATGACGAAATTCCAAAGATTCGAGTGTTTTTCTCTGAACATATATATTTTTATAAACGTAGTATCAGGTTTTAAAGTTTATAACTTTCGCCGAATTCATTTCGGTTCAAACAGTTACGATTTTTTAAAATTATTTTTAAACCATGTTGCTGATTTTTGCAGGATTAAATTCGAAAGTTTCGAATTTGTTCCTTTAAATAGATGTTTTGATTTGACCTTCGGGGTAAACATACGAAAAGCTTTAACTGAATTGTTTTATAAATTTAGTGCCATGTTTTAAAATTTAGAAATTTTTTATCGAATTAATTTCGATCTGAATCATCACAAGTATTTTTTTAAATCGTTATTAAATGCCGTGGTTGATTTTTACAGGACCAAATTAGAACTTTCGAGTTTTTTCTATAAAGAGCCAAATTTCAGATTTCTTTTTGAGGTTTATACATACGAAAAGCTTTAACTGAATTTTTATAAATTCAGTATCGTGTTTTCGAGTTTATAAAATTTAGTTTCATCGAATTAATTTCGATTTGAATCATTGCACTTTTTTTAAAATCATTATTAAACGAATTGTTTGATTTTTACAGGACGAAATTCGGAAGTTTCCATTTCTTTAAGTAGGAAAGCTTCAGATTTTTTGACTTTCGGGGTTAGCTTACAAAGAGTTTTTTTGTGAATTTAATTTGAAATTTGAAAGGGTTAAAATTTTAAATGGCCAAGTTTTAGATGTTTTTTGCCAACTTTTGGGGTTTACAGACGAATAATGTTAAATGAATTTCTAGAAATTTAACACAATCTACAGTCATGATTTACGATCTGTAAATTTAATTCTGTTACAATTAATTTCGATTTGAATCATTTTAATATTGTTTTACAATTTATTAATACATAAGAAAGTTGATTTTTACAGGATGCAATCGTAAAGTTCCAAAATTTTCCTTTAAATGGTAACATTCCCAATTCTTTTGGCCAAAGTTTGGGAATTTACAAGGGAATGGCTTTAACCAAATTTTTATAAATTGAATACCATATTCATCATGTTTTAAAATTTGTTAAATTTAGCTTTTGTTGAATTAACTTCGACTCGAACCATTGCATTTTTTTTAATTATTAATAAACGAAGTAACTGATTTTTACAGGATGCAATTTCAAAGTTTCGAGTTTTTTTTTTAATAGCCAAGTTTCAGGTACTTTGACTTAACTTAGGAGGTTTGTATGCAAAAGCTTTAATTGGATTTTTCTAAATTTAGTAATGTTTTCGTTCATGTTTTAAAATTTGTAAATCTAACTCTGCTTGAATAAATTTCAATTTGAAACAGTACATATTTTTTTTATATTTGAACGAGGATGAAATTTCAACAATTTGATTTTTTTTTAAATAACCAAATTTCAGATTTTTGGCTTAACTTTCTAGATTTTCAGACGAATTTGTATTAATTTAAGGCAATTTCCATTCATGTTTTAATCTCTGCAAGTTTAATTCTGTTGGAATTAATTTCGGTTTAAATTTATTAGTAAACAACTTAGCTGATTTTCACAGGAGGCAATCGTAAATTTTCCTTGAAATGATTATATTTGAGACATTTTGGCCAAAGTTTGGGGATTTACACGGGAATGGCTTTAACTAAATCTGTATAAATTTAATACCATCTTCATAGTGTTTTAAAATTGGTAAATTTAGCTCTGCTTGAATAAATTTTGATCTGAATTATTGCAATTTCTTCTTTATTATCCTTAAAGGAACTTTTACATGATGCAATTCGAAGGCGTCGAGTTTTTTCTTTAAATTGCCGAATTTCGGATTTTTTCTGGCTTAACTTTAAAGGTTTGTATAGAATAGCTTTAACTGGATTTTTAGAAATTTAGTAATATCTTCGTTCATGCTTGAAAACTCGTAAATTTTATTCTCATCAAATTATTAAATATCACCGTCAAATTTGTAACTCTAATTCTGACTTAATTTAGATTTAAATCGTTTCAATTTTTTTAATTATTATTAAATGACGTGAATGATTTTTACAGGACGAAATTCGAAAGTTTCGAATTTTTTCTGTAGACTTAACTTTCAGGATTTGCAATTTTAACTGAATTTCGATAAACTTAACATTCATGTTTTAAATTTAATTATGTTGGAATTAATTTTGTTTCGAATCACTACAATTTTTTTTTTATTTATTAATAAACAATGTAGCTGATTTGTATAGGAACTAATCGTAATTTTCCTTTAAATGGCAATATTTCGAATTTTAATCAAAGCTTGGGAATTTACAAGACAAAGATTTTAACAAAATTTATGTAACTTTAATAGGTAGGTACATCTTCATAGTGTTTTCAAATTTGTAAATTTAGTTCTGTTGGCATTAATTTCGACTTGAAATATGCAATTTTTTCTTTATTATTATTATTAAACGACATAGCTATTTTTTACAGAATACGATTCAAAAGCTTCGAGTTTTTTCTGTAAATTGCCTACTTTCAAATTTTTGTGGCTTAACTTTGAAGGTTTGTGTACAAAAACTTTAACTGGATTTTTAGAAATTTAGTAACATCTGCATTGATGTTTTAAAACTTGTACGTTTAATTCTTATCGAATTAATTTCGTATAAAGTAATTACCAACTTTATTCATGTTTTAAAATTTGTAAATCTAACTCTGCTTGAATTAATTTCTATTCGAATTATTGCATTTTTTAGGGTTTTCAGATTTCAAAATTTTCCTCTAAATAGTTATATTTCAGATGTTCTTAGGTTTGGGGATTTACTAAATTTGTAGATATAAATTTAATAAATCTCCATCGTGTTTTAAAATTTGTAAATTTAACACTGTTTGAATTCATTTCGAACTGAATCATTGCAATTTTTCTTTATTATTATTATTATTATTATTAAACGACTAACTGGTTTAGACAGGATTCAATTCGAAAGTTTAGAGTTTATTCTTTAAGTTGCCACTCTTCACTCGTGTTCAAACTCGTAAATTTAATTCTGAACGAATTAGTTTGGCACAAATTAAATAAAATTTTGAGAATAATATTTCAAAATTTGCATTTTTTAAAAATTATTAATAAACTGAATTTCTATAAATTTAGTAACATCATTCATGTTTTAAAACTTGCTTCATTCGCGTTTTAAATTTTGTAAATTTAATCCTTTTGGAAACAATTTCATTCAGATCATTGTAAATTTTTAAAAAATTTATTACTAAACAATATACAAGCTGATTTTTACAGGATGCAATCGTAAAGTTTCAAAATTTCCCTTTGAAATGGTAATATTTAAGATCTTTTTAGCCAAACTTTGAGGGTTTACAAGGCTTTAACTAAATTTGTAACTAATACGTTTTCTTGTCGATTTACTAAGGTAGGCCTTATGGTTCACCAAAACCACTGATTAGAGGTTCCTTATTGATCAGAGAACAACTTTGGTGTTTAATTGACTGGAAATGACCGAAATGTTGGAAACTAATCTAACTAATTTCATTCAAACTAAATTGAGCAATTTGGTTTGTTTGGAATGACAATTTACACTAAATCTGAGTGTGTTTCAGTATTTCTCACATTTTTATATAATCAAAACAACCCATGGTATTAGCACCTTAAAATTATTAGTTCAAACATAATTACAAAATTAGATCTCAGGTCACAAATGAATAATTTAAAATAGAGGTTTTTTGGAGCTTCTTTCTTATTGAAGCAGTGTAGATTTTACAATTGGGGAGCCAAAGTAACCTAACCGCAAACACTGTGTGCTCTAATATTCCACATTCTTCTATACCAATTCAATTGTTAAAATTTAACAAACCGAATTCTTCACTCTAATTAAATTCCAAATATAAATAAAATAATGCGCAGCCATTTCATTAGTAAATATTTACAATATGCTGTTTACACTTTGAAATTAATTATGATTTTCGCCGAGGGATAGTAGTTGCATGTCAAATTAAATTGCATATCGTCATGCAACTATGGTATGCATTACACTAATTGTTTCCTTTTTCTCGATTTTCTTTCCTGGAAGTTTTATAAAACAGCGCTTATCGTGGTTAAGAAAAATTGTTACTATAAATTAGACGGTTTACACTGCCTTGTACGTTCATGGAAGTTTTAAAACGTTTCTAAAACACCTAATTGCCTCTTATTTTAGTATGACAGTGAAATATATGGTCGACTCAAAAATCGATTTAGATTAAGTTTGATTAACGCTGCTTTTTAAGGATAGTTTCGGATTTTTGATTATTTTCTTGAAGACTTCTAACAAACTAGATGGGATACTGCAAATATTAATGAATAAAAAGAAGGAAGGTCGAAATTATCAAGAATAAACCAGTAAATTGCTTCAAAGGTTGGCTGAAAGAAGGTTGTCGTTAAAAGTGTTTAAATATCTAAACAGGTCCGGAGATTTCAAAAGGAAGAATGATAATAGAATTATTTCTTGCGTAAATATCTTTGTCAATAGAGCTTATGAAGCAATAGTTGCAAGAGAACGAGCTGAATTGGTTTATTAGTGGCTTCCTAATTCTATTGACGTGAGCCTCGTACTTAAAGGAGACTGAAAGCCGCTTGAATAATGATCTTAATCAGCTTGTTTGATACTTCCGAACTCTTTTTTTACTTTGGCCATTTAGACTTCGTAAAACTTTTCCCCACGGAACCTCTTGAAAATTCCAAACCGAAGCCGTCAATTAAATATATAATAATTAAGTTAACAGTTTAGAGGTCTTGTTGCGTTAAACCGGAAAGTACTGAAAAGTACGAACGGGCGTAAAAATACAATAAAACGTTTCAATTTAACCAAACAACCAATAAAATATCAAAGTAATAAAGCGAATTTGAACGCGAAAGGACTTTTACTGGAATTTTAACGACAAAAGCGCTGCCGAGCAACAGTAAAAGGTTTTCGATAAATTCCAGTCGTGTGGTCAAAGTCATTAAGAACAAACATCAAAGTGGCACGAGACCATCACGGAACAATATCCGGTTCGGGATGGAAGGATGGGAAAAACACTCACCTTCCGCCCACCAGCAGCGACTCTCCATCGCGCAGCACCAACCGGAAGTAGTCCGTGTGTGTGTCGTTCCCCAAGAAGTGATGCACATCATCTTCCGCCCCTGTTAACAATAATAAAAAAAACAGATAAGTTAATGTATGCACCCAACAAAACACATTTCAAATTCATTACCGGCACATAAGGGACGAACCGACATCAAACTAAGATGCAAATTATTCAAGGAAACACGGGATTTTAACTCACGCTTTATGGGGAGACGCTAAATTTGTTCTTACATTTAAAATACACCCCTCCTGCTTGCAATTAAGGATAACTGTTGAAAGTAACAGAGAAATATTCATCAGTTCAGTTTTACATTTTCATGATTTTCAGGAAAAACAACTCAAGACTTGGTTATTTCTTAGCTTGGAGATTTGTTTTGTAAATTAACGACGCAGTTCTCTTGGGAAAAAATAGGAAATTGCAAGCCTAAAATACGGTCAAATAGAAAATCCGTCTTTTCCCCAATGAAAATAAAGTTAAAGGGCGGAAGCTGTGCAAAATGGTGATTTTAGAATTATTTTTCTTCACTACTAAACCACCAACGTGTCCATTTCATTTCAAGCCCCTTATGTAACTGTGAATAGGCAACTCACATTACATCAAAAATGTAGGTCTATGGAAGTTGTATGGGTTGCCTATTCAGCACAATCAAGGTGTACAAGAAAAATAGTTTCTGAAGATTACTGCGTAGTAGCTTGTAGCTTGTTGAAAGGTTATGTTTGCTAGGAAAATTTCAGAAATTGCAATCTTTCTACCACTAACTCTCATATAGATTTAACAAACAAAGCTACAAAAAACTTGCAAACCTGCGCCATATTTTCCGTCCTACCAAAATGTTTAAAAAGTATAATTCGAATACTAAGGTTATCTTTGCATATTCATCAAAAACGGCGATATAAATTCCCATTCATTTGCCGCACAAATATTTATATGACCCAATCTATCACCCTATTCGTTGTAAAGTATTCAGCCTGGTATATTTATAGAGCAAACGTATAGAAATCAATCATTGAGTATTTACGTGGATCGCAATGACAGCATTTGGTAGTCCATCATGACGTTACATACATTAACACTAATGCTAAATTAATTTATATGCAAAGCACTCCGGAATCTGCTGTTAAATTGCATACTCTATCCCCTGGATGTTGTTTTGCTTAATTGTGATGTGAGATTGGGTAATTTAAATTGATACAAACGTCAGAATATAACATTACTGCCGTTCCATTTTATTATTATATACATCGCATGTTTACATACATGGAATTTCTGTAAATTTATAACAGAATATTCTACAACAAAGAATATTAAATTTTTTTGTACATATTACGTCGAGAGGGTAAATGAAGAAGTAATGAAATTCGTCTATAGCCTTCAGTATGTATGTTATATAAGTCGGAAGTGTTTTCGAGAACGTTACAGAACTTTTATTAGTGTGTGTTTAGTACAAGGTATGTTTTCATGATAATATACAATATTTTAGGAAAATATTCGGATTACAATAGGTTAAGTTCGCGCAGCGAATAAAATAAAAATAAGACTTAATTTCAAGACGGGTCTGGGTGACCCATAAAAGAAGGGGTGGTTTTCCTCATTTCTTCAAGTCCCTGCTTGATCCACGTTTAAACAATTGAAGGGGGGCAGCAAGCAAACACATACAAGAAATTTTATCCAATTCGTTTACAATTCCAATACCATCAAAAATAGAAACCAATCGAAAAACTCCCACTGTCATTTATGGGCCTAACCTTCAGAAACACAAAAGAAGCCACCCTTTGTCTCCTGAAAACCCCAAAATACCCCAAAATAAATGACAAATTTCAAAATTAACCCATAAAATAAACATCGTTCACAACTCGATCAAATTTTTATTAAATTTCAAAAACGAATGCACAAAAGAAAATGCAGAAAAATGCGATCGTGCATTGTAGATTTTATAAGGAAATTCGTCATAACCAAAATCGTATTTCGAAGATATTTTCAGAATGATACATCGTGCATGCAAAATGAAGGCGGGGGTGTATAACAGAGAGTAACCGATACCCAAATGGCCTCCGATTCTCTTGCTTCCTTTCAGTCTAGGTAAGGAGTAATACGATGTTCTGTTTGTTTAGTGGTGCGTTCGCACGTATAGAACGAAACGGGGCTCTCGAGAAAGCCCCAACTCCATCGCACCCCTTATAACTATAAATAGCAACCCGGGAAAGCCCGAGCTGTTTTAGGATGCAAAACACGTATTCCTGCATTTGTTCATGCACTGGATTGATGTAATTTGTATTACTAATTAATAAGTAATGCAATTACGAGCAGCTACGGCTTCCTTTCGGTTTTCTACTTTCAATGAGGGTAATTTTGTTTGTTACTGCTGCATTTAGAACGGTTACGGCGATTAAATTGTTTTAACGTGTAGAATTCGAAATTGGACAACTGCCACCTGGAAACTTCCAGATTGTTCCCTTTTCTTAATTAATTAACGATAAAAAGCACCTGCGCAATCAGAGATTCATCAAAATTATCAAAAGGTTTCCTTGAGGATCTCAAAGAGGGTTCTCGCTGGTGAACAATGGGAGATTATTTTTTTCCAATTTATACGAATAAGAAAAGGTTGATAATCAACCTGTTGTGATTAAACAGGAAGGAAGTTTTGCCCGTTCGCGTCTTCTCAGAATGTATAATGAGTGTGATAACGAAAAACTCGCAAACCAATTTTCCGAGGAGTCCTTATTGAGGGACAGGCAGGCAACCCAACAGAGTAGCAGCAAGCAGCAAAAGAAGAAAACTGGGTCATTTATTAAATTTTGTTATACAACGTGCAGTTTTCACTTCGTTGGCGTATACTTTGGGTTGTATTCAGAACAGCGCAGATGTAAAAGCAAAGAATATAAAACGATCCAATTTTAAAACGAGCAAAATCTGGAGCTTTTGTTGTTGCAGCACACACAGGGTATTGAATACATAAATATCAGCCAGAGAAGGAATACGAAATGGGACGGGGGTGTATGTGCGAGATTCACTGTATGATACACCGGGCATATTGAGAAATTTCAAATATCCGATCTCGATCGAAGGATTGTAAAAAGCTTCACGGCGAATTGCGGCCGATGCGATAGCCCTCAATGCGAAAGCAATAGCAATAACGTGGCTTGTCGGACACGAACTCTGATTGGCTGTGAAACTGTTCCCTAATCTAGCACATGTACCACACATAACTCGGATTAAGGGCCAACCATAGACATCACTTACTTTTATAGACTTTGAACACTTGTCTCGGGCTTCCTTACCCGTTTTTGTTCGAGACACATATAAATAACTTATGAGCCGGATGCCTGACGGTTTAAGATTCCCTCAGGATATCTAGAAACACAATACCTTCCCATTGTTATGAAGTATTGACTCATGAGATAACAAGATCGCCTATTACACATCCCCGAAACACAAATATTGGATTTATACCACACAAAAAATTCTTGTGCTGAAAATACCAAATTCTTTTTTATATATTTAGACTACGTACAAAATACCTAGATAATACCATCAAGTTATCGCCCAAAACTTTAAAATTTGATTGGTGGGAAAGTCTCAAAACTATCAAAAAATTATGTTGACAAAACTAATGGAAAAGAAGCAAACAAAATCAAGAACGCGGTCTAAGTATGGTTAAAAACTGGAGGTGACGTAGACGAAGATACCAGTGGGGCATTAGCAGAAAAAATTACTAATTTTAAGAATCAACTAACAAAAACCCTAAAGGAGTTGCTCAAAGTAATCCGCATAATCAATGAAACTAAAGTAACACCTTTACGTGTGAAAAACGTGCGAATGAAGTTAGATCCAGTAACAATTTGGAACACCAAATCTCTTTCAAACTCGTTACATAGACAATAAATAACCAAATAGAGCCAAATTAGGCGATCCTGTAAGTCACTTGTCAAATCCAACATTATTCAAAAGTTCATTTAAATATTACTCGCAGCGAGTGAAAATCAGGATGAGCGGTGTTGTGTTGACACTACATGCGTATTTCCGTTTAGTTAATCTGTAGACAAAGGGAAAACAGGATCGAGAAAAAGTAATACGTCAACTACACTATAAACGGCAAGGAAGAAGGGAGGACAGAAATTAAGCAAACAGAAGAATAAAGCTTATTGAAACAACGAAGTATAACGACAGAAATAAATAAAGGTAAAGAATGAAAAACTAAACAATGATACTTAACAATGAAAGAACAAGGAAAAACAAAAAGAAAATACGGAACGAAAGAGAAAAGTGAGATGAGGAAGAAGACGACAACTCGACAAATAGGAAGATGAGTATGGTTTGACGAAACCAAAGAGATGAAGATGTGAAGCACGATAACCAACACAACGAAGACCAAGACGAAGGCGAAGACGATGAAGATTAAAACACGAAGACGAAGATAAAAACGAAGAAGGCGAACATGAAGAACACGAAGACTAGAACGCAGAAAGCGAAGACAGGCGAAAAAAGTAAAAACCAAGATGATAAAGCCGAATCACAAAGAAGATGAAGACGAAGCCGAAAATTAAGAAGATCAAGACTAGGACGTCGGAAAGTAAAACGATAAAGGCGAAGACGAAAAAGACAAAACCAATAAAGACGAAATCGAAAACAAAGCCCAAACGAGCAAAGAAGAAAGAAGAAGAAGATGTATTCAATTATTATCTGCAGCAACTGAAAAATATAGATGAGGCTACCGCCGTGTTGAGACTACATGCGTATTTCAGTTTACTTATAATCTGTAGACAAAGTGTAAAACGGGATAGAGACCAACGACAAGAGCAAAGATTATAGGATGACCGAGGATTAGGTAGAAAGATGATTTATGGATAGAGAAAACTGAAAGAAAAAGGGGAGGTATAAATTTAGTATCTACCAAATAAAAGGAAAAGGCGACCAAAAGTGTGAACGTATGTAACACAGAGAAGGAAAAGACATTAAATACCACCTTTTCTACCTATCCGCAGAACGTTGAAAGATTCTGTAACGTCGGACATGAAAATATAAGGTCATCCAAGTGCAAAATATAGGAAAAGGCAACCAAAAAGAATTAAAACAATAGCTAAAAACGGAAATTTTATCATTTCGCGTTAAATCAAAAACGAGGAGACAAAGAAGCTAATGCAAGAATCAAGATAAAACATGGGGAAAGAGGAGAAAATGAAAAGAAAAAGGTTATTAAAAGCAGATGATAGCAGTTCGATAAGAACGAATGTTAAACCTGTTCTATAGATTAAGTAAAAGGAAGAAATGCACGATAATGAAAAAAGATCCAGAAGAGCAAGGGAAGAAGGAGATAAAACGGACTTCTGTATACGGAATTTAAAAAAAATTGATTTAAAAAAACAATAAACATCCAAACGCAACCGAAAGAAAACATGCAAACAGAGGACGAAAACGAGTAAAGGAAATAAAGGAAGCGAACGAATGATCAGGATTAAACTCAAGGAAAATCGTGGAAAAATAGCAACTAGGAATAAATCAAATAAATAATAGAAGAACAGAAAGAAAAGGGGGGAGAAATTAATAAAAACAAGAGAAAAGGCTCTCAGTACGAAACCAGAAAGAAGAAAATATTGAAAAAACACAACTATTAACCATAAGAAAAAATGAATAAGATGAGGATGAACAGGGCAAATATGTGTAAAATAGGAAAGGAAAAATTAAAATCACGATAACGAAAAAACTCTAAGAATACACCAAGAAGAACGAGATAAAACGGTCAAAGAAGAATGGAATGGGTAAATGTGACGGCTGGAAGTGTCGAAAAGACTCTAATAATTAATGAAGAGGAATAAATTAAGAAGAAGAAGGGAAAACGGAGACCGAACACGAATAAAGAGACTGGATAAAGGTGAGACCTGAGAGTTTTAATTGTGTATTTGAGTTAAATCAGAATGAAGGGTCAGGAAAAAATATTTTGCAAATACAATAAACGGCCCAATGCAATCGAAAAAGACCGAAAAAACAAAAGATTAATGAATTGAATAAGCACTATAAGAGAGGACTGGATTACAAAGCAAAAAATGCCACGTAACTTTTACACTTGATGTTAAATAAGAAGTAAAGCAAACAACAGAAGAAACAGAAAAAGGGTAATACGCTAAATACGCAATAATAAGGAAGAAGGTAGGAGTAAAATTAAATCAGAAGAAGAAAAATGTGTATTGAAACAACGAAGTATGAAGACAGAGGCAATAAATGAAAGGAAAGACAGAGAAACTTTGATACTTAGCAACGAGAATAAAGAAAGTAAACCACAGAAGAAATGGAAAAGAATAATAAGGCAACTAAACAACAAAATCCGAAGGAGAAAAAGTAAACAAAATAAAGCAAAAAGCTTACTCAAACAACGAAAGGAACGGAAGACAAAAACTGCTACTTCAATAGGAAATAGGAAAAGTATAATAAAAAGAGGGAAACAAACGAGAAGAACAGCGAGATGAAAACGAAGTTGAAGAAGATTATGACGTCAAAACGAAGACGACAAAGACGAGGAACACGAAGACCTACACAACGAAGACTAAGACGAAAAACTGAGACAGTGGCGAAGCAAATCACAACTACGTTAATAGTAAAGTTGAGACGAAAACGAAGAATATGAAGATATAGGACACAAAATTCAGGTCATAGAAGACGAAGAAAAAAGAACGATGAAGATCAAGACTAGTGAAAACTAAATGAAGAAGAGGAAAAGGAAGACGAAGAAGGCCAAGACACACCAACGAAGAAGACAAAGAAAACCAAGACGATGAATATGAACACGAAGCCGAAAGTGAAAAGGGTGAAGAAAAAGTCTAAGACGACGAAAGATGACAGAGACGAAGAAAACGAAAACGAAAATTAAAACAACGAAAGCAAAGACAAACGGGAGAAGGTAGAAGAAAAAAGGGGCGATAACTACACAAAAATCTAGGAAAAGAAGAAAATAGTTAAACAGATTGCAGAATAAAATAAAGAATTAATAAATACTCCTAGCTAAATTAGCCCCACAGATTTAAAAGAAAACCCCGCTACTGTTTGCCGAAAAACGTAGGAACGAATGTAGAAAACAAAAGAAGCTCCTAATGATAAAATCAGGTCCCTCACTTCTTTTATCTACAGCATCAAAGACCTTTGTAAATAGGATTATTGAACATCTTGGGAAGAATATGGGGAAGGAAAACCAAGAAGTTAAGCCGGATATGGAAAACCACCACTTTTAGTCAAGTAAATAAACTTCTAAAAGTTGAATCGTTTTTTTTTTTTTACAAATTAGATAGCATAGAAAGGGTGGCATGGAAGAAACAACCCCACTGATTAATAACAAAAACTCTTTTAAAATATTATAATCCTAAGTGGAGAGACACATGAAACACATGAACAATGAAGGATTTGCTTTGTCCTCGGCCTTCCCCTTCAACAATCTTCCTAATTTCAATCTATTTAATTCTTTAGGTCTAAATTTCGGGGATGAGGGCGCCAGAGTTTTGAATAAGTAAGATAAACTAGTAAATGTTAATATTTCAACCCTCTGAATGCAACATGTCGGTCTAAACTTAACCGCCACAAAGTCCCTTGTGGCCGGAAACGAGATTATAGTTCATAACTATTATTTCCCCGGACAGTTTGAAATTGATTGATTGATTTTGGAGCCTAATAAGTAATTAATGATGGACAGACGCGCAGCGTAATACGGGATAGATGACCCTAAATTGGATGAATTAAGAGTTTTATGGAACTACAGCTATAAACAATCAATCTTCCTCTAAATTTCTGTTCTAACGTCAAAGTTTACGAACATTTTCGGAACACTTTACAAAACTAGGAGATGCACTTATTCAAATATGAGGGAAAAAGACGGAACAGATAATTTTTCAGCATAACTTTCACCTTTTTACGAAGGTCACACCACTCGAAATAACTTACAGTATTACTTAGACATTCGGACGCAATAAATTTCCGTGCTGACCGGAAAAGTATACGAATCCGGAAAAAAGGATAAAATGAACTGAACGAATTCGGAACACCGTGACAGCGAATGGGCAAATTTGTTATATTTTTGATTTTATTTTCAGAGAATTGCAACAGCCCCACGTTTGCTGAAAAACTTTTCAAAATTAAAATTGTTGCTTTTCCTTTGTTTTCGTATGAATTCTATTAGAACAATAAAGTTATTTTTATCAGGATGACAAAGAAAATTAAATTTACACGCATGTTCTAGTAAATTTAATGAATTTTTTATGAAGTACAAGCTTGTGTGTTCGCTAATGAAAAACACTTCCGTTTTTCATGTAAACAATCCTTTAAGCTTTTTTAATTTTTAATCTGCCAAGCCCTTCCTTCTTTGTAATTATTTGAATTAATTTTCGTATTTACGAGCCTTTCTTTTGTGTTTGCCACGTTTATTTTTACAGATTTTTACAACTTTTGGGGAGCTTTCCTGATCTGAAAATGGTTAAAAAAGGACACTTTGTTGACCCAAATTGAGGAGTTGTTCAGCCCAAGTGTTTAAAGTTCAGAAACTTGGGCCAAGTGTTTACTTTTGGTGACTTCAGGGGTTAATTAAATCACCCTGGTCATTTCAATTTACTTGAAAAAAAACAGGCGTTTCAGGAAGTGAAGATTCTAGTTCTGATAATTCTAACCGATAATAATTCCGTGAATTTTCCGGATTAAAGCAACTGTCATGTTGAAGAAAACGAAACACTGTAACTGGCCCAGAAACATCCCCAAATGTAACAAAAACTAACAAGCTTTTCGAAAAAAACATATTCTGAAGAACTAACCATCCCAACGAAAATTTGATTTTTGCTGTTTTGGGTAAAATTTATTTCAGCTGAAATTTTTCCGTTGTGCTTCCTTCATTTTTGACTTGAACAAAAATTTTCTATTATGGTGTTTTCATTTCACTTGAAAATTCCAGGTGTTGTTATCTATTTCTATTAACTTATTTCAGCTGAAACTGTTTCTTTGTTCGTCCCTTTTCTTAGTAAATAAATCAATGCTTCTGAATAACGAAAACCAGTTGAAAATGGTTATAGAAGGAGCATTTTTAGCTCAAACTGAGGATTTTTTCAGCCCAAGTGGGTCACTTTTCGAAGCCCAAATAACCAATTTTGACTAGTTTTTCATTTTTGACTTTAAAACTTTCTATTGGGCTAAGAAATAATTTTGTCCTTAAAATCATGAACTCCGATAGATAAGTAGCCAGTGAGTTCCTGAATAAATGTTTAAGAAAACCAAACAATGTGACTGGTCCAAAACAACTCCAAATATAACAAAAGCCAACAAGCTTAAAATTTTAAGGATTTAAAGAAAACGTCGATTTTTGCTGTTTTTTGGAAATTTATTTGAGCTGAAATTTTTCCTTTGTCCTTCCCTTTTATTATTCAAAAAACCAAACTCAAGAATAAGGAAAACAAGCTGAAAATGGTTACAGAGGCAGCCGCTTAGCCCAAATTGAAAAATTTTTCAGCCCAAGTGGGGCACATTGCCAAGCTCATATAACCAAATTTGGCCAGCTTTCAATTTGTAACTTCAACATTTTTAGGTTACGAAACAATTCTGGCTTTTTAAATCTATTCGAAAAACCTGCCGTTTCGGGAATTCATGTTTCTGAAATGCGACTGCCTTTTTGATTTTCTGATCCAGGTAATCCAAACAGACTATCAGCTGGTAAGTCTCTGGAATAAATGTTATCGAAAATTTATTTCAGCTGAAATTTTTCCTTTATCTTTCCCTTTTGTTATTAATTAAATCAAAGCTCCTGCATGAGGCCAACATGCTGAAAGAAGGGGCCTTTTTAGCCCAAACTGAGTTTTTTATGCCAAATGGGGTACTATTCGGAGCTCAACTGATTAATTTGAGCAGCTTTTCATTTCTACCTTCAAATCTTACTATTTGGGTTAATAAATAAATTTGGCCTTTTCAATCTGCTCAAATACAGCTGTTTCAGTAATTCAGGTTTAGGACTGCCTTTTTGATTTTCTGATTCTGGTAATTCCAATAAACAATCATCCGGTGAGTTTTCTGATTACAAACAACTGTTATCTTTAAGAATTTAACAAAAAAAGCTTTCGAAAAAAATTCTGAAGAACTAACCATCAGCACTAAAATTCGAAAACACCGCCCATTTTTGGAAATATATTTCAACAGAAAAATTTCCTTTGTCCTTTCCCTTTTATTATTAAATTGCTAAATACATCAAAGCTCCAGAAACGTGAGAATAAAGTAAGAATCAATAAAAAAAAATCGGCTAACCAAGAAAGAAGTGGTATTAAGAGAGATGCCACAATGACCTTGCTCGAATGCAATTTGTCACGATGATTGAAGCAACTTCCAGGGATATATACATGTCCTCAGAACTATTGCAGCAATTAATCACTCCTGCAATTTCATTTCACGTAACGCTCTCTTGCCCCGGCCATGTTTTACCGATTTTCCTGAAATGTCCCGACCCCCTCGAAGCAGCGTCTTTTCCCTTAATTTTAACAATACATTCAGGCATGAATCCCCTCTAATTCCCCTTATTTTATTATCCGGAACTGCCCATTCTGCCAAACCGAAAAATAAAAGCTCCGTTCATGTTCCAAACATGTTTTACGGATTTTGGGAAAAACTGTTCATATTCCAAATATGTTTTATTTTGCATTCCGCCAAAAAACGGCAAAAAACCTGTTCATATTTCATGGTGAGATAGTGATGTTGTTAAGAAAGAGGACAATACGTCTTCCTTAAAACTTGGGACAAGTTTAACTTGCACATCCTTCAAATTGATCTTGAATTCGCGTCGGGGAAGTTAGAAAACGAGAGATGCCAGGCGTTCATTCATATACTTTTAGTTTAAAAGTACGGAAAGTTTGATGGTAAAACGAATTTACAATTGTTGCCCGACGCTTTCCCAATTTTTACTGTTTTATTGTGAAACAAATGCAGTTAATGTTCGGTTCGGTTAAAGTGTTAGTTTTGGGGGATTATTCGATTTTGTCGTATATTTCGTACAAGTTCGTTTATTATTAAAACGTTTTTGCTAAATTTAGGTTGAATTTCGATACGAATTAGTTTGATTGTGGTTTCTGTGTGTTGGTTTGGGATGTTTGGTTGGCGAAACATGGAAATGCACTACTTTTGTGGTTGTTTAATGAATTGGAATTGTCAATAGTTTTCCTGGAAAATCAACTGAACTGAAATTAGGAAAAAAAAGCATCTTCAAGAAGAATATGTTGACGTTTTCGTGGGTATTTTAGAAAATAGCAAAAGGAATTGCTGAAATGAATGAAAAATTTCGAAGTATTGAAAAATGATTGTGGTTTTTGTTTTCGCAAATTAATTCCGAATCACTACTAAATATTCAAATTTACGGATGAGAAAATAACATGGAAGATACCGAGAATTAGCTGTTAATCCACTGTTTTCCATTTCCACAAACAGCATGCCAAGCACCAAAAAATTGCTCCCTGAAAATTTCCACTCTTTCAGAATATTCTCTTGTTTCAGCTGAAATCTTCACATCACTATTTGTACCTTACGAAGCATTTTTTTTTTAATAATTCAGAAGCTTTAATTTCTTGGAAGACAGTGGTGGGAAAGAAATGTTGTTTTCATGCAGAATTTTTCAGTTTTTAAGGGAAGTTTTGCCCTCCTGAAATATCACTTCAGTTTTGCACAAGCTTCCTTTTTTTTAGGTTTAATTTTTCAGAAGCTTGCAAGTGACATTCATTTTTCAGGAATTTGGGAGTTCTCTAATCATTTCCTGAATGGCTTATCTTCGAAAACTTAATCCAATGCTAAATATGCCCGGCGTGAAACGTACATACATAATTCTGGGCAGCAAATTCAGTGAGTTTTAATTTTTTAGTTGCTTCCAGGTGAAAAACTTTTCCTGTTTTAGGAATTCGGGAATTTTCTGAAGTGCTTTCCCTCTATCTATGCCAGTTTTATTTAGTAATTCGGCGACTCGTTTCAGCCAAATTACAAGCACCAAACAACAGTCTTCCTGAAAAATTTCCACCTGTTAGGATTTACTCTTTTACAGAATTTTCAGAGTTGTTTCAACGTACAATTGGAAAATATTAATATTGTTCATAACTCATGGAGATTTTTTTAAATTAATTTCTTGGAAAAAGTGATGGAAAAGAAATGTTATTTCTAAAATGGGTTTTTCGTTTCTGGAGCTTCATCGTTTCTTTCAGAAAAGTTATAATTGTTTCAGAATCTTCAGGTTCACCAAGAACTATTCAAAAATTTACTTTAACACGTCAGAACACTGCAGCAATAATTCTTTTACTGAAAATTCGAAGAATAGGAAATTGCAGGAAGTTTGCTGAATTTACAGATTTTCTATGTTTCAAATTTCCTAAAATGATACAAAAAACTACTCAAATTCCACATCAACTGCAATTTTGGTCAGGAACTTCTGAGTTTTAATTTTTTATATGCATGCAGATGACATAAATTTACCTCTTTCAGGATGTCAGGAGTTTTCTGCTAGTCTCTCAAGGGGCTTATTGTTAAATGAGTTTTATCCCTGACCTTCCTTAGAAATTTGGTGTGGAGAAAGCCTCTAAAGACTACTTCACTACTACTTTCAGCTGAAGTAGTTATATAAGAAAGGCTTTCCCTTTTTCAAGATTTCAGGAGCTTTTTGATAATGTTCTAAAGAAGATGTGGTGTGGTGTGGTGATGTGGAATACGCAAATGAAAAAAATGTTTCCTCTTCCGGTATTACAGTTTTGTCTCTGACAACTTCGGGGACTCGTTTCAGACTACTCAAATCTGCAATTCTGGCAAGTAACTAAGCTAAGTTTTAATTTTTTAAATGTTTACAGTCGACCTGGTTGTCCTCATTCAAGATTTCAGGAGTTTTCTAATGCTTTTCTAAATCTCCTGTCTCGGCCAATTTTACTTCGTAATTTGGTGGGAAGAAGACCTTTAAAACCTCGTTTCCGCCGAAAAATTTAAACGAAATAAAAAATTTCCATTTCAGGGGGTTTCTGATGATTTTCCTAAAGATTTAGCTTCAAATCTTCAAAGAGTTTAGTCTCTGCCACCTTTACTTAATTCTCTGGTGAAGAGCGGACCTTCAAAGACTAGTTCCAGTCGGAATACATAGCTGACGAAACTCTTCCTCATTTGAGGACTCCATAAGTTTTGCTTAACTTAACAATTTGGCGAAGAGAAGATCTTCAAAATTGAACTTTCGGCTTACAATAATTTGGCGAAGACGAAACCTACTGTGATTAGCCTCTGAAGGGCATATTTTCAAAGAATCTGCCTCTGCAGTACACAAGTAAAGGGAAAATCTTCCGACTCACTTATTCAGTCAACTTTTTTACAAACGTCTTACTTAGGATACAATGTAACAGTTGAAATGTGCAAACGACATGATTGTGTCCCTTTTAGGGTTGTAAGATTTCTGTGATTATACAATTCATAATATAATTAACCAATCAGCATCAAGCATTTTGCTTGGTTACTACGTATTGATAAGTGAATATACCCTTGACGACGTGGTATAATCACTTTGGTATATCCGCTGGTCCTAAACAATGTAAAACTCGAACCTACTATGAATATTTTTTCAATTGTTTTCCGTAGCAACCATATTTACATTGTTTGTCAACAAACGTCACTTGCACATAAAATTCAGTTTTGTTATTTATTCATTATATAATCTAATTGTATACCACTCGAGCAGTCGCAAATAATCAAATACTTTGCCTCCTTGCTCGACGTATTGTCGCAAAACACCACTCGTCGCTGCCGCGACTCGTGGTGTTTCTTGACAATACGTCTCGTAACTCGTCAAAGTATTTTCGATTATTTTCTATGCTCTCGTGGTATAACTAGTGATTATCTTGTAAAGGGCATATCTTGAAAGGATATAGTCTTTTCAGAAATTTGGTGAAGGGAAATCCTTCCGGGACTCACTTCAAACGATTTTATTGAGTTTTCAGTTTAATTGCTAAAATATGTTGACGACATAAATTCTTAATCTTTCAGGATTTTCGGACTTCTGGGATTAGCTTGAAAAGGGCGAATCTTCAGCGAGTAATGGTTTAGTGAAGAATAAACTTTCAAAATCTCACTTTAACCACTTAACTTTTTAGGTAGTCGAAACACATCGATGGCATAAATTCTTCCTCTGTTATGACATCGAGAGTTCTGTGATTACCTTATGAAGGGCATATCCTCAAAGAATTCAGCCCTTGCAGTAATTTGGCGAAGAAATTAACTTTACTGACTTACATGTTTACATCAAACACCTTTGTCTGCATCTTTCTAGATTTTAGGGAATCTGTAACGTAGGTACCTTGTAAAGGGCGAATCTTCAACGAGTCTGCTTTTGCTGTAGCTTAGTGAAGAGGAAACCCTTGAAGGCTTACTTCAGTCAACTTTTTTAAAAAGGCCCTAGGTAGGATGCAATTTAAGGACTGAAATGCGTAGATGATTTCTCCTCTTTTAAGATTTCAGGATTTCTATGACACATTTCTAAATAATTATTTATGTTACTGAAACAAGCTGCTTAAGTGAAACTCCTAAGCGAACTTTATTGCCAAAAGATGTTGAGGGCTTCTTCGTCCTTCAGTGATTCAAGGCATCTTTAGTCACCGAGTAAAGGGCTTGTCGCTGCTATAATTTAGCGAAGAGGAAGCCTTGGAAATCATACTCCAGCCAACCTTCTTAGGAAGTTTCCTAGTGAAAATTCGATTAATGTAGTTGTTGAAATACGTAGATGACCAAAATTCTTCCCCTTTCAGGATTTCAAGACTGCTTCTGAAGAGCATGTCTTCAAACAGATCTGTTGGTGAAGAAGAAACTTTCGGACACTCACTTCAGTCAACCTTTTTAAGAGTATCTTACTTAGGATGCAATTTAATTGCTTAATATTTCCCACTTTCAAGATTTTTGGACTTCTGTCATTATCCTGCGAGAGCATGTTTTCAAAGATTGCTGACTCTGTACTGGAAAAGGGATAGAGAAAACCTTCAGATTTCCTAACTTCGTGTCTGTGTTCGACTGATGATGAAATATGGCTGGCAAAATATGTGGTTTTCAAACTGTTGTTTTTCAAGATTTATCCAATCGTTTCGTTTAGGATTTTCAAAAAGGTTTTAAAAGGAGTTGAGGATTTGTAACAGCAATATTAATGAAAAGCACAAGTTTCAGAATTTTTAGAAAATACTAATTTTTTAAAGAAGTTCAACATCTGATTTTTTACATTCATCAAAGGAGGATGGATAATCATTATGTGAAGATAGAAGCTCTAAATATTCATACGAATTTTAATAAATCCTAGTTTTGCGCAAAACAACCTATTCGTAGCCTAGCCAAGTCTAACCTAACCCAAAATCATTTTGCCTTCTACTTGAACAAAAAACAATGTTTATAAATTACCTAAAAATAAATAACGGAAGTTTAAAAAAAGGCCAGTTAATTGTAAGAAACACAGAGAAACTTCATTCCTCTCCCATTTTAAGAGTTTTGAAAAATAAAGTGGTAGTATGTGACCTATAAAGTAACACAAAAGGAACAAAACCGAAACGAACGTGCTCGGGATTCTGCAGCAATTTCTTTTTCAACACAACAAAAATATAAAAATAAAATAAAGTGAAATTATTTGGCGCGGATTGCCCGCTTTTTATTGATATCTATGAATCTGCAGTGACTGCAGGCCAGTGGCCGACCCCTGGGGATACGATAGTGACCAGGGTAGTGATTAATGGCCGTGTCGTGTGACACACGTGGATACTGCAGAATGAGACAAAGATTAAAACATGAAGAAGGAAGGGGAAGAATCGGGATTATTTAAAACTACGCAGATAAATTGGTTGGTGGCCAAAGGATTAAACGAAAAACCGTCGGACGTTAATTTTCCATGGTTTTATCCTTCGAAAGGTGGTAAATTAAACTACGAGGAACTAGAAAATTTTATGGGAAAAATCGGAAAATCTAATCTTCTCATAGAAAATCCGGGCAGCGTACCTAACAAAACTTTTTTTATCAACGCTCGGAATCGCCTACGCCGTTATAACAACCGGCACATTTGTAAAAGCAGAAAAGCAGTCGCTTTTTGGTTTGGAAGCTGTGATAGGGGTCCTGTGGCATCCTAAATTTATGTGATTACTACCCTATATTTTTTAACATTCCTGCTGAGTAGCCAAGAGTTCGACTATAAAAAGTCCTGCTGTTATATACGTTGGTTGTGTGTCTGACAAGGAGCATCTACTAAAAAAAGCCAGAAATAACCGATAACCAATTCCGAAGGGACATTTCCGCAAATGGTGCACAATTACTATGTGTAAAAAACGGCGAGACTTGTAAAAAATTTAGATTTTTTTTCTTTTAAGCCCCTTCCGGTCCCTTTCGTTAGGAATTTTCTCCGAAAACCTTTCATCGATTTTTAGAAAGCTTCTTGGAAGGTAAAGCTTGAATAATCACTGGAATGGCACACGTTAATAACCATCTAAACGAAGATATAAAGGGATAACAATTTCCGAGAATTTTCACCTTCTAAAAGATTTTCCTCGCAGATATTTAGTTGAAAATTTTTTGCCACTAACAATAAAATATCCAAACCTTAGATTTTTTAATAGTGTGGATTTTCATTTATACCATTAGAAGTTTATTAAAAATTCTGTTGAAACACTGTTCCTGAAACAGTGATACATGTTTTATTGTTTTTCACGAGAAAGCTGGAAATAAGCAGACTAAAATTTACCGGAGTTAAACATCTTAATACCGTTTGAAAGATTTTTTGTAAGTTGTTTATTTGAAAAATTTCTACTAACAAAACTAAAACAGTAAAACTTGGATTTCTAAATAGTCTTAGATATTATTTAATAATTCAGAAGTTTGCTAAAAGCTCAACTGAAACGACCCAAGAAACAGCACTGCTCCTGTAAAAGTGGATGAATTTTAATTTGTTTTTTATTTTTTGCCAAAAACCTTTCATCGATTTCAAGCTTCTTGGAAAAAGCAGACGAAGAATCACTGGTATGTCACATCTGAACAACCGCCTAAAGACAGGAGAAACTGAAACAATTCTTATGAAGAATTAAACACATTCAGGATTGTCACTTTCAGAAGAAGCTTTTTTTGGGAATTTTCTTTAAAAAGATAAAACAAAAACTTCAGGTTAATACTTTTAAACAATTATGGATTTTGTTCCATAATTCAGAAGCAGAGCATTTGGCTTCAATGATTGGTATCTGAAAGTCAGCATAAATAAATTTTGGTGGCTTTTATATTTTACTACAATTCAGAACTTTTTTCAGGACAGTTTTTCCAAGACTTGTTGTTTCAGGAAACCTTCATGGCAAGTAATGAGATTTCAGGCAGGGTAGGAAACCATTTAGTTTCTTTAGATTTTTCAAACGACTGGTAAGAAAACTCGTTGCATAGCAGAAGAAATTATTTTTCAGTATTTTTCTGTTTTCAATTCAAAAATGTATGCAACAATTTCAGGACTTTTCACAATTATTTTCATGATTTTTCTTCTCTAACAGAAAGATCTACGCAGTTTCAGGACTTGTTTAGTTTCAAACCTTTTTAGTTTCAGAATTTTTTCGGGAAACTTTCAAGGCAAGTGATGAGTTTTCAGGGAAATGTAAATATATTTGGATTTTTCAAAGGACTGGTAAGAGCCAAATAATGTATCAAGATTTTTCTTCTTTTAATACAAAAATTTCAGCACTTTTTTCCAGAACTATTAGTTTGAAAATGTTTACTTTTGAGATTATTCAATACTTCAGTGCTTCAGATATATTTGAAATTTCCAAACTATAGGTAAAAACACCGCCTGAAAGGCAGAATGAATACTTGTTCACGGGTTTTCTTTGTTTAATAGAGTAATTTACAAAATTTCAGAACTTTCCAAGTGCTATTTAGTTTAAGAATTTTTAAGTTTTGGGATCTTTCTCTTTCAGAATTTTTTATATAAGTAGTTTTCTTCTTACATAAAATCTACACAATTTCAGGAATCAAAGATTATCTTGATGCCTAGTTGAAGGATTTCAAGGCAGGATAAAAATACCGTTTGTTTGGAATCTAAAACTAGATCTACACAATTTCAGGAATCAAGGATTATTTAGTTTCACGGTTTTCAGTTCAAACATTTTTCTATTCGCGGCATTCTGAATACTTTTATTTTGCAAAATTTTTCAGGGCAGAGTAAACTCTTTACTTGGACTTTTCAAACGGCCGAAAAGCAGGACAAATAACTTTTCTGGGTTTTTATTCTTTTAACAAGAAAATCTACCCAATTTGAAGGCAATTTTCACTTTCAGGATTTTTGTTTTAAAATTTCTTTTAGAATTTTTAAATCACAGTTTTGGAAAATTTCGCAAGTAAAACCTGTTTATTTGGACTTTTAATTTGGTAAATAATTTTTCCTGATTTTTCTTTTTTTAACAAAAAAATCTATACAATTTTACAGCTATTCTCAAGGGTTCTTTAGTTTCAGGATTTCTTAGTTTTAATAACTTTTTGCTTTAAAGATTCTGTCATACTTCGATGTTTCAGGAGTCTTTCATACCAAGCCAAGAATTTTCATGGCAGGGAGAAAACTGTTTATTTGGACTGAAAAACAGATTTTATTCTTTTAACAGAACAATTTCCACAATTTTAGTGCTATTTTTAAAGATTCTTTAGTTTCGGGATTTTTTAGCTTCTATTTTATTTTCTGAATTGGGTGTTTCAGGAAACCTTCATAGCAACAAAAGCGTTTTAAGGTCAGAGTAAAATACTTTATTTTGATTCTTCAAACGGACAAGGAGAACACTGCCTGAAAGGCAGGAAAAACAATTTTTCAGGGTGTTTCTATTTATAAGGGAGAACTACATAATTTCAGAATGTTTTTGAAGTGCTATTGAGTTCCAGCACATTTTAGTTTTGGGATTTTATGCTTTCCGGATTCTTTGCTTTCGGAACCTTTTAATACTTCAGCGTTTCAGGAGATCTTGATGGGAAAACAAAATGAAAAACAGTTTGTTTGTAAGGACAATTAAGGACAGATAAAAACCTTTGATTTATGTCTACACAATTTAGTTTCGTTTTATTTTGAAATCTTTTTAATTTCAAGGTTTCCCAAATTTTTCATGGCAAGTCAAGTGTTTTCAAGACAGAGTGGAAAACTATTTGGATTTTTCAAACGACTGATAAGTAGGATAAACAATATTTTAAATCTCTTACAGTAATTTTCTGTGCTTTTAACAGACATTAAAAGTGCAACTAACTTATTGAAAAATCTAATTCTTTCCATGAAATTTTGACTTTTTATTAATTTAAGTAGCGAAAGTGTATCGCGTTTGAAACATTTTCTGAATAGCTTGCAATACATAAATTATTTCCAGGAGCATTTATGTTCAAGATTAAAACCATAACAGCCTTTAGAAAAACTTCAGATAAATTCCTAACCATTCAAAAACCTCAAACTTTAAATACAACCAAGGTTATTGTTACCTCACTCTTGATAAGACAACAAAAATTTCAAATAGAAAACACCTTTCAAAGAACTAAAAACAAATGATATTCCAACGTAACGGGTTATACAATTTGAAATAAATAAAACTGATACTCTTCACGAGTGCAATAACAAAAAGCAATTGTACGCGCAGTTTTACTAAAACCGCATTTTCAAAGAAAATTGAGAAACAGTGCCTGGAGCGATGTTAAATGTAACCGCACCCGCTGACCATACACATAGTATCGATTGCCTCTTGGGGATCACTAATTACTGCACTTGATCCCCAACCTTTACTGTTACAAAACCACGGAAATTGCTATCCCTTTATACTTGTTTTCTGGTATACCTACAACCGATTCGTTCGTTTCCGAAATGTTTTCCATAATTTATAATTTTTTGGTCCTCCAAGTTTTTTTGTTTTTAATCTGGGTGATGAAATTTGTAAATAGAAGAATCTATTTTACCAGAAATTAATCCACCTCAGGGATGATATGTTCATAAAAAGTGGGGCAGAGGGTTTTTAATTAAAATCCGTTGACAGCTTAGAAGCGACTTAACAAAAGGTTTTATTCAAATCTTCAGTTTCGAGAAAACCTTCTGTTTCTGTCGCTTTCGTCAAGTTAGTGCACCCCTTTTCAAGAGAACGACGCTATTAGCGAATGTGTTTTAAACTGGAACGGTTAAATGGTACGAATTTAATTTAATGATACGAAAATACATCGGCATAAATAGAGACAATAGCTATTTGCAGAGAAATTCTGCGACGAGGTGAATTGTTCCGAGTAAAATTATAACGGGAGGACACGCGAAAGCTATTAGTAAAACGTCGCTATAGAAACTACGATTATCTGTCAGTTTTTTTAATTTTTCAGTTAAGAGGAATTTTAGTTAAATCATCCGAAACTCGATTTGAGTTAGTGTTTAATTACTTCAAAATCTGTACAATTTCAGGAATCAGGGACTGCTTAGTTTCACAGTTTTTAGTTTCAGGATTTTCAATACTTCAGTATGTACATTACAAGTTAAGAGATTTCAGCATAGAATAAAAAACCGTTCATTTAACTTTTCAAACGACCGAAAGCCGGGATAAATAATTTGCTTCATGAGTAATTTCAGGAGTCAAGGAGTATTTTAGTTTAAAAATTTTTTGTTTTCAGAATTTTGTCAAGGCAAGAAAAGAGTTTTTCTACAACCACCATGGAAAGTGAGATTTTCAGACTTCGTCTCCATAGATACGAGTATTGAAAATGAGTGTTTGCCGAACAAGTGAAAATTAGCGTGCGGAAAGTTTACTTTCCGCACGCAAATCTGGATTAATCTGGATTAGCGTGCGGAAAGTAAACTTTCCACACTCAAATTTTGATTTGCGTGCGGAAAGTAAACTTTCCACACGCTAATTTGTTTACTTTCCGCACGCAAATCAAAATGTCATAAATGACATTTGATGAATGTCAGATTTGATTTTGCAGAAATATTTAAATTTTTTGTGGTTGTAGAAAAAATAGTGTGTGACTGCAGCACTCACTAGCGTTCGTGCTGCAAACTTCACATTCGTGTGGCAAACGCAAGCTTTCAACACTTGTATTACAAATTACTATTTCAGAACCGAGTAAAAAAACTATTTATTTGAATTTTTTAGACCACTGAAAAGCAGGTTAATATTTTTTCTTCTTTTAACAGAAATATCTTAAGGATTTCTTAGTTCCAGGAAATTTGGGATTATTTTTTTTTTATTTTCTAGGCTTTTAATACTTGTGTTCAGAACATTTTCATGGCAAGCCAAGAATTTTCACGGCAGTGTAGAAAACTATTAGATTTTTCAAACGACTGAAAAGCAGGTTAATAATTTTTTCTGACTATTCTTTCAAACGGAAAGATCTACACAATTTTTAAGGATTCTCCAGTTTCAGGATTCTTTAGTTCCATAGTTTTTTCTCCAGAATGTTATTACATTAGTGTTTCAGGTAACTTGCACGTCAAGTAAAATGTTTTAAGCGCAGACTTTCCAAACGACAGAGAAGAATTCTTTAAGTTTAAAATTTCTAATTTTCAGGATTTTTAATACTACAGAACTTTTTCATGGCAAGCCCAGAGATTTCAGGACAAAGTGAAAAACTATTTATTTGGATTTTTCAAACGATTGAAACCAGGTTAATAATTTTTCCTGAATTTTCTTTCAAACGGAAAAATCTTTACAATTTTTTAAGGATTCTTTAGTTTCAAAATTTTTTTCTGGGATTTTACATCAGTATTTCAAGAAAATTGTACGGCAAGTAAAGTATTTTAAGGACGGAGTAAAAAACCTTATTTGGAATTTCCAATCAACTGAAAAAAAAACTGTTTGAAAAGATTAATAAGTTTCAGGACTTTTTAGCTTCAGATTTTTTTTTCAGGATCTTTACTTCAGAGTTTCAGGAAACTTGCGCATCAAGTATAGTGATTTCATGGCAGTGTAAAAAACTTTATTTGGGCTTTCCAATCGACACGGAAGGACACTACTTGAAAAAATTCTTTAGGTTTAAACTTTCCTATTTTCAGGATTTTTATTACTTTAGAGCTCAGAATTTTTCACGGCAAGCCGAGTTTTCAGGGCAAAATAATAAACTATTTATTTGGAGTTTTTAAACGACTGAAAAACAGAACAATAATTTCTCACGGATTTTTTTGTTTTAACAGAGAATTCTGCACGATATTCAGAGATTCTCATGTTTCAGAATTTTTTAGTTCCAAAGTTTAATTTTGGAATTTTACATGAGTATTTCAGGAAACTTGCACGTGTTTTAAGGGTAGAGTAAACAACTTTATTTGGAGTTTTTAAACGACTGGAAAGAAAACTACATGCCAGGATTCTTTAGTTTTAGGATTTTTTAGTTTCAGAAGCCCTACTTCAGTGTTTCAAGAAACTTGCACACCAAGTAGAGTGTTTTCAAGGCAGAATAAAAAACTTTCTTTGGACTTTCCAAACCACAGGGTCTAAGAACTCTAGCTGAAAAAGTTAGAAATGTTTAAAATGTTTTTTTTTACTTCAGCTTCAGAATTTCTTTATGGCAAGCCAAGAGTTTCCGGACCGAGTGGAAAACTATTTATTTGGATTTTTCAAGCGACCGAAAAGCAGGACACCAATTTTTCCTGATTTTTCTTTTTTTAACAGAAATATTGACATTATTTTGAAATATTCTTTCGTTTCAGGATTTTTTAATTTTAAAGTTTTTTTCTGGGATCTTACATCAGTGTTACAGGAAACTTGCACGGCAAATGAAGTATTTTAACGGCGGAGTAGGAAACTTTATTTGGAATTGGAAAGAAAACTACCTGATGAAAGGATTCAGAAATTTCAGGATTTCGTAGTTTCAGAATTTTTTTAGTATTTCACGAAACTCGCACGTCAAGTGAAGTGTTTTGAGGTCCGAGTAAAACACTTTTATTTCGACTTTCCAAACGACAGGGAATAACTGTAGTTCTTTAGGTTTGTATTTTCAGGATTTTTAATCCTTCAATGTTCAGAAGTTTTTCAATGCAAGCAAAGAGTTTTCAGAGCAGAATAAAAAACTATTCATTTGGATTCTTGATACGATTGAAAAGCGGGACAATAATTTTCCCTTAATTTTCTTCTTTTTACGAACATATACTACGGATTCTTTAGTTTAGATTTTTTTTCAGGAGTTTTACTTTTAGTATTTCAGGAAACTTGTAAACAGTAAAGTGTTTTAATGACTGGGAAGGAAAGGATTCTTTAGTTTTGACAATGTTGATACTTCAGCGTTTCAGATTTGTTTCGCACCAAGCCAAACGTTTTCAGGGCAAAAGTTTATTTGGAGTTTTTAAACGTCTGCAAATCAAGATACTAATTTTTCATAATTGTTCTTCTTTTAACAGAAAAATCTACACTATTTTGAAGGATTCTTTAGTTTTAAGATAATTTTAGTTGAATCTCACGCAACTTCATTTGGATTAGTGTTTAATTATTTCCGTAGTATTTAGCTTCAGGTGGAAATTAGGCAGGGTTTATCTCAGTTTTAAGCTCCCTTACATTTCGTCCCCTGAATTATTTCAGACGTAACTAGTGCAAAAGTACGAAGAAACTCCGAGGCGGTGCAATTTTAAAATATCTCCACCAGTAAATAACTCCGTAAGAATTTAAGAAGGGGAAGGCACCCAGGTACGGTGATTGAGATAAATTATGAACAATTTCGAAGTAATTTAAATTGTTATGTCTTGGGGGACGACGGTGAGAGACGCGGGACACGCCTGGTTTGCCCCAGGACAAAACTGCCTGTTCCGCAGATTGTTCTATTATGTCAAATTGCATTGTCGACCCCGCACGAGTTCTCAAAATGTAATAAATTGAAAAATGCACAGACATTGCGTGCATTTATGCAAATTGCAACGCAATTTGGAAAATTCATTTCCTGCATTCACTTTAACCGTACGATGTACGAATACAATTTCGCAAATTGGTTATGCATTTACAAATTGAACTTTTGACAATTCGATTTCAATAGTTTACTAAGAGAGGCTCAAGGTCCACCACCCACGAATAAACCCTAATTTTGCTTTAGAAATAGGGCAAAATTTCCTTTAACATGCTTAAAAACTAATAAAACAAAAGCAAATTCAACAAATTATGAAAAAAACTGAAAAATTCCGAAAGACAACAAATCATTTTTGGAAAAAAATACAAACTAATGTTCTCATTAAACAAGTCTCGATTTTTCAAATTTTATTTATGAAAGCACCAGAACAGCCAGCGATGTTTAATTTCCGCGGCTTCATTTATATAACAACCAATGTGGAAGTTAAGAACGAGTTGACAAGCAAACGTTTCATTTCCTGCCCTAATTTATGCGAAAGTATCGATCCCCCTGAACTGGTCAGAACAATGCTGATGAAAACTATACATATTTGCAACAGCGATTGCTGTGTATTTCTACAGATTTTCTCCAGTATGAATATGTAAATAACAAAATACATATTCATACGTGGAAAAATCACACGAATACAATTCACGTGCTGTCGAAGAGAGCATTATCTAAGTTTATATTTACATCTCTGGTCGATACCTCGGTTTTTTTGTTTGGGTCTTTTGTTTGCTAATTTAGCAGAGTTCTTGGTTTGGGAGTGTTGGTGGATTTGTGAGATTTTCAGTGAAGTATTTCAGGAAATTTTAACTAAAATTACTTGAAAAATACACGAGTTTAGTGAGAAAATTCATTGGGTAAAATAAGTTTTTCAAACTTAAAATCTGAAAAATGTACTGGAAAAATTCCTATCACTTTTTTTAATTCCAATTATTTTTACAATAAATTGCTGGGAAAATTTATGGATCCTATTAAGAACTGAAATATTTTCTGAAAGCACTGTGTACTTTTCAGTTCATTTTTTTTTAGTTCCTTATAAAAAAATGTGACCGCCGAAATTAACTTTTAAGAAGTTTCCTTAACCAATTTCCTTACTAATTGTGTGAAGATTTTCTGAAACACCCCATATTTTACTACAGAAACTTCGAGGGTTTTAGTCTGAAGTATAAAGAAAGTTCGACCCATTTTTTAGTTGATTTCTGCAACAAAGATTTGGAAATTTCTTCTGCCAAGATAGCTGCTAATTTGAACAAATCCACCACTTTGCTGGTGATTTAGTCAACAAAACTAAAACTTTCAAAATCAAGAGTTTTTGAAAACTTTTTCCAATGTGTCTACTTAGAAATGTGTGAGTTTTTCCGAAAGTTTCCCGGTAATTATTTCAGTTTTTCAGTTTTAGTTTAAAGTCAAGCTGATTTAGTTCTCCACTTGATTTTTTGTAGCTAAACTAAGACTAACGTTGTTAGATTCTGACTTTCCTTGAGCGTTCTTCTTTGAGAGTATGAGGATTTTGCTTATTAAAGGAAATATTTTTCATGAAGCCACCTTGTTCAAAATACAGAAATATTTGAAGGATTCCATTTTTAAACTTGAAAAAAAAATACATTACGTTTTGAGCTGATTTTTAAAGAATAAATCGTTATTGGGTGATTTTGATACGAAATTTGCTTATTAATTTTTCGATTTGCTCTGAAAACCCCTCGTAATTTACTTCAGAAACTGGTTTTTATTTAAAGTCAGGCTGACTCATTTGTCACTTGATTCTTTGCAACTAAACCAAGACTAAGACTGTTCGATTCTGTCTTTGTTTGAGAGTTTGAGAATTTTGCTTACCTACTAAGTAACTGATTTTTTCTGAAATCACCTTGTATTTTCCAATTCATAAGACATAAGGATTTTAAGGACCTTAATTTCAGATTGGAAAAAAAAACCATAGGGCTTTTACATTAAAATCAAGACTTTCAGAATAAGCCATTCTTGGATGATTCTGTTAAGAGATTTGCATATAAATTGTTCCATCTTTTTCTGAAATTACTTCAGATACTGGGACTTTTAGTTTAAAGTTGAGGTGACTCATGACTAAACTAAGACTAAGACCACTCGAATGGTGTTAGTCTTTGTTTAGTTACCAAAAACACTAAGACCATTCGAGTCTGTCCTCTTATACGAGTTATATCGAGGATTCTGTTTACTAAATGAACGATTATTTTCTGAAACTACCCTGTATTTTAGTACGGAAGACAGAAGGATTTTATTTTAAAATCTAAAAAAATTCATTGCTTTTTCAGTTGATTTTTTTACGATAAAACTAAGACTTTCAGAATACCTAAGCCATTCTTGGATGATTCTGTTAAAAGCTTTGTTTATTATTTTTATTCGATTTTTTTGTGAAAGCCCAGGTAATTTACTTTATAAACTGACTCATTTTCCCACTTGCTTCTTTGTGACCAAACTAAAACCAAAACTATTCGAATCTGATCTTCTCTGTGAATTATATCGAAAATTATGTTTATTAAATGAACGATTATTTTC
Organism: Melanotus villosus; assembly: GCA_963082815.1. NCBI lineage: Eukaryota > Metazoa > Arthropoda > Insecta > Coleoptera > Elateridae > Melanotus > Melanotus villosus. The sequence continues at coordinate 4,310,770 of OY720419.1, read as the reverse complement.
TGAAACCACTCTGTACTGTAGTTCAGAAGACAGAAGGATTTTATTTGAAAGTTTGAAAAAATTCCACTGATTTTTCAGGTAATTTTTAAGGTAGCACCAAGGCTATCAGAATGGGCCCTTCTTGAATAGTTCTATTAAGGAATTTTGGTAGCAACTATTCGATTTGTTCCGAAAGCACCCTCGTAATATACTTCAGAAGCCGCAAGTTACTCGCAGTTTTAATTTGAAGTCTAATTCGACTACACTACACTAAGAATTTTTGTAGAGCTCTCCTAAAAATTCTTTCTTACTGAGTGATCTTTTTCCGAAAGCACCATGTATTGCAATTTAAAAACCTTCTAATTTTTACGCCAAAGCAAAATTTCAAATAATTTGTGATACATAATAAATCACAGCTTGAAAAATTAGCCTTATTTTTAAAGAAATTTTCAACACTTCTTCCTACATATCGAAATGTGCGATTTTTGTCAACAGAGTCTTGTACTCGATTTTAAAAACAAAGGTATTCAGTTTGAAATTCAATGAAATTATGCTCATTCTTTGCAGGCGTCTGTATTAATACTTCTTGGGAAACTTTATTAACAAATGTGTCTGTAAATTTTTTTTCCCGTAAACACCCAGAATATTACTTCAGAAACCTGAAGGGTTTTAGTATGAAGTTTGACTAAAATGGCCTTTTACTTGATTCGTACAATAGAACCAAGACTTTCTGAATGAGGCATCTACTTCATAGCAAGTTTTTTTTTTTTAATTTTGATTAGCAACAAATAGAGGAATTTTAATCTCAACGATTATTTAATTAATTTTTCACGTGGTTAAAAAATCCATTGGTTTTTCAGTTCAGCACAACTTTTGGGTATCTGAGCTATTTCCGTAATAAATGTTCGATTTTTTCCGAAAGAACTCTGGTAACTTACTTCAGAAACCGTCAGTTACTGACGGTTTTAGTTTAAAGTCTGAACAAATTTGACACATTTTTTAATTAATTTCTTTTATAGACAAACTGCCTGTTCTTACATACCAACTGCGTGATTTTTTTTCTAAAAAGGCCCTGTATTTTACTTTATAAATTTGAAAGTTTTAGTTTAAAATTTCAAAAATACTATTTGCTTCGTTTTACATAACAAAGCCAAGAGCTTTAAAATCAAGCTCTTTTTGAAGCTTCTATCAAAGTATCTGCTTACCTACTAATGTGTGAAATTTTTCGAAAGTACCCTGGTACTGTACTTCGGCATTCGAAAAGAATTGAGTTTGAAATCTATAAATAATTTGACTAACGTTTTCCACTTGCTTTCTAGAACCAAATTAAAGCTATTCGCATTCAGAACTATCTGAATTTGTCATTCATGAAGAGTTTTGCAAAGAAAACTGCTTACTAGATGTGCGATTTTTCCTGAAAACACCCTGTATTTTACTTCAGTAGCCAGAAGGGCTTTCCTTTGATGTTTAGAAAAAATTTGAGAAAAAAGATTTGTTTCAGTGGATCGATTTTCACTATCGATGATTTTGCGTACTTAATTCGTAATTGTTTTTCATAAAACACCATGTATTTAACATCAGTATCCTTTAATGTTTAGAAAAAAAGCGATACATTTTTCGGTTGATTTTTTTGTAACAAAACCCTATGACTCAATCTATCTCTTCATTGCATAATGTTATCGAAAATTTTGCATACTATTTGTAATTCTTTTTTGGAAACACCAGGTATTTGAATGAGGAGGTATCCCGAGGGGTCTTCCTTTAATTGTTAGAAAAAAGTTTGTTACACTTTTTGATCGATTTTGTACAATAAAACCAATATTGTTAATCTATCATGGCTAGAAAATTCTATCGAAGATTCTACATACTTAAATTGTATTTTTTTCCTTACTTTGGTATCCAGAAGGGCTCTGCTTTAGTGTTAAAAAAATTGGTAGATTTTTCGGTTATTTTTTTTATAGAAAAACCAAAATTGCCAATCTATCTTCTTTGCACAATTTACTCGAAGATTCTGCGTACTTCATTTGAATTTTTTTTCTAAAAACGCTCTGCATTTTACGTTAGTATCCAGAAGGACTTTCCTTTATTGTTTATAAAACAAAATTGACAGATTTTTCGGTTGATTTACGTATTAACAAAATCAAAATTGTTAGTCGATCTTCGCTGGTAAATTCTATTGAAAATTTGGGTACCTAATTTGTATTTTTTTTTTCTGATAACACCCTGTACTTTATAGAAGCTAAAGAGCATTTCGAATTTTTTTCCGACCTCAAAGATGTAACCTTAATACAAAACGTGTTATTAAAGAACTGCGAAAAGTTTAGAAAATATCCATTTCCGTTTTCCCACACATCCCATTTATTCAAAAATATTCCAATTGTTTAAAAATTTCCCGTTTATTCAAAAATCTCTTAGGTTAATTATTAAACAGACCTGGTATTTCATAACTTGCTTTCTTTGTTGAAGGCACCCTTCTTGAGACCTGCTTAAATATTTATTTGCACCTTCGAGTTTCAGAAAGTAAATTTACAAGACAGTAGACATCGATTAATATACAGAAAAGAATTAATTTCACCCTGCAAACAATAGAAAGTTCTTCAGTTTTCTCTTTTTGTATATTTCGAAAAAATTAATATTTAATTTAGATTTTATTACAAATAAACGAAATCAGTGAGTAGCAAGACGATAAAAATTCCAATTATATCCATAAAGATTGTAAACAAGATCGGAACTGTTTAAAATTTTTCAGTAATATTGTCATCGTAAAGACGTATTTCATTACTCGCACTAACGCATGAATGAATTCAGCCTTATCGGAGCAACATCGCCGTTAAGTTGGTTGGTTACATTTTCTGAAATTAAATTTGTCGGCAAATAAAGGCAATGAACTGGAACGTCGATCTGGGCCAAGACACGTCCCGGACAGCCAAACCTAATCAACCCCATTTCTCATCGTTAACTCAAAACAATTTTCTTAGATTTTTGCTATACAAATACTAAACCTAACGACTAAATCCGATTGGTAATACGATCAATTTTTTTCATTTTTAACCAGGGGAGAAACGTCCATTTTTATATATGAGGGTGGAGGAGGGAAAAAATAATTATTTTCTTTTCAACTCGGGCGTGATATATGAAGAACTCTGTACGACGTGCATGTCCTGGCAAAAACATGATTGATTTTCTCTGTACTGAATCAATCATTTTTCTAGCACCATCTTTGGAAGGAAAACTCTGCCAACAATGCAAATGAATTTAATGCTATAGATACACAACGAATATAGTAGCTTTTGACAGAGCTAATCCGTCATGATGAATTTCCTTTTTCTTTAAGTATCTTCCTTGTACATTTAGTTAATTGAATCCTGGCTACATTTTCGATTTTTTTTTAAGAGGGGACGAACAGATAGGTAGAAAAGGGAAATTTAAAACTTCTTTTGAAGTCGTTTTCACTGAAAGAATCCTGAAATACACTCGAAACCTCTTTCGTATCAGTTTTCTTTTAATTTTTTGTACGATTTTTGGGGGTTGCACAGAATTTTTAGATATAAATTTTACCCTCGAGCCCAGGTGGGTTTGTAGCAATTGTTCCAAAATATTAACCAAAAATTATTTTTCTAAAGCTAAGAAGCTTGTAAAGTGAGAAAAGCAAGCGTATTACGTAGCTTTGGAGAAATCACAGCTGTAAACGGAATTAGGTTTCAGAACTACCTCTAAATTGGTTTTAATAGATTGTGGATACCTTTTTCTCGTGTCCTTTTCAACACTTAAAAGTTCTGAGTTAATCTACTAGTCTCTGGGTAAACCGTGAAGGGGTTAACAACTTAAAAATTCGTTTTAAATCCACTTTATTTCGAGTAATGCAATTTAAATAATTCAATTTATTTCAAGAATTAATTTAAACTCCTCCTAACACAATTGAATTTGGGTTTAATGCAATTTTTGATTAAAAAACTTGCTTTGGATAAAATAGAAAAGGCTCTCAACTCGTTTTAAATGCCTCAAATGATTGCCATTTCGTTGTACCGTAATTTTTTTGTTTTTTAAGAAGTCAACTGAATTTGTTTCAATGAGCCTGGATGTCGCCAGCAATTTTTTTTTTGATTACCTGAATTTATTTTATCACTACAACATTTGCAAGTATTCCCACTGATTAGAAACTCCCACTCGTTCCAAAATTTCCTAAGGAAAAATGCGCATTGTAACTAAATCCCACTTTGCAAAAGAAATTTTATTGGAACAAAATTTCTTTTAAATCAAAGAAGGCTGCAGCATCTAAAAGAATTCCCCCCGATTAAAAATTCCCATTCGTTCCATAGTTCCCGGTAGAACAATAACCATTGAACCTAAATTCCACTTTGCTGAAGAAATTTCACCGAATCAAAAATAATTACAAAATCCCTGAATCAAAATTTTCCGTTGAATTTGAGAAATTCCTTTTGAATCAAAGAATTCCAAATCTAAAGAATCAGAATGACTTAAAATTCAAGTAACCTCTGCTCGAGGAATAACGTCAAATATCCAAGTAACTAAAGTTATTAAAAATACTGTGCAGAATTTTTGACTCTGGAAATAGTAAACAATTTTCAAAATCAGGCGATTTTTTTGGGCAACAATGAAATCGTAACAAAGGTATTAAATTAGAAAATTGCAGAGTAGACACGTTTTACACCTGTTAGAATGCACTTCCATTTTTAACCAAGTCGTTCCTTTAAAATTCGTCTGTGGTTTTTCTAATAAATTTTGACAGAAAATTTGAAAAAAAAATCTATAAACGGAAAATGTCAAAAATAACATAAAATTTCAAAAATGCACGTCTGAACTTCAGGATAACAACAAATGTTTGCACATCTAGCATTAATTTTTGTAGTTTAGGAATTTTTAAGAAAAACTACACGAAAATAGCACAGCTTAAAACTTCAAATCAATGAAATGAAATTAATTAAAGAAATTACAAAAATCCCTTCAAATATGAAGCATTCAAGCTTTCGTCTGTAACATCTATAAAAAAATAAATTCGTTTGGATTCTTTCTTTCTTTATTAAAAAAGTCTCCCATTTCTTTTGTTCGAAGTTAAAAGTCCAAGGTTTTTCTATAGACAAGCTGCTTGGCCCCTTTATTAAAATTGTTTTGCCTTTATTTGCTGAATTTTTACTCATTTTTTCTTGAATTCTTAAACGCTGTACTCATATACAAAACCAAAGAATTTTTTGTTTTAAACTAACTTTATATTAAATTTTTGATTAAAACTCTGCTTTGGATAAAATCAGCTGGCTTAAAACGCCTCAAATATTTCTGGTTTTATTATTTAACAATTTGTTCTTATATTTCAAGAGATTTTGTTAACAAGCTTGGATAATGTTTCAAAAGAATTATTTGAAGGTTGGGTAGTTTAACGAACAATTGCTGAGCAGACTTTTACATATTTCCCGCAGAATAACTGAATTTCAACATTATGGACAGAAAACTAACCTACGGAATTGCAAACCCACCGCAATATTTAGAAGAGTTCCCATTGATTAAAAATTCTCGTTAGAAAAACGAGCATTGGACCTAATCCCACATAACGAAAGAAATCTCACTGAATCAAAAATAATTACAAAATTCCACTGGATCAAAAACTTTCCTTGGAATTTTAAGGATTCCTTTTGGGTCAAATAATTTCCAAAGCCAAAGGGTTTGAAGGTTTTTTTGTTTTAAATTAACCTTTTATCCAAGGTTGACACCGCAATTTTTGATTAAATAAAAAACTGCTTTGGATAAAATAGAAATGCTCTCAACTGGTTTAAAACGCCTCAAAATTTTGCCATTTTATTATTTTATAATTGTTTTGTTTACAAGAGTTGTTGCTAACATGATTGGATGATGCGTCAAAAGAGTTATTTGGCAAAGAACTACTAAGAAGGGCTTAGCAATGCTTTAATTTATTTCCTGCAGAATAATTTATTTATAAACTTCTTTAAACACAAAATTCATCTACGGAATTGTTATAAACCCATTGCATCATTTGAAAGAATTCCCATCGATTAAAAATTCCCATTAGTTCCAAAATTCCAGCTAGAAAAATACGCATTTTACCTAAATCGAAACAAATCGAATTAAAGCGAATCCAATTGAATCAAAAACTGTCCTTTGAATCTAAGAACTCCTTTTGAGTCACAGAATTTCCAAAACCAAAGAATTTGCTGAATTACTTGCTTTGAATTGGCCTGTTGTTCAAGTTTATCACTGCAATTTTTGATGGAAAAACTGCTTTGGGTAAAATAGAAAAACTTGCAACTGACTTAAAACGCTTCAAATATTTACATTTCATTATTTTAGATTTTTTTTTTGCTTTCAAGAGTTTTTGCTAACAAGCTTGGATGATGTTTCAAAAGATATATTTGAAGGTTGGGTAGTTTGACAAAGAACTACTGAGCAAATTTTAACAATGTTTTGCTGATTATCTGAATTTATTTCCTGCAGAATAAGTTAATTTATACATTTCTAGACCTACGAAATTGTTGTGAATTTACTGCAACATTTGAAAAAGTTCTCTTTGATTAAAAATTCCCAATAGTTCCAAAATTCCCGCTAGAAAAATGCGCACTGGATCTAAATCCTACATTTCTAAACAAATCTCATCGAATCAAAATTAATCTCATTGAATCAAAAAGTTTCTTTTTAATATAGAAATTCCTTTTTGACTCGAAGTAATGGCTTGGGTAGTTTGATAAAGAACGGGCAAGAAGATTTCAGCAATGCTTTTCTGATTTCCTGAATTTATTTCCCTCTGAGTAATTTAATTTAAACAGAAAATTCATCTACGGAACTATTTCAAACTCACTACAGCGTTTGTTGATCTCATGGATTAAAAATTCCCATTCATTCAAAAATTTCCGCTCGAGAAATGCGCATTGAACCTTAATCCCATTTTATGAAATAAATCTCATTCAAGCAAAACGAATCCCATTTGATCAAAAATTTTCTGTTGAATCTAGAAATTTCTTTTCAAGCAAAGAAATACCTTTAAATCGAAAAAATTTCATTAACTCAAAATTCATGTAAATTCGGCCCTGAGAACTTTACTGTTACAATAATGTTTTGCCAATTATATTAATATTATATAAATTTTGGAGCTTTCTCATCAATATCCAAACGTTTTCACCATTTTTATTCAGCCTTTTTAACATCCCACTAACTTTAAAATTAAGAATGAAATCCGATATATAAACAAGCTCGTTGAAAGTTCTGCAGAGTAAAACCAAACCTTTGAAGTCATTCCTAAGCGTATATCAAATAAAATTTTCAATCACATAAATGTGCATTTTATTTTCCAAACTAAATTATAAAGCGGGAGTAAAAAACTTGTTTAATGCAGGCTCGTCTGTGCGAGCTTATTACATTTTAAGTTTTAATATATCCCGAATGAGTTTTACGACTGTATATTAATAATAAAGTAAGCCATGCTTTTAGTGTATGCCACGGAATATAAACATAAAAGACGATTTACAACTTCTGGCTTCTTACATTCGCAAAGTGCAGTTCGAAATGCGGGTACAGCAAAAGTGTCCGGATGCAAGATATCGTGCAAGGAAGAACCTCGTGAAAACAGTTTTCTTAGTAATGGATGTCGATACTTAAGATTATTGCATCGATACGTATGTAAAGTTTATTCAGATAGATATCGCATCATCTTACAGAATAAAACCAAATAAGCTGTGTAAACCTTTTACGCTTCGAAAAATAAGGGAGTTTCTGTTGCGTTTTCCAGAAGGGAATAAAAAGCCCTTGCCCGGTGTATGAAAACATCGAACTTTTCAATATCCGGTTTGGACAAAACCTAACATAAAATGGGACGCTGTCGTTGTTTCAAACTTGTAGTTTCGATTTTACGTGTATTGTTTTCGAATTACATAAAATTCTGTGGCCTTTTTCCAATTGGATCGGCTCCGGTTAGTAAAAAAAAAACAAACCCAAAGCTAGTTTGATAAAATCGCTGGAAAAATTATGAAGGTTGTTCTACTTTACCTGTGTGTTTGTTTTTGGGGGAAAATCCAAAAAGGCGGAAGTTTAAATAAGGTTCGTTTTACGATCCATAATAATTAATGAAGTCGGAAGGGTAAGGTTAAGGGAGCTTATTTGTAATAAAAAAAAGGCAAGGTAAGGTCACAGTTGTCACCACAATCGCTGTAACTATAAAACGCGCGTGTAATTTACGACGACGTTCTTATTAGCTTTTAAAATTCCCGTTACTACCAATATAGAAGTTGGAAATTTAAATTCATATTAGCTTCCACCTTTAGTTCGGAACTTTTTTAATAAAGGGCTTTGTTTCATTCCATGTATGTTTGTAACAGGCTGCGGCCGAAATAGGTCAATGTGCGAAGGGAAGAAAGTTCGCCAAAAACTTAGTCGATAATTGTTATTATCACTCTTTATATAAAGAGAAATTAATTTAAAACGTTAGGCCTCGGTATCGGGCAGAAAACCAAACAATATGCTGCCTTTTCCATTTATATCTTTCAAATATTTATTCAGCATCGATTGGCTTCAGACTGGAAACATTTGCCTATGTTGGTATAGGACGGCTTTTCGTGTGTATCCAACGCTCTCTCATAATATTGTTCTACGTTGTTTCTTTGAGTGCCCATTTTCTTTTTTTGGTCGAAACTTTTCCTCGAAGAAGCCAACGTCAAACGACATTCCTGTCAACTGTTGATTTTGGAAACAGCGCGACAATTCAACCTATTTAGATGTTTTGTATTTCTTTTTTACTAAAAATAAATACGTGCTTTCTCAATAAAATGATTTGAAAACGTTATTTATTTTCCAGGGGAAATCTGAATAATACAAAATTTCGCTTTAAAAATTCAAACCGAATTCATTTTTGTTTTAAAAAAGCTCTCAGTTTTATAAAACATAGCAGAAACACAAACCTTCAAGGTTCAATTGGCAAATACAAGGTGCTTACAGGAAAAATTTTTCGACAAATTTTCCAAAAATGTCTAATTTTAATAGCCTCGGATTTATCCCAAAAAAATATACTGAAATCAAATTTTTTCAAACTTTCATACGCATATTCGAAACGTTCGGTTTATAAAGTACGGGGTGCTTACAGAAAAAAAGATTCATTGATGTACTTCGTTATCAAGCCAGTGATTTTCCTGCGAAAAAATCTTCTGCAAAACAGATCAGCTTTTCTTCAAATAAAAACCAACATTCCGGTTTCTGACTTAGTAACCTTTCTAACGTCTAACTAAAGTATAGGATGCTTTTAGAAACAACTTACACAATCACTAAGCAAATTTTGCAATAGAACACTGCGAGAAACGCTGAGTCTGATAAGCTTGGTTGTTGTAAAGAATCGACTGCAAAAAATAAGTCTAATTTTTGCAAGCTTCAAACGAGTATGTTTTTGTTTTTAAACTTAAATACAGAGTGCTTTAAAAAACACTGAGTAAGCAAATTTGTGGTCCTAACAAGCTTGGTTGTTGTAAAAATCAACTGGAAAAAATATGTTGTAGCATTTGCGCACTTCAAACTAATGTCTCTGCCTTCAAGGTTAAATACAGGGTGCTTACAGATAACAAAAACACACTGAGGAAGCAAATTTTGCGATAGAACACTTCGAGAAAATTTGATCTTAACAAACTTGGTTGTTGTAAAGAATTAATTGGAGAAAAGTAAGCCGAAGTATTTGCAAACTTCAAATTAATATCTCTGGTTTTGAGCATTTAGAAAAAAAAAAATAGGCCAGATTTTGAAACAGAAGACTACGAAAAGAGTTGGCAAGCATGGTTATTGGAAAGAATCAACTGGAAAAAATACCTTAAAGTATTTCCAGACTTGAAACTAATATCTCCGTTTTTAAGATTAGCTACAGGGTGCTTTTAGAAAAAGTTAAACATTTGATCTTAACAAAAGCTGTACTGTACAGAATTAATTGGAGAAAAGTAAGTCGAAGTATTTGCAGACTTCAAACTGGTACCTCTATTTTTAAGATTAAATAGAGGATGCTTTTAGAAAAAAAACACACTGTGTAAGCAAATTTTGCAATAGAACATTGCGAGAAAAGCTGATTCTGACAAGCTCAGATGTTGTAAAGAATCAACTAGAAAAACTAAATCGAAGTATTTACATCCTTCAAACAAATATCCCTGTTTTCCTGCTTAAATACAGGGTGCTTTAAAGAAAATACATACTGAATAAAAAAAAAATGCGATATAACACTGTGAGAAGAGCTAATTCTGATAAGCTAGGTCGTTGTAAAGAAACAACTGGAAAAAATCGGTTAAAGTATTTACAGACTTCAAACTAATGTCTCTGCTTTTAGGTTAAATACAAGGTGCGTTCAGAAATTTTTTTAACATGGAGTAAGTACATTCCTTTATAGAATTCTCCAACGAAGACTGATTGACAACCCTGATTTAATTATAAAGAATTAACTGGTCAATCAATCAGAGGAATGCCTTACACTTCAAAGTAAGGTTCTCCTGGCTTTTACAATAAATACAGGGCACATTCATGAAAAAACTCACTCATTTAATAAGTAAAATTCTTAATGGAATTCCCCTCCAATGAAGAACCATTGACAATCTTGATTTGGTTATAAAAAAGAAACCGAAAAACCAATTAATTTTTTTGTCAAACTTCAAAATAAAATCCTTTTGGTTTCTGAAGTACAACATAGGGTGCTTTCAGAAAATAGTTAAACATGCAGTACACAAATCCCTTTATAGGTTTCTGAACAAGGATGGATTTTGATACTCACAGTTTCATTATTAAGAATTAACTGGTCAGTTAGGTAATCAGTGGACTTTTCTCACACCTCAAAGTATGGTTCTTCTAGCTTCTATGGTAAAATATAGGGTGCATTCAAAGAAAAGCTCACTAATTTAGTAAGTAGAATCCTTGGTAGAATCCTCTAATAAATATCGATGAATAATCTTTGCTTTGTTATGAAAGAACGGTTAAATTTGAACGTAAATTTCTTATGGCCTCTGCAGTAAAACACAAGGTGCATCAGAAAAAAAACTCAATCATTTAGTAAGCAGGATCATTGATAGAATTCTCCAATGAAGATCAATTAATAATTTTGGCTTTGTTATAAAAAAGCGATCGAAAAATCAATCGAGATTTTATCAAACTTTAAAGTAAGATCCTTCGGGCTTTTCGAGTAAAATATAGAGTACTGTCAGAAAAAGTCATTGAAGTTTGGAGAAGAGACAAATTCGCAGTCATAGTTTGGTTATCCAAAATCACATTATTTTGCCAACCAAAACCCTTCCTATTGTCTTTTGTACCTATTGTCTTTTGTAAATTACCAAGAAATTTTCGAAAAAAAAAAATAATACATTACTACACAAACACCCCGAGAAGAAATTTCCAAAGACGTCTGATTTTCAAAAGGTTTGTTTAATTGTAGAAAAATCAATCGAAAAACGAGTGGAATTTTTGTGCAAAATTCAAAGCAAAAAACTTCCAAGTTTCGAAATTAAAATACGGGATACTTTCAGGTAAAAATGTACACATTTGGTTATCACAACCCCTGAAAGAATTCTCCTCAAGAAAGTTAGATTTGGATAGTCTTATTATGCCTTGAAGTATTCTTGCAAAAGTCGACTGAAAAATTAATTTTTCTCCCAACTTCTTTCTAAAGTAAGATACAAGGTGTTTTCAGGGCAATGCCACACGTTTAACAAGTAGAATTCTTAAGAAAACTCTTCATAAAGAACAGATTATTCGAAGAGTCTTAATTTGGTTTTAGAGAATCAAGTTTTCTTCAAAAGGCTTGAAATTAAAACTCTTTAAATTTTTTAAATGAAATACCGGGGTGCTTTTGGAAAAAATTGTTCATTTAGTAAACATAATCCTTAACCGAACGCTTCAAAAAGGGCAGATTCACACGGTTTTAATTTGGTGTTTACAACAAACCAATGTAAAAAATTTCTTTGGCGTAAAACTAAAATCCTTCAAATTTCCAAAGTAACATATTGGGTCTTTTCAGAAAAAAAATGAACAGATTTAATTAAGGATTTTGTGAAAATATATTTCGCAAGAAAAACCAATTTCTAGGGTGCTGCTCCTAAAAACACAAATCTTGAAGAATTAATCATATTTCCTCGAATAACTAATACTTTGGTTTCTGAAGTAAGTACAGAGTGTCTTCACAAAAGAATCACACGATCATTTAAAGGGGTTGCTGATACCTCCCTAAAAAATATTAGTTTCGAGAGACTCGGATTTATTGGTAAAAAATCACATCTCAAAAACTGGCTGAAATTTCAACGTAAAAAGCCAACACGTTTCTGAAATCCTATTTGCTGTAAACTTTAGTGAATCTTTAGCTCAGTATTATTCAATGATTCATCCATTAACACTACGGCAAAGCTCCTTAGATTATCATAAATTTGCCTAAATTTTGAATTAATGTCAATTCTCAAGTTCACAATTTTTTTAATCAATGGGAATTTTTAGGTCAAGTGGGATTTGGAGACACTGCAAATTTTTCTAATGAAAATTTTTTAACTAATGGGAACGAGAAAGCCGTTAAACATTCGTGTAACTAGTGTTCTAAATTTATTTCTCGCAGAATAACTTATTTTAAACTTATTTAAACATAAAATTCATTTACAGGAAAATTTGAAACAACTCCCATTGATTAAGATTTTCCATTTGTTCCAAAATTCCCCTCAGAAAAATAAGCACTGTACCTAAATTTTACTTTACGAAAAAACCTTCTTTGAATCAAAAAGAATGACAAAATCCTATTGGATCAAAAAAATTCTTTAAATCCAGATATTCCTTTTGAATCAAAGAATTCGCTTTGGATTTAAAAACTAAAATTCTTGAAGAATGCTCATTTTTAGTAACTCAAGTTACTAAAAATACTTGGCAGAATTTTCAAAAACAGACGAAAATTACTAGTTTTTTGGAAAACAAAATCATAAAGAAAAATTTGAAACTGAAGTTTTTTCAGAAAATCTTTATAAAAAATAGAGAAAGAATAATAAACAGAAAATACCAAAAAATTCCAAAAAATGCGATTAAATTTCAAAAACCTCTGAACTTCTGGACAACAAACAACAAAACGTTGCATATTTAGCAGTCTTTTTTCAGAAATTTTTAAGAGAAACTACAGGAAAGTAGAACAATTTAATAACCGCAAATGAACCAAATTAATTTGAAAAATCACAAAAATCCCTTCGAATATTAAGCATTCAAGCCTTCGTCTGCGACATCCTGACCTGTAAAAAAAAACAAATTCGCCTGGATTCTTTCCAAATTGAGGTTTTATTGAAAAAGTTTTCCGTTCCTTTTATTCAAAGTTAAAAGTCCAAGGTTTTTCCAAAGACGGTTATCATTGGCCTCTTTATTAAAACGTTTTGGCTTCTATTTGTTGAATTTCAAATAACTCTTTCCTGAATTCTTACACGCTACACTCACATACAAAACCAAAGGATTAAATTTCAGGTTTGCTTTAAATAGAAATGCTTTCAACTGGCTTGAAACGCCATTTCATTATTTTACATTTTTTGTTTTTCAAGAGCTTTCGTTAACAAGCTTGGAAGGTGTTTCAAAAAATTTATTTGAAGGTTGGACAGTTGACAAGGAACTGTCGAGCAGACTTTAGCTTTTGCTGATTTTTGTATTTATTTTCTGCAGAATAAGTTAATTTAAACCGTTTTAGATAGTTGTGAATTCATCGCAGTGTTTGAAAGAATTCCCATTAATTAAAAATGACCATTTGTTCTAAAATTCCCGCTAGGAAAATTCCGATTTTACCCAAATCCCATTGGATCAAAAATGTTCTTTTTAATCCAGAAATTTCTTTTTAATCAAATAAATCCATTTGAATCAAAAAAATTGAATTACGAGGGCGATTCAAATTTGACCTGCATTTTATTTTTTTCTGAACATAATTGAAGAGATACTGCAATGCGGTTTTATATTCATCGAAGTAGGCATGTTAGCTAACGCCATACACAACTGCAACTTGATTGTGTTAATACTGTCAATTGTATTAACAATGTCGTGCAACAATGTGTCAAATTCTGTTGCACAACGTGTAATTATTAAATTTCTTTTCAATGAAGGTGTAAAAGCGACTGATATCATCAGAGACTTCATAAACAGTTTGAAGAAGAGTGTTTATTACTCAGAACAGTCTTTGAGTGGTATAAATCCGTCTAGGATGGTCGTGAACACAACCCTCGGCTGGCAAAGTGATGGCGACTGTATTCTGGGACGCTTCTGGACCAATTTACGTCAATTTTCTCGAAGAAAGAAAAACGCTTAATTCAGCTTATTATAGTGAGCTTCTTGGAAAGGTTAAGCTGGCCATACGAACAAAAAGACGCGGTCTCTTAAGCAAGAACGTTATTCTCCTACACGATAACGCTCGCCCACATACAGCCCATCTAACGAACAATACATTGGCCAAATTGGGCGGGGAAGTACTGCCTCATCCCCCATATAGTCCGGACTTGACCCCCAGTGACTATCATCTCTTTGGGCGACTCAAAAAGTTCTTGGGAAGCAAGCGATTTGCTTCTAATGAGGAAGTGAAGGATGCGGTGCAAAATTGGCTACGTCGTCAACCAAAAGATTTTTTTTTCGACGGGAATACAGTAGCTACCGGAGCGATGGGACAAGTGTATTTTAAAGGGCGGTTGTTACTTAGAAAAATGATGTATTTATAATATTAAGACCAGAAAAAAATAAAATGCAGTTCAAATTTGAATCGTCCTCGTAATTAAAGATGTTCTTGTTTAATTGTCCTTTGTATGCAAGTCTGCTAAGCCCAGCCCAAATTTCACTGATTTTAATTTGAACAAAATTTAATTACAAGAAAATAAAAATATGCTGCTTATCGCAAGTTTAGCAGCGTCAAATTGGCTGCAAAAAACAACAAAAAGGACAACAAAACAATCGAAGAAAAAGTCTTCAGAACCTACAGAAAACCCTGACCTGCCAATTCAGCCCACGTGAATCAGAGTACTTCAATACAAAAGTAAACAGTTCTTTACAATTCTATCACCGTGATACAAAAATAGGCCGCTCGCTTATTCACAAAACGTGAAGAGTGCAGATAAATGGGTGAAAATAAGAGCAAAACTTGTTGTGTCACTACCACGTACGGATGATAAGTTGTTTGGACACCGCCGATGTTTCGATGCGAACAAACATGCAAAAAACCAAGAACATTTATCAGAATGTTTTATAAAGCTTTCTACTTTTTTTAAGCTTGAATAATTTCGTAATTAAGGTGACTTTGTTTTAATATTTGGCTCCTATTTTGAATGCTTAAGTGTTGGTAATCTATAAATCAAAGAATCACTACGTTACAATCAGAGCACTCACTTCAATTACTTCAGAATTTCTTGAGACGTAAGTAAATTATTTAATGCTTGTTTTAATAAGTTCGAGGGTTGGAGGAAAGCTTTCGCAATGATAATTTCCAAACAGTAAGCTTGGGAAAGGATAATAATTTTGAAATAATAAGGAAACCAAGTGAAATGGCCAAAAGTTCTTGTGATTCAGAACATTTCCGATAAACAACTTTATAAATTAAACGGAAGCCCCTTTTTTTATTTCGATACCTTTCGGCGGTTCGACGCTCCGAAAACTTGGAAAACAACCCTTGACCTCGCCGGTATCGTCACCCTTTCGCAAGCCGAGTTGAATACCAAATTTATACCGAGACGTTACGTTGAATTTTTCATGCATGGTGTTCGTAAGTTTTCATTTTGTAATTGTTAAGTAGTTTTCTGTGTATGATAACGGTAAAAGGAGGAAATTCGAGCTACTTTCGGGTATAACGTTGCATTATCCCATTATCCTTTCCTGATTAATTACAGTTCAGACGCCAAGAAGACACCCGCTTGTTTTGTTGCTATTAATATCTGCCAGCGACCCTCGCGCTAAACCAATTATGAGAATGATCACAAATGCGCGCGAATGATAAATCTTTTATACACAATCACCGATCTGAATACCGACGCTGCTATAACATGGTACCATTATTTAATCAATGTAACTTCTAGGCACCATAAATTTTAACTTTACCCTTCAACCTTCTCCACACTCATATACGAAGACGACGGTGCCTTAATGTATTTTAACACCTTCTCGCCCAAACACTCCGGGCTCTGGGAGTACAAAGAGTAACGCTAATTTGGGCGTATTGCCCGTATTACCTAATTGAAGTTTAAGATCCTCACTTACCACCCCCTCGGTGTAAGTAAGTAAGTAAGTTTTCCTCCAGCAAACTTCGGAAAAAAAATGGCCCGAACAAATCCATTGAAAAAAGTTAAACCGAAAATTAAATCAAAACCTAAAACTACAGTCATCTTCGAACCAAACGAATGGCAAGCAAATATTTGTTCCTCGTAAGAGTTTTTCCATTAACAGTAATTGCGTCCTTGTAGCAAATGACGTGCTCTTCGAGACTAAAACGAAGTGCTTTTTTAAAACCGCCTGCATTTCCTTGTAAAAATATTTTTATTGCCAACTCGTTCTAGAGTAGAGTCAAGTATTTTTAGTGTCAGATATTATTTCTAGTGAACGCTGTTACGTACTTAATGGGACGTTCGTAATTTGTGACAATTGGGAAAAACTTAAAGGCTTTTTAGATAAGTAAATTTATCTGTCGAATGCATTTTGCTTAAATTGGAATGGGTAAAAATACACGAATAATTCATCTAACCACTTACTTGTGTAAATCAACGTTCTTACATTTAAGGAAACCTTTTTCCTGTGAGAATTACGAACGAACAAAGGACGAATTGAACAACATCGTAAGATCAACAAAAATACGCAGTTTAAATAGTCACGAGTTTTCCTTTTTTACTTTTACAGATATCCAGTAAGTAACGATTTTCCGGTCAAATTACATGCTTAATTCAAAACTTAAATTTATGCCTGAATTTTCTCAAAATTTTAATTCATCTAGAATTAGAAGATTCTTCGGCTACCATTACCTTGTCTAAAGGACGATGTATTATATTAAAGAGGAATTGTGTTTACTCAAAGGGAACTTACTGGTTCAACGGATTATATTTTAATACGAAGGAAATTTGGATTTTTCAATTAATGGAAATTTTTTGATTCAAAAAGAATATTTTCATCCAAAGGACATTTATACTACAAAGAGAATTTTTCGGTATAAAGAGAACGTTTTGATTATAAGAGAACTTTTGATTTAAAGAGAATATTTCCATTGAAAGAGAATTAGGGAATTTTTTTATTCAAACTGCCTTTTTTTTTGGCTCAATGGGAACATATTCGTTCAAAAGATTCTTTTTTACAATAGCATGTTTTTTTCAAAAGGAATTCATCGATCCATTTGGGATTTTTCTGTTAATGGGGAAGAAGAATATTTTGATTCAAAGGGACTTTATTGGTGTAATAGTAATTATTTGTTTCAAAAGGATTACTTTCGTTGTTGTTTTGATTCAAAGAGAATTTATCGGTACAAAGGGAATGTTTTGGCTTAAACGCGATTCTTGGATTTTCCGTTTTAAAAATATGTTTTAAGTAAAAGAGGATTTATAGAATCGAAAGGAATTTTTGGCACAAAAGGAGATTTTTTTTTAGTTCAAAGGAATCCAAAGGGAATTCTTCGACGAGATTTTCTTCATTTAGCGATAACTGTTTGTCCAAAGAGGATTTTTTTGGCTCGAAGGGAATTTCTGGATCCAATTTTTTCATGATTTAATTCAAAGAGAATTTATTAACACATTGGGGATTTTTACATTAATGGGAACATTTTGATTCGAGAAGTAGTTCGATCAAGGGAAATTTTTGGTTCAACAATAATATTTTCATTAAATTAAACATAAAATTTTTAATTCAAAGAAAATTCTTTAACTTAACGAAAACTTTTCATTCACAGGGAGTATTTAATTCCAAGAACATGTTTTTAATTCAAAGGGAATTCGGTGATTCAAGCCGATTTTTTTTATTTAAAGGGAATTGTTTGACCAAAGATTCTGACTCAAAAGAATCTTTTCAAATACAATACTATGCAATGTAATAATTCAAAGAGAATTTTCGACTAATTTGGAATTTTTCCATTAATGAAGATTTTTTGTTTCGAGAAGAACATTTTGATTCAAAAGAATTTACAGTTCTAAAAGATTTTTTTTTTGTGGTTCAAGACAATATTTTCATTTACTCGAATTTTCAATCTTAAAGTTCTGGTTCAATGGAAATTCTTCGGCTTAAATAGACTTTTTCATTCACAGCGATTTTTTTATTCTAAGAGTGTTTTAATTCAAGGCGAATTTATTAGTTTAAAAGGAATTCTTTGTTTGAAAGGAGCATTTGCATTCACAACGATTTTTTTTAATTTTAAGAAAATGTTTATATGCGAATGGAATTTATTAGTTCAAAAATATTTTTTGATTTAAAAATATATTCTGATTAAAAAGAGATTTATAGATTCAAAGAAGTGTTTTGGCTCAAAGGGAATATTTTAGTTCAAAGGGAATATTTTGGCTCACAGGGATTTTTTTGGCCCAAAGGAATTTTTTGATTTTAAAAGGATTTGTCCCTTAATTTGTTTTGATTTACAAAAAATCTGTCGATTCCAAGGGAATTTTTTGATTCAAAGGAATTTTTTTCATTTAATGGGAATTGTGTGTCTAACGACTTTGGTTTAAATGGAACTTATTAGTCCAAAGGAATTTTTTCAAATAGTGTTTTAATTCAAAGAAAATTTATTAACTTATTTGGGGTTTCTCCATTAATGGGGATTTTTTGATTCACACAGAACACTTTGATTAAAAAAATGTACCAGTTTTTTTGGTGCGAAGGGATTTATTTGTGGTTCCAAGACAGTATTTCCATTCATTAGGATTTTCAAAAGGATAAAGTTTTGATTTAAAGGCAACGTTTTTATTCAAAACAAATTTTTATGTTTAGTTCAGGGAGTATTTTCTATTACAGCGATTTTTTTAATTCTAAGAAAATGTTTAAATTGGAAACGAATTTATTAGTTCAATGGAAATTTTTGGCTCAGAAAGGATTTTCCCTTAGTAGCAATTCTTTGATTAAAAACTATGCTTTAAATAATCGGGTATTTACAGACTCAAAAGGATTTTTTTAATCAAAGGAAATTATTTGATTTAATAGGGATTTTCTCTTAATACTGATTTTTGATAAAAAAAATAGTTTTAGACTGACAGGAGATTAATACTCAAGTTTTGTTTTGTTTTTATTTAGAATTGTTTTACTCAAAAGGAATTGTTTGATTCAAACGGATTTTTTTTTGTTGAAAGGGAATTGTTTGTAAATTTTGTGACTTAAAATAAACTTGGCCAAAACAATCTCTTCAAATACTTTGTTTTGATTCAAAGAGAATTTTTCCATTAATGTGGATTTTAATCAAAAGGAATAATTTGATTTCCTTTGGATTTATTTATTAAAAGGGAATTTTTTGGTTTAAAGGCCTTTTTTGGTTCAGAGCCAGAGCAAGCATTTTTATTGACTTTTTTAATTAAAGACAAGGTTTTGACTCAAGAGATATTCTTTGGCTCAAAGAGAATTTTTGATTGTCGGGAACTTTTGAGTCAAAGAAAATGTTTTGATCCAAAGAGAAGTTATTGGTTTAAAAGTAATTCTTTATTTCAGAGGAGGTATTTTAAATTACAGGAGTTTTTTGATTGTAAGAAAACGTTTGGGTTCAAAGGAAATTTTGGACCAACAGAATGTTTTAATTCAAATAAAAAATTTTGTTCAAAGAGAAATTGGCTCAAAGTGAAATTTGTTATTCGAAATGAGTCTTGTGGTTTAAAGGGAATTTTTTGCTCATTTATTGGTCCAATGGATCTTCAATATTCAAATAACCTTTGTTCTTTCTTCATTCTTATCAGTTTTATTTTTTCTGTTTCCTTGCCTTTTTAACTCTACTTCGCCGAAGCGAAGCCTTTGTTTTTCGTCCTTTCTAGTCAATTTTATTCCTTTTACTTCATATTATCTGCCATTTAATAGAATTAAGTCTTCTTTCTGCTTTCTTCTGCCTTTTCTAAAAATTTAATTTTTGCTCTTACTTTCTCGAGTCACCTTCTTCTTCTTTTCTGTTTCATTCCTACCAGTTTTATTTCTTCAATATTTGTGTTCTTTTAAACTTCCTTGCCGAAAGCATTTTTTTTCTAATTTGCTAGGTTTATCTGTTCTGTTCTTCTTTCTCTTTCTTCTCTTCTCTTCATGTCTTTGCCGCAATGGATAAATTTTTTTCGCAGAAATCAAACATCTTGCTTCCTCTTTTTTTCTTTCTTCTTTCTGTCACGTTGCCTTGCTTTCGCTACCTTTCTTCTTCAGGGCACTTATTTCTTTCTCTTCTATTACCATTTTTATTCTTCCTCTTCTTCTACTACAAGGATTAGACCTACAGATTTGTTCTGATCTCATATATTCTAATTATTAGTGCTGATCGTTCCATCTTTTCCTTGGGCGTGCCACACTTCTTCTGCCACTTGGTATATATCTCAGGAATTTACCAATTTTATTCTTCCTACTTTTAATTTTCTTTTCACAGAAAAAAAGGTTCTTTTCAACGTATTCTTTACTTTTGCAAACTTTCTTCTAACAAAGTAGGTTTCTTCGTTATTTCTCATTTTGCTTCTTCGAAATTTCTTTATTTTTTTATCATGTCTTATTTCGTCCGTCCTTACAGACTTTAAATTAATTTTGTATTCTTTGTCCATTATGATTTTTTCTGCTGTTATTTGAGCTTAGTGTTCCAAAAATATTGTTTAGATTAGCGTGTTTTCAGTTCAAGATTTTAGTTTAAAAGGTTATTGGCAATACCAAGATTTTTTTGCAAACTTGCTCTTGTAATTTAATTTGTTCTATTTTTATTCGTCTTGTTTCCGACTCAATGATTTTTCCTTAAAATATTTCGAAACAACCCGACATGAAACGTCATAAAAGTCGACGTTTCATTGACTTAAACATTTTATACTTTAAACAGGGATTCAACAAAAACTGAAAAAATAAATAAAAGAAAATCCTTTGGTCTAATTCAAAGGGGCTCTTTGTACAAACAGCTCAAAAAGGATAAGTTGGCCCAAAAGGGATTTTTCGAATCAGAAAGAATGTTGGGCTTAAAGGATATTTACCTATTAGTTCGAAGAAGATTTTGATTTAAGTGGAATTTTTGGTTCCAAAAGAAAGTTTTGGCCCAAAGAGAAGGGAATTTTTCCTATCATATGTGGTATTATTTTGATCCAATCGAAAATTGGCCGTTTACGCGGTGGTTATGTAGATTGAAAATGTTTTATTGGTAATTTTTGCCTTTTTGATCTCTTGCAGGAGTGACAATTTTTAATCAATGGGAATTTTCAGAAATTCAAGTAGGATTAAAATTATTCGAGAACCTTCCATCATCCATCCATCCAAGTTGTCAGTCTATTGACTGGTTTGCTGCAGCTCTCCAGTCGATTCGGTTACTGGCTTTCCTCTTTCAGTCGTTTAAAGAAATGAGAATTCCATTGTTATTATTCTCTAAAAAAAATAAGCTACCAAAGAAAGGGAAAAGAAACCCCAAGAAAAACCAAAAATTCTATTGATTACTAGAATTTTCTTATGTAAAAACGAACACCGTAAAACCTGTGAAAACTGAGGGATCGTTAATTGGGTTTAACACAATTCTGAAAAACTCTAAAATTTCCTTTTAGACATACAGAAGTTTGATTCCACCAATTTGAACATTTTTCGTTACGAAATTCCAATTAAATTCCTATAGTTTCAGAGCAACAACTCCTCATACGAAAACGTTCGCAATAATTCTAAACAACCAACAAAAAAACTAAGCCTGCCCGCTTCTACTAACAAGAATTACAACCTTGTTAAAATGAGACTTCTCGTCCTTCAAAGTCAACAAAATAGAAATAAAAATAAAACAAGCAAGATTTATAAGTAGCACTAAAAAACATCGTCTGCTTAACCTTTAAAAAATAAAATAAAAGTGGTATTCAACAAAGACAAATTGAGTTCGCTGAAAGTCTCTGGAGTTTCTCTACATGGCTCGAATAAATAAATTTTCTAAATTAAAGTATAAAAAAAAAACGCCCTTTCTCTTTCTTATTCTGTTAGACTGTTGGTAAGCAAATTGTATTTTCTAGCTGTAAACGGCGAACTTTCCAATACGAATTTCGCTGATATTCTGATAGTTTGGTGTTTCGCATTCAAATGGAATTAGTCGAAAAGTGTCGAGTTGGTAAACTCATTAATGTACGCCAATAATTTTCAGCTACACTCCTGTACTTGCAAACTTCTAATTAAGTAGTCAACAAACTTAGTTGGGAAAGAACAAATTTCAATTAAAGATAAGATAAAGCTTTTAAATGAAACAAGGATTAGGGAGAACGTCTAATTCATGAACCCCAATGGCGAGCAAGAGTTAATTCCACTGTGTAGATGGGGCGGCAATACGAATTCTGCTAATTACTAGTAACTAGCAGGCGGTTGGGGCGATAAACTCCTCATTAGCAAAAGAAGCGGGGGGAATGTCGCACATTTCGACATATCCAAAAGGGGACAAACGCCATTTAAATCGTTTAAATCGTACAAATTGCCCGAATTCAAAAGGAAATTAACACAGACTTAGTAAGGAGTCAAAATTAAGGAAAAAAATTTAAAAAACCACAAATATGTTTTATAAGTCGACCCCACTTTTCAATTTCCTTTCAGGAGTGACTCATCCGCGAGTTTGTCTAAAGGATAATAAAATTTGCGTCCATTTAGATTGCGACTGTTAAGTAACAAAGCCGAAAAGAGTTTGGTTAACATGCAGTTCGTAGATTACCATTAATAAAAGGGGACTCAAAGGGCGGGCGTCCAAGCGGAAGAGCATCTAAAATTGCAAAAGTGCAAGGGACCGAGCGGAGATAAATTCAATAAACACGAGAGTTGATTTTCCCAAAACTGCTAAGTTGTTTAGTAAACAACGGCCTTTGTACTACGGCGTAGAATTAAAGATGCGGGTGTTTACGAAACCGTTTGCGGAACTGAAAATTTCGTTTTGGGATCTAATTAATTTCGTCATAAATTCAATTTCAAAGAACTCTGCCAGTATTTTATACAAACTAAATAAATAGAAGCAAGAAAGGGAAGGCGAAATTAAAGCAATTTTCATTGCAAAACAACACAGGAATAATTAACAAAACTAACACTAAAAGTCAGTTATCACAAAGCCTAGAAAATCGACCAACAAAACTTATTGTTTCAAATAAAAGAAAATCAATACAGACTCACCCCTTTGAACACCAGGAATTAATAAAAACCTCCAAGGCTTACCTGTAACAAATAAATTATTATTAGTTTACATGTTCAAGCAATTAAATAATAAATAAAATCAAAGCAAACTTTACCTGAACAGGTCCTGAATTTCCCTAAAAATTTCCATTTAATTTGGTGCTAATAAGAATGTTCAAACAAAATCCCAAACTTCGAAAGAAAATTAAAATACCCTTGAAAGGCAAAAGAAAATTCGACCCAGTTTGTAAAAAAAAACGTAAACAAGCAAATAATATCAATTGGTCCTCAGACATTAATTTAGTTTCAGCAAACTTCAGATATCGAAAATATTTACGGTACAACGTAACTTCGGGGTTGTTTCGCGATTTTTCCAAAAGACTGATTCAACCTTGCTCGAATCATACCGAGCCCTAAACTTTTTCAATAAAATTCTCAGTTAATTTTCTGGAATCTTTCTACTTAATTAACTACTGAAATATCTTATTTTGGCTTATGGTAAAAATCAAATTTTGCCTGACAATCCTTTAATTACAAAAAAGGACAAAAGCAAGGACTAATTTTCATCTGCGACAAAATAAAATTTGTACCCATGAAAACCTGGGCGAGTTTTATGGATGTCTGCGGTTTTTCTTTATGATATTTAGTCGGAAAACGCCATTAGGGCCGAGCGCCCGCCCGTGAAACGAGTCGCATTATCATTACGTTCGCGATACGTTATAAGAACTGTGGGCATCCATCCACGGAGCGTTCTTTATCGCTGGGTCGTTTAAAATATTTTAAGGTTTGGTCTTATGCGGAAAACGACAAAAAATTATAAAGCCCTAGAAAATTGGGGGCGACAAGAAATGCTTTAGCCTAGCGTTTACACGAACACGAAAAAAGGCGTTTTTTGGGGTTAAAATAAATTCCTACGAAAAACGAATTTGTTGAAAATTTCGGCGAGTTTTTAGCCTCTCCAGTGATCCACTTAGAATAATATGTAAAGAAAATCCGGAAAGATAAAATTAATATTAATAATGCTACGAAAGCGTAATTAATTTGAGCTGAAAATCTACCATTTGGCAGTAAAAAGTTTGAGCAAAAAGGATGGATCTTTTTGAAAATACAGTTTCAGTAAAGTGAAAACTATACCAATTTCCAATTTTCCCTGCAATACAATTCAATTGTCGCAGATAATATTGAAGGCAATTTTAAAGTGATTCAGTGGAAAATGAATTGGATTTAACCCTTTAATAGAATTTTCAGCAATTTTCAAAAAAACCACAAAGATAAAAGTGCCAAGCAGAGGTAGCTAGTTATTTTTGGGTGAAGACTGGAAGGCACAAGTTTCTGCAGGAAACAAAAAATTACAGTTTGCAAACGCACAGATAAACAAAACTGATTTTTTTTTAAATACTGCAAAAATTCTCGAAGCTGTTTGATTTAAAACACTTTTTATATCCTTAAGACAAATTCTAAGCTAACGCCTTTGCCGAACTTTGTAGAAAATAACAACAAAGCTTTAGGATTAAAAAAAGTTAATTATAATCAAGAGAAAATTGCTCAATTAATTAAGAGTTAAAACACAAAAAGCTAATAGTATTTGATTTTTGGAAGTAAAATATGATCTTGAAATTAACAGAATATCTTCCGAGTTGGGACCGTGTGATTTTGAGACAGAAGAACTCAATGTTTCGCCTACAATTTAAATCGTGACACTGGTTATCATCTGTCGGACATGTAAAAGCCTGCAATCACTACTGGCCCCACCCTTTCCACTTCTGACAGCTGTATAAAGTCGCTTGGTTTTCTGTTTATCTACAGAAGGGTTTCGCCTCTGGTTTGCTTAAAAAGTTGAGTTACTATGCCCTTCTTCCTCTTGCTAAAAGAGTTTCGCATCTGGCGTGGTTGACACATTGAGTTACCCTGCTCTTTTAGTGCCCCCTTTTTCTCCTGATGAAGCCCCCTCCAAAAAATGGGCGAAACGTTGAGTTCTTCTGTCTCAAAAATGACCCGGAGGGCGTTCTGTTAATACTAACACTGACCGTGGAAGTCTTCGAATTCATTATGATATTGAATGATATGTTTAATAAAATTAAGCTCCAAATGTGGCCAAGGAAGGTCCTTTTCTGAGGCATTAACGAAGCTTTAGAGTTATTTGCAAGAAGATAAATTCAAAAAGTACTTAATCGGAAGACTTCCTTGAACAGGAAAAACGTCGAGAAGTTGGCAAAGCAACCTTCACGTCATAAATAAAACTAAGAAAACCTTAAAGAGAGGACCAAACTTCTCAGAAGAATTAGTAAAAAGGGTTTACAGAAGAAGGCGAAGATGAAGGCAATTATTAGAAATAGGCCAGTCATATTGTACACAAAAAGGGACCCAACATTGCAATAATTAGGGTAAACTTAATTTTTTTATATGTTGTTAGGATCCACCCGGGTAGTATAAATCCAGATTTGCAACCCCGAAAAACTTGTGCCAGCTGAGATATAGCCAAAAAACCGCGAAATTTTTTCACTTTTTTCAGTTTTTTGCAAAAAAATCACTAAAGGAACCTTCTGACGAAAAAATCCACTCCTATCTTTTTTTAGGTAGATGAAATTTTCTACAAACAAAGCTGTACCTGAGCTCGGTAGCTGCAGTAGTTGCTGAGATACAGCCCTGCAAATATAAGGAATTTCTTCCAAAAAGTGCAAATTCTAACTTACGCTCTACTTTCGAGCAAAATATTGGCAAAAGTACTCATCCTACATAGAAACTAATGAGAAATGAAGTTTTAGTAAATTTAATTATCTTTAATTTAAGAAGTGTGCCCGTAAGTATGATAGTTTGCTCAAAAATGGCCAAAAACCAAAAAAAGTCAAAATCCAGTTTAAGGAAAAGTTGCATTAAACGTTACACTGTTACTCAATAGTAAACGTTTATTATCAAATAATAATATATGGGAATAGGGATAGCATATTTTATTATAGAATCTATCCATAAAATTAAAATAAAAGAATAAAGATCAAATTTAAATCATTCGTACTTGGCAGGATTTTTAAGGAAAATATGGGATATTTCATGGCTGCACATGGGACAATTTGTTATACTCAGGTGGCAACACTGTTCCCGTCAGTTGTATTCGTTGTATTCTAGCCTTGTATCCTTCATGTCAGGCGCTTATTAATAACGAAATCTAACGAAATGTCGGTGCCGGCGGGCGTTTGTTTTGTATGTCGCAAATTTACATGGCATCGTAATGATTCCGTAAGAGCGATTATCAAAGGATACACCACCTACATCGTCAACCATTTCGGTTGCAAAGTATCCGTGGTTTTTGATGGGTACCCGGAGAATGCAGCTCTCGGGAGCACGAAAAGTGCTGAACGCTCTCGCCGCTACGCTGCATTGTCCAGGGATATCCTCTTTGATGAAAACACCATAATGAAAATCCCACAAGAAAAATTCCTGTCCAACGAGAAAAACAAGCGGCGCCTCATTCAAATGTTGATGACTGAATTCGAGAGACAGGGAATTGAAAGCGAAGAAGCAGAAGAAGACGCAGATACCTTAATAGTGGAGACTGCTCTTTCAAAAAGCGCTGACTTCGCCCAAGTTTTCATCATCGGGGAGGATGTCGACTTGCTGGTTATTCTCAATGGATTAGGCTCCACCACAACGAATGTGTACCTACATAAAAGTGGCAGAAGTGGGTCAGAAAACACCCAATTTTCCTTCACCTCATTCAAGTGTGGAGATATACAGGAAGTTCCACGAGGGTTGGTACTTCTACTACACGCCCTCAGTGGCTGTGATACCACCTCTGCCCTTTTCTGGCAAGGAAAAATGAAATTTTGTAGTGTTCTCCAACATAATCCGGACCTCATACACGACCTCGAGGTGTTCCTGCAGCTTGATGCAAACCCTGATGCAATAGAGAGAGCAGGAGAGGCATTTCTGGTGGCACTCTACGGAGGAGAGAACAGAGATACCCTGAACTCCCTCCGTTACACCCTGTTTGTGAGAGCTGCTGCCAATACAAAAATTAATGTAGCTCGTCTGCCACCTACCAAAGACGCTGCGAAGTATCACTTCTACCGCACCTACCACCAAGTGCAGCAGTGGCTGGGGGAAGCCAATTCACCAACGGATTGGGGATGGAATATAACCGAACAAGGTCTCATCCCCATTACTACCACAAAGCC
Organism: Melanotus villosus; assembly: GCA_963082815.1. Taxonomy (NCBI): domain Eukaryota; kingdom Metazoa; phylum Arthropoda; class Insecta; order Coleoptera; family Elateridae; genus Melanotus; species Melanotus villosus. The sequence continues at coordinate 4,283,375 of OY720419.1, read as the reverse complement.
CCCTGGCCCTCAATTACTCCTGAAATGCCTCTCCTGTAAGTGCAGAAAGGGTTGTTCAGGGGCCTGCTCTTGCAGGAAGGCAGGCATGATATGTTCATCATTGTGTAAATATTGCGAAGGCAATTCATGCACCAACATTCCGCCAATTGAGGTGTTTGAAGATGAGGATGAGTTACTGCAGGATGCGGAAAACGAGCCTGACAACATATCCCCCCGTCTCCATATCGAACCTGACGACAATTATTCAAGTGAGCCAGGGCCCTCAAAGATGGCAAAATTTTAAATTGAATACAAAGTAAATTCCGAGCATTTAATAGCAGTTTTTTTTTTTTTTTAATTTAATGTTTATAATATATTTTGACTTTTTTTGGTTTTTGGCCATTTTTGAGCAAACTATCATACTTACGGGCACAGTTCTGATCTTAAATTAAAGATAATTAAATTTACTAAAACTTCATTTCTCATTAGTTTCTATGTAGGATGAGCACTTTTGCCAATATTTTGCTCGAAAGTAGAGCGTAAGTTAAAATTTGCACTTTTTGGAAGAAATTTCTTATATTTGCAGGGCTGTATCTCAGCAACTACTGCAGCTACCGAGCTCAGGTACAGCTTCGTTTGTAGAAAATTTCATCTACTTAAAAAAAGATAGGAATGGCTTTTTTCGTCAGAAGGTTCCTTTAATGATTTTTTTGTAAAAAACTGAAAAAAGTGAAACAATTTCGCGGTTTTTCGGCTATATCTCAGCTGGCACAAGTTTTTCGGGGTTGCAAATCTGGATTTATACTACCCGGGTGGATCCTAACAACATATAAAAAAATAAAGTTTACCCTAATTATTGCAATATTGGATGTACAATATGACTGGCCTAAAAAGCAAGGACAAGAATAAGATAACAAATGAGAAAAATGTAAAACAACCAAAGAACTAAAAGTTCATGTAAACAAGATAATCTTAACAAAATGCGAAATTGCGAAGTCGATCTGCACTTTAATAAAAGAAATCGTTAGTGATACATCGAATATCAGCCGGAATGAAGCTTTTAAATGAATTAGTTTCTAAACGGTGCTAAACATTAAACGAAAATGCAGAAAAGAAACTTATTTCAATAAGAGAAATTTGAAAGAAAATTGGAAAGTTGGAAAGGTAAGTTAGTAAAAGGAAATCAAAACTTGCATAGAAAGAAGACGAAAACGGAGATGAAGAAGAAGAAAAAGATAATAACGAAAAAGAAGAGGACGCATATAATGAAGAAAATAACGAAGACAACGAAAGAAGAGGACAACAAGAAGAAGAAGGCAACAGGAACAAGAACAAGAAGGCAAAAGGAAGACTTGTGTCTCATGGAACCTGTCATTTTCCCATCTTTTAAGGGAAACAAACTTGTACTAAACGGGGAAACAAACAAATTTTAAATAAATCAACTATAAAATGATGCTAAAAGATCAAGAAAGTATTGACAAACGTTTTGTTCAAGAATCAACAATTTTTTATGTAAACAAAACGGTTCTAACTGACAAAATAGAAAATTGGGGTGACGATCTACACCTCTTACAGAAATAAATATTATACATACAAATATAAAATGGTTTTAAAGTTTCGAAAAGGAGTCAAAATGCAAAAAGATACAAAAAATTCACTTCAACACTCGTTATTTATGAAATAAAACAAAACCCAAAATGAAAAAAAAGGAGAAGTTGAGGAGGCGTTAGAAGGCCTTAAAAATCACAAGTAGTGAAGAAGGCGATGAAGACAAAACTAAAACAGACGTAAAATAATGGATGCTAATAAAAGAACGAAGGAGGACGAAGAAAGAGAAAAGCAGGAAGAAGGAGGCTAAGAGGAAAAAATACGCTTGAAGAAGAGGATAAATGGAAGAAGGAAAAGAGAAAAATTCTTCTACCTAAGAAAACTTGAATTAAATAGAAAAACATCAAACTTTAACACAAGCAAGTCAATAAAAAAATGAGATTTACTGGCCTTTTTAGAACATATCTTGAATTGAGAAACCTTGAAAAATTTTTTAATGGCGTTGGAAAACCTCTTGGATATAAATATTTAGAATAAATTGGCATTTAAGTCTGCTTGAACTTAATAAGTTTTGTATAAATTTTTTCAATGGCATTATTTTAAAAATAATTGGAAAAAACTGGTTTTCAAACCCTGAAAATGTAAGAAATTAGATTTAGAAATCTTGAACAAACTGGCCCTGAAACTTTCATAAATTTTATTGTTCGAAAATTTCTTGAATCTAAAAATTTAGAATAAATAAGTGGTCCCGAAATCCTTTTAATAAAAAAAAATCAGAACAAACTGGCCCTCAAGCCCCTGAAAACGTAATAGTTTTTGTATTTTTTTTACAGAAGTTTTCAGATAATTTTTTTAATTAAAAGTTTAGAGCTAACTGGTCCTGAAGTACCTTTACATTTAATGATTTTTGTTTTTTTCACAGGCGTTATTTTATCTTAAAGGATCACAATAAACTGGCTTTCAGTGCCCTGAAATCGTAATAAATTTTGTATTTTTTACTTGCATTTTTAGAAAATCTCTTGGATTTAGAAATCTTGAAGAAACTGGCCTTGAAACTTCCTTAAACTGTTTTAAATGTTTTACTTTTTTCTACTTGTTAGAAAATGTAAAAATCCAAAACCTCTGGTCTTCTCACAACTGTTAAATGATTCGAATGTCATTGAACTTATATAAAAACACCTCAAATTTTGTATGAATGAATCCAAAACAATGAACCCTCCTCCAGAACATTTCTCTGATTTTCAGAGAATTTATAGAGTTCGCCTAATAAAAATCAGTTTGAAAGTTGTTGAAATAGAATTTAATATTATATTATTGTACTATTATAAAATACCCAGAGATGTAATCCAATATTACTCTCTTGAAAGTCCATTCGATATATTACATCGATAACTTTAAAAGCTTCCAAGGCACTTTAAAAGTTATCAGCAGCGCTTCAAAAATGCTCGATTCTTTTAAAGTTTTTAAATAAGTGGCCTTCTGTATTGCCTTGAAATACCTTCTTAAAAAGTTTCCAGTACAGTTTATTCTACGAAATATTACTTCTTGTTTCTGCTAATATTTTAATAAACCTTTCAAGTTAGATTTTTGATATTAATTGCTTTAATTTTAAAATTAAAAATTTGGGTTTATTTTAGTGAAAATCGTGCTTAGAAGAGTTTTCCCAATTTTTATAGACTAAATTTGCTGGTTCTAGATGAGGACTCGTTATAAAAGTTCGTCCCATTGTCTCTCTAAAAAAAAAGTGAATAACGATGTAAGCCTCGGGTTGTGGTTTTTTCGAATAAATTCTTCTAAAAATTCGGGCTTAAATTCAAGATTGAGGGTCGTTTAGTTCACCGAAACAACCAAAACAGTTAAGTTATAAAGGGATTAATTAGTAAATTCTGTCCCATGGCTGTATTCCGATTAGTTATGCACCAAGTTTCCATACGTCGATATTCACCACAATCTTTGTTGAAAGTTATTTGGTGCTCGATTTTCTTAATGCACGTTGACTAAAGCCCAGAGTTTGAAATTACGTCGATGTTTAAGGAAACTTAAACGGCGGTAGCTCAAAACAAAACCGATTCGTCGAACTTGCAATAACCACAAAGACTGTTTCAACTTGATTCCGGAATTCATTTATTATGTAACACTTGCTACATAACTGGCCTAAACGTGACTGACTAATGAGGTGTTCGTTTAATGTTTGAGGAAATAATCACTGCAATAAGTTAGCCTTTATTCCCGGTTCGCTAATTTAACATTGAAAATGACCACCGGTCACTAGCATTCGGGAAACTTGACCAACTTTACCAATTTAATGTTCACATGTGTGGTAATTTATTTAACTAATAAGTAGTCTCTCGAGTTCCAGCAGACACGTTGTTTAATTTTTAATTTTTATTTTAAGCCGTACCGGTTTCAGTTCTATTTAATTATTAAAGTTTGATTGCTTTGGTTTGTGGAATAGCTATACCGTTGACAGCTTCAGATACAAAATATACGTTTCAGGACTGAGTAACCTGCTTTCAGTTGCTTTTAGGAGACAAAATTGTACTCCTACTTTTTTGTATTTAAAAGGAAAGGCGATTTTTCTCTTGAAACACTGAAACGCTGAAAATGACACTCGATTTTCGTGAAATTTCCTCCATTTTGTTCGTTTTTTCTTCTTTGTTATCTTCAACTTCTTCCTCGCTTTTATCGTAATTTTTTGCTCGACCTTTTCTTGATTCTTTCCTTGCCTTTTACGTCGCCTCTTTAATCGCCTTCTTGGTGTTCTTCTTCTTCTTCGTTACCTTCGTCTCCTTCGCTACTTTCTGCTTTGTCTTTTACTTGATTGTGTTCTTCCTTGTTTTTTCGTATTTTCTTCCTCGCCTTCGTGCTTGTTTTTTTCGCAATTTTTTCCTCGTCTTTTCCATCGCATCTTTAATCGCTTTTTTAATCATCATATTCTTCTTTACTTTCTCTTCATCGTATTCATCGCCGCTCTTTCGCCGTCTTGGTTCTCGCCTTTTCTTTTATGTTTTCCTCGTTCTTTCTCGTATTTGTTTTGTTCTTCTCTTCAATTGCAGTTTAAATACTGTTATGTTTTTGATTTATTTTGTATTTACCACGTTTGCAATTGTAAGTGCTGCAGCGCCACCCAACTTGTTGTCTATCAAGATGCCACCCTGCCACCCCCAAATCAATTATTCTTTGTTACTCGAACTGGAAAGAGGTGCTTAAGTAACTCCACATGGTAAGTGGTAAACCACGTGCTAACTTTAACTCATTCAATTTATTTTATTTATTAGTAGGTAGTAAGATTTAAGTGTAAATTAAAGTATTTAAAATCTTTCTACTGTTTTCACTAAATCTTCTCTGGTCGAACTGTTTCTACTGTGAAATAGACCAGGAGACAGAAACAAAGCTGATCTCAACTAAATAGAGACTTTTCTGCAACAATTACCATCTCGACAAATTGGTGGTCTTCATTGTCTCCTTCGTCTTCACCATCGTCTTGGTCTTCTTTATTTTTCCCTTATTTTTTTTGGTATTTTTCTGTCTTCTCTTTAATTATTTCCTTGAAGAATTGGCGATCAAAGCAGTTCTTTGAATACAGTCTTTCAATTTTTTATTGCCAATACTAACTTTAAACTACCTTTTGTGTTTGCTTCAACTGATTTTAAGCGTTTCTTTTTATTTGTTTTAGTTGGAGCTATTTTTTTTTTTTGAAATTTTCTAAAAACCCCAGTAAAAAATACCAAATATTATGTTTCTATGGGCTTAAAAGTCATTTGTTGTGATGTTTATTCGAATAACATCAGTCAAAAAGATACAAAAATTTATTAAGTTTATGGGGGAGCTTCACTTCAATGCCAGTTTAAAGGGGTTTCAAGACCAGCGTGCTTTAAATCTTTAAATTCAAGGAATTTCATAAAAATTCTAGTAAAAAATACATGTTTCAAAGCCAGTTTCTTCTGGATTTTAGGGCCAAAAACTTTCATAAAAGCGTCATAGAAGAATAATATCTAAAAAAAAACATTAGAGATTACTCCTAAATGCAATTGTACAACCTAAGAAGCTTATAGCCAAAAATCTTTTCAACGTAAACGTAGCTGCTCTGGCAAGCAAGAAAATCGATTTCAAGAATTTCCAGTAAAGATTAATTCGGAAATACTTTAGAGTTTTCAAGAAACGAAATTACCTTCCAGAAAGAAATGCCGCATAAAACAAAACGGAAGCTCGGATTAACTTTTTCATGAGAAAAAAACTACAACAAAGTAATCTTAATAAAAAATGAGATGAAAGACGTTTTTGTTAAGTTTAACGGCTTGTTTGTTGAAAAGTTCATAAGCTCTGGAGAGAAAAATTGGCGAAAAATACAAAAAGAAATTCCTTTTATCAAAGTCATGGAATTGGAGAATTCCCTGGTAACAAACTATCATTCGTTCCGCAGTTCCGTAAGAGTTAACTTTTAAAAAGAAATAATGCATTCATCAAGATAAGTCGTAGTAGGAAACTTTTCCATTTTAGATATTCGTAAAAGACAATGGGTGGGTGGATGGTCCCTCTGTATCGTGAACACGCAAGACGTCGTCGGCGGTAGAGGGTTGTCATTCGTTGCTGGCAGCAAAGAAGAAACGGCTGTCAGTTGCAGGGGCCCTATTAAACAATGCGTCTGACGAAACGAACAAAAAATACGTATCATTTTATATAATTCTCTTAGACTTGAAATTTACAAGCCCCAAGCGAAGTAACAAACTGTTCTCGTCGGAATAAAAACTTTTGAATTCGCTACAAGAAAATTAATTCCAACTTCGCTAACTTCTTCGGAGGGTTACATTATCTGATTAGGGAGAAAGTTAAGTTAAATATATTCAGTTACGAAAGGTCAATGGTTATAATCAAGATCGAAAGAAAACTCGATTGTTTTGCAGTAGGGAAATTAATACCGAAATTTTCAGACGTATTTTCAGGCGTTACCTCATCACGAATCACTAATAAAAGTTAAACGACAACGATACCAGCCCGTACCACACGTTTAAAAGTTTATTCGTTAAATTTTCAGAACCTAATTATTTCTTAAAGATACGCAATACGTAAGACGAATGGTTGATGCTTTGACTGCGAAATGACGAAAACAGGATATAAAATTTTCAACGAATGTACGAACTTCAAAGTACTTTTCGACTTTTGCTTTATGAATATCTGTAAATATTTATGTAACACAGACGACAATACGACTGAAAAATTCATTAACCCGGAATATTCTGCGTATCAAATTTATGAATATCAATAATTTCCATATTTTTCTACAAGGAAACTTTTTAAGCGATTTCGCATTTAAATAAAAATCTTAAGGACGGCTTAAAATGGTAAATACTCAAAAGAAAAAAAAACACAGTTTTAAAAAATTTTGCCTGGATATTCTTTGCAGCTTAAAACATATTTAATTCCGTAAAGCAATTCAGCATTTTGAGGATCTCATTAAATTAAACAACAGAATTGAAACCGAAATAATAAAAATAAATAATAAGGCCTAACCTAACTCTTTTAAAGGTAGATCTAATCTAACCCAAGTTTTAATTTCACCTTTTTAAAGAAAAATCTGCACCGCACTTCTTCAAAGACAAGCTCAAACCTAACTGCAATATCTAACCACTATCTAATTTAATAGTAGATTATTCTACAAGTAAAGAAAAGTGGCAGTTTTCTAGCGAGTGGAAAATGTTTAATTCGCGAGCGTTAGCGAATGAATTACAATTTCCCGAGCTAGAAAACCACTTTTCTTACGCGTTGAATACGCTATTTTTTTGTGTAAGTACTAAAAGTTCGAATGAAACTAATTTTCTAGACAAATTTATCAAGGTTATGTTTGTACGGAAACATAGCAACTACAACACGTAGGTACATAGTAACAAGTAGGTAAACAAACAGACTGTGTTGCTAAGGAATGAAGTGGTTGCTAATGAGTAAAGTGTTGCTAATGAGTAAAGGTTGCTAACGAGTAAAATGCCACATTACTTTACTATTTTCTACATAGTAAAATGACCGTTTACCATTGACCACACAAAAAAATATTTAAATACTGAAGCAGTATTTAACCAAACTTCGTCAAAGGTAAGGCATTACTTAATTTTTTTGAAGACAGATCTAAACTAATCTTGTTTGACTTTTTCAAAGAAAAAGCTACCCCAAACTTCTATAAAAGTAATCACTAACCTAATTCGTTTCAAAATTAAGGCTTAACCTACTTCGTTTAACGAAAGATCTACCCTAAACCTTCTTCAAAGGCAAACTTTTTGAAAAACAACCTTTCTTCAGAAGCGTCATTTAACTAAAATTTTCTCAAAAATAAGGTCGATTTTAACCTTCTTAAGGACAGATCTAACGTAACTTTTTGAAAAAGAAAGTCCTACTACCCTCCTACCCTAACTCTTTCAAAGAAAAATCTTACCGAAACTTCTGTAAAAGTAAGCTCTAACCTAATTCGTTGTAAAAGCCAAATTTCTCTCGAAAGTTTTAAAGGCAAAACTGACCCAGCGTTCTTAAAAAGCAAGCTGTAACTTTCCAAAAAGAAATCTAACCTAATCTTCATTCCAACTTATGTGTTTTTTTTAGTCAAATTTAACCACATTTTTCTTAAAAATAGGACCTAACATGACATTTTTAAAGACTGACAGACAAAAGTTGTACCTAACCTGAGCTTTTTTGAATTGTAACTAACCCAACTTTCTTGAAAGGAAGCTCTAACTTAAACATTTCAAAGATCTAACCTAACTCTTTCAACTTGACTGTTTTCAAGTCTTTTTCAAAAGCACAACCTAAGCTAAGCTTTTTGAAGACCGATCTAACCAATCATTTCTTAAAAGCAAGCTTTAATCTAATTATTTCAAAAGCTATATTTCAACCAGCTTGTCTCAAACCTATAGCCTAACTTAACTTTTTTAAAGACAGATCTAACCTGTCCTAAAAGAAAGCCCTAACGTATTTTTTTTCAAAAGATTTAGCTAAATCTTTCCTGGACTAACAATTTGAACCCAACTAGTCTTAAAAGCAAGCTTTAACCTAAACATGTTCAAAGACGATTCTTTAAAAGCTATATTTCAACAAATTTTCTCAAAAGTAAAGCCTCACCTACCGAAAAAACCAAGGAGAGCTCTTCCTAAATATATTTTTACCAAAAGTTAGATTTCAACAAGCTTTTACCAAAACTAAAGCTTAACCGAACGTCTTTTCAGAGACAGATTTGAGCTAACCAGAAAGCAACCTAACCGATTTTTTTAGGGCAAATTTAACAAAACTTTTTTAGATGTAACCTCACCCTCTTTCAAAAGCTAGCTTTAGGTTTAACTTTAAAAAAATCTACCTCAAAGTTCTTCAACAACGAGCTCTAACCCCTCAGAAGCGATATTTAACCATATTTTTCTCAAAAGCAATTGCCTAATCTAACCTTTCTGAAGATAGATCTGACCTAACCCACTTCGAATGCATTGCTTTAATGTAGTTTTTTCAAAAACATTTACGCCAAACTTGTTGAAAAACGAGCACTAATCTAACCTGAATCAGAAGCGTCATTTAAATAAACCTTTCTCAAAAGTAAGGCCCATCTTTCTAAAGATAATTCTACCCTAACTTCTTCAAAGAAAATTCTGTAAAAGTAAGCTCTAACCCAACACTTTTCAAAAGCCAGATACAAACAAATTTTTCTCAAAATAAAGGCTTCGCCACTTATTTCAAAGAGAAATCTAACCTAACATTCTTCAAAGGATAACTTTAATCTCTTCCAAAAAGAAATTTACCGCAAACTTTTGGAAAAGCTAGTTCTAATCTATTTCTTTAAAAATGATACTTTATCAAACTTTCTAAAAAAGTAAGGCCTGTCTTAGCCTTTTTAAGCACTTCTAATATAATTCTTTCAACGAAAAATGAACCCCAAACTTTTTCAAAAGCAAACTCTAACGTAGCTCTTTCTAAAAGCCGTATTTAATCAAACTTTTCTTAAAATTAAGGCCTGACTTACTTATTCTAAGCAGTCTCTTTTCAAAGCTAAGCTCTAACCTAACTCTAATTTCAAATAGAAGATTCAATGTAACCTTCCCCAAAGGTTAGTTTTCACCTAATTTTTATAAAGAAAAATTTACCCTGAACTATTTCAAAAGTAAGCTTGTAACTGTACGAACCCCAGGTGTGTCACCCTTTACAGTTTTTCGCTGTGATCGTCTAGTTTTTCACTAAGATTTCCGGCACCCTCCACCCTTATTGGTTAAGTGAAAATCTTACCCTTTACTTCAATAACTGACTATGTAGTCAGAGGACCCTTAATGTTGTTGTGGTTCGTGGATCTAGAGTAGCTCACCTTATAAAACAAGAAATAAATACTCCCCCAAGTTTAATACATATATTATAAAGTCAGATTTATGTACAAATATTTACAACTACAGTAAATAAGTAAGCATAGTGTCATGAACATCAGACTAGGCTGGTTAATTAAGGGCAGTGGCGTGAATAATTATCATACTTTTGTTTTATGACTTTGATGTACTTCAGGTGGCCTGAGTGCGTGGTTGATCACAAGAAATTATACTGGAAGTCGGTGCGTCTGTCAAATATGCGATTCAAGATCGATCTTTTATGTGATTGATATTAAAATCAATCTTAAGCGGCCGGGGCCAAGTGTGGTTTATAACCAATCTTTTGACGAGGGTGTAATTGCCCTCTAACGAGTGCGTGCGCTATGCAAGACTCTTAATTAGTACATGAGAAGCGTTGTCACCCATGTACGAGAATATACGAGATACTAGGTATCCTCGTACATTGTAAATTATTGTCAGGGATGTTTCACCCTATCGTTGGTTGAGAATATGCCCAAGACATATCTCAGTAGTCAGAATTGTCGTTTTATTTGTAATTACTTGTGATCAGTACTTACACCAGGACAACCTTCAGTAAATTTTGATAAAGTTTAATCTTGAATACGTGAAATATATTAAAACTGCTAATTTTTCGGTTAATGTGGATTAGTACTCAGGGCGGCCCCTCAATTGGAAGTACGGCACCGCAATGTACGTATTTCGAAGATTTTCTACAGGTTACTGCGAAACAACAAGTGCAATGCAACCAACTGTATACTTTACAGTAATTAGGTACACTAATTAGCGTACTCGTCGAAATTTCAGACGGCTATACAGATCGATTGGATAACCCGGACTGGTTGTGTTGGTAAAATTTGATCTCGTATATATACTGAAAATCTGCATACAGCGGGGTGAAGATTACATGTTCCCACGAGTGTTTTCCTAAGTGGGTTGGTGGCTAAACGTTCACATGAGTGACATTTGCCCTAAGACTAATAAATTTCACAGTTGAGTTAAAATACTAATATTATGGTCTCTTTTTAAATTCTTATGCAATTTGATATTTTACTGGAAAGCGCTGTTTGCATATAGTCGGCGAAACTAATTTGTAACGGGACGGTCGACGGTGATTTTAAGCCGGGGATTTATGATATTTCTGTTTTTAGTTTACACATGAAATCTATACTTTCAGCCACATTCTTGCCCTCAAGAAACACCCCTAGCGTCACGCTTTAAATAAAAGCAATTACATTAAAATATAATCCCTGAAAAATAGAAAATTAAAATTATATTCGCACAGGTGGTCATCACAAGCTTTAACTCAACTTATTTTATAGGTCAATCTTAAACAAGCCCTTCTCCAAAAATGAAGCCTAACCTAACTTATTTAAGGACAGATCTAACCTAACATTTTTCTAATGTAACTCTTTCATAGAGAGATCTAACCCAACCTTCTCTTCAAAAGCCTCTTTTAACTAAACTTTTCTTAAAATTAAGGTCAAATCTTTTTCCAAGTTAAGCTCTAACCTACATCTTTTCCAAGGCAAAATTTATCAAAAGCAAGCTCTAACCTAACTCTTTTTAAAAGTCAAATTTAAACAAACTTTTCTCCAAACATGAGGCCTAATCTAACCTAACATTTTTTAAATTAAGTTCTAACCTAACTTTCTTATAGAAGGATCTAATCTAACCTCCTTCAGAAGCAAAACGTAACCTAAACGTTTCCAAAAGCCAGATTTGACCAAACCTTTCTGAAAGGTAAGGCTAAACTTAACCTTTTAAATACAGATTTAACCTAACCTAACATTTCTCTGCCCAAAAACATAAACTAAACTTTTCGAGTTCAAAATTGTTGCTTTGTGGACTTTTGATAAGAATAAAAAATGTATCTGATGGGTGTTTCATTGTCTTGAATTTTATGCCAATTTTTCAGTTTTTGAAGAGTGTTTGAATGCCTAAAAGATGGCGTAATCCCGAAAATAAAGATTCTAAACTAATTTTTGTACCGAAGAACGTTCCCAAGTAAATTTGTTCGAAGGAAATCTTTAATTTTGGTTTTTAAGAATTTCGATGCTTTTCGACAAATAAGGAAACTTTCCGAGTAATTTTGCATTTAAAATAATTTATAAATAGGCTTATCAAAAGGGTAAAAAATCACTCAAGCATTAAAAAATCCTTCTTGGATATCAGTTCTAGCTTAAAATACGCGTAAATTAAAATATTTTTCTCAGTTTCGGCATTATAATGACATCATTCTAGCACGCCGCATTTTGATGCTTTAATGAGCTTCATTATTAAACGATTTTTGGTGATATTTTGTTTTCAGAAATTGGTGATACTGTCGCAAATAAAACACAAAATACCTTGGCAACCTTTCAGTTGCTAGGCAACCAGTCGGTTGCTAGGCAACAAAACCGTCAAACTTCTGTCAAGCAAAAATCACTATTACCAACCTAACTATTTAACCAAATTTCCCCAACTTGAAATTGTCAAGTATTTTTATAAAAAGAAACAATGAAAATGGAAGCAGAAACAGAGAAAATAGTATAAAAAACTCGTTCGGCCATTCGTCGCTACGCGGCTCGCGTAAAAATTTCGGACTCGTGCGCGAAAACGATGCCTTCTGTAACTTGTGTTTTAATATACTATTAACTGTGCAAAGAAAGCAAATTCCACACTTTGCTGATCAAATATAGCTACTCATATCAAACTTAATAACAGAATAGGAACAGAAATAATAAATATTTGAGTAATTTTAAGACAAATCAAATACCAATTCTGAATATTACGACTTTACGTTTGGCTAACATTTTGAATTTCTAGTTAGAAATATTAAAACCAAATCTTGATATTTATTTAAGCATCAACTGCTGAAAAAATTAACAAAACATTAGGATAAAACATTTTCTAATTAAAAATCAGTTTTCTTCATATTTCGGCCATGTTTAATAACAATGTCTACACGTATAACTCAAACAGGTGACAGGTGCTGTTAATGGTAACGCACGCGCTTAATTTAAACCCATTATCTCGTAATATTAAAAAGCAATTAAACCAAAAAGCACGCAATAAACTCTTAAAACATCCATCATACTTTAAAAATTACAGTGTTCAAAGTTAAACAGGCGTAAAATCAACAAAAATTCCCAAATTACTAAAATGTAATAAAAACAAAGGTTTCTTTATCAAAAATTCATGGCTTTCTAAAAATTGCGGCTCGAAGGCAATTTTCCTCGAATACTAAAACTAGGAAATGCAAGAAACTCGATTATTAAATGTTTTTACCAGAAAATCATATTTTTTTTTGATACACAGGGGAACCTAAGGACATAAAGAGCGCTTATGTATGACAGTGTGACAAGGAATTTGATAGGATTACATCGAGTAAACGTCCCCCACATCGTTTTACATACAACCGACACAGTTACGGAAATGATTTTCTTTTAGGGGAGGTTGGCACACCTAAATTCAAGCTATGGCAAACATCGACCTTGTTTACATTTTGTATGGAAACCCTTCTAAATTATTAAAGTTCGTCTTACTAGGCGAAACCTGAAAATTACTGAAAATTATCTTAGTTGGCCCTGTATTTAAAGGATTAAAACTAGCTACGGAATTTGTGAAGTGCAAATGATCAAACATGGAAATTTATTTTGGGCTGGAAAAAATTAAAACAGATAAATAATAAACAGGGTGGTTTTGGTAGGCGAAAAAATAAAGCGAGGTGATATTTAAAGTGTGGCGTTTACATGGGTTCGACAAGATAAAACCGGGCTAACTTTTAATGAGAAATATCCGAGCTTATGCAGCAGATTCTAGCGACAGGAATAATTATGGAACTGTTGCAGAACTGCAGAATCAGCGAACAGGAAGTATCCCAGTCCTGGAACACAATACCGCCCTGTTTTACATAATAGAGGGAAAATGTACCAAAAACCAGCTTTCATATACAGCATTCTAGACGTACCACATCTCTGATTAAAATTACACGCCACTATTTTCGCGAATTTCATTTACATAACGGGGCATATTTCTTCACAATTGCGAAATTTTGTTTTTATGAACGTCGCATTTGCAAATAATCAGTCTTTTTCGCTACAATAAAATTCCAAATTAATTTCTGGGTAAAAAAGGAGACCTTTAAAAAGTGTAGAAAAATCAGAACTTTTAAATTTTCTATTTATTTCCCGGTAGATGGAAAGTGTGAGGAAGGCAGCACGAGAGTTTGAGAAATGCTTCTTATATCTCATTCTGCCTGTATGCGCAGTTTACGTTTTGTTACAAGGACATCAATCGCCTCCAACTGTAGGTTTTGACAGCAGATTTATGACGAAGAATTTAGTTAATGTTTTCAGTGCACCCGAGGAGGCATTGCACTCTCTGCAGTATAAATTGTACGAGAAATTTGTTAGAGGCTGAAAATGCGAAATGTAAAGCAGAACGAGAGGAACTTTTTACAAATAAGCCCTTGATTAATGTATTTTGGTGGAGTTCCTGAATAAAATCCATTGATGTGCAGCTGCATATACTACAAGTAGATTTATGCAACTCAAATGGGAGGGTTTTTATCTTTTATCAGAGTCTCATAATTGAAATGTAGAAAATCCAGACATTTTGTTAGATTCCCCTCTTGTCCATGAAGAAATTTTCAGTATTTTATACCTAAAGGATTTTTACTGAAAAAGCAAAATTAAGAAATGCAGGAAACCTATGTTTATTAAAAATCCGACGCCGAAAGCAATAAGGAAGAGAGAAAGAAGAAGAGTTTATCAGAAACGAAATTACTTAGGCAAATACGTCCTTTAATGCAAATTAGGTTAGAATTCTCCTTTTCATGATTGCATCATCTTTTAGATGCAGAAACAACTCTTAAAATTCGAAAAATCGTAAGAAAATTTAAGACCTATCAAATGAATTTCGTTTCTGAATTTTCTACGTCTATCCAAATCCACAATTTGAGCTGCAAACGTTTAGTTTAGATTTTAGGGTAGGAAAAGGTTAGGTTAGATTAGATTTTCCTTTAAAAAGGATACGTTCTGCGTTGCGTCTCTCAAAAATCTGACATTTGGAAATATTTGTGTTAAGTCTTACTTTTGAAGAAGGTTAGAATAAATGCATCTATGGAAAATGTAGGTTAGAACTTTGAAAAATGTTAGGTTAGGTCTGCCTTTAATACAGGTAAGTTTGGAGAAAAGCTTGTTTAAATTTGACTTTTAGAATGGATTAGGTTAGCGCTTAGTTTAGAGTAGGTTTTTGGTAAAAGTTAGCCTTATATCTTCCTTTTGAAATAAGCAATCTAGGCCTTGCTTTTTATAAAAGTTTGGTTAAATCTGGCTTATGAAAAGAGTTGGGTTGGGGCTTGCTTTTGAAGAAGTTTGGGGTAAAAGAGCTTGCCTTTGAGAAAGGTTAGTATAGGATTAGATTTGCTTTTAAAGAAGGTTTGTCTTCAAAAAAGCTAGATTCAAGCTTGGTTTTGGTAAGTTTTACTTCAGAAGAGAATTAGGACAGAACATGCTGGTGAAAGGGTTTCGGATAAATTTTGCTTTCAAAATATTTAGGTTACATCTGGCTTTAAAAAGCCCAGGTTAGGTCTTACTTCGCAAAAAAGTTTGGTTATATGTAAATTTCAAAATAGTTAAGATGAGATGAAGATTATACTAGATCACCCTTTGAAAAGTTTAAATTAGGCCTTGCTTTTGAAGAACGTTAAGCTAAAGCTTGCTTTTGAAGAACGTTAGGTTAGAGCTTACTCATGAAGAAAGTTAAAGCTTGCCTTTGAAGAAGGTTAAGTTAGAGTTTTCTTTTGAAGGTTAGAGCTTGCATGTGGCTTTATATTTTTGAAGAAAGTTAGGTTAAAGCTTGCTTTTGAAGATATGTCTTGGACAAAGCTTAGATTTGGTCTTACTTTTAAGAAAACTCTGGCTGAATCCGATTTTGAAAAGTTTACTTTTGAAGAATGTCAAATCTGCTTTTGCAAAGACTAGGTTACGCCTTCCTTTTAAGAAAAGTTCATTGAAACCTAGCTTTTGAAGAAGGTAAGTGAAGGGTTGCTTTTGAAGAAAGTCTCACTTTGAAAAAGTTTAATTGGAGCATGCTTTTCAAAAAATTAAGTTAGATCCTTCGTAACAAGGTTTAGGTTAGGTCTTATTTTCGTGCAAACTTCAGATCAATTTCATTTCGGACGAGACTTGGATTACAACCGCTTTTGAAAAACTTTCGGATACATTTTTCTTTGAAACAGTTAAAGCTTTCATTTTAAACATTTCAGAATAAAATGTCACGTTTTACTTATCAAAAAACTTTTGGAGAAGGTTGGGTCAAATTTGCTTTTGAAAATGTTGAACTAAGCTTCAAGTTTACGACAAAATTTGTTGAAATATAGCTTTTGAAAAGATTAAATGAAAGCTTCCTTTTAAAAAAGGCTTTAGTTTAATCCTTACTTTTGAAAAAACTTTGGTTAAATCCAAGTTTTGAAAATAGGCCGGAATGAAGACTAACGCAAATCTGTTTTTAAAAAGTTTAGGGTCTTTTACGTTGGCAAGAAATGTCCATAAACCTGGCTTCGTAAGAAATGTTCAAAAATTTGGCTTCTGGTAAAGGTTAAATCAAAGTTTCACATTTGAAACAACTAATCTTAAACTACCGAAAAATACTTTAATAAAATTTATGAAAAATTCAAAATTTCCAACTTTAAAGTTCAACAAACAAACAAACAAACAAAGAACCACAAACCTTAACATAACTTTTCAAAAACAGACCTTCTCCAACAGCACGTTTTAACTTAACTTTCTTGTGGAAACTTCTTCTTCGACTGCTGCTGTATAGAGAATGGAAATGTGATTTATCATAGTTTGTTTCTTTGTTTGTAATTGTTTTTATGAATCATGTCAGGAATTTTGCGGATAATTTGAGGTTAAGGCAAGGAATACCCTGGAGTTTCAATGTATTTAAATATAAACAGAAGACATTTTGGTTGAACCTGAAGGAAATTAAATAAACGGTCTTCCCTGGACTTTCAAATTTAGTTATAGCAACCTAACTTGCCGTTGTTAATACCTCACCATGGAAATTCATTTTCCAAAGTTTAGATGTTTTCTTTTACAAAGGGTTAAAATAAACTGAAATATAACACGGGTGTTTCGGTAGGTCGTTTAACCTGCAGTTGTGGAAAGTAAACTATTAAAAAAATCGTGCCCTTTTTAAATATGGTTAATGTAAGTTTACTACACGGAAAAATGTGCTGTGTAATTCCAAGTGAATTTCTTCCAATTTATTAAAGTCGTAAATATGCAAAGGAAATTGACAACCAGCAGGGATGCCAGGACTATTTGACTATTAAAGATTGCTTTATGCAGTGGAAGTAGTCAGGGGAACTCGTATAGGTTTTATTTTTCCTTTTGCATCGCATATTTTATGCAAACTAAGAATCAAAGTTGGGAATTGCTGAACGGATATATCGCAGACGACATTCTAATTTCAAGTTATCCAGAAGTTGTGCGCTTGGCAGCGCAGTTGTCTAAGTTCAGGGTAATGACGCGTATACGCATTGCTTTTCCTACAAGAACAAGTTGCAGAATCCTAGCGTAGTTACTGCCAACTTCCTTCCGAAATAGATCGATTAACTGCCGACCCGTGTCCATCAAGGGGGATTGTTTTCCAGCTTGAGCTGTTTTAGGCTTCACCTGTCCAGTACCTTGCAAATTACCTTATTGTTCGAATCGCCAGGATGCTTGCAAATTGCAGACGTTAGGCTTTTTGGTGGCAGCTGCTGGGATGTCGGATCTAATAAAGGACGAAATACTGCAACTAACAATTTATCGTTGGCATCTATCTCGGTAATAACTGATGGACTTCTATCTTAGCCCAGCGGTATTTACGGGTTGAATGACTTCCTGGACATCCTCACAAACTTACTTTGAACTTCCCGTAGAAATAATTGCCTATTTATTTGACATTTTTGCAGCTCCCTGCTTCTTCAGAATATGAAAAACCCTTCCTCAAATCCATTTATGATAATAATAATAATTGATGAAAAAATGTTTCCAAAAAACTGGGGTTAAGAAGTCAAAATTCTAACCCAGAAAGCTCCACAGAAATTAAAAAAATTAATTCCATAGTTTAAGAAGATAGCTAACTCGTAAGTTAACAACGCAAATAAAACGCTTTGTAACAACATAACGTTCGCATTTAAATACGTTCACCTTAATTACTGTTCATTCTGAAGATCACTTCATTAAATTGGGTAAAATGGAGGAACTTCCACTTTCTCCAACTACCTTGAACCCTAAGAGATCGTTCTTTGAATGTAATTTACACCGATTGAGATGAGTTAAACAGTGTGAATTTGTTTGTATGTGTGCGCTTTTGTGCCCCTTTGTGGTTCTTTGTGTGCTTGTTTGTTTGTTGAACTTTAAAGTTCCAAATTTGGGTTGTTTTATGAAAAAATCAAACGCCAAAGCAATTTTTGCGACTCTACTCTAAATTAATTTTTATAAATCTGACACCTTAACCTAGCCTTTTTTAAGTCAGGTTTGTGGACAATTTTCTCGAACGTAAAGCATCACTTCAACTATTCAAAATGAGATCTAACCCAAGCTCCATCCTAGATAAACTATTTTTGGAGTGAAATGTTCAAGTTACAGCTTGCTTTTGAAGAAGGCTATGTCAGATTTGCCTTTAATTAAAAGACCAAGCCTTACTTTTGAGAAAAGTTTGTTGAAATCTATCTTGTGAAGGTTAGGTTAGGGCTTGCTTTTAGAGAAGATGAAGGTCCATCATTGAATTGGTTAGATTACAGCATGCTTTCCAAAATGGTTAGGTTAGATCCCATTCAAAAAAGAAAACTTTGGTAAAGTCGAACTTCAGAAGGGAGTTGGGTTAGAACGTGCTTTTGAAAAGGTTTGGGGTTACTATTTGTTTGAAAAAGTTAAGTTCAAACAATAGTTCGAAAATGTTTAGGTTAGATCTGTCTTTAAAAATGTCAAGTTAGATCTTACTTTTCAACAAAGTTTGAGTAAATCTGCACTTTAGAAATAGTCAAGATGGGATGGAGTTAAGTTAGACCCCTCTTTGCAAAGCTTAAATTAGAACTTGGTTTTGAAGAAAGTTAGGTCAGAAGGTCTAAAATTTGGAAAACGAATTGAATATATATTGCTATGGTAATTTCAAGGTTATTCAGGGGATTAACAACGGAGAGTGAGGTAGCTATAACTAAAATTGAAAGTCCAGGGAAGATTCGCCATTTCATTCCCTTAGAAGCTTAAATGTTAATGAGTTTATACTTAAGTACAGTGAAACTTAACGGTTTTCCTTGCCTTAACTTCAAATTATTTGGGGAAAATCCCCGGTACGATAAAAAAAAACATGATAAATCAAGAAACAAGCTATCATAAATCACATTTCTATTCACCATGCAGCAGCAGCAGCAGACGAAGAGGAACTTTCCACATAAAATTTTAATAAAGGCGCCAAAGTTTCAAAACTAGTTTTGATCAAATTGCAAGAGGAAATGTACTGGATTGCAATCTAACTCTACAAGTTGTGACATAGTGGCGGAAACTGATAAGAAGTACAGGAATATAACGTTAACACAAAAACACCTAAGCTACAGTAATTGCAGCTTGCACCTCCTGTAACCGGCACATGTCATATGCAGACTTCACCAGAGCGTTTCCTTAAATTCGTATGGCTGCAGCAAAAGCAGCAGCAGCAGCAGCTCACTTTAATCTCGTAACCGGAAGCTAAACTAAATTATTTCCACATTAGGTGAAAACTCGAAGCTTTAATAAGGCAGCTCGCTGTCTCCGCAATCAAAAGATTAAAACACACCAAGGAATTCGCTAAGGTATAGGGAGGTCGAGTATATCGACTTTAATCTCGACGCTAGTTTTCTAAAATAAAAGAAAATTGAACTTAAAATTTATAACGTTCCTGGGAAACTCCTCTCTTTATATGAAACTATACTTTATTAGAAGTTTGAAAATGTACTCTACTTCTACAGAATTTTTAAATAAGTTTGTATCGTAAATCAATGTTGCAATTTCTGTGTTGCACTGTTTGATACGGAAAAGCGGAAGTTCTATTAACAACACGGTAGGTATTTCCCTGGAATGCTGTACAAATTTGCTGTACAGAAAGTTACTAAATTGCTGATTAAAACTGAGGAACTGTTTTTAAGAAAGTTTCATTTTATTATTTGTAACGTTAGGTTAGGCTAGGTTAAGTCGGGTTAGGTTAGGTTAGGTTAGGTTTCCAGAAGGGGAAATCCACTACAGAAGCAATGGACAGAGTGACGGGCTTAGGTAGGGAGCGGAGATAGGAGGAAGGAAATCGAAGAAAAAATGTTTGTTAATAACAACAGACGTACGAAATGCTTTTAACAGGGCATCATGGAGGGGGATCATGGAGAAACTGGAAAGTAAGAACATCTCAAGATATTTGAGGAGGATGGTAGGGGACTACCTGAAACAAAGGAGTGCGAGGTATAAAAGATACGGAGAGATAAAAACACACGGACTCAAGGGTCGGTACTGGACCCTCTACTTTGGCTAATGCTTTATGAGGAGCTTCTATTTAAGAACACAAATGATGGAAGATGGAAAGAGTAGAACTGATCGGCTTTGCAGACGATTTCGCCTTGGTAGTCTCCGACAGCAACATGGAGCTGCTTGTACAGAAGCCGAATTTAAATGACATAGTAGAATGGATGGAAAGAAACAATATGAGTACCTATAACCCGTGAAAAAACAGAAGCACTACTGTTAACCGGGAAGAGAACAGAAGATAGAAGGGCTAAAAATAAAAGTTGAAAACATAAAAACGGCGAAAGGCGTATAACACCTGGGAGTATGGCTGGAGAAATACGAAAGGTTTCGTAGACATGTTAACACAGCGTGTGAAAAGGCGCTTAAAGTTCAGGAGCCGCTATCGAGAATTATGCTCAAAGTTAAAGGACCCAGGGAGAGGAAGCTACGGTCGCGAAGGAGGTTGACGGGGAGAGCGAGGGCAAGTTAGAGAAGGTAAGAAGAGCGGACGAGGAAGAGCGAGGGCAAGTTACAGAAGGTAAGAAGAGCGATGTCCACGGTCGTCGCAGGAACGTATAGAACGGTGTCAAACGAAGCGGCAGGTCTGCTCGCAAGAGTACCACCAACAGACCTTGCAATAGCGGAAAAGATTGCGAACTATGAACAAACCAAAAGAAGGAATGAGGATGGGAGCTAGACAAGTACTACTAGAGCAGTGGCAGGGGAAGTGGGAGAACATGGATAAGGGCAGATGGACAAAACAACTAATACCTAGAGTGGAACCATGGATTTTAAGAGAGCCCGGAGAGGTGGATTATTGGCTTTCACAAGCGTTGCCAGGGCATGGGAGCTTCGGCGAATACTTGTGCAGAATAGGCAAGAGAGACAACCCGGCATGCGAATGGTGCAACGAGGAATAAGAT
The DNA here is from genome assembly GCA_963082815.1 of Melanotus villosus. Taxonomy (NCBI): domain Eukaryota; kingdom Metazoa; phylum Arthropoda; class Insecta; order Coleoptera; family Elateridae; genus Melanotus; species Melanotus villosus. The sequence continues at coordinate 4,262,078 of OY720419.1, read as the reverse complement.
ACGCCCGCGCATACACTGATCAAATGGGAAGAGGAGAGAGACTACAAGAAGACAACCTATTAGTGGGAGCGATGTCGGACAGAGCGGAAAACTGGCAAGTACATAAAAAAACTACTTAAAAAGAAGGAGGACAAGGAAAGAGAAACAAAGAAAAATATGGAAAGGCAATCAAATAAACAAAATGGAAGACAGCAAGAAGGCAACACGGCCAATGGTGATCCCGGAGGTATGGGTAAACCAGCGAAAGAGAAAGATGATGAGGGGTTTTAGTGGGTATACGTCACCTAGAAGGGGGGAGGGAGTCCCACACACCCCCTGCAAAGTCAAGGGCGTCAATAAAAGATTTCACACAAGAAAAAACGTTAGGTTAAGTTGGGTTGGGTTAGGTTAGGTTAAGATAGGTTCCAAGGTCTTTGTTTACGTAAAATTTGAATGTTCTGTCTTCAAGTAAATTTTCAAAAAATCAATTAATTTAAACTTTTAAAGTAATTTTTACAATTTTTGAAAAAATCAATTCAAAATTTAGTTAAATTTTTTGGGAAGTATAACTTCCAGAATACGAGTCATTAACAAGAATTGGAAAAATGACTTGCAGTAGTTATTTACACGAAACTACGACCTATCTTGAGAATAAATTTGTTAGAAAAAGAAATTTCCAAACTATTTTTGAAAAATCACTTTCTTTTAGAAGTTGATTTTGCAAATTTAATATTTCTGGGAAAAACTTCCATCAACCGTTTAAGAAAATTTGCAAACTGTTTTTACTTTTTTTAAAATGAATTTCCCAAAAACACACAGAAAAATGATTTCCTATATTGAGTTCCCATAAACTAAGGTCTTTCTTCAAAGGGTTTTCCATTTACAGAAATTTGTTTAAAGGAATTTCCAATTTTTTTTTTTTGAAAAATTAGCATTTTTCTCCAAAAGTTTTTCAAACTTCTACCCAAGAACTGCTTTAAAAAAAATTGTAAAAATGATTTCCAATATTTAATTGCACTAAAGTATAACCTTTCTTGGTAGACAACCATTTTGCTCGTTTTGGAGAAATTTATTTAGAGGAATTTCCCAATTTTCTTGAAAACTCATTTTCTTGCACTTTCTTTTGCGAGTAAAAGTTGATTTTGTTAAATTTGCAAATTTAGCATTTTTGATAAAAATAGCTTCCACAATCCAAGATTTCGAGTTACTTATTGATTAAGACAAGTTTGTAAATTATTTTTTTCTGTAAAAAACAAATTTCCTCAATATTCTATTCATGAATTTTCTTTAAAAAATTGGAAAAATTTTCAATATTAATTTGAACTAAACTGAGTCCTTTCTTGAGAAAAAATTATTTCTCCAATGTTTCAGAAATTTATTTAAAGCAATTTCCAAGCTATTTTGAAAAATCGCTTTCTTGCATTTTCCTTCAAAAGAAAACTTTGCTAAACTTGCAAATTTCATATTTCTGGAAAATGCTTTCACAATACAAGTGTCAAGTCAGGAATCGTGTAAGATAAATATGCGAACTTCTCAAAGTTCTACCCAGGAATTTCTTAAAAAAAAAAATAGAAAAATTGTTTCTAATCTCTCCACCAAACTAAGACCTTTCCGGGTAGAAAATTATCTTACTAGTTTTCCAGAAATTTATTTAAAGAAATTCCCAAACTTTTTTAAAGTCACTTTCTTGGGCCTTCTTTCAAAATTTAATTTTATGGAATTTGCAAATTTAACATTTTTGGGAGAACTAACTTCCAGAATGCAAGTATTCAAGTCAATAACTGCTTAAAGTATTTTACAAATTATTTATACTTTTTAAACGCAATTCTTAGCAGAATTAGATATTTCCCCAAAGAAAATTTCCAAGCCTTTTGTGGTAAATAAAATCACTTCATTATATGTTCTATAGAATTTGTTTAAAAACAACATTGTTCAAAACTAAGAATATTCAAGTGAGAAACTGTTTAATGCAATTTTGAAAATTAGTTTTCCATTTTAAAAGCTGACATCTACAAATTACTCTTAAAATTTCTTTAAAAAAATTGAAGGATGATTTCGGTTATTTTTTGGACTAAACTAAGACTCTGCGTTAGAAAAAAAACTGTTCTGCCAATTTTAAATTTTAATTTCAAAAACAAAGTTCTGAAAAATTTACAAATCTAAAAGTTATTTTACGTTGTTAAAAATTTTATAAAACATTTCAATAAATCAATTGAACAGTTTCAGTTTTTTAAGGCTATTTTGAAAAACTTTCTGTCGATATTATACTTCTTTCGATATCCAAAAGCAAATCTTAAATTTTATGCCAATTTTAGAGATTTTCAAGTTTCATTTGCTGAGGTTTAATAACATAATGTGGCTGGCTATATGGAAACTTTCTGAAATTTTGGTAAATATATTGAAAAGACAAATCGAAAATTTTCAGTTCTTTAACAAAACAAATTTTCAAAACCTGTAGGCAGATCTTGAATTCACTTCAGATTTCAGAGAGGAAAAGCTTCGATTTCTTGTAGATTACGGGGATTTTAAAGTTAATTTCAACAAACAATTTTCAACTTTTTCACGAAGTCTTAGAAATATTTTTGGTATCATAAACGTTGAATCAAAATTAAAATCAGAAATCAAAATTGCTAAAAACAAACATTTATGTAAGTTTATTTTTTTACATTGATGATAATTAGTTATCTTCAGAACTCAAGGATTTATTTCACCTTATATATTAACATCACTGTTATGATAACTTTCATGACGCAGAATGAAACAACGCCGTACCTTCAACAGTATTTTCTTAACAATAATTTAATTTCAGGCGGGTATAAAAAAATTCTCCTCTAACACCAAGGAAAAGCCCGCTTAATACAGGTCGTTACCGTAAATTAGAAAAAAAGAACCTCCCCTTAGCATCACATTTACCTTAATTAATAACAGTGGAAACAGAAGTTTAATCCTTTAATATTTTACCCAAAATTATACCATCTTTATTAGTCCAAGGAAAATTTTCAAATGCTGGTCTGCTTTTTTTTATTCAGACTCCTGAAATATTAAATTAGGTTCAACATTAAATGTCAGCAGGAAACAGCGTTGTGGAAGATAACAAGAAAGTTTTGGAGGTTGCAACTTTGGGAGATTAAAAAAATTATGTAGTAATTATAAATATAAATGATGATCTTTAGGGTTTTGATTATTTACTTTGACTTATATTAAGGCCAATTGTTACGTTAACGATTATATTGAAAACTCAAATAAATTACCAAAATTAATTAGTAACAACCAATATTCTAACAAGAAAAAAATTCGAGGAAATTCGTGTTTGAATTTGGGTTATCCTGGTTGCATTCCATATAATCTTTGACGTTTCAATTAGGTTCCAATTTGTGCAAATATGTCGGTTTGTAAATGCACCTCTACCTTGTTAAGGATTTATGTAATCTAGTTACCTAGACACGTATTTGGTATTTGTATTAAAATTTGATTTACAAGATTATCCCGATATTATCAGGGCCTGTGTTAAATGACTGATTTGTTCGAGTCTAGTTCGGAATTTTGTGGTTAAGAAGGGTTGACGATGCTAAGTTTGAGTTAGTTTAGGAAAATTGTAGCTTAGGGATTAATTTTTAAGGATGTATTATTTTAGAAGATACTTTTCAGGATTTTTTAAATTAATTTCTAGGTGAGCTTTGGAAGACCCATTTTGGGTTAAATAATAGTTTGAGGTTTTCAGCCAATTTTATTGAGAATTTACATAAAGCTGAGTTGTTCTAAAAATTATCCTTTTTCTTAGGAAACTTAAATTTTGGGGTTTTAAGTATGCAAAATCTAGAACTTCGACACGCAAATTTTACGGAACATTAGTTGCCAATAATTTTATTAACTAATACTGTATTTCTTCATATTATACATATATATCAGGGGAATATTTACAACCTTTAACATTCAACATAAAAAAAGCTCTTGAGAGATGCTTAAACCTAATAAATGAAGCATTTCGCTTACAACATGTACCGGATGTCTGGAAAATGGCTGAGGTAATTATGATTGCTCTGAATGAAGCCTCATCCTACAGACCCATTTCACTACTGCCAATTGTATCTAGGCTATTCGACGAACTACTGTTGAAGCGACTAAAACCTATCATTTCCAAAAAGAAACTAATTCCTACTAATCAGTTAGGATTTAGGAGTGAATATTCGACAATTGACCAAGTACATCGAATAACAGACATCACTGAAAAAAGCTACGAAGAAAAGCAAATATGTTCAGTTCTACTTTTGGAATGAAGCCCAGGCATTGGACCGGGTTTGGCATGAGGAACCAACGCACAAGCTGGGTGAAATATTGCCAAAACAATAAGCCGACATATTACAAACGTATATTTCTGGACGAATGTTTGGTGTGTAGGTATGTTACAATAAAAGGCAAATGCCTGCTAAGACCAGTTCTGTACCTACTGTAACACTTACGATATACCACAGACCCAAAGTGTCACAATTGCCACTTATGCTGATGACTCACCTATCCTAGCAGTGGGAACTGATAGTGAAGAAGCTACAGCCAAACTCCAATATGCCAGTAATAATGTAACTGAATGGCTTAATAGATGGAGAGCAAGAACAAACGGGAGAAACCCTGGACTCTAAACCACAATTAAAAACCCAGCATTAAAGCTGATGAACAGCTTGTATGTTGGCTTTCAATTTATTTAGTATATCACCGCGCTTAAAATGATCAACAGAAAAGAAAAAAAAACGTTAAACTCTATACACGTATTCAGGAAAAGGATGGGTAACAACAGAACGAATAAATAGGATATGCAAAATTCGAAAAAAAAAAAAGATGGTATGATACAGAATGCAGGATAAATACAGAAGAAACAAAGCGAGATTGTTCCAAACAGGAAGGGAAGAAAGTACAATATAGGCATCATAGAAACATGGAAAAGATCATCAGCAACAGAAGAAGAATGGAAGAATGAATAAAGAACTGGAAGAAACTGGGAACGAAAATAGAAATAATAATAATACACAAGACGTTCTTATCAAAGGCTAAGGAATCTAAAAAAGAATACAACAAAATTAAGAGGCTTTAAAAACAAAAAAGGCAATTATACCAAGAAGACGAAAATTTGGAAAGACCATTTTCACCAACTATTGAAAGACAGTTAAATAAACGAACGTAACGGAAGTGAGAGATCGATAGGAATCTGAAGAGAAACTATGTATTCCTTCTTTGGAAGAAGTAACAGAAGCAATAAAAAAGACTAAAATCATAATTGCAAGCAAAGATAACAATATCAACGAACAGTTTTCAGTAAATGCTTCCCAACTACAAACAGTTCTAACTTCTAACATTTAACTATCTGCGCACCAATCTAAATCAAAAATGGGACCAAGTAAAAGAAATTAAAATTAGGATAGGCGAGAAGTGCTTCTAATCGTATGAGGAATGTGTTATGTAGTATGAATGTAAATGTCCACCTTTGAACTCAAACTCCAAGGCAAAATGTGTTCTCTGTGGTGATGCATGCCGCAGAAGTTTGAACCTTGGAGCATTGTAAAGGTGGTGCTATCGACGCATGGACTTACCATATGACTAATGAAACAGTAGTCCAGCGTATGTAAAAAGAGAAAGACATCATTAAGACGGCCACAACACCCTCGTACTTTGGACCTTATACTTATGCGAAACAATAAATACAATCCACTGCAAGGAGAATTGACGGAAAGAGAAGACCCGGAAGGCGCCGTACACCGTGGCTGCGAAATTTAAGACAATTGACCGGAAAGTCGTCAATAAATCTATTTTGTGGTGCATGCTATAATAATCACCAACGTCCACTGAGGATATGGCACAGACAGAAGAAGATAATAAGACACCAGGAAGTGATAACATCCCAGCAGAGCTTCTAAATATTGTAACATAATGGAATAATAATAACATAAAAATATTATTATTGCATAAAATAACCTTGCTTGTAAATTGCAATTGCTTCATGGTGAATCATTTGTTACTAACTATAATGTATATTTTTAGTAACAAGGTTAGCCATGCAGCTGCAAGTCGTAAAAAGTATAATTGATAAGTAACTTGATATCTACCCAGCTGCAACTTAATGGTTGTTTTTGTAAACAAAATTACTAAGCAACTGCGGTATTTTAAGAAAGAGGGCGTTCATCTTTTAGTATATATACAGCCGCTTATTTGAACAAGGTGCAAGAGAGTAGGCAGATTGAGGCCCAAGCACCTAGTCTCCTCAAGTTAGTCCCGTCTCTACAAGATGGGTCCTCTCGTGAAGATGTTCATGTAAGATTGTTATTTGTATTTATTGTAACCTATAAATAGGACTTGCTAATAGTTCGAATGTAATACTCTGTAATTTACCCCTAAGGTTTCATAATTTGGACTTGGTACTTTGGTCAATTTATCTTATGTTAGTAGTTAGAACTGGTCTTCCACAATTGTCTAAGTGTCCACATGGTTCTTGTATTATAAATAATGTTTGAACAATGTATGTGTTATGTTAGTTGAACTTGAATTTCAATATAATCCTCTCACAACAGCTAAGTAAACCCCACGTAACGTATTTGACTTGTTTTTATTATGCGGCACTAACTCACATCGTTACAATATGAAAGTCCAACCTTATATACTTATATACAAATGCATAAACTAATGTGTGAAACGTGGAATGAAAAGAAAATACCCCAAGAATGGACAAGTGGAAGTATAGTAGCTATATATAAGAAAGGACAGACCCCAAAATATACAAGTTACGGAGCAGTAACGTTACTAAATACAACATACAAACTTTTGTTGAAGAGATTGCAGTGTGCCACGAAGATAACTGGGGACTACCAGCAAAGTTGTAGACCTGGAAGAAGTACAGCAGACGTAACACAGGTCCTAGAACAAGTACTGAGAAGGACATATGCAGACAACCTAGAATTGCAGGTAATTATATAGATTTCAATAATGCCTTTGTTTCAATAGAAGAACAAAACGTTGTAAGCATTAGAAGATGTAGGAATTAGAAGAAAACTGAAAGGGCAAACATGTCAATTCAAAGAACATTTGTAGTGGTACAAGTAAATTGAATCGCAACAAACAGCATAAAGATAAACAAAGGTCTAAAATAGGTTAATAATGCAAAATATAGACTTACAAGGAACAAGTAACTACAGATCAGCCCAGGCAATAGCATAGGCCCATAGGCGGTCGATAACTAGTAGAAACAAGAAAGATATGCTAGAAAAAATTCATGGACAAAAAGAAAAAGCAAAATATTATGGACGAAACGAAAACAAAATACATGGAGTATAACAAACAGTTAGAACAAGTTCAAGATCTCCAGGTGGGAGAATACATCTTTGAACGGGTTAATAATACAACTAGTAAAACATATGCTATGCAAACACGAGCCCTACAGAAAGTGAGGAGTAGGAACTCAGGCATTTTGAAAGGAACTAAGAACTATTCTAATATATGTAAGGATGAAAGATGGCCAGTATCGAAGAATCTACTGAATTTCAAGTTGGAGTTTTTTTGGGGGGAGGAGGGCATTGTGGAGTATGTTAAAGTGCAAAGGTTAAAATGGTTTAGCCATGTGTGATGAGATGTAAAAACGCAAGAGCAATTAAGATAGTAATAGAATGAAAGCCGAATTCTCTCGGAAATCTAGAGGAAGACAAAAAAGTAATTAGAAGACCCGACAGTGTTGGAAGTGGTAAATTGGAAGCTACGGTGTAGTGGTAGGGAGAAATGGAGAAAAGTGGTAAGGACTACCAAACACATAAAAATTTACAGATATTAAGTAATCCATAAACCCACTCCAATTTGGGGTTAATATCCTTTTGGGTGAGGCCGCAACTCCTTAGGGGTAGATAGCCAATCTGCATATCCAGATATCCCGATATTTTGATATTTTCTTGTTTTGTATCACCTCTATTTACTACGACTTACTTTGGGCGATTCCGGGGGCGGGGGGGAATCCTAAAAACTACGAAGTTGCCATACACTCAACCAAATTCAATTGAATATTTTTTCATGTCAGAAAATGTTAAAGCCACCAAAAAAACTTAGTAGAAATTTCAATAAATTAAGCGTTAACCCGAAAATTGGCTATTAATTTCACTTGAAATCCACGCCTCCGCATATCAAACTTTTGTACATTAACAAAGAATGTTTTTAATGAATTTTATGTTAATATCAAACAAACTGGGTGGGTTAGAGTTACCCATTTAAAAACCTTTGACCTTTCGTTTTTTGATTGGATGAAAGTACAAAATATGTAAATTTTACAGCCGAGTACTTTTTGTAGTTTAAATAAATCAGTAATATTAAGTAAATTGAAAAATATCAAGTTTAACCTGCGAAACAAAGCCGTTTTTTCCCTTCCAGTTAAATACAACCTTTTAGCTTTATTCCCAGATAAAAAGTTCGAAGATAAAAAGCGCCCGAACAGAAACTAAAACTTAAAGTAGTTATAGTTCAGTATTAAAAATTTAAAACAATAGAACAGATTCCTGGAGCGTGAAAGTTAAAACAGTTTTAAAAACGAATCTGCTTTAATAAAAACCACCAAAGGAAGATCAAAGCTTCTGCAGTTTTCTTACGAAACTTGAACTTTCATAGACTTTCTTTTAAATAAACCAAGCCCTTTTTAATTTTCTAATTTTGTAAAATAAAAATAACAAACAAATGAAGAAATACGTAAGCAAATGTGATTTAAGGAGTTCAAACGTTACGTGAAGGAAATTAAGAAATCTAAGGCCCTTTGGGAAAACCTGTTTTGAAGTCAGCAATAAGAAAATGAACTCAAACAACAGTTTTCAGCTCGGGGAAACTGCATTTACAGCGCTAACGTATTTCGCTAAAACAGGTATGCGACTCGTAACAAAACATAAATAGAAATTGTTTCTCGTTATGTAGCAAGAAAAATATACACCCGACACTAGTACGTTATTTGTTATCAAAATGCCGGGACAGTTCGATAACAATAACTACATAATGGCGAACAACAAGCGGAAATTGGAAAAGTTGTAGCAATTGTTGCAGTGCCATCGCAATATCACCGAGATTTCATTTTTCTGATTAAACTAAATATCGTCCTATAATAAGGTCTAATTTTCTGGAATATCCTGCAGAATTTCATTATAAAACTCATCATTGTAGTAAAAATAATAGAAAAACGATTTAGGTTTGAAATGCTGGCCGGATTATTCGAAAAATTACTGCCCCCGTTTATGAACTGCATAAAGGCGCACAATGTAAAAGGAACGTAAAAATAGCAGCCACTCCGACAATTTAAAAACGTGAAAGCTATCTGTTGCAATGTTATGGCACCCGATACGGTGCAGCACATTAACTGTTCTGAATAGGCACGTGTCAATGTAACAATAGACTGAAATTTAAAACCTACTGCATGTATCTCTAATGGTATTGCACTGCAACGTCACTAACGTTTAAAAACATTGTAGATCGCGTGCTGGGAATTTACAACTTATGTAGTTTTAATAAAAACCAGACCAATCTAAGACGGCAAGTGAAGTATTTTTACGTTCAAATACATTCTCAAAAAGCCAAATTGAAGCTTTGAAATTGCCCCAGAATGGAATTTTGATCAAATTAACGCTCAGTTCCTGCAAGGTTAGGGTTCTAAAGTTATCTACTTTTTTTATTAACTTCAGTTGTAATAATTTTAAAATTGATTGTTCATTTTTGTACGTCTTAAAACTTGGAAAAATTCAGGCGCCCTTTTCCTAAATTCAAAATATTTGTCGAACTAAATCTTTTTATCAGTATCAGTAATAAATGTTGACTTATTTCAGTTGTATTGCGACATATGAAAAACGCTTGAAAAATTCTAAAAACCTTTGGAAATGCTTTCCAAAACTTTTTTTATTTAGAAACAGGAAAATGCCCACAAGTAAAAATTTCACTTAGGATTTTACAATGGAAAACTTAATAAATTCAACCCTTTACAACCAAGCCAAATTTTGGATTTACTATCAATAAAAATATGTAGTTCTAAAATCTTTGAGTTAATTTCCAAAAGGTAGTCCTTTCTAGTACCAACTAACACGGCGATTTTCATTTATTTTGCAAGTTTAAACTATCAGGCCGAAGTTTTTGGATGTATTCAACAGTTATGAAAACATTGGCTGAAATTACTCAAATTTTTTAATCAGAAATTTTCAGATATTTTGCGTGTGCAAAAGTAGTACATATATTCCATACCTACATTTAATTTTCAGGAATATATTTAATCGCATAGCCCGACATATAACAATCTAATTAACAAAGTAAAAAGTCCTGAAATTTCTAAAAATTATTTTCAGAAAATGCATTGGAAATCTTCGTATCTTAGAATATTTTGAAGATTTTCAAAATACAAATAGAAATTTGTTTTTCTTTAAGTTTTCAGGATTTTAAAGCTTGGTATTCTGAAGTCTAATACCGTAACTCTCTCAGATAAAACGTCCTGAAATTATGAAAAATAATTTTCACAAAATAGATCAAAAATTTCCAGTTTCTTGAGAAAGTTTAATTTTTTTAATTGGTAAATCGTAGTGATATTTCAAATTTCATATGCTGAATTTTGGTAAATTTTTTCAGAAAATAAAATTGATAATCTCAATTCTCGAAATTATCAAAGCCCAAGGGAAAATTCTTGATTTATTTTAGCTTTCAGACATTTAAAAGCTTCATATCTTACAGATAAAGATTGAGAACGTTTTCGGTTGGATGAAAACATCCTGAAATTATGTAAAATTTGTTTGAGAAAGTTTTAATTTCTTTCTAATACAATGGTAGATCGTAAACATATTATTTCACATTTCAAGGCTTTTAAAGTTTCGGAACTGAAATTTTACAGCGCAACTCAGTTGCATGAAAACTTCTGTAAAAGTATCAAAATCAACATGGAAATTTATGAATTGCTTTGCCTTTCAGAAATTTCACAATTCAATTTCTTTGAGGTGGAGATTAAGACGGTTTTCAGTCAGGTTAAAACTTTCTGCAATTTTGAAAAATATATTTCACAAAATAGATTAAAAACCTCTAGTTTTTTGAGAGAGAGAGTTTAATTTCCAAATATTTTTAAGAACCACTCTCGGAAGTTAGTTGGTTGAATTTTCAAAATTACCTTTTTGAACTAAATTTTTGAAATTCAACGCAGAAATTATTTAAAACACAATGGAAAAATAATTTCCAGAATTTATTAAAAGATACGGAGTTTTTTTTTTACAAAAATTACCTATCTTCCAATAGGCCAGATTAATTTAAAAGAATTTCCAAAATTTTGTGAATAGTCATTTTTCTAAATTTTTTTTTCAGAAGGGAACTCCGACTATACACACACTCAAGTCATCAACCGTTTAAGATAAATTCGAAAATTGTTTTTCCTTTTTCGAAAACCGAGTTTCCTAAAATTCCACTCCGTATTTTCTTTACAAATGATTTAAAATAAATTTTCTAATTTTGTGACGTCGACTTTATTACGACCTTTTTTTGAGAATAAACTCTTTCAAATTGATTCAAACGAAGTTGTTGAAGGGTCATTTTCCTAAAATTTTCTTGAAAGAAGAATAAATTCTACAAAATTAGCATTTTTTGCAAAATAACTGCCCAAAATCATTGATTAATCCTTTGATATCAATTAGGAATTTTCTTTGTTTGAAAAGTTGCAAAAAAAATGCAAAAATTATACAAAATAACTTTCTAACCTCGAAATTTATTTGAAAAATAAGTGTTCGCAGGAATTATTTATTTGTAACTTGTAACACATTTGGAAACTTGGCAAAAGAGTTGATCAAGATTTCAAAAGTAGTTGGGAGTTTTTATGTCATTTTGGTATAGTTTTTTTAAGAGGAAACCCAAAGCGTAAAAAGGTTTCTATTTTGAGTGGACAAATTCACTCGTTTGATTACAACAAGGGCTTTATAAAAAATTTGTTTGTGAAGATTAAAAATGTGAATATTTAATGGTTTTCAACGTTAACTCAGTAAAATGTCACGGAATTTTCACAAACTTTGATGGGGTTGCTTCTTTGGTTGGGCGCCTTGACGCTTTAGGAGACTCCCGGAGTTTTCCGAGAAAATCCGGGAACTGTAGAAGTGGTTAAACTACTTCGAAATTCACCAAGAAGTTTAGAAAATCGTGTTGGAAACCATAGAGTCAGAATCATCCGAAAGCTTTTACAAACCAACGAAAGACTTTCGTAGAATTTTTACTACAAAACTGTTGACAAATTTTACTGACGAAGGTATTTTAAGAATTAAATAACATATAAAATGGGCAAACTCTGAGGAAGTAAACGTTTTGTTTATAAGACCTTTTGTCCAGTCAACAACAAAGTCTTCAGAATTTTCTAAGTCGCTGCTATTTTTTCTTTTTTTTTTGAAAATATCTGGGCGATTCCACTCGTTTGAGTTGATGGTTTTCTGGAAGATTGCGCTTTTACAGCCGTCTTGGTTTCATTAAGTAATACGAAAACCTAAAGATCGACTTACATCACTTTTTTAAGCATGAGTAAAGTTAACTACAATTTTTTACAAATATTTTAGGCTAAAAATCTTAACTTCTTAAATTTAAAAAAATCATAATTTAAAACTAACCTAACTTAACTTTTTTATGTTTTATGTTTGACCTTTTTTAAGCTAGAGTTTGGCATTTTTAGTGCAATACGTTAAAAACTTACTTTGGCCATTTCTGCATCAGGGTTATCTTTCAAGAATTGCGATTTAAATTTTGTTTGTACTCAATTCACAAGCCGAATTTTATTTGAATTTCTCCACCAAAACCAAAATATATAGTTTTTGAAGTAGATCCGTGATCACTAGGGTGGCCCTTAATTATGGCTCAAACAAATTTTGACCGGGTCACCCCCCAAATCGATTCCAAAAAAATTAAAAGTAATTTTAAGATTTACCACACCTCCAAATTCCAACGTTAAGGGGTGCCCCAAGGAGCCTGCATTTTCCCATTTAAATAGCATAGGCTTTCAGCACACTTCTGGTTTTTATTTTTTTACAAAAGTATGTGTGTCTGAAAAAATCCGGAGTGTGCTGCGATTCATTGCTTACTGATGCCCCTTTCACGGAAAAAATCATGGGGGCCAGGTGTCATATCTTAACAACTCGTTACAACCGAGAAAAACGACAATATTTTAAAATTACCGCTTTCTTCACCCCGCATTTATTTGCTTAAGATATGACACTTGGCTCCCATATTTTTTCCATGAAAGGGGCATCAGTGAGCAATGAATCGGAGCACTCCCCGGATTTTTTCAGACACACATACTTTTGTAAAAAAATAAAAACCAGAAGTGTGCTGAAAGCCTATGCTATTTAAATGGGAAAATGCAGGCTCCTTGGGGCACCCCTTAACGTTGGAATATGGAGGTCTGGTAAATCTTAAAATTACGTTTTATTTTTTTAGAATCGATTTGGGGGGTGACCCGGTCAAAATGTGTTTCAACCATAATTAAGGGCCACCCTAGTGATCACCGGAGTGGCCGAGTGGTTATAAGGCATTCGACTACAGAGCGGATAGTCTCGGGGCCAAACCCGAGTCGGATGCTCGGCGAGTAACCTACTCAGTCACTGAAAATAATTAGAAACCGAAACACAGTGGTAGAGTAGGGAAGATAGGCGGTTTTAGAAGACGTGGTGCTTACTACATCACCCTGTACGAATAGCGTGCGAGACAACCAATTTCAAAGTAGCAATAACTATCAAAAACAAAATACATTTATTAAAAGTTAAAATTGACCGAGAAAATCTTGGAAGTGTTAGAATAACAAAATAATCTTGAATTTCCCCAAGGAATTTCGAAATTCACGCAGGAGTAACAAACAGCTTAGCCATCTCTTACAAACTTGTACCAAGCAGCGGAATACTTACGATTCTTTGCCTTTTTTTGAGAGCGCTTTTGAATTTGAAAATTTATAAGAATAATTTAACAATTCTAAATAATATTAAAAGAAATTAATAAATCCTGCTGACAAGTACGTCTCTTTGTAAAGTCTAAAAATGTATGAGATTTAAAATATTTATGTTATTAAAAAAGAACTAAATAATGTATCTGTTTGAAATAATAATTTTTACATTATGTCAGGTGTACTTGGAAAACGTATTACGATGTTATACACTTTATTAGCTGAATAATTACTAAGTTACATGGGTTTGTATGGATATGATTAACCAGGAGGTATCTAGAAAACCTAATATCCCTCCTTTTGTATGTTAAAAAAATTATGAACATGTCGGATTATTTCAGATATTTCATTACAATATTTTATTTAATGTAAACCGCAATAGCTGAATTTATTAATTTTTTATTGCTTAACCGAAAACGTTTATTTATGATATTGGAATATTCTTTATTTTCATTTACTTCGCAAGCTTTTAGAAGAACCGAATTTTTTTCATTTGTTTTGTTCAGAACAAATTTAGAAGCAGTGAATACGTAACTACACGAAATGTAGAAAAAAAAACTTTGTGTAGGTTTAATCTTAAGTAACGACATCTTGTTTATATTATAATGTTTATGAATTGTTTATTTTATGCAAATAGGTTTTCAAGAAAAATTTGAAAGAGAATAATTAGATTGTAGGTTGTAATTTTGGGATGCTCTAATTTATAATCAACACACACCAAATCTTGCCCAGGTTTTTAGTTTCTCAGTTGAGGAAATTAAAAATTAAGTTTTTATGTGTTTATTTATGTTCAATTATGTATTAAAAACCGAGTCGAAGTGTTTTTCTTATTAAACTTCGTCAGGCGTCAAAGGACAAAAACACTTTCTAAAACGCAAATGCATTGGACGCATGAGAAAGCTATTATTTTATTTGATTGTTTAACATATATTCTATTACGGAAATTATAGCCGACGACCGATGTTCAGGTGGGGGTCCGGAGTACGTCGTGGGAGTCTACCTCACTCATTGATAACAATGAAGACCGATCATCTGGGTCCGATGATAGTCAGGATGGCCAAACTGGGGAAATTATAGCAGACGACTTGTTCTGGTGGGGGTACGGCGTACATTGGGTGAGTAAGTAGTAACAAGGCTGATACTGAAAATTCACCTCGTACTGACCGTGTTGGACATAATAAGTTTTCGTGACGGCAAAGGTTCAATTTTTTGATGGAACCAACAAGTATCTAATCGAGAAATGGACTGAGAATTTCAAACACACATCATCATTGCTAGGCTGGGGAAAGTTACATAGATTCATCTTCGCAAAAAGATCTGTAAATGGATTAGCCAAATTATTTATTGAAAGTGAAAGTGACATTAAATCGCTGATTCATTTATTTAAAGAATGACCTCTAAATAGAGTTCTCTTCGAAATTGAATAGTGTTGAATTACATAAGATGCTATAGGAAAGAAAAATCAAGAAACTGAAAGCGCCCATGGCCATGAAAGAATTAGCCAATTGAGGAGCAATAGAGGCTGACTCATTAATCCATTACGTACTAGATTAAATTCAGGATCATCAAACCAATAAAATTATTTTATCTTTCTTTATAAAACAAGCAATTTGTGTTGCAAATGGTCACAAATCCTCAACCTGTAACATAATAGTAATAAAGTCCCACATTCAATCTTTAGGTAACTTTGAAGGCCAAATCAAAGTCGTTTACAGTTACTATCCATGTTGTTCCAAAAGAAGCAATATTATGCAAACTATTATAGGCAACGATCCATTAAATCAAACTGAAGTGATTATTATTCAAGATGAAATTAAAATTAATAAAGTCGATGGAGTTGCTACATTAATGAACATAAACACTGTATCACCAGAAAAAGCTGTCACGGCTTTTGAAATTGTGCAGCCACCCCAACTCCCTTCGAGCCCTGAAGGAACCATCTGCGGTACGTTTCCCGAGACCATTTTGGGTGATTTTCGCAGTGGCGCCCATTTTTCCTCCCGATTACGACCCCCCTATTTGAAGGGTTTAGCGTTTCGAACCCCCATCTTCGACTGCTTGTTAGCCGCGAGCTACCCGACGCCCTATAGGTTGTCTTAGTGCGGAATTAGCACGTGACAAACCAAAGATTGGAGAAAAAGTGAATCAATATTTTAAAACTGAAATTACAAATTTAATTGTAGATTACCAACCAAATAAAACAAAAAGTACGGACATCGAAATGAGGATTGTGCTCACAACTGAAGAAACAATTATTTATCACAGCCCACGTCGATTATCTTTTGTTGAACGCGAAACTGTGGATAATCAAGAACCAATGGAAGAATGGCTTCGAGATGGAATCGTAGAAGTTCAAAATATTATAGTCAGTTGGACAAATTATAAGGAGACCGCATTTTTTCGGCGATTGACCTAAAATATTACTTTCTAAAGAGCAGCAAGCGTGCTGTTGCCGAAGAAGACGAAGAAGAAATAACTGAAGACGATGAGAACGACGAAGATACTTCTAAAAATGATGACGGTAATACAGAGGAAGAAAATAATGCTGTTGCAGGAATTCAAGACAAGAAAGATGAAAACGGAAACAAAGACATGGTTGAATCTAAAGAAGTTATAGGCCGACTGGAAACATTTGGAAATCCCACTAAAATTATTTCCGATCGAGGCACTACATTTGCAGCCCAAGAGTTCGAAGATTATTGTAAAAAGGAAAACATTCGTCATTTTAAAGTTACTGCAGGTTTACCTCGTGCAAATGGTCAGGTTGAAAGAATGAGTTCTATCATAATATCCATCTCAAAATTATCTACCGACGATCCCACCAAATGGTATAAAACAGGTCAGCAGCAACGAGTATTAAACTCTACGTATACATACTTCACCATTTCAATTATGATGAATAAATCCGAATTACGAATTAAAGAACTAATAGATGCAGAATTTCAACAGACATTTGAAGATTCCAGAGAAGAGCTAAGAGAACCGACTAAACAACAGTTAAATGAAAATACAAAAACATACAATTTAAAAAGAGGTGCCCCAAAACAATACCGAGAAGATGAAGTAGTCGCTATCAAACGAACTTAAGGTGGCCCAGGACTGAAACTAAGATGTAAATAGTTGGCATCGTAAAATATCAAGGTTAAGCCGAACTACGACGATGAAAAAGAAGGCACTCACGAAAATCCGCCCATCAACGTGCTGAAGGCATGGATCCCTGGAAACAATGAAGAACGATCATTTGGTTCAGGTGATACTCAGGATGGCTGAACTGTAGGAATTATAATAATGATAACAGACGACCGATATTCAGGTGGGGGTCCTGCGTGCATCGGGTGAGTGAGGTAGTAAGTCGGGTGCGCAAGAAGTACAACGTGCGAGACAGTTGGAAAAATACAAAAGTATGAAATTTAATTTATTAAAATATAGGAAGTTGTGCAAAGGCTTTCTTTAGCTTTCCTAAAATCAATCACTATTTAGATACCTAACCAATGGAACGTTAAAAACGACTTTTAGCAAATTTAGAACGTTTTAGCTTTGCTAACCGAGTTTAGAATATTATTCCAATTTTCAAAGAGAAAATCTTAGTTTATAACTAACATTAATGTAACTTCACTTTTTATAATCATTATGTTTCAAATGTTTTAAGGTTCTGCAAATTTAGATCTCATAAAAAAATTAGAAATAAATTTATACCAGGGAAAAAAGTGATATTTTTAAAAAAATGTTAACCCAATTTCAAACTTCATCACCGAAAAAAGCTTTTTTGTAAACTCGCCAGATTCTAAAACCACATTTTTATCAACTAATACAGGTTATCCCCGGAAACAGCAACCTAAAAACGTTTGGTTTATGATGCACGGTAATTTTCTTCCGACCTTAATGATACATGCGGAACTATCGTATTGTTGTAATATTACTCCATGTTTAAGACCACATTTACCCTACTTTTATTAAATTGAATGTTAACAACAGATAAAGTAGTACATACCCGCTACATTAACATAATCAACTTTTCTAGTAGAGCACGATGTACAACAAATGCCAAGCCATAAAACTACTTAAGTTTTTTTTTTAGAAATAATAAATTTTTTATAAATAATAATAACAAAACTTAAAGAAGCCTTTCTAGGAAATATACAGACAACAAAAGGGTAAGAACTAAGACCGAAAATAAATTATGAGAAAACTTGATAAAAATTGCTTTTAACTCCGGTAATGCAGCAAAACATTTTAATATCAGAAAATGCAACTCAGGCAAAGTAGAAACTTGCATCAAAGAATAAACGAACCGTATTAAAATTTAAAAAGAACTGCCACAGGCTAGGTTCTATGAAGCCAAATGGGATCAGGTCGGATCAACATCAAATGGAATTAAACTAAAAGTTGTAGATTTTAATACGTAAAAGTTCTCGTTCCTGAATAAATTTTTACAACATCGAGAGCACGAGTAAGAATTTTTCATATAATTAGAGACGTTTTCGTTTTGCTTATTTTTTAAATATTTGCATCGCAGTAAATCGGCCGGGAAATTTAATTGCTTGTAATAAAGGAATAAACTAGTAAAAAAAAACTAATAACAAAGGGATAACAAAAATTAAGGATAAAAGAAGAGGGAAAGGCTTGGAGGAGATTACAGAAAGTCAGTTTTTTCCAACATTATTGGTCACGTCCTTAAAGGTCTAAAGGACGGGAAGGACAGTACACAACGTGAGTTATGATCAAAGCTTTTTGGGTCGTGAAAACGACTACCTCGACTGAATGTTATAAAAATTTTGTTTCGGAGCAACAAATTAGCTTACTGCTTTCGAATTTAGGAAAGAAAAAAATGAAAAATTGATTAGGCACTTACGGAATTATCCAAGTATGAAATACTGCTGCCTGAAATAATATCTCCCAAAAAAATAAATTTTTAACTAGCTACAGTATTATCAAATCCATACAGATCAATTATTTTGAAGGATGTACAGTTTATTACGATAAAAAATAATTCATAAGGTGAACAAGTGAGTTAGCTAGGTATGGTGGGTGTTACTTTTAAGGATCCTGAAATTACACACTACTAAAATCTGATCCTTTTTTCAAATTTGCTCTCAAGACCATTTGCATAAAATAAACAATCCATAAACCTTATAATTTAAACGAAATATAGTTGCTTAAGATTAAACCTAACGAAAGTTTTTTTTTATACGTTTTGTGTATTCATCATTCCACTATTTGTAAGTGTGTTCTGAAAACAAAAAACACAAATAAAAATAATGTTGTTCTGAAAGCTTACGAAGTAAATGAAAATAATGAATATTCTCTTAGCATAAATAACCCATTTCAGCTAGGCAAATAATAAATTCAGCCATTACAGTTTATATTAATTAAAATACAGTGAGAGATACCTCCTGGTTAATGGTTAATGATATCCATACAAAACAACCGTAACTTAGTAATTAGCCCGTTACTAAAGTTCATAACATCGTAATACGTTTTTCAAGAACGTCTGGCATTAAATTTAAAAATTATTATTTCAAACAACTAAGGTTTTTACTACTTTTTTAGTCATATAAATTTCATACATTTTTGAAAGTTTACAAAGGGACGTACCGGTCGTGAGGAGTTATTTTTTGTTGTTAATATTATTTACATAGGATGTTCTCTTTCGGCTGAGCCTAGTAAAGTAATACGCAATTTATTGATAAAAAACATTTATTTATAATTTTTCAAAGTATTCCCCTCCACAGTCAATGCATTTTTGCATCCGTGAAAAAAAAACTCAATCTTTCGAGCAGCCGTGTGGCCGAGCATTATCCAACGGAAACAAAGCTTACGTACCTTCAAACGTTTCTGTAAAACCAATCTTTAGAGTTGCTTGGATACTCCTTACAGTAACATGCCGGTCCTCTTCAATCATGTTCCGAACAAGAACAATATCCTTTTCGGTAACGGCTGTTTTTGGCTTAGGAGCTCGAAAACTGTCATTTGAGGAAAGTCAACCACGTTCAAATTTATTGTACCACCGCTTTATGGTAGCTAAAGAACACGACTTGTCACCAAATACTCCATTGATTTCCCCAAAACATTGTTTACGGTTTAAGCCATGTTTGAAATTGTAAAAAATCACAGCTCGATAATGTTCTCTGTTTATGCTTATGTATTTTAAAATGTTCAAGTATATTTGTCAACCGTCACTGTTATTAAACTTGTACACAACTAGCTTCCACTGTCAAACAAAATTTGTTGTAAATTTTAATGGACCTAATGGATAGGCTCAGCCTTTGAAATGTTAAATTATTCTTAGAGATTTTCAAATTCTAAAGCGTTTACAAAAGAAGAGAAAGAATCGTAAGTTCCGTTGCTTTGCAAAAGCTTTCAGGAAGTGTCGAAGGTATTTTCTACTTTCCTGCACATATTTCGAAATTTCTTAGTGAAATTCGAGATTATTCTGTCATTTAACCTTTAATAAATGTATTTTGTTTTTGAAAATTATTATTACGTACTTTGACAAAGCATTGCAATTAATTTACGGTCTCTAAATGTAAGGTTTTAGTTAAAATTCGTTCCTTTTTGCTGGGTGTAGCAGGAATATTGCTTAATTTTTGAATATTCTCAATCATGCAACAATCATAATTTCTTCAGAATCAAACAGTATTTTTCTAAAACTTCAAGAAAATTCAGGAAACTCCGCAGAAATCACCAAATAAACGGCCTCCAATTATGTAAAATTTTACGGATTTACTTAAGCTAAATATTTCTGTTTTAGTTGAAAACTTAATTAAAATGCTGCTTTTGAGGGTGCAAACAAAATTTAAATAGCAATTTTTGAAAGATAATCTGGGCTGCCAACAGTACGGCAATATAGAAAGTTAAGCAAATACCTGCTTTAGTCCTGTCAAATGGTCGAAATAAAAAGGCAAACTTTGCAGCGATTTTTTTACGATGTGGGGGATTTCAGGGTGGTAAGCATCTTGAAAAGAGATAATTCATTTTTCGGCTATATCTCTGTAGCTGTGAGTTTGTAGCAAGCTTTTTTGTAGAGAACCAACTTTTATTAATAACTTTTTACGTTGCATTAATAATACGTAAAAGTTATAAACTGGAAAAGACAAAAAATTAAGGGAAAACATCTTTGAGACGCTATAACTTATCTATTTTTAATTTTATGGAAAAAATGCATCACAGCGTTTTTGTAGATCATTTCATAACAAACAATTTGAGTTAGTTACTTTTTTTATTTTCTTTATTTGATGGGTTTTACAGCGTCACAAAGGGAGGGAAGTCAAGGCATTTGTGACATAAAGTTGCTTCGTTTTGATAAATATTTTATTTTTTTTATGATTATATCATAATTTTTTATATTATTACATTGTACATATTATATTATGTATAATTTTTAAACTTCTGTCCACACCACCTATGTGAGTTTCCAGGCGCGATTTTTTTACCTGAAACTTTCCAATATTTTATTACATGGAATTTCCCAAAAGGTTTATTTAACGAATTTTCATTTGGTATCTGCTCATATTTTATTATGGGACTGTGTTTTGGAATGTGTCCCTATGCTGACCTGGATCAATAGGGCCCTAAAAATGGATAGAGCATAATAGAATGTCAGTCAGCCTTCAGTTATCGTAACTGTTGTTGTTTACGTTGCTGACGTAGTTTTTATTTACCTACTTCTCGGTTCTAATTCGTGAAAATCGAAATTTTGTAATATTACGGGAATTGCTTGTTTTATTTTTATTTTTTTTTTTTTAAACCTCTACATTTAGACCTATTATGGCACATTCCTGAACACATCAACGAAGATTCTGACAGTGAAATTGATAATGACTTGCAACCTAGGCCCTTCAAAACGCAAAACTTTGAGTAGATACGAAGCGAAAATTCGTGGATTAGACCTATCGGGGATACCACCTATTAAAAAAAAACGCGCCTTGGAACTCTACCTCATAAAAATAAAGATGTTATAACGCCTCAAAGAATTTTTCCCTTAATAACTTTTACTATTAATGTAACGTAAAAAAGTTATCAATAAAAGCTGTAGATAATGCGAGTATCTACAAAAAAGCTTTGTACAAACTTTTTGTAAGACTCACGGCTACAGAAATATAGCCGAAAATCCAATTAACCCTTGTTTTCAAGATGGCAGCCGAATGGGGGGAGAGGGTTAAAATGCAAAGTTGAATTACCATTTGACTGGACTATACTTGGTCAGAACTTGAATGGGTGACCACTCTGCGGCTCGGTGCGTTCTGACCGCTCGACACTGTAAAGGTATAAGAGGGTAAAAGGAAAATAAAGAAGGAGGATAACCTGATGCAGGAATGACCAAAATTATTTTTTTAAATTGCAATAAAACTTTCGCCTTTAAAAATATTCATGAAATATAAAAAAGGTGAAGTTAACTTAGTATTAATTACTATTTTTTTCAAATTTCAGAAATTTTCTAGACTTAGATTTTTAACCTAAAATCTTTCCAATTTCTTTCAAAATCATGCTTGAAACAATTAATGTAATTCGATTTTTAGGTTTCCATCTTACTTAAACTAAACTAGAATACCTGTGATATCGTAATCTTCTATAAAACCATAAAATCAGACTAACGGAACCGTCCAAATTTCCCAAAATAACAACAGCGACTGAGAAAATTTGGGTGACTTCGGATATTTCTAATAATTAACACATAAACAGATAAAATCCGTGAAACCTTGTAAGTAACGAAATTCAAATCTGACGTCTTCTTCAAAAATTTTCAGTTTGGAATTTGATTTCTGAAAACGGTGAAAGCAATATTTACATGTCCATTTCTGAAATACATTTGTAGATTTGTAAACCCCCTGAATTTGTTGACTTGACAAAAGGACTTAAACGTAAAACATTCCCTTCCTCAGACTTTAATCATTTCATGTGTTATTTAATCCTTAAAATACATTCGTCGGGAAAATTAGTCAACAATTTTGTAATAGTAAAAAGTCCAAGAAAGGAGTTAAAAAGTCTCGTCTTTCGCTGCTTAGTACAAGCTTTCAAATGACGCTGACTCTATTTTTTGGTTTTCAACACGATTTTCCAAATGTCTTGGTGAATTTCGAAGTATTGAAGCCATTTCTGCACTTCACGGATTTTTCTGGAACACTCATAATTTAATACAAGTAAACTAAAGGGGATTTCTACAAACTAGCATAAAAATACATAATTTTAAGTTTCTCTGGCTCAAAGAATTTGAGCTTAGGTGTTACTTATTGGCTGCGATTTGCTTTTAAAATTTTCTTCCGGAAGGCCAGTGAGTGTGTAAAGTAGTTTTTTATAAGGCCATCATTACTATAATAAAACCATAAAACGAATGGATTTTCCGGATTTCTCAAAGTTCAAACACCCAAAATAGAAACTTACGCTTACAGTATGTATCTTCTTGAAAAATTGATATCAAAGCGACGTAAAAATTTCCTCCAAGAACTTCCAAGAAATCTGAAAATTTTGGAAAGCGAAAAAGTTTCAAATTTAAATTTTATTTTGAAAGGAAAGACTAGATTTAAATATCAGTTTTTGGGTTATAATTAAAAACTAAAGTCAAAGTAACTTTACGTAACTTGAAAAAATTAGCCTTACACTGCAGAATCATACAAGTGAGGTTAGATTAGAGCTGGTTATTTTGTTTGGATTGCTAAGCTAAAGTTTTCAATTAGGAAAATGCTAATCAAAGTTTTCAGGACCTCAGATCTACTAGTTTATTTAATTTTCAATTAGGGGTTCAAAATCGTACTTAACTGAACGTTTTAATATTTTATGAAGCCAACATTTTTTAGAATTGAGGAACTGAGACCGTATCTACATAGTTAATTTCAAATGTTCAGTGGGGTTTTCGAACTTTTGTAAAAACTTCCCTTCTCAAGTTTCTATTTTGATTACGTGTTCAACTGAATTATTAAAAATCAACCATCCGAAATAGAAAATATCCTACGCTTTCCGTTTGTTTCCTCTTAAAAAAATACATTTCAAATGACGCAAAACGCCCAAACAGCCTTTAATTTTTTATTCAAGCCCGCAAAACTTTTATTTCGACTTATTTTTCTATGGCAGTTTCATGAAACTGACACATAAATGAATGTGAATTAATTTTTCACACAACCAGTTTTACTATAAAAAAATAATGTTTTGTATTTTTCCGAGAAATTGGGCTCCGGGAAAATTCAAAAAATCGTAGAAATTTTGCTGGTTAAACATAAAAAGAAAACAATAATGTGAAGTGGCCTTTGTAAGACACAAATATTTAAATATTTTAAAGAATTATGAAAATATTCCATTTAAAAAAATATCACCCCCAGTGGGGTTCGAACCACAGATCTTCGGTTCTAAATGCCGAAGTATTTCCCCGAAGGAGTGAATCTTCTATAAGATTTAATTATTATTTATTAAACAACTATCGGTCCTTGACTTTTCTTTTATTAAAAGAGCTTCACAGTCAAGAAATTGAAGATGTTTCAAGAGGTTTAAGGAATTATCCCGATGTTTTAACAAAATATTCCCAAAAGAATGCTCGTGCACGAAAATAAAATATAAAACGCATGAAATGTGAATGTCTGAAAAAGCAATTTGTATTTCGCGTGGCCTTTATAAATGAAGAAAATTTCCTAGAAAATGCGATACAAATTATCTGCGTGCTTGTTAGTGTTAGGTGAGGCACTGTAACATGCAAAAGTATAGTCATTTACGCTACGATTAATTAGGGAACCCCTCTGTTTTATAAATTTAGGTAATTATCGTAGTCCACCCCGTCGATTTTCGGTATTATTAACCGTATCCTGCCGTGATTTAATAGTTTCGGTGTGTCTAATGGTGGCTCTCACTATTATTCCTGAAAATTTCGTCCGCGGTGGAAACGATCAATCAGAAAACATGAACAGACAATTGCACATAAAACTTACAGGGCTGTTATCCTTTTGTGGAAAAAAATACATTGAAATCGGATTATGGCCGCGCTTAACTGTAACAATAGATTGATTGTCTGTCAGCAGTGAGGCGAAAGATTGATGCGATGAAAGTGAAACAAAGGGGGCGATGGCAAAAAGTAGATTAAAATACTTTTAGTTGCGAACTAGTGCCGTACCGAACGAGTTTCGAATCTGAAATAGAATTCATCAATTTTTTTTGCATTCTACGACGCCCTGCTTTTTCTTCTTCCAATTTTTTTATTAAGTTTTCCTTACTTCTTAAACTTTCGGTTTTCTACCGGCGAGATTTGGAAATTACTTGGTTAAACCTGTAAAAAAAACCTGTGCAACTCTTACTTTCTAACTTTTGTTCTTAAAATCGAGATACTCTTTCAGTCTGCTGGGGTAATTTTAATTTGCAACCCTTGCTGAAGTTTTTCTTTGCAATACAAAAGCCGCAAACTTCGGGTGTTATCCATCTAAGTACAAAAAAATTCTTCAAGGTGTGAATTACTCCATTATCGATTGTATAAAATATTGACAATTTTATCATTATCAGGGTAAAACGTTCCCATTAACTCCACCCACTCTTTCGATTACAGTAATGGTGGCTTTATCAAGAATTAATTTACACTGTCACCAGTGTCTCAGTTTCATTAAGCTGTCATCAAAAATTGAAAGTCGAAATATTTTTCGTGTTAAATTTCGTCTGGCTTTAATAAAAAATTAAAAGCGGTTTTACGTCATTTTAAAATGTATTTTTCAAGAGGAAACAAACAAGAAGCGTAGGAAATTTTCTATTACGAGTGATTGTTTTTTAATATTTTAATTAGACACGTAAACAAAATAGCAACTTTAGATTTTTAGAAAAATTCGAAAACCCTACTGAAATTTCGAAATTAATTGGAGAACATCTGAGTTCCTGAAAACTGGCTCTCAAATGAAAAATGTTAAGAACTCAAAGATAATATTTTTTAATGTTATGGAAATTTATTAATTTATGTTAATTTCTAAGAAATTACCATAGTTTTTATGAAGTCAGACGAGTTAATTCAAGATAACGTTTGTAATTTCAACGCATTAAATGCCTAAAATTCCGCCTACTATCACAGGAATTTTGTTATGGACCTTAACTAAAGATTATTACAAACAAAATGGACACTAAACTGAGGTCACAATTTTATTACATGCAGTAGCTTAAACAAAGAAGCCTTGGCTCGTATCGTAACAATGAGATTTAACGACTCCCTTGTCGTAACTTTGTCTTTAGCTTATATTAGGACGAGTAAATTTTGTCCAAAGTCAGATTTTCCACGATTGTTATTGCTGCGAAAACTCGTATGAATGTTACTTTTATTTGGAGATTGAATAAGTACAGAAAGCAAACTGAATAAAGTTTTGGCTTTCTCAGAATTTACGGCTATTATGCCTTACACTGCGTCGGCCAAATTTTACCCAAAATATAATTACATACTTTATTTGAAAATACCAGATATTAAATGAATGCATAAAAAATATCGAATTAAATGTAAATTTCCAAAACTTCTAAGCTTTAGGCCTTTTTTCAGGAGAAAAAGTCAGAATTTTAAACTACTGTCCAAAATAGAATTTTCTAAAACCTACTGCTGTTGAGAAAAATTGTACGAACTGTTTGCTTTATTTGGAAAATTCCAGACGTCGAATAAGTGGAGAAAACAAAGCAAATTTCCAAAATTTCGAAGCTTTGGGCTTTTCAGAAGAAAAACTTTGTTAGAATTTTAAAATATTGTCTAAAAATAGAATTCTCGAAGACCTACTGTTGTTGAGATAATTCGTTAGAACTCTTTTGTTTGAAAAATTTTAGAGGACCAATAAGTGCAGAAAACAAGTCAAGCTGAAAGTAAATTCCCAATATTTCGGACCTTTTCAAGAGGAAAACTATCTCAAAACTGTAAACTATTATTCAATATAAAATTTGTTAGACATGCCAGCCCAAACTCTTATTTTATACGGAAAATTCCAGAGATCGAATAAGTGTGCAAAAAATAAATGGAATTAAAAACAAAATTGTTGACATACTTTTCAGGAGAAAAACTTTGTTAGAATAATTATAAAATAGTAGAATTTTCTTAGACTTTGTGTTGAGGATAAAACTCATACGTACTCTTATTTTATCTGGAAAAAATACAAACTGTGATTTTATTTGGAAAATTCCTGAATGCTGAAAACTAATCGAATTAAAAGTAAATTTCCCAAATTTCGAAGAAGAGCTTTCTCAGAGTTTATAAGTATAGTGTCTTACATTAGGATGGACGAATTCAAATCCCATTTTCTAAGACTTATTCTTACTGAGAAACCCATACGAGCTTTGATTTTATGTGGAAAATTCCTGAAATCGAATGAGTTCAGAAAACAAATCGAGTTTAGAGTAACTTTCTCAGAGCTTCGAAATATAGTTACGATGGGCAAATTTAGTTCAAAATAAAATATTTTAAGACTTATTCTGGCCGAGAAAGCTTATACAAACTTTGATTTTATTCAGAAAATTCCTGAAATCGAATGAGTGCAGAAAACAAGTAGAGTTTAAATAAATTTCCAAAATTTCCAAGTTTCAGGCGTATTTTTCAGGAGAAGAGTTTAAAAATATCGTGGCTTACATTAAGGTGTGCAAATTTTGCCCAAAATTAAATTTCCTTAGAACTATCGTTGCTGAGAAAATTTTTATTTGCTTTGGAAAATTCCAGAGATCGAATGGGAGTAGAAAACAAATGGAATTACAAGTAAATTTCAAAAATTTCTAAGATTCAGGCTTATCTTATAGTTTAAAAATATTATGCTACATTGGGGCACACAAATTATGCCCAAAATTCTCTGATTCATCGTTGTTGAGAAGATTTTGATTTTGTTTGGCAAATTTCAGAAATCGAATAAATACAAAACACAAACCAAATAAGAAGAAACTTTTTCCAAAAGTTTTAGGCTTATTTTACAGGAGAAGATTTTTTCAAAGTTTAAAAATATATTGACTTACATTAATAAAATTGTGTGAAAAATTACATTTTCTTAGACTTGTCGTTCTTGGGAAAATTTTGATTTTGTGTGGAAAACTCCAGAAACTTCAGTGCAGAAAATAACTCGAGACAAAAGTAAATTTCTAAAATTTCAAAGCTTTAGGCCTACTTTTCAGGAGAACAACTTTGACAAAATTTTGAATTATTGTCCTAACTAGAATCTTCTAAGACCTACTGTTGCTGAACTCTTATTGAAGACATCCAGAGATCGAATAATAACTGCAAAAAACAAATAGAGTTTAAAGCAAATTTCCACCTGTCAGGAGAAAAGTTTCGGCGGAATTTTAAACTATTGTCGAAAATAGAATTTCCCAAGACCTACAACTGTTGAAAAAACTCGTACAAACTTTTATTTTATTTGGAAAATCCCGGTAATAGAATGAGTTCAGAATACAAACTGAATTAAAACTAAACTTCCGAAATTTCGAAACTTCATCAGAATAAAAATATTGTGTCTGACACTGGGATGGGAATATTTGGTGCAAACTGAAATCTAACTCATACAAACTTTGATTTTATTCAGAAAGTTCCTGAAATCGAACGAGTACAGAAAATAAATCCAAAATTTCAGACTTGCTTTGCAGGGAAGGAACTGCCTCAGAGTTTAAAAAACGTTGTGGCTTACATTAATATGGGCGAATTTTGTGCAATAAATAAAGAAAACAAATCGAATTAAAAGTAAATTTGCAAAATGTCTGAGTTTCAGCTTTATTTTGCAAGAAAGGAACTTTTTTAGGGTTTAAAATATCGTGATTTACATTAAGATAGGAGACTTTTGAGCAAAATTTAATTTTCTCAGACTTAGCGTTGATAAAATTTAGCTTTTGTTTGGAAAATTCCAGAGATGGAATGAGGACAGAAAATAAATTGAATTAAAATGTCGTTGTGGAGAATACATTTTTGTTTTGTATAATTCCAAAAATTGGATCAATGCAGAAGACAAATCGCATTAAAGGCGAATTTAAAAAAAGTTTTAGGCTTACTTTACAGGAAAAGCACTCTTTCAGAGTTTAAAAATATCATGTCGAACATTAAGATTTTTAGGAACATTACATTTTCTGTGACTTATCGTTGTCGCTGTCTTTAGAAAATTTCAGAGATCGAATGAGTATGGAAAACAAATATCGGTTAAAGTAAATCTCCAAAATTTCCAAGAAAAAATATTGATCTTGCATTAAGAAGGACAAATTTAATCCAAAATCGAATTTTCTAAGACTTATTTATTATTACTGAGAAATTTACCAAAGAAAAAAGTTAATTCCCCCAATCGCAAAGCTTTGAGTTTATTTGTAAGAGAAGAATTTTCTGAGCTTACAAATATTTTAAGCATCACAGATAAAATCTCCAGGTTTTTAAAAAGAATTAAAACCGTAGTAATTTTCGTTCCTTTGTTATTTCCGTTGGTTAATACCGTTATAACAAGGAAATTAAGTAAAATGACTTAATTTCCATCGAGATTTGGGCAATTTTTGTTAATAACCAGAAATGTTAGTTAAGACAATCTAGAAACCATAAGGAACGGTTTAATGTTTATACCTAACGTTCTGTAGGTCTTAATAATATCTTGGTTAATGTTCGAGGCCAAATTTACGGTGCTTTCCCTCTTGTTATCCTCGCGTGATACCTTTATTACATAATAATTCCTATTCTAATCGGCTCTTAGTTGCTGGTAGGGGCGTTATGGATTTTGTAGCTTGTAAAGGTGTTTATGGCGAAGCAGAAATTGTTATGCGAATTTTAGTGGAAATACTTATGTAAAATTTAGCAGTTACGGTAACGTGTGTGTTTGTACAACGTTGTTAGCTTATATTACATGCAGATAACAGGAAAATTTGTTGACGATGTTCAAGCACTTCAGGTAATTTTAGGGGAAATTGCATTTTCATGAACTCAACTTCGAATATTGACTCTAACTAGTTAAACATTCGCTAAATTCATCTAAACATAATTACAAATTTAGATTTTACACTAATTTGGCTGTTCGGTTCCACTTGAAAACCTGAAAAAATAAACTTCCGTTCTTCGTTTCAATTAAACGATCACTAAGGTTGCTCGAAAATTTTAAGTTATAAAATTCGGTTCAAATTATTCGCTGTTTAAGTTGAAAAATTTCTTGTTAATATTTTTTTAAATAAAAAGGACGAAAATATTGTTTCTGGCCTCACTTTAAGCTAAAGTCAAACCTATAACCTCGCTCCACTTTAATTCATGAACCGAATATTCTCAACAAACTTCAAACAACTAGTAAAAATGGGACGCTACAATAAAACAGTTTTATTCAATAAATTCGTATTAGTCGAACGCATCATAAAAAGCAATATTAAAAGCAAACTACGTTCGGTAATAAATCATAAATGTTAAACCAGCCATTATTTTATATTAACGTCAATTAAAAATTTAATTTACTTCGCAGATCATTTATTTACACGTTTTACAAATACCTGCAAATTATTTTTATTATTAGATAACACAATAATTTTTGTTTGCTTATTGTTTCGATAAATTTTACTGTTATGAAAACAAAACACACGGTGATCTGTGTGTAAACAGAACAATTTTGATTAAACGAAATTAATTTAAAAATGTAAATTTCAGCCTGAACATTGTATATTTCAGGATTTTTCCATTTTTCTCTTCGTATAAGTTGTTTTTAAAAACAAACTAATAAATAAGTCGACTTGAGGTTTATAACAGCTAACAGTATAAACGTCAAATAAAATTCTACAGTTAATCGATCCCAGGGACGAAACCAGTTATACATTTTTCAGCGACACATGCGACCGATCATTCCCCGGTGACTTTCAGACCTAGTGGACTGGGAAAAAGCAATTAAGGAGATTAATAGCGGTTACTCCTGGTCGTGGTCGATATTCTAATAAAAGAGAACTACAAAAGGCACCCTGAAACCTGATTTTATCAAACCATTACGTTAGGTCACTTCAGAATTATATCGGAAACATTTTAACAAACTGAAACCATGCTTAATATCATCGAAGTAACAAAAGTTAATTTTTAAATAATTTTAGTACGGTCGAACGTTCGGGCTGAATTTAATAAAATGTGTGTGCGGGGTTAAAGGCTTTAGTGTTAATTTGGTGTACAAAATTGGAACTGACTGGTCAATAATTGAAGATGTGTCGAAATTGGATCTATATTGACTGATTAATTGCGTGATGGACGACTAAATAGGAATTAATCCGTAACTAACAATCATGTTATGCTAGGAATCGATTAATTGACATTTGCATACAAACATATTAATTATTTGACAATTGCATGAGGCTTCGATTCTTCGAATGTTAGTTAATTAATGTTAATCGAGGTAGGCAAGCACGAAACTATTAAGAATTTATGAAGATCACAAACCTCAAGTCTTACCAATCTCTACAGAAGTCTGATTTAATTAGGGGAAAAAGTCTGAATTTTCAGGTTTCAAAAAGCTCAAAAGTGTTTATTGCTCGTTCAAATTAAACGAATTATTCTACAACTTTCAACAACGAAACAGAAATGCTGAAAATTCAATACAAAAACTGAATTTCTTAAATTAAACTAATCATTTTACAATTTTCAGCAACAAAAAAATGCTAAGAATTCAACAGAAAAACTTAATTTATTTTTAAATAAAATGGTTGCTGATCTAACTCTTCATCTATGATGCAAATTGACTCAAAAAGTTCAGTTTTAGCTGCAGATTGCAAAAATATGGTGTAGTCAAATGAAAACGTCGTTGTAGCAAATTAAGCAAGTTTAAAAACCTTCGAGTTTTTTTTTTAATCCTGATAACATACCTTTAAGCTAAAAATATAAATAAAACAGCAAACTGAAGCGTTTAGACGAATCTTTAAAGAGTTAGTTTAGATTAATATTTAAAGTTAGACCAATTGTTAAATAATTAAATTAGACCTATCTTCAATGAGTTTGGATAGATCAGGTTTCAAAGAGTTATTAGGTTAGACCAATCTTTAAAGAATTAAATTAGACATATTTTTCAAGAGTTACGTTAGATCAGGCTTTAATAAATTAAATTAGACCAATCTTTAAATAATTAAATTAGACCCATCTTTGAAGAGTTAGGTTAGATCAGACTTTAAAGAGTTAGGTTAGACCAATCTTTGAAGACTTAAAGTAGACCAATCGTCTTTTTTAAAGCTAGAAATGTGTATCATATTTTTAAATGTAGTTTTTCTAAATGAGAGCCTTTTAAGACCAAATGAGTGAAATTGGAAAACTAAGAACACAAGATATAAATTTTTTCAGTTTGAAATGCTTTAACATTAGGTAGTTACAACTGTATAGGATTTAAATTTTATATTTACACTGTACCTAACCTAACTCTTTCAAGATTGGTGTAACCTAATACCTAACCCTCTCAAAATTGATTCAACCTAACTCTTTACAGATTGGTCTAACCTAACATTTTGAAATTAGAAGAAACCTAACTGCCTAAATGATCTAACCTAACGTTAGCCTAAACTAACTTAATACTTTTTAGAGATGTCTCACTTAATTTTCATTAAAAAAATTAATAATTAAAAATAGCTTAGAATTTTATAGTTTTAAAAAAGCAGGATTGTTTAAAATAAAAGACCTAAAACGGCATGTTGGGAAAGTAATAAGGAAAATCGAATTCAAGTCAAATGAAAATTTTAAAGTTTAAAGTTCAGGAGATTTAAAGTCGAGTTAGTGTGTCAAACATAAATTTCGAAAATCGAAAGTATAAATTCATGCAGTCTTTGACTAAGAATAAAATTTGAAAGATAGAAATTCAAAATGTTTCCTCGATTTATAAATACAAACACAAAGATCAAGAAAAGCAAGTCAAAACACTTCCAACAATACCAAATATCGTAACTCAGTTCAGCAGTCGATATGTTTGATCTTTGCAAGCAATTCTAGATTACATCAAGACCACTATAAGCCAATAAATATGGTAGAATTACTGAAAGATACGATGAGATTTAGTTTAATAATACAATACATCAAAACACCTACGAAAACACTTTAGATAGTTCCAAACATAATAACTACAACAGTTGATCATTAACAAATCAATTTGGGGTTATGCCAGTCCCAATAATGCCAATAAATATGGCGGTTTCCTTTTTAAGATAGAAGGAGATGTGGTGTGGTAATTGCACTGCGTCAATGCAGCTGAGCAGAATTTTCTGGCAGTTTAAGGTATCTTAAGTTCACATTATTCCCACTGCCTACAAATGCATAAACTTATTAAATGGTAGAATGGAGTGTGGTGTAATTTTACACTGCGACTTTGAACTCGAGAAAAACTTTTTGAGAGTTTTAAACACGTCATTCTTTCAATCGGTGGGGTTGCCCCTTCGAACCGATTCGGGCTAACGACAGGCCCACTTTAAGCCATGTGACGAAATTTCTGATAAGTGATAGAATGAGGTATGGCGTCAGAACGTGTTAGGTTAATACAAATGTGAATTGGTACAACCGATTTTTTGCATCAATTTCGGCCCACTAAATGCCAATAAATGTTGTAGAACAGTTCTAAATACGTATCCCAAGTTACTAATCAGCAGATGTAGTTAGCAGTTTGAGATTGCGCCAAGCCCACTATATGTCAACAAATGTGGTGGAATTTTTATTGGAAAGATAGGATAGGATTACACCGCATCAATGAACCTGAGGAATTATATTTCTTAGAGTTTGAAACACGTAATTCTTTCATGAACTGATAAAGTTGACCATTGGAATCAAATCAGGATGACGCCAGGCCTACTTTATGCCAATAAATATAGTAGAATTTTTAAGAAATGATAGAATGGGATGTGGTGTTATTACAAGGCTCGTTAACACAATTGGGAAGAACAGTTCCACTACCCTAACTGATGCAGCCGATGTTTAGAATCAATTTTGAACAGCACCAAGCCCATTACATCCCCAAAAATGTGGTAGAATTTTTACTAAAGAGAGAGAACGGGTGTGGTATGGTTTTCAAGTACGTTAATGAACGTGGAAAAAAATTCTAATAGTTCCAAGTATTCTCATCCATCAGTAAATGAAACTATTTTTAGATAGATTTTTAGATGCCAATAAATGTGTTGGAATGTGGCGGAAGTTAGAATAGGGTGTGTGTCTTCAAAGAACTTCTACCAGTTCTAAACAGTTTTTCTTACTTTATTCTGTGATATTCTTAATCTTTAAAATTAATTTGTGATTGCGTCAGGCCTGCTCATGCGCCCATAAATGCGATAGGATTTTTAGTAATGGATAAGAATGCGGAGTTACAGCGCATTAATGAACTCCTTCAGGTCCAAATATTACAACTAATTATTCAATGGATCAGTAGTTCAAGCAATTTTAGATCGCGCCAAGTTCTGTATATAGCAATAAATGTGGTAAAATTTTTAATGAAAGGTAGAATAAGGTGTGATGAGATAGTATAGGACGTTAACGCACCTACATAATCCCCTGCCGCTTCTAAACAGTTTGTCTTACTTTATACTTTGATATACTTAGCCTTAAGAATCAATTTTAGATTACGCCAGGCCCACTACATGCCCGAAAACGCAGCAAAATTAAAACTACAAGGTGTGATATCTAAACATTTCTGACAATTCCAAATATACTAGCTCGTCCATTAACCGCTGTAGTTACCTCTTGATATCAATTATAGATTACGCCAAGCCCACTACAGTGAAACTTGTTAAAACGGAAACTCGTGGGACCGAAAAAATTTGTTCGTTTAGGCAAGTTTCCGTATTTAAAGGTTTGTAATTTTTAGACACAATCAAACATTAGTTATTTGTATACTTACGTATCGGTATTTTGACTTAATTTTATTATAAATAAGTTTAATTTTCAAAACATGCATACATAATGTATGTCTTGTAAACTTGCGTTTTACCACACTGAAGTTCTTGCTGGTTCAATTTAACGGGAACATTATTTTCAAACATTTTTATGACTTCAATCTTTCTATTTAAACCTAAATAATTGTTTTAAAACTGCTTATGTAAGTACTTCAAGTGAATGAAATAAAATGCGATCTCGTACTTACTACAAAATTTCGGTAGCTAATTGTCTGTAATCAGATTTATAATTAAATATGTATAAACAAAATACAATCTGTACAAAACATAGTCCAGCATAATTATTCCGAGAATTTGCCCGCGTCCTTCGTCCGTATCCAATTTCGACGCAATTAACATATATAGGGTTACGTCTGCAGAACTGAAAAGGTTTTTTTCCTTAAATTTTAATTCAATTCGCCACGATTTTCGTTCCGTTTCCGCGTTAAAGAGGTTTGCGTTGTACAATATAAAAATACATATAGATCGGGCGGGAACTTGATATTATTTCCGTTAAGGCAGTTTTCCGCTTTATACAAGTTCCGCTTTAACAAGTTTCACTGTATATACCTACCAACAAATGTGGTATAATTTTTAAGAAAAGCTGTGGATGTGGTATGGTATTGCGGGGCGCTAATTCACCTACAAAGAACTTCCAGCAGTTCTGAATGGTTCATCTG
Organism: Melanotus villosus; assembly: GCA_963082815.1. Taxonomy (NCBI): domain Eukaryota; kingdom Metazoa; phylum Arthropoda; class Insecta; order Coleoptera; family Elateridae; genus Melanotus; species Melanotus villosus. The sequence continues at coordinate 4,226,699 of OY720419.1, read as the reverse complement.
ATTTTATACTTCGGTATACTTCACCTTTGGAATTAATTTTTTATTACGCCAGGCCCACTACATGCCTGTAAATGCAATTGAACTCCTAAGAAAAGGTGCGAACAGGTGTATTCCGATATTTAAAAATTTTTAACAATTCCAAATAATCTAACTAGTTGGCTTAGTTGATGTAGTTAAGGCTTGATATTTGTAATGGATTGCGCCAAACGCACTATATGCCAGTAAATGTGGTATAGAATTTCTAAGAAAAGGTGAGATTGGGATGTGATGTGGTACCACAGTGCGTTAAAAAAAAACTTCAGAGTGCTATAAACAACGTAACTTATTTTATCAAATGATGTAGTTGGGCTTTGGAATAAAGTTTGGATTAAGCGAGGCCTACTCTATGCCAATAACAGTGGTAGAAAAGTAGAGTAAAGGGTGGTGTGGCATACAATGTGTTAAGGCACTTGCGAAAAAACTTCTAGCAATTGTAAACAGTTAGTTTGATTTCTCAAATTGATGTTTTTGAGTCTTAGAATCCTTCTCTATATGCCAACAGACTTGCTAAAAATTTTACTGACTTAGTAGTTCCAAAATATATATTTCAACGAAACTTACGCCCGTTTACCAATAAATTTACGTAAGCGATCCCACACCTGACACCAAAACCCCATCCTGCTGCCCAAATTATTGCAAATTTAATTTCGATGCCAAGAGGCATATAAATTATTTCTGGATTGCCTTAATAAAATTTATCTGACCTTCGCTCCTGCTGATTTCGTACCCTCTAAGATTAGACGTGGTCCACTTACCTAGAAACGAAAAATAGATTAAGATATTGAAAACAACAATTTATTAAAATATGGAAAAAGTAAGCTGTTTCAAAACGCAAATTTGAGGAAATTAAGCTGCAAGGAAAATTGGATCAAAATACAAGGGCACCTGAAAAACAAAGGAAATTTTGACCACCACAAATTTCCTTTATGGTTCATAAAGAAACTTTCATGAAGGCATGAAAAATATGATAATTTTACTGTTTACTGTGACGTGCGACTACAATAAACCTGTAAAAATGGCGGTAAATTAAAATCTCATGAATTTTTCCCCGTTTTTAGATTTATTGCCCAGATTTTAGGCCAATCTTTTGAAAGAGAGCCAAAAAGGAAAAGTGTTTAACAACACCTGACCTGAACACGTGTAATTCGTCATGGTAGCTGTAAAGTCAAACACACCTTTTAAACTAATGCAAAAAAGTCGTGCATGTATTCCTATTCAATAACACAAAACCATGAATAATTCAAGTAAAATGAAACAGCAGTCAGCAATACATTGGGTGGGTTTGTGGTCAGAGGTCGGTGTTATTAATTAGAGCGGGGATCGGCGACACATGATTGATGATGTCGGGGGTTACACGAGGGAGTGGCCGTTCTCTGGTTACTTTTCGACGAAAAATCCTCTCATACCTTGTTATCGGCAACACAACACCGATGAAGTTAACCAACCATCCCTTTAAGAGGTCAACTTCTTCAAAACTGACCAATACAAACAACAACCAGACGTTCGAAATCTACGGTAACGAATCGATAACTTAATATCATCTTGGAAAAATTCCGCTCTATTTTTATACGGGCTTCCGAAAAAAGGAAATCCTAGAGTTGATCGTATATAAAAGCGAAGCCGCAGGCAATTTGTGGACATCGTCAGGACAACTGAACTTAACAGGATGAAAACCACACCGATCAATAAGCGGATAATACCTTGCTATAAACTAAACCCGAACCCACCTTTAACAGGATTTTTATTCAATTACAAAACCAAAAATAGAAACATGTGTCACGCTGAATTGCTAAAAATAAAAACGAAGAATAAAAATCCTCTTCAATTAAATTAGTGAGGTTAACTCCCTTTCAATTAATGCAAATACGTCACGTTTTCGGGGGGAGGAAACTAGAAGGGAATCGATAGAATCAATAAGGGGACGTTGTAGACCCCCTTTTTTAAATTTAAAAAAAAAGCTATAATTGCTCAATTTTCATTTGTAAGTCCCTACACTTGCAGTTCTCTAGCGTTAAGACGAACATTTTGTTGTGCCTTTTACAAATCCCACTGTTGGAACCAATTGGATGTTTTAAATCACGAACGCTAGTTTTAGATTGGCACGCGATTTGGCTAACAAAAAAAGTACTTCAGAAGGACAACGCCATAGATTTGTAGTTAAACTTCCACTTCCCGGTGGTACCAATTTAAAATAAAAATACAATCACAACGTTTACTTTTTTTGTGGCTTTAATCTAATTCTTCACTATTTTAAGACAAATTATTTCAAAGACAAATTTAACCTAATTTTTAAAAACCATCAGATTTCAGCTAATTCTTTAATGACCTATATGCAATCTAACTCTTTAAAAACAAATCAAACTCATTTTAAGGGTAACTTCGTCTTTTTCTTCAAGTTTTTAGTTCAAAAATCTAAACAAGACACATGTTTTTAAAGACAACTCAACATCTTAAAGCCAGCATAAACCTAACTTTTTAAAGTAAGACCTAACCTAACTCTTTGAAGTCAGATCTAGCCTCACTCTTTAAAGCACGATCTAATCTAACTCGTTAAAGACTGGTCTAGCCTAACTCTCCGAAGTCAGATCTAACATAACTCGTTAAAGCCTGATCTAATCTAACTTTTTAGAACTAGATTTAACCTAACGTTAAATATCTACTCTTTTAAACTTGATTTAACCTAACTCTTTAAAGCTTGAACTAACCAAACTCTTTAAAAACATACCAACTTGACTCATTTCAAAAGTAAGTTCGACTTTTTTAAAAGTGGGAGCTAATCTTTCTTTTTACAATTAAAAAACCTTAACAAAACAAACGTTTTTAAAGACAGCTCTAACCTAATCCTTTAAAATCAGAATAAACTTACTTTTATAATACGATCTAACTTAAATCATTTCAAAGGCAAGTTTTTCAAAATTGTCCCCCATAATCTTACTTTTGACAATCTAAAAATCTATACAAGGCAGATGTCCTTGAAGAGGCATTTAACCTATACCTTTAAAGCCAAAACCTTTTAAACAAATAAATCTAACGTAAATCTATTAAAATAGGTTCCACCTAATTCTTTGAAATTACATCTAACGTAACTTTTGCATACCAGATCTAACCTCTCTAACTCTTTAGAGATAGGTCTAATTAAATTAGAATAGTCCACCTAACTCTCTGAAGCTAGAACAAACCTAATCTAAAGTAGCATAACACCTGACTCTTTAAAGATAGTCTAACTCTTTAAATCTGGTCTAATCTAATTCTTTAAGGATCGATCTAACCTAACCGTTTCGCACTAAATGTTACCAAACTGTGTAAATCCTGATTTAACCTGACTCTTTAAAGCCTGATCTAATTCGAGTCTCAAAACTCTTTTAAATATGATTTAACCTAATTTTTTGAAGCCTGATCTAACCTAACTCTTTAAAGATAGGTCTAACCTAACTCTTTAAAACCGGATCTGCCCTAATTCTTTCAAACTAGATCTAATTTAACTCTCAAAACTCTTTTAAACATGATGAAACCTAACTTTTAAAGATTTACCTAACCTAACTCTTCAAAAATAGAGTCAACCTAACTGATTTCAAAAGTAAGATGGCCTTATTCAAGAGTGTAACCTAAGCTGACTTTCTACGATCCAAAAGCCTAAACAACTCAAACCCTTTAAAATGAGAATCGACTTTTTAAAGTAAGATTTAACTTACTCTGTAAAACCAGATCCAATCTAACTTATTTGAAAGCAAGCTCCCCTTTTTCAACAGTGTTCCACTTAATTTTACATTATACAATCCAAAAAACCTAAGCAAGATAGATGTTGTTGAAGATGGATCTAGCCAAAATAAATGCAACCTTTTAAAATAAAATCTGATCTAACCTAATTCTTTAAAGACAGGTCTAACCTAACAGTTTCAAGTGAGAACAAACCTAACTTGTTAAAGTAGGATCTCATCTGACTCTTTAAAGCCAAGACCCACCTAACTATGTAAAGCTTGATCAAACCTAATTCTTTAAAATCAAATGTAGTTTTAAGCTCTAACCTAACTGTTGAAAACCTGATCTAACTTAACTCTTTAGAGCCTTGATCTAACCTAACTCTTTAAAGATGGACCTAACCTTTAAAAGTAAACCCAACTTAGGTCGTTTCAAAAATAAGTTCGCCTTCTTCAAAACTGGGACCTAATATGTATTACCTTTTACAATTCAAAAATCGAAACAAAAAATGTATTTAACGACAGTTTCAACATAACTCTTTAAAGACAGACCTAACTTAACTCTTTAAAACCAGATCCAACCAAAATCATTTCGAAAGAAAGGTCACCATTTCAAGTGTCTCACTCAATCTTACTTTTTACAACCCAAAAAAACCTTCAATAGGCAGATATTCTTAAAATCCGATCTAACCTAACTCTTTGACCTGAAATCTAACTTAACTCTTTAAAGATCTAACTTAACTTTTTTGAAGAAAATGCAATAATAATGGTTACTTTCTGTCACCAAAAAATGCTAAATAAATAGAGAAATTAATGAATAAGCGAATAAATAAATAAGTAAATGTAAATGGTCGAAATACATAATCATTGAAATCACATTAATATTAAACAATAAAACCGATATAATCTCGAAAACAAATAATTAACTAAAAGCAAACCGAAATAAAAAGTCTGTTAAACAAATAAACACAAAACAAACAAGAAAAACATGAATCGACAACGAAAACAAACAAAACGAGAGTTTTAGATAAAACATAAATTCGGCCATAAATTTAGTTGTGTATTAAACCGAAAATACATTAAATTCCCTTTATATGTAATACGAACTACATCAAAATATATGATTTACATCGTATAACATTCCATTCATTTCGGGTTATACAAATTTAAATTGTATACAAACAACCATGTTATTTTAGGATTGGTTAAATCAAGCTTGGTTAAATGTATGTTAAGTTAGTAGTAGATATTTTTGTGCTTTTCCCAAAAATCAGGTAGAACATTAGCGAGCTTTTAGCTGAAGCTTTTGACCCTGAATTTTCTACCCTTTCTGATACGCTTTTTACATTTTACGAACACTCCATTTAAACTTTTTGAAAAGAAAAATTCAGACCTTACAATAATAATGGTGAAAGCTTTCAAATCAGCAAAAGGAATTTTGCACCTCAAGATCAAGATCTTTCTACAACATTTCTGTTCTAATTTTCCCTTCTATCAAGGAACAAATAAAGGACATATTGTCGGATTAAGGAACCCCTACGTTCTAATAAATTCCACTCAAGGAAATTATCAGGGTACAAATAGTTCTGATAAGTTTATAAGAAACACAGAGGGGGTCGGTCGAAAGACTGAAACGAAAAATAATCCAATCAACTTTCTTAACTCGGTGTTTATCCCTTATAAAAATAAACTTACTTTAAGTAATATAAATAGGATGGAAGTGGTTCGGGTAATAAAATACTACAGGACTAAGTGCAAAACGTGATCTTTTATGGTGTTAATTAAGATCGTGCGATTTCCAATTGTAAAAAGCAAAGAAAATTAACGTTTTAATTATGTGGCGCGTTCTTTCTGGTCAAGGACTTTTGAATTGTTTCATGTTAAATTCATACTGATTACAAGCGCAGGAATTAAATAAATAATTTGTATTTGAAAATATTTACGTAATTTGCACACAATACAGAAACAAAAATGTCAGAAGTTCAAGGTTTTGGTTGACGTATTCATAATTAAAACCTAACAGTTTCAATTTATTTTTGTAACCTTAAATTCGTGGCAAAAACTTGTTTAGATTTATTTTTCTAGATTAAAAGGTTGGGTTCTTACTTAAAATAGGTTTTGCGTCTTTTTTGAATTTTTTAAAAGTAAGTCTACAAATAGATTGCAAAATCTAACAACGAATTTAATTCTCCTATTTTATTTAGTAATCTAATCAAGATTCCTTTGAAGGTTTCAAAAATAAAACAAAGAATTATCCTTAACATGGATTTCCAAACAAAAATTGTATGTGTTTTATCTAAAAATTTCCAAAATCAACGCTCGAAATTAAGATGAAAAGCCTGGCTTCTCAGTTTTGAGGAAAACCTGAAGATTATTAATTACGAAATTATTAACTCAGGCGTTTCAGTTTAATTTCAAGTCTGAAAATCTGAAATTTATATTCAAAACTCTTAAATCAGAAACTACGAACCTTTCAGTGTGAAATGCTAAAATTCAGCACTGGAAACCTGACATTTAAAATCATAAATCTAAATCTCACAATTCTGGCTTATCAGTTTGAAAATCTGAAATTTAATTGTAAAATCATTAAATACGTAACAATTTGGATTTTTCAACCTGGAATGACGAATGGCTACCAAACTATTAATTAAGAGGCATTATGAATCTCCGGACTGAAAACCTGAAATTAATTTTGACGGCCTTTAATTTCGACTTTCTGAATTCCAGCATTTCAGTCTGAAGCAATGCATTTCAAGAATGCAAATCTGAGGTTTATTTATAAAACCTCTATGTCCGAAATTAGTAACTCCGGAGTTTCAATGTATGTATAATAGTATAATGCTAAATTTCAGGGCTGAAAACTGGAAGCTTTTAAAATCGATAAATCTCAAACTAAAAATATTGACTGTCGAATCTGAAAAGTTGCGCTTCAAGAATGAAAACCAAAACATAAAACTTTTAAAGCCATTAAATTCGAAAGTGTAAATCCTAACCTTTCAGTCTGTAATTGTAGATTTCAAAACTGAACTTATTTTACAAAGCTATTAAATCCAAAACTAATAATTCTAACCTTTCAATCTGGAAAAATGAAATTCATTTCTAAAGCCGCTCAATCTGAAATTAAAGGTTCTCTAATTTTTCAGTCTGTAACGATGACTTTCAAGACTGAAAGTCTAGAATTCACTTTTAAAGTCAATAAATCTGAAATTAGTAATTCTGGCCTTTTAGTTCGGAAAGTTAAACTGCAAGTCTGAAAACATGACATTTAATTTATTTTTAAAAACATTAAAGCCGAAGCAATAATTTTGGCTTTTCAGTTTTCAACGAAAACCCGAAATTTAATCTCTTCTGAAATTAGGGATTGTTGGCCTGAAATAAAGCATTTCACAAACTTTATTTCTAAAACCATTAATTATGAAGATGCTAACTTAGTAATTTTCAGTGTGCAATACTAAAATTCAACGCTGAAATCTGAAAGGTATTTATAAAATCGATATAGCTGAAAAAATTCTAAAGCTTCAGTCTGTGTATATATAACTATAACTTTCAAGTTGAAAGTCTGAAATTTGTGTTTAGAACCATTAAGCCAATAATTTTGGTTTTTCAGCCTGGAATTATGAATTTTAAGAGGGGAAATTCAAATTGAAAGAATTTGCCTTTTCAGTTTCGATTAATTTCAAAGCTGAAAACCTAAAATTTATTTTTAAAACCTTTTAAGTATAAGTTGCGGTTTTTCAGTCTGAAAAGATGTATTTCAAGGCTGGGAACTTGATTCAAATTCATTTTTAAAACGTTAAATAATAATTATGGCTTTTCAGTTTCAAAGGTTGAATTTCAAGACAGAAAACCTGAAATTTGTTTTTCAAACCATAAATTCAAATTCTCCAGTTAGTTATTTGTACCTAAAACAGTTCAATACGAAACAATCAGTTCTGGTTTTTCATGATGAAACGGAAAACCTAAAATTTATCTTTAAAGTCGACCAATCGGAAATTGCAAAGTCTGACTGGTTCAGTCTACCTTTATAAATTTAAAGAAGGAAATTCTGAAATTTATTGCTAAAATCATTACCTACGTTCGAAAACAATTTCAGTCTCGAAAGATATATTTCATATTTCAGCACTAAAAACCTAAAACAAATTTTTGAACCAATCTACTTAAACCACAGAGCAGTTAATTTTTCAGTCCAGAAGTGAAAGTGAGTTTTTAGAAGAAAAAAATATGAATTTTATGTAAAACCAGTAAATCCGAAATTACGAACTGTGGCTTTTCAGCGTTAAATGTTAAAATTACGAACTAAAAATCTGAAATTTGTTTTGGAAATCACCGAGTATGAAATTGGCATCTCTGGTTTTTCAGATTGGAAAGCCAAATTTCGAGAACGACAATATTGAGTTTATTGTTAAAACAATTAAATCTGAAATTATCAACTCTGGCTTTTCAGTGTGATATGCTAAAATATTTTAAACTAAACAGTCTAGGAAAATTTGAATTTCGAGTCTAAACATTTGAAATTTATCTGTAAAAACATTAAATGTGAAACCATAAGTTTTGGTTTTTCAGTCTGAAATTACAAACTTAAAGATGAAATCCTGAAACTCATTTCGTAAAATCATTAAATCCGAAACCAATAATTCTAGTTTCCCAGTCTATAATGACAAATTTCAGGAGTGAACAAACAAACTTCATTTCTAAAACCATTAAATCTGAATTTTAAATTTTGATTTTCAGTCTGAACGTTTTTGAAAGTCAGGAATTTATTTTTAAAATCTTTAAATTTGACACCACCAATTTTGGCTTTTCAACCTCGAATTATGAAGTTCAACAGAGGAAATCTGAAACTTAGTTTTAAAATCTGTTCTGGATTTTTAGTTTGAAATTTAAATCCTGGAATTTATATTTAGGACCATTAAATCAGAACTGTGAAGTCTGACTTTTCAGACTGCAGACCTGTAATTCAAAGGGAGACTCTGAATTTATTTTTACAGCCATTAAGTTTAAATCTATAAACTACAACTTTTCAGTTTGAAATTTAAATCCCGGTTTTTCATTTGGAATGGTGAATTGCAGAACCGAAAACCTGAAATTTCTGATTAGAACAATTCAAGCCAAAACTGTAAATTCTGACTTTTCAGACTGTTATTCTGAAATTCAAAAGAGAAAACTCCGAAATTTATTTTTAAAATCATTAAATCCGAAACTATAAAATCTAGCTTTTCGGTTCAGAATAGCGTATTTTAAGACTAACGCCTGAAAAATTCACTTGTAAAAGCATTAAATACAAAACCATCAGTCCAGAGGTGTTTCATTCGGAAACAATGGATTCCAAGGCTGAAACCTAAATTTGTTTTTGAACCATTAAATCCAAAACTGTAAATTCTGACTTTTCAAACTGAAATTATGAATTTCAAGGGGGCAAATTTGAAACCAGTAGTAAATCCGGAGCTATAAATTCTGGCTACTCAGTCTGGAAAACTGAATTTCAAGTCCTGAAATTTACTTTTAAAACCACCAACCTAGAAGTGTCCTGAACTGAAAATTTCAAATTTGAATGAAAAAACTGGCAGTTTAAAGGCTAAAAAGGATTTTCATTTAAAACTAAACCACATATCTAACAATTTAAGACTGATTTTAATTTAAAAATATCTAAAATTCGTTGTTGGCATTCTCAAAATGAAAATAAAAAACCATAATAAACAAACCTCAAAGGTTTTTCCTTAGTTTTAAATGTTTTCATGAAAAATCGAAAGCAAGTTTTAGATGCTTTCCTAAAAAACTAACTTCGGTGATGTTATCAGTCTGACATCTCAAGTTTTAATTTAGATAAAAAATTTGAATTTTTGGACGTTAAAACATCAAAAGCTTTCAGGTTAATATTTCAAGAGTATTGAAATTATTTCAAGCTTTCTGCACGGTTAACTTCTTCGAAAACACTATAAAATCTAAAATAAAATGTGAAAATAATGCTGTCATAAATGAAATTATGAATATCGAGTTGCCGAGAGTGCACACTCCAGGAAAATATTTCCATTTTTCAATACCAGAAAAATCCTAATAAGCACCGTTTCATAAAAATGCAAAGCAAGTATTACAAAGGTTATTGATCGTCCCAGCGTATGCATTTTCTTAATACCCCCCGAAGTAGCTTTACAGGCATTAATAAAAATTCACGAAAAAGTTTACTTTTCACAAGGACGGAAACTTTGTCATCCTTTCCCGGAGAAAAGCGGACAGCTCGACACTGATAAATATTGGGGATTAAATACGGGACGGGGATCTCCCTTCAACGTTTCTAATTTGCTTACAATTTGCATTATGGTTAATCTTCTTTTTTCGTTGGGGAAGTAAAAATAATAATAATAACAACGAAACGGAGTGGCCCCGCGAACTGACCTGAATATCTTAAGGAACGAACGTAAAATTCATATTAATCAACGTGTCAGAATCAAAAAATCACTTAAGGGGCTTATTCGAGTGAAAAGTTCTCTGAATGGCTACCAGGAAACTGTCGATGCAGCAAGAGATAAAACTCGGAACTCTTTAAATCTAGAATAACTCTGCAATGCAGAATGTATTCGGAGATGTAATTCATGGCGCAGCTGGGATCCAACTCAGAGCAACCGAATACATCAACATGGCAGAATATAACATAGGTACCTCTAGTCAATACTCCACCATTATGGGGAATGGTCTACACGCGTTGAAATATTGCATATTGCAAGGAAGATGGCGGAGGATCCTCTATAATCCAATTTGGTCCCCAGTTTCCGTAAATACCGCCTCTAACAGGGTTTAAAGTAAATAAATTCCTGCAAATGCTATTAGTATTATGGCAATTGGACTATATATAACATCTTGTTTAGAGAGCACGGGCGACTTTATCTTGTGCAACCATGTAGATATCGCTAAGCTCCTAAAGCCTTACAAGCTTATACTGAATATCACAATGTACTACAACGTTGGAAAGTCGATTAACCAACGGATTTTACTCTCGGGATCCTTTAATATTTCACGATTAAGAAATTACTATAAGGAGATTCTTTTTTATTAACTTTTACGAACGCTTAAGTCTTCTACAAACAACGTCCTCGAAAGCTTCGGCATTTCTTCCTAAATTTAGCAGAATGTACGTTCAATTCCTTAAAACTTAAGTACACAAGGATTTAAAAAATTAGGTTAAACCTAAGGTGTTTCGCTTTTTCTAAACAAAAATGTTTTGCTTTGTATACAGAACAAAATCTATGCTGAAAATTTTAAGATGAAAAGTCTGACTTGTCGGTTTTGAAGAATTTCATAACTGAAAACCTGAATTTTTATAACTATTAAATCTGAAAGATGAATTTCAAATCTGAAAATCTGAAATTTATTTTAAATATATTAACAACGCTGGCATTTCAACGTGGAACGTTAAAATTCAGGACTGAAAATCCAAAGTTTAATTTTAAAATCAATAAATCTGAAAAAATTCAACCTAACTCTTAAAAACCTGATCTAACCTAACCTATTCCAAAATCAAGCTCTAACCTAAGTCTTGAGAGGTAGATCTAACCTAACATTTGAAAGGAAGTTCTTACCTAACTCTTTAAAAACAGGTGTAACCTAACTATTTAAAAATAAAACTAACACGCACTTCTTAAATTTTTTCAAAATTAAGACCTAATCTTATAACAATAACAATTCGGACTTTGTTAACTTTAAAAGGCATCTAAAAATTTTGCAATACAATTTATGTCATAATTTAATACTTTAAAATCAGATCTAACCTAACATATTTCATAGGCAAGCTCTAACCTAACTCTTTAAAACCAGATCCAATCTACCTCTTTTAGGCAGGCCCTAACCTAACTCTTTCAAAGTAGATCTAACCTCTTTAAGACAAGCTTAGCCATTTTAAATAAGATTTAACCTAACTCTTTACAGTCAAAACAAACCTTTTTAAAATTAAACCTAACCTAACTCCGTACAGCCTGATCTAACCTAAGTTTTTAAAGCTAACTTCAATCTAAGTCTTTAACTCTTTAAAATCAGCTCTAACCTAACTCCTTAAAGTCTGATCTAACATGATTCTTTAAAAATAGATCTTTAAGGACTGGTCTAACCTAACTTTAAAAGCGGATGTAACTATTAAAAATAAAACTTACACAACTCTTAAAAGCCAGAGCTAACTTTTCTTGTTTCAAAAGCAAGACCTAATCTTATTTTTACTGGCCCCAAACCATAACCTTTGGGACTTGCGACTTTATTAACTTAAATAAGAATCTAAAAAATTTATCTCATATAACTTAACACTAAAAATCATATTTAACATAACATATCTCAAAAGCAGTTCTAACCTAACTCTTTAAAACCAGTTCTAATCTAACTTTTTAAAGCATGCTCTAAATCTAAATTAACTCTTTCAAATTAGATCTAACCTAACTCTTTGGGCCAAGTTCTAACTATTTTATACAAGATTTGAGCAAACTCTTTGAAGTCGGAACAAACCAACAAACCTAACCTTTCAAAAATATATCTAACCTAACTCTTTAAAGCAAATCCTAACCTAATTTTCTAAAACCAAGTCAATATTTATTCTTTATAACTAGATCTTGCAATCTTCGTCGAAAGCAAGCTTAATCTACTTTTTTCAATTCAAAATGTTATTACTAGCGTCAAATTTAAAAAACATGGCTTGGTGAAGAAAAATGTCCAAAAGTAATATCGAAATTTGGAAACTTTGATGTCAAATTTAAGAATAAAATTAAAAAATCTTGATTATACGTAGATTTAAGCACAATATTTTCTTTAATAAAGTTTTGTATCGTTATTGCTAGCCCTCGAAATGGCCTGTTTGCAAATCGGATTCATCCTCATTAGTTAATGATCTTTTACCTCCCTTGGTTTATAAGTAACAATAATGTCAGTGCCAAAGATCTTGCTAAAACATTAGTTCGAAAAATTACTAAATTGCTAAGTAGAAAAAAAAACTAATTAAACCCATTGATAGCATACGAGGGTCGCTTTGAAATTAAATGCACTAACCTTGGCTTAAACAGGAAATTCGACCAAGTCACGCAGAAAAGCCATACTTTGGAAGTTTGCAAAATTATCATGTGTTAAGTGTGGTTGGAATTAGTTGAGTCTTTAACAATTTCAGTATCTACTTAATTATAGACGAACAATATCCAATATGTCAAATAGATTTGGATGGATACTGAAATTATCTAAGTTATAACTAACACCAACCACAGCTGCTCTAATTATAGTTTTTGGAATCTCTCAATATAATAACGAATGCTTGAAAATCAGTAATTTCTAACTGATATTAGCACAGCTACCGAAAAAATACTTTCGATTAATATTTCAGATATTTGGCAGCTTGAGACAAAATTACGACAACTTACTAATGAACTGAGTCATCTTGAACTTTTTTTTGAGATATCTGATCGATTAAATTTTTAAATTTAGAACAGTTAAAATTTAGGTTGAAACGTCAATTTAAATAATTAAGGAGCTTGCTTTCTACCTAACTTAACTCATGGCACTGTTTGTGTATAAATTGTTATTCCACGAAAAACTTGTTAAATTAATTGAAGTATCAATTTACGAAAGTTAAAAGGAATGGTTTTTAGAAAGATTAACTAAGCTTTGTTAAGGTCAGAAATCGTTGACATAGTCGCTCTGATGTGCTATTTTGCTTTTACCTAACCTAACTTTTAAAAATTAAAGGGGTCGCTTTGGCAAAAGCCTTTGAAGCTAAGCAGAGGTATCCTCTTTAAGAATGGGAAATCCTATATTATTAATCTGTGTTTCTGGTGTGAATCAGACTTGTACCATAGAGCACTTATTTTCTGAATGACCCTCGTATCTCATAAGATTTTCATTCTGGGGAAAGAAGACTTCAAGATTTGATTACTTTAGTTCGGCTATTATTTTCAGTTTTTAACGAAGTCATGGCCTGCTTGTGGAGTCCTTTTTAACTTGTTGGGGAAAATCTGATTATCTGATGAATAGATTAAGAGTTTAAATTATTCGACGGTGTTTTAAGTTGTTATGTTTGTAGGGCATTAACCTCAGTTAGAGTAATACCAGACAAATCAAATTCAAACGTTGTTCGCGTGTAGAAGGGGACGGGATTATCCTTGACACAATAATTACTGTCTGCCTTGGAGTTGAACTTCAGTAACTGTTTTACTTGGTACTCGACGTTGGAAATATCGAACCGCAAAGTATCGAAGTAAAAAAGAACAAACCGAACCAAAACCAACACTCTCAGGGTATATACCGTAACAGCGTTTCACCGTCGAACTCTGAACAAGATTTGGCACTTCGTTGTATCTGAGTTGGGTGTCCCCAAAAGCCGCACACTTCAGACAATTTTCTCTGTACGGCCAATTGGACCAGAAATCGATGGGAGAAGCATTTACTCTTCGAATTGAACCGGACAAGTGGCTAACTGACTTCGGAATTGTTGGGAGAAATCCCGACGAGGAGCTTCACTGTTCCTTGGCGATAAGAGGTGGACGTTTGTTTTAAAAGTTGAAAATTGAAAATATTTCTACGAGGTTACTATTTACTTTTACGATTTACATTTAGAATTCCGAGACGTGGAAGTCTGTAAGGACAAGTCGGAATTGAATTTGCGAGGCGGAAAATATCATCTAAACGTAATGGGTGGAGGCGTCCCAGTGGGCACCCTTTCAAGGGAGAGAAGAATATTGGACATAGAATATTGCCGAGTTGCACGCGATGGATTGCACTTCACATTCTTATGCCACGTCAAAATATGTACGGTAGTTTCTATTCGAAAACGTACGAGTTATCTGTAACGGTTAGTACTTTCCGGTTTCGAGTGCCAATTCCGGTGACCCACTTTTCTAATAATCATAGCCGGCGATAAACTTACTTCAAGCAGAGCTCATTTCGCTTAATAACCCCTGGAGCTTTGTTTTAAACGTCTGGATTTATCATGCCACGATTTCAGTCCAGGTGATAAAACTTAGAGAAGTGGAAAAGTCAGGCAAATTGAAAATTAAAATGTCAGGGCAAAATAGCGGAACTTCCGCCGAGAAATTAGTTAAAACGACTTTTGGCCATGTTTGTCGAGAAAGCATTTTCGAAATCTGATTACTTCCAAACACGAAACTTACATAAAAAATACTTTCAAATGTTCTGTTCTTTTTACTTTCGTTTGATTTTGGCGATCGCGTTCCAAGATTTATTACGGGCAATACTTCAATGGTAAAATATTAAAAATATTTGCTACCCTGACTTAACGTTTATTTCGCATGTCAAAAACAGATTTTTTACAAATAAATTTTGTTTAATCATCTGGCAAGGATATTTGTTCAACGTAACCCTGGAAAAGCGTGCTACATTTTCAAATAATTAAGTCACACTAAACTATAACGCCTTACATAATGCAAAGTATTAATATTAAATTCCAAATTTCTTACTGAACAACAAGCCAACTAATCATAATTATAGTACCAATAAACTCAATCACAAAAGGAAGTAAGTTATCCTAAAAGAACTTCAAGCAAACCCTTCTAAATTTTGATTGAATCAACCTCCAAATATTTCAAAAGAATTTTTATTCATTCTGAAACTTTCTAAACTTTCACAGAAAAATAAAATAAATTCAAATTCAAGAGGATCGTTCAAAAGTCCCCACAAGTCAAGAATGACGTCAAACACAAGCACAGCTCATTCTCAACACCGCACTCCACTAAAAGCTATTAAATTAACAATTAATTCAACTGAACGTATTTAGCAACGAGGTTTTACTAGCGAGTGTCGAGTAACTAACAAAAGTTGGTTATTTTCACAAAAAGGTACAATCGCTATCGCATTGAGGCAGGCATATCTGTGCTTAACATTCGCCTTGGACGGATAATTTTAAGCAACATATTCCTTTGTTGAATACTTTAGTTTATTGCTCTTTTAACTGATTAAACTTTAGGCAAACAGACAATGTGTTAAATTGTAGTAAATTTAATTTTAATTTGATGCTATTTATAAATGAGCTTTTAAGCTTTTTAAATTTAAGACTGTAAATGTTACATCTCAGGCATCATGTAAAATTGCTGATTGTCCTTAATTATTTTTGCACTTAAGACGTTTTCGGAATATTATTTACTTTTAGGATTTACTATGTCAAACTAGTCACAATAACATTTAATGTAGAATTTAAACCTTTTAATAACTACAAGTTTACAAACTAAAACGGAAACTTTACAAATTCAAGTCATCATTATATCACAAACAACCAATTTTAAGAACTTTCACAACTAATAAATATAATGCGAACACTGTTTCTATTACTACTTACATGTAGAGTTGCGGTGTCAGGTATGTAAGAAAATATTTCTCAAAAATAGAGCCTAACCTAACGTTTCTGAAGCAAGATCTAACCTAACTCAGATCTAACCTTTTTGTAGAGCAAATTCTTATCTAAATCTTTAAAGACAGACCTACTTTCTCATTAAAAACAGGTCTAACCTAATTATTTAAAGCTAGATCGAACCTAAATATTTAAAGCCAGATCAAACCTAACCTTTTAAAGACAGACCCAGCCCAATTTATTAAAAACTGATCTAACATAACCTTTTAAAAATCGATCTAACCTAACTGTTTAAAACCCGATCTAACCTAACCCTTTAAAGTCAAATCTAACCTAACTCTTTCAAGCCAAAACAAACTTAACTCTTTAAAATCAGCTATAACCTAACTCTTTTAAAAACAGATCTAACCTAACCCTTTAAAGACAGATCTAACCTAACTCTTTCAAGCCAAAACTCTTTAAAACCAGCTCTAACCCAACACTTTGAAACCAGCTCTAACCTAACTCTTTAAAAAGAGATCTAACCTAACTAGTTAAAGCAAGATCCAACCTAACCTTTTTAAGCCAAAATTTAATCTAACTCTTTCAAACCAGCTCTAACTTAACCTTCTTAGGTCAAATCTAACCTAACTCTTTAAAACTAGATCGAACCTAATATTTAAACCTAAACCTTTTAAAGACAGACCCAATAACTCAACCTTTAAAAAGTCGATCTAACCTAACCCTTTAAAACCTGATCTAACCTAACTGCTTAAAGCCAGAACTAACCTAACTCTTTCAACCCAAAACTAACCTAACTCTTTAAAACCCAATCTAACCTAATCCTTTACAGTCAGATGGTCAGATCAAACCTTTCTTTTTTCAAAAGCAAGACTGAATCTTACCTTCTCCAGCCCAAAAACCTAATTAAACCTTTGAAACTCAACTCTGACTTGGTGAGTTTTGTTGACGATTCAAACATTTGTAAAACATAATTTATTTTGTAGAAGTTCCATGGCCATGAATTTTATATCAATTTTTCAAAATTTCAAACTTGTTTCGGTGTATTAAAGCCCTAATTCTTCCGATTAATATTTAAAAGTTTAAAAATCAGAACTTAAGTTTTTCATTTATAAATTAAAACTGAGATTTATCTTTCCAGCCGATCTTTAAAGATCCAATCTTTACGAACAGAAACTAAACAGAAATCTCTAAACAAAGCTAATTTTTAATTAAGGAAATATTGAAATCTATAAACCCTAAGCTCAAATGTATGACTAGAAAATGCAGATCTTGGATTATTCTTAATATTTATATTTTTCTAAATAAATTTTCAACCCTAGCGTGCTCTGAATAATAACACCCAACAGAAAAGAAAACCACAAACCACAAACATTAACACTCGGTCCATTTCCAAATAAATGCAATTAGAAACTTTATGGCAGTTTAAGAGACCATAAAAACGTTTCGGTTTTTATTCACAGGTTAGCTATGCATAAATGATGAGCTTAAAGAAGACGAAACCGATTTTAAACCACTGTGAATGCCAAACGTAAAAATCTAAACATATTTATTTCCTTTGCATGAAAAGCTTTTATTTATGTAAACAAAACTTATTGAACAACCAAGTATTCGTAACAAAATGTGTCATAAACCCCAATTTACAATTAATAGACGACTATTTTCGGCCAATTTGTTGTGTTTTTCTTAAAAACCACAAGGTCTAAAGTTGAACTGTTCAGTTATATCTAAAGAAAACGAAATAAAACTGCAGATAATTTACATATTAAAAAAAAACAACATTAAACAAAAACCTTCAAAGGGAGGTCGTATATTAATTAAATGTTTCAACCTAAGCTTCTGAAGGAGAGGTCTATCCTAACCTATTTCAAAAGCAAACGCTAACCTAATTCTTTAAGTGACGCATCTAACTTAACTATTGAAAGTCAGATCTAAAAACAGATCTAACCTAACTTTTTAAACGCATTATTTTAGGAAAGAAAATTACAACTGAAAATATTTTAAGTCTGTTAATAAAATATGAACAAAATTACGCAAATACCATCAAAGGGTTGTCGTAAATCAGTTAATATAATTAACTGCTACAATCAAAATGTCTATTTTTATTAATTATTCTGTTATTGCCGCTATAAAAAATTCCATAAATATTTTCATAAAAGCTCAAATTTAATTTCGCCAAATTAAAAGTGGAATATCGTTAAATAGGAACGTTTCAGAAACGTGTGCAGTAGCACCGTCGTGCTGAAATATTACCTAAAGGTTGTTTATCTTGGCTCAGTTTGCACGCGTTTATTAACTACAAATTACTAAACACAAGGAACTGAATGGCCCGAGAGCATAAAATAATTTAACGTTAATGTAAGCAGGCCTCGGTTTACTTCAGAACAAAGCAAAGCGCCAGTAAATAACGTTTGAAACACAAGACCCAGCAAATTGCATCACAGCTGCAATGTTAATTGCGCACCTGTCGTTGCATCTATGAATATCCTGTTGCTAACTAAACGTATCTACCAGGTAACTACGAGACGGCGGCGGCGGTGATGAGGTGGTGGACCATTGTTTTCGATGGGGTGGTGAGTACCTACAAACCCCTTGGGTATACGGGCCGAGTCTAGGCCAACATCACCACTTCATTACAGCGATGTTGTGTAAAATTTCCATGATGTGGAGTCGTAAAATGGTGTAAAATGAGCGAGCTGTTTTACGCAAACACATTTTTATGACACGAGATTTTCATTACGGCTTCGTAAAATTTATAAGCCGCTCG
The DNA here is from genome assembly GCA_963082815.1 of Melanotus villosus. Classification (NCBI taxonomy): domain Eukaryota; kingdom Metazoa; phylum Arthropoda; class Insecta; order Coleoptera; family Elateridae; genus Melanotus; species Melanotus villosus. Next base: position 4,207,873 of record OY720419.1, on the reverse strand, counting down.
AGCGTTCCTGGCCTCCAACGTAACGTTGCCCTAGATATCATTAAAATTATATAATACTATATGTTAGAATATATTACAAATTACAACCTCCCGCAATGTACGCTCATGTTTAATACTGGTTAAAATGGGCACCAGTAATTTCCTTCAAGTTGATGTTACAAGGATATTGCTAATATGCTTTTACACCCTATTGCAATTATTTAACTCGTGGTTAAGATGTTTTTGCAGGAAACTTCACGGTTCTTCGAACTAACAAACTATACTACACTAGATTTTCCAAACCTACAGGACTGAAAATTTAATCAAAACCCCCATTAAAACTAACAGTTTTAGTTTATTGATTTTTTTACACGAAAAAACTTGAAGTGCATCTAATCCATTTACGATATTTCTGGACAGAGATTGGCCATGGATTCTGACAATTTCTATGTGTAAACTAAACTGGGCTTTGTTCCATCATATTATGTTATATTTTATTTGCCTTGTTTTACTTTTAATATTGGGATACTTGGCATTCGCAAGTTGAGAATGCACCCTGTAAATTAGCAAAGAAACAACATGGATATAAGGTAGCACCCACTATTAAGTTGATATGGTTTTAATATATCTAATACAACCGTTGATAACAAAGCAACAAATCATCCTAGCGTGTTTAGGGTTAAATAAAAATAAATGTGTAAAGGATATTTTTTATGCTTATGCGACATTTTATTCATATAATTTGGGTAGAACCGGAAACATAATAAAACGGAAATGTTCACCTTATCGGTATTCATAAGAAACTAAATATTTCCTGTTAACTCAAGTTAAGATATACTCGTGGATATTTCCTTTTATTTCTTGTTTATGAAGTGCATCTGGTTTGGATTTTTAATGATGCACTTGGATTATGAATGGTGATTACATTAAGAACACTTGCTGGTTTTAAATGTTATTTACTGCCTTGATATAGTCTTTAATTTCTCGTATTGCTCACACGTGTTCGCATATTAATGTGTGAGCTTTTTCTTGATGTGATTTTGTGAAGATTATTTAGTAGATTCATAGCTTGGGAAATGTATATTCCTTTGTTTAAGAAAAAATAATAATTTAATTAAGAGATCGAACAATAAAGTGATATTCAAAAGTCTGTTCTAAACTAATTGTTTCAAAGGAGAGAGCTAACCTAATTTTTATCAAAAGCCATATTTAATTCAGTTTTTCGCGGAGGCGAGGCCTAATCTAACTGTTTTACAGAGATATCCAATCTAATACATTTCACAATCACCAGCCAGGTTTTACTGCAATTTTCTCAAAAGTGGCCTACTCAACTCTTCTAAGCCCAGGTTTAACCTAACGTCTAAAAGGTTAAGCTAAAGTAAGCAACCTCAAAAGCAAGCTCTAATTTGACTCTTTAAACGAGGATCTAACCTAACTCCCTAAAACCAGTTCTAACCTAACTCCCTAAAACCAGGTCTAACCTAACTCTTTAGAAACAGATCTAACCTAACTCCTTAAAACCAGCTCTAACCCAACTCTTTAAAAATAAATCTAACCTAACTCTTTAAAGACCCATCTAACCTAACTCTTTAAAGCCAGATCTAACGTAACTGTATAAAAACAGATTTAACCCAATTGTTTAAAAACAGATCTAAGCCAATTGTTTAAAAATGGATCTAACCCAATTGTTTAAAAACAGATCTAACCTAACTCTTTAAAGACACATCTCTAACTCTTTAAAGTCAGATCTAACATAACCCTTGAAAACCAGATATAACCTAACCCTTTGAAATCAAGCTCTAACCCAACTCCTTATAGACGAATCTAACCCAACCCCTTACAAACAGATCTAACCTAACCCTCTAAAGACAGGTCTTAGCTAGCTTTTTAAGATAGAACTAACCTTAACCTAACTCCTTAAAACCTCGTTTAATCTTATTCTTTATAGCCGGATCTAACTTAAGTAGTTAAAGGGAGATCTAACCCAACTCTTGTCAACCAGATCTAATCTAACTCCATAAAGGCAGATCTAACCAAACTCTTTAAAGACTTATCTTACTACGCTTCAAAAAATTTCTGATGCTCGCAAAGCCAGAATTTGGACTTCCACAAGCTTAGTTTACGTTCTTGGATTGGTAAGTTAGGCTAGATCTGTTTCTGCTTGCGTTAGAACTTACTTTAAGTAAGTTAGGTTAGAGCTGGCTTTAAAAGACTCTGTTTAAGTCTGGATTTAGAGAGTTTGGTTAGATGTGTCTGTAAAGGATTACGTTAGATCTGACTGTAAAGAGTTGGGTTAAATCTAGTTATAAATATGGCGGTAGGGTTTTCTTTAAAGGGTTAAGGTAGGTTTGGTTTTAAACATTTAAGTTGGGTCTATCTTAAAATAATTAAATTAGATCGACTTCTTAAGAGTTAGCTCGTGAAAAAAAGTCTTACATTAATCTGTTTTATTTTAACTTTTAATTTTCCAATTGACTTACTAACTACCTTGCACTGCAGAAGCGGTGTCTAGCGGCTAGCGTCACAGGCATGTCAACGTTATACAGTGCTCCCAATCCCCACCTATCATAACAAATCCCTTCACACCTTATTGGCATGGGGTGGGCCTGGCGTAATCCAGGATTGATCCACGAGGATCTGCTCCATGATGATGATGATGACGTAGATATAGATATTTCCAGAGATGTTCCACTTTGTTCAGGAATGTAAATTACTTAAATTGTACGTCTCAGAATTACCAGTTAATTTTCCTTAAACATAATTATTTTCGAGATTTGGTTGGCGAAGTTCGAAATTTAGAATTTTCAGGTTTAACGTAATACTTTTTTTACAGCTAATAAATTAAAAATATAAGTTTCATGACAAATATATCAAAGGTACACAAAAAGATCAATAATCAACAAACCTACATCAGAATAAACAAGAAAGGACGGCGTAGAATAAATACTAAATAGATACACGAAGGAAGTTTTACGTCAAACACAATTTGAAACTGACAAAAATATGGTCTATTTGTGCCGATGTTTTTGTTCGCCCACGTTAATAACTTAAAAGTAGGTATATTTGCGTAACTCGACTCATTTTTGTTTATTTTAAGACTTTTCATTAATTCAGTTCTTTTATTTTTGTTATTTCAGAGACGCAGAAACATCATTTAAATTTTCATTATTAGTTCGCAAACTCGTTTATCTTCATCGGATCCAGGATGTTTCGTAATTTTTTCCAAAACTTATGCATTTAGAAATTTTCGTGAAAAATACCTAAGTAAAACTTGTTTATACTGAGCAATTTCCGTTAAGTTTCCTAATAGGGAGAATTAAAATTCACAGGAGTAAATTCAAGGGATATCCTGAAGAACCAGTAATGCATGAATTCGAACAAAACAAAGTAGAACTGTATTTATAAACTAAACTAAGCTAAACAACTGCAGTTTAGTTGTACGTGCATAGAACCTGCTAATTAGTCCATTATAGAGAAATCGATTTCATTAGGTTAACTCGCGTACTGTAATTCCTGCAGTGTCCCATTTATTATCGTATAGGAGGATGCGCATACTAAACACGTAATGTGAACACCATAAACTGTAATTAACCATATTTTAAGTGCAAATAAATATAATTAACGTACGTCCGGCGCAAGTTACGACTAATAATGTTAATTAAAATAGTGATAAATATTGTAATTGAATTAATTAGCTGGCCATTTTAATGAACTAACGAGGAGTTAGATTATTTAATGTTATGTGATATGTTGCTCTGTTTGTGCAATTTATAAAATAAGTGGTGGTTGCAATAACGTTATCTGTTTACCAGAATATTCCGTACACATTTATCAGATAACTAACATATTTAGCTAATGGTTTTGCCAAATGAATTCAGCTTGCCACGAGAATTTCCGAGGCTTTAATTAACATTAAAGAATAAATTTATAACTTAAATAAACTAAGAGACGGCACAAAATTGCGAGGCTTGGGTTAATTAGTAAAAAAATTCTGCTAAAACAGGAAAACTTCAGTTAAGGAAATTTAGGTTGGATGCTTTCGGTTCAGGATTGCACGATTTTTTAGGCACGAAAATAAACCGGGAAACTTTAAACATTGGCATAAATGGCCATGAAATTTCTGTAGGATGAACTTTATAAAGCCAGTCTAACCCAATTCTTTAAAACGAGCTCTAACCTAACTCTTCAAAAAGAGATCTTTAAAGATAGGCCTAACCTAGCAGCTTAAAGCCAGATCTAACCTCACTCTTTAAAGACAGAGCTAACCTAATTCTTTAAAGCGAGTTCTAAACCCAACTCTTTGAAAGCTGAATTAGCCCAACTCTTGAAAGACAGATCTAACTTAACCCTTTTTTTTAAGACGTTGGCAGACGCTAATCTGCCAAATGGCCTTCCTGAATACACCACGCCTCCTGGAACCGGTTCTACCATTACTTCAGGGGGCTGCTTTATATACCTATATCCCGTTTTTATTTTCATTTGGACGATCGTCCTGACCATACCCTGTATTTCCAATTTTATTACCTCTCCATCATGGTCTGAACGAGATTATCGACAGTGGGACTTTTTCCTTCCCTTCTAAGTGTGTTCTGCATCGTCTCTTTCAGCGGCGCAATACATCAATACATGTCTTCAGACTTTCCTATTTTTTTTTAACAAGGGATTTAAAACTTCCATGGCTACTTAGCAGTTTTGCCGTATAGAAATTTTGCGCCCTGTCCATTTTGGAGAATCTCTTATTAAGTGCTTTTTCCACGGCGCCACCCCTGTCAGCTCCCTCCATCTCTCTCTTGTTGGCTTCCTTGTAACACCTTACTCTTGTTTGTATGAGTAAATCTATGGGCATCATATTTGCTATCACTTGTATAGTTTCAAGTGACACCGTTTTGTAAAAAGCTGTTGTGAGTATTCCCAATGGAGTCTGTTGTCTCTTTGTATTTTTTAACTTTTATAGCCTCACGCCATACTGGAGTTGCATATAGTATAATATATGATATGACACCGCGCTTAAGACTTTCCTTTTCCTCTAAGTAGGTTCATCTAATCTCGGCATCAATCTACTAAAGGCGGATATACATAGATTGTTCCGCTTTTTCAAAAGCATACGTTATATGCTGTTTCTGTCAAATATTACCCTTAGACAGCGAAGGTTTTCTTTACTATTTATGCGATGATATTATCGGCAACCTCAATTTCCCGCTCTTTTAGTGAGTACAGATCTAATCTAATTCTTTAAAGACAGATCTAACCTAATAGCTTAAAGACTTAACCTAACTCTCTAAAGCTAAAGATACAGCTAACCCAATTCTTTAAAACGAGCTCTAAGTCAGATTTAACCTCACTCTTTAAAGACAGAGCTAACCTAATTATTTAAAGCGAGTTCTAACCTAACTCTTTAAAAACGGATATAACCTAACTCTCTAAAGACAGATCTAACCCATCTCTTTAATGACAAATCTAATCTAAATCTTTAATCTCAAATTTCGTCAAATTTATTTTTTAGATTTGTGTTAATTGGTTTGGCTTTAAAGATTTGGAGGTTAGATCTGATTTTTAAAAGTTAAGCTAGATTTCTCTTCAAAGTTAGGTTAGATCTGTCTTTCAAGAATTAGGTTGAATTTCTCTTAAAAGAATTAGGTTAGAGTTAACTTCAAAGAGTTAGGTTAGATCTGTCTTTTCAAGAGCTTCTAAAAGGTTAGGTTAGGTATGTCTTTAAAGAGTTGGGTTAGATTTGACTTCAAAGAGTTAGGTTAAACTGTCTTTCATAAAAACAAAATTATTAGATCTATTAGTTTTCCTTCCTATATTCTGCTATATTTCTTTATTCTGCCTGGCTGCCTTCCTTTATTGTTTATTTTTGTCCACCTGTATTGCTCTATTTTTCCTGCCCTTTCTTGTTTCTACCTGCTCTTGAATGCTTTGATTTCTTCTTTACTTATTTACATTCAAGACTTCGACTGCAGCGTTCTCAATAAATTTTATGTATTCTTTTCTCTTTTATCAAACTAAGTATTAAGTTTACAACGATTCCCAATTTCTCTTCTACTGGCAGCATTGGAATGCCGTAATCGAAAATTATATTTAACTACTTAAAAAATCATAACCTTTTATGAATGATAAAATATTCAGTTAGGAAAAAATAGAAATCCATATGTTTACCAGAGCATCACGTGCCATTTAGAAGTACATCAAAGTTAATTTTAAACATATTGTACGTGTAATATATAATTCGATAATAACTCAATATATTTTAATAATAGTTATAGCACAATTAAATCAGCAATGTTTATAATTTACATACAAAAGCTTTTCCATGGTCATTAAACGAGCATTAGGTACATGGCGAGTGCAATTCACCTACAATTTAAATTTTAACAATATATTATGAACATGGTATACATGCATGCATAATGAAACTTATATCGTTTGTCAAAGTAAATGACCTACGCCAGCATTAACTTTACATATTTTAATTAGCATATGAATCAACTGAATTAAAATACTTTGGTCTGATATTATATTTCTCATTAGGGGAGTTGATTAATCCACAAAAAATCCTGATTGTACCAAATCTAAAATTAATACGAAATTAAGCCAGCATTGTTCTCTCCAAAATTTATTTTTACAAAACGGCTTTTACAACTAAGTAAACAAAAGCAAAATAGAAAAGTGTACGAAACGCCCCAATTTTGCAATTAAAAAAAATGCAGGTCATTCTGGTATAATTTTATTTAATGCGAATGAAAAAAAACAGCAAGATTAATTTATATTGTCCCAGGAGAAGCCTAATTTTTATAACTTAATGCACTGACCTAGTTTAACACCGCAATATTTCTCAGAAATCACAGAGAATAGAAGCAACGGAAGCTGTAAATTATGAGGAATACATCTTTAATGCATGGTTATACATCAGTTCTGTTTGTAAAGTACAGTCCTTCCGTTGTTTGCTTGTTTATCTGAACGGTTTAAGTTGTTAAGATTTATGTTTTCTAACCTGTGGCACGGTTTCAAAGGATTTAATTGGATAATATCAAGTGACAGATGCCTACTGAAGGGATTGAAATTACCCATTTAGTTTAATTATTGCATATTGAGTTGTATTTGCTTGATGGTTAACATTTTAAATTTTGTGACAAAAATTATTATAAGGAACATTGCTTCCTTGACTTTTAAGCATTTTTAAAAATACGGACGGTTTAATTTTTTTTATATTTCCCTATATTGAATTAGAAGTTTCCTTAATTTATTTTTCAAAAATTTCTGGAGGTTTAAGATTTATGTTAAGCTTAACGTTTTTCGAAACATGGGTTTCTTGGGTTTTGGACGTTGCTTTTTTTTTCATGAAATTTAGAATTTTCTAACTAAGTTTTAAATATGATCGAACCCAACACTTTAAAGACAGATCTAACCTAACTCATTTTAAAGATTGATCGAACTTAACTGTTTGAAGCCAAACTCTTTAAAACCGATCTAACCTAGCTCTTGAAAGGTAGATCTTACTTAACTTTTTGATTTAACTTTGAAGACAAACTTAACCTAGCTCTTTAAAGACAGATCCAACCCAGCTCTTAGAAGACATATCTAACTTAATTTTTTAAAGGCTGATCTAAAACTTAATTCTTTGAAGACAAATCTAGTCTAACTCTTTAAAGACTGATCTAACCCAGCTCTTTGAAGACAAACCTAACTTACCTCTTTATGGCCTGATTTAACTTAATTATTTGAAGACAAATCTAACCTAACTCTTTAAAGACTGATCTAACCAAACTCTTGAAAGCTAGATCTAACTCTTTGACTTAACTTTGAAGACAAATCTAACCTAAACTTGAATATGAAAATTTAGAATTGTCAGCAATGAGTTTTCAAGTTTAAGTTTCAAAACGTTTAACTTGAGGGTTATTAAACCATCTGCGGGGATTTTAATGTGCTTTTCCAGCAATTTAAATTTCGTTTTAGTTTTAAAATTCGCCAACTAAACTTCAATTTCAGAATCTACAGTTTTCGGAAAGATTTCATGATTTTAAAGGGTTGTCCACACAATTTATACGACCTTCTTTACTACTTTTTATTTAAAAAGCTACTTTGGTTTTTCTAAGATTCCCGACAGTAAACCTGCATTTCAGGATTTAAAATTTTTAGCAACGAATTTTCAATTTCGAATTTCAGAAGGTTTATACCATTGTTTGTAGAACCTTCTGTGGGTGGTTTACTGAAAATCTTTGCGTGTTTTCTAAAAGTAAACACTAACCCAACTCTTTAAAGCCAGATCTAACCTAATCTTTTTCAAACCAAAAACCTTTGGAAATCGAAATTCTGATATCGAAAAAGTTATCCCATTAAAGGGGGTTTTAAGGTATTTGTTTGAAAAAATTCCGAAATCACATTAATTTCTGTAAATTCCACATGTAAATTTACAGGCAATTAAGCCAAATTTGGAACTTTTACCAACTAGTTTTCAATTTCAAAATTTAGAATTTTCAGAAATGAGTTTTCCAGTTTTCAAGTTCTAATTCCAAAAGTTTATTCTAAGGTTCTGTTAAACCTTCTGCAGGTGTTTCATTGTATCGTTGAAATAATTCGGAAATTAGTCTGGCTCCTATAAATTCAAGATGAAATTCTAGAATTTATAATTTTCAGGAATGAGTTCGAATTTCCAAAAGTATATAAAACTTATTTCGATTTGCGGGATTTTACTTTATAATCTTTGAAAATTACTTTAATTTTTGTAAATTCGAGATACAAATTCCCAATCTTTGAACCTGAATTTCAGAATCTGAAATTTTGGGGGACGAGTTTTCAATTTTAGAACTTGGAATTGTTATGAATCAGTTTTCAAGTTCGAATTTGAAATTTTAAGGAGGGAGTTTCCAATTTCATAATTTTGAATTTTGGGGAATGAGGTTTTAATTTCAGAATTCAGAATTTTCAGGGAGAAGATTGTAAGTTCGAATTTCCAAAAGTTTAACCGAAGTTTTATTGTGTCTTTCAAGAAGTTTGGAATTTTTAGGAATGGGATATCCATTTCAGAATTTAGAATTTCGGAAACGAGTTTCCAAACTCAAATTTCCAAAAGTTTACTCAAAGGTTCATAAAACCTTGTGCAGGAGTTTTACTGTGTCTTTGAAGAAATTAGGATTTATTAAATTCAAGACGAAAATGTCCAGCTGTAAACTTAAATTCTAGAATCTCGAAATTTTCAAAATCGAGTTATTACTTAAGTCGAAGTCAGAAGGTTTAAGATTTTATTTCACAGTTTATAGAATCGTTTACGTCTGTTTTCCTGCGAATCTACAGAAATTGGGGTATTACTTCAACTTTTGCAAATTCTAGATAATTGAAATTTTAGAATTTGTATGGCCAAGGTCGAATTTTACAAAAAAATCTTTACAGTGATTGCTGATGGAAATTATGTCGATTTTTTAAAATTCGAAGTATTTGTTTTAGTGCCTTTTCTACTATAGAAAAGGTGTACTTCGCACCTTTACAGAAAGTTGTTGATTTTCAAAAATTCCTATTGCAAATTCTGTGGTGCCGAAATCAAATTTTAAAAGTGGAATTTTCAGACAGGCTAGTGCAAAAGCTAACTGCAAGTCGTTTCGTTCGATTGGGGTGTGCAGCAGGAGCTTAACAAACTCCAAACTACCCTGACATTGAAGTCTTAATTTCCTTGTTAAAGCGAGTAAAACAGTCGCGTCGCGTTTTCGCGAAACCGTTAGAAAATGTGCGAAATGTCTGGAGAATTATCAAAAGTTGTCGCAATTCTGCATAAGGACCATTAAATTAAGTGTATCCTGAATTCGGGGTGCGTAGTGCGTGACGTTTCCCTTTAATGGGTGTGCCTTAGCTTATGCAAGTCTCGTTCGTATCCGAGTAGTTCGGGAGGTTTTCAATTTGTGAGTGGGATTTATCGCGGATCGACTTTATGGGCTTCTGCCCGGATGCTAATGCCATTAGTGTGTCGCATTTTTATACAAAAGCGCGGATTGATCGAGTGCCGCCATCCGTAATCCATGGCGTTAAGTACCGGAATTTAGAATTTCATTTCGAAATCTCCCTCTCTTTGTATCGGCCGAAGAAATGTTTAAATTTTGGTGGCAGCGCCGATCATTAACGTCCAAAAAACATAATATACGAAGTGGCTATGTTTAATCAGGGCTCGCTATTATGAGCTTTGTGTATTGTGTATTCTGTCAATATAGAAATTGGGTTTCGTTGGTCAGCTGTTAGTGGCAAGCCCGGAGGGGTTTCGCGTTAAATGTTCTATATCGTGTATCCAAAACGTATTTACTCGAACAAGCCAGTAACAATTCATCAAGAGGAGAGAGGCTTACTATAATACTACCCCTTGTTCAGTACGAGATACGCGCTCTCCTCATTACTGGTAAACTTTGAGAATTTCCTTTGTTAACTTCTATTTATGTTTCTATATTTCCATTGTTGTTTAGGAAGTTAACGCATGTTTCTGATGTATCCAAAAATCATACCATTTGAAACATCAACAAGCCAAAACATGAACGAACATTACAGTAAAATTTACAACTGTTTTTATAACTGAAGTTTGTGCAGCCACGCGGGCGGCCAAGCATGTGGGCGGCCGCCTGTTCTGTATTTCCCTTAAAGGGAACGTAAAGTTGCTTATATTGAACTATTGAACTATTGAACCACAGTGACTATAACTATAGATGTTTAGTATCGTTAGAAGTTTCTCTTCTGAGATTTGAAAATACAAACTTAAAGTTGAACGAAATTGATGATTTTAAAACTTACAACGCCTCCGTTTTTCAGCCCGAAAGCTGTACCTTAAACACCTTAAAATACGAACTAAATTTAATCAAAATTGGGGTTTTCAAACCGGAAATTTCCCCTCCGTTTCTTAGGCTGAAACTTCACTTTCTTAATTTTCAAAAATACGAACTATATTTGAATCAAACTGGGAATATTTTATCTGAAATCAAGTTATTATTTCAGGCTTAAAGCTTCACTTCTGAAATGTCAAAATAAGAACTTAAATTTGACCCAAGCTTGATCTAACCTAACCCTTTAACGACAGAGATAACCTAATTCTTTAAAACGAGCTCTAACCTAACTCTTTAAATACAGATCTAACCGAACTCTTTAAAACCAGATTTAAACACACTCCTTAAAGACAGAGCTAACCTAATTACTTAAAGCAAGTTCTACTAACCCAACTCCTTAAAGACAGATCTAACCTAACTCTTTAATGGCAAATCTAATCTAAATTTCATCACTTTTATTTCATATGTTTGTGTTAATTTGGTATAGCTTTAATTAGCAAGTATAATATTTCGCTCTAAATATTTGGGTTAGATCTCACTTTTAAAAGTTAAACATCTCTTCAAAGAGTTAGATTAGATTTGTCGTTAAATAGTTACGTTAGAGCTGGTTCTAAAGAATTAGGTTGCGTTTCTCTTTTTAAAGAGTTAGGTTAGCTTTATGTTCAAATAGTTAGGTTAGATTAGACTTCAAAGAATTAGGTTAGTTCTGTCTTTCCAGAGGTGGGTTAGATTAGCCTTTAACACGTTGACTGCCGCCATAAGAGAAAAGTGGCATTCTCCGTGTGCCGGGATAGAAATAAATAAATAATGAACTTCTATATTCAAACTTGGAATACTCCCTAACAGATATCGCTAGCGCGTTCAATTATGCAGCAAATTGAACACTATTTTATTCCCTACAGGCCATATATACTTTTGCAACCATTAGTAAGAGGCCGCGTTCATAGCAAGCCATTGAAGAGAGTACCTACTGTGCAACACTGGTGATGCTCACGGCACCAAGGTGAACTATTAGTGAGAATCACCGGTGATGCTCCCGGCAGTCAACGTGTTAAAGAGTTAGGTTAGATTTGATTTCAAACAGTTAGGTTAGATCTGTCTTCCAAGAGTTGAGTTAGATCAGCTCTTAAAGAGTTAGGTTAGGTCTGTATTTAAAGAGTTAAGTTAGATTTGACTTTAAAGAGGTAGGTTAGATATGTCTTTCGCGAGTTGGGTTAGATTAGCCTTTAAAGAGTTAGGTTAGATCTGTCTTTCAAGAGTTGGGTTAGATTAGCCTTTAAAGAGTTGGGGAAGATCTGTCTTTAAAGAGTTAGGTAAGATCTGTCTTCCACAAATTAGGTTAGATCTGGATTTCGTCTTTTCTTATATGTTTTTATTTCTTCCTATATTCTATCCATCTCTCTTTTTTCTGTCTGGCTGCTGTTTTTTGTTTATTTTTATTCACCTGTATTTTCTCTGCCTTTCTTCTACTTGCTTTTTTGCTTTCTTAATTTCTGTGTATCTGTCTTTCCTTTTGTTTATTTAAAACTGAATTTTGTTTTTAAGCAGACAGTTCCACATTTGAAATTTGAAAATACAAAATTAAAGCTGAACCAAATTGATGATTTTAAAACTAAAAACGCCTCCGAATTTCAGATTAACTACACGTTTAACGTATAAAATATAAATTAAAATTGGGAATTTCTCCTTCGTTTGTCAGGCTGAAACGCCACTTTTATGATTTTTAAAAATACAAACTCAAATTTTCAACTGAAATCACGTTTGTTTAGAGGCTGATAATAATTAAAAGTAAATTTTGGGTTCCCAAAATGCAAACTGAAATTTTAACTAAATTGGAAATTTTAAAACCCAAAACACCAACGTTTTGAAGAATGAAATGTGACCCAAAACTACATTCATTTTTGAGAAAAAATATGGATTTAAATGTGACCCAAACTGGGGATTTTAAAGTTGAAAACACATTCGTTTTTCTTTACGATTTCAAAATTGAAACTAAAATTTGAACAAAATTGATGGTTTTAAAGCCGAAAACGACTTCGAATTACAGACTGAAAGCTGCACCTTTAACGTCGTCCCAAAATATAAACTAAAATTTAACCATATCTGAGGCTTTCAAACTGGAAATTTCACCTTCGTTTCTCAGGCAAAAACTTCAGGACAAACTTAAATTTGAAACAAACTAGGAATCGTGTTAGTTTTTCACGCTGATTGCTTCACTTCTGGAATGTTAAAATATGAACTTATATTTGACCGAAGCCTGAAATTTTCTGACTGAAAAGACGTTTGTTTTCAGGCCGAAACTTCACCTTTATGATTTTTAAAAATACAACTTAGACGTGAATCAAACTAAGAATGTTTTAACTAAAAGCACGTCTTCTTTTCAGGCTGAAAGTCTCACTTCTGGGATGTCAAAATACGAACTTAAGGAATTTTCTGACTGAAAACACGATTTGTTTTTCAGTCCGAAACTTCACTTTCATGATTTTTAAAAATACAAACTAAAATCTGAATCAAAGTAAGAATTTTTAAACTGAAATCACGTCTGCTTTTCAGACGGATAGCTTCCGATTTAAAAAAAGGAAATCTCTGCCGAAACCGAAACTCAAGGCAATTTTCTTGTAGGACTACGTCGCAATACTTCAAGAAAATTATATCAACTGTTTTTGAAAACCTAAAAATTATTTTAGAGGAAATTTTTAAAGGTATTATTTTGATTTTGCAGACATGAATTATGGTTCCAATAAATTCTGAATCAGTCACGTAAAAGCAAAACGTAGTCACATTCAAATCTCGAAAATTACAAAAACAAACCTAACAGGAAATATGCTTCAGTTTTCATAACGTTCGGCTTGCATAAAACAACACTAATTTTTTTAAACATGAAAAACCTCTCTGGTGACGAATTCAAAAAACCGTGGCGAAGCGCGTTTCCTGAACAATAGCATTCATCTAATAATTTTTGTATGGAAATTTCGAAGGTGTCAAATACTTTTTATATTTCACGAGTGTCAAATTGCCTGCCGTAATTTTTTTGCAAGCTTTTCTTAATGATTTCTTGTGATTTGAGTCGTAAAAGTTCAAATTAGCTAAATTACAAAAGTAATAAGTTTGTAAAATAGCAAATTATTAAATGGACTAAAAATGCGGGGTGCATTTGCAAAAAGTTAAATTGCGGAATAAAATGGCAATTTATCTTCATCTCAGTATTAGACGAGAAGGAAAATCTCAAATACAAGGCACGCTCTTTACATAGTAGAAATAATTTCTGGTATTAAGAACAGAGCAAAGTAAATTAGTGCATCTGGAGAGTTTGTCTCATTTGGAGTTACTGGAAGTGCATGCAGATTAGAACTTATGCAAATAGCGGCATTAGCCTACACCATGGGGCGAGATAGCGTTCTATACGTTGTTATGATAGATGGCGCAAGGGGAGCTGATAATTTGCTATCTTCTCCTCTCAAAACTTCCCTCGTATCACCTGCATTTCTCGTTTAATTACTTTCATCGCTTTAATGCAACGGAAACGTACAAGTACCGTACATAAAATCCAAGAATTTGCTCAGCTTCCACCAAGAGTTAACAGTCCTGAGCAGCATGCAAGTATTTCCATATTATCCCGTAATAAGCAGCCGGCCATGTTAATATAAAAGCAAGAATGCACGGCGTTAAATCTTTGCCCGGAGCAACTTTGTTTTATGAACTGCAAAAATTGCTCATAGCTCATACCGTTGTAATAAAAGAAGACTCAACTTTTTCGGTACCTTAGGCACCCTTTTAACTGGGAAAATTACAAAAAACTCCCGTTCGACCCACTCACTCCCCCGACACTGATTTATTTCAAATATAAGATATCAAATTTGGGTATTCGTGCGGAGGTTCGTTGATATTAAATTCGTTTTATTTTAAAACGAACAGAATCTTATAAGAAACTTCACGATACTTTCACCATAATTTAATTTCTCAGCCACTTATCTGCGTATTTATGCCTAATCCTCCCATTTATATTTTGATAAACCGAGACTGTGTACTTTAAAGATTTAATAACAGGAGAGAAACCTACCCAAGAATTATTAATGACTGAAGAATATGCAAAGCGTATTTTGAAATTGCCTTTTAGGTAATTTGAATTTTTATTTTTCGTTATATCACAGGAATGTATCTGAAATAATGTTTTTCTGCTGGAATTTGTTGACTAAAATCAAAAATTAAAATTAAAAAGGGAGAAATGCCCAATAAATGTTGAGAACTTTAATGATGCAAATATGAAGTTTCAGTTGGTTTAATTTAGGCCAACGCTCCCACCAAAACGCTAAATAATCTGCAGAGCTTCTTTGATATCATTCCCACCATGGCCGCTACAAACTTCCGAATTTAAAATTTTCGAAAACGAATTTTGAACTTCGAATTACAAAAGGTTTATCTCAAGGATTATGAAATCCTTAGGAGAGTTTTACTGTAAATCATTGCAAAACTACGGAAATAGCTTTGATTTTTGAAAATAACTACGAGTTGGAAATTTTCCGGCTGTAAACTTGAAATTCAGAATTTCAAATTTCGAGTTTTCAGGTTCGAATTTCAAAACGTTAAGCTCTTTTGTTAGTGTTTTATTGGCCTTTGAAGAGATATGGAAATTACTTTGATTTTTGTAAATATAAGATGTATGTAAGACTGTAAACTTGAATTTCAGAATTTAAAATTTTCAGAACTCAGTTTTGAAGATCGAATTGCAAGAAGTGTATCTCAAAGTTTATTAAACCATTTGCGGCAGTTTTACTGTAAATCACTAAAAACCAATTGATATTACTTTGATTTTTGAAAATATGAGTTGGAAGTTCTTGGGCTGTAAACATGAATTTCAGAATTTAAAATGTTCAAAAATGAATTTTGAAGTTTGAATTCCAATAAATTTAGCTCAAGGTTGCTAAAACCTTCTGCTACAGTTTCACTGTAAATCATCGAAAAACTATGGAAATTGCTTTGATATTTGAAAAAACGAGTTGGAAATCCTCAGGTTGTAAACTTGAATTTTAGAATGTAATATTTTCAGAAATTTATTTTAAGCTCGAATTTCAAATGATTGTCTAAATGTTTAATGTTTATAAAGCCTTCTCATTGAAAAACTACAGAACTTACTTTTATTTTTGAAAATACGAATTGGGAATTCTGCGGCTGTAAACTTGAGTTTCACAAATTCAAATCTTCAAAAGCGAATTTTCAAGTTAGAATTTCAAAAGGTTAATTTGAAGGTTTATCAAACCTTCTTCAGGGGTTTCACTGAGTCTTTGAAGAAATTTGAAGAATACTAATTTCCGGATGGACATCCTTGGATTATAAAGTAGAATTTGAAATTCTCACAAACTAGGTAGTCTGTGCTTACGAATCTGTTTTAAGAAAATATTACATTTTCAAAACAACAGACAGGAAGTAGTAAAAATCAAAATTAACTGAGACAATGAAAATGGAGTAAACTCTAAAATGATTTTTATCAAAGTAACTTATTAGAATATGTACTCAAAAATATCTTAGGTTGCGGCTTACAGTAATCAAAAGCTTCGATTATGCTCCAGTTGCAATAAAATTAACGTATTTTAGGAATTAACCGCAGTTACCCCAGCTGTATTAACATTATGTGTCACATTTAATGCCAGAAAGCCCATTTCGACCCCCTTGATGATTGGAAATGTCAGCTGCAGTCTTGACACATGGCGAAGCTAATCAGCTACAACCTTTTTTTGAGAAATCATAATATTTCATCCTTCGTAAATGAGCCTCACTTTACCTATTTTATTTTATTTTAGGGCTTTGGTTTTATGTCCTGCTTGGCGTTGTTTACCTTGCTTCTCTCAAAATATTTCTTTGGTTGGGTCTGAGTAGTCGAGTAGGTTGTCACCGTAAATCAGGAATACATCAACGCGTCCGCCTTAATTCGAACGACATAATTGTAATTCAAAATACATTGATATGAATAATTATTTTTCCCTTTATCCATATTCATTGCATAACGACGGAATTCTCATAAATATTTTATATGCGTGAGTTGAGACGCATTAATGCATCTACATTTTGATCCGGATACCGCACCACCCATGGTTGTCTCACACACGCTGTCCGAACAATTTATCCTGACATAGCATTTTTGGATTTTATTACACACACACATACAACTCCTCCGCTCGTTTGTGTGGGACATTGACCCGTGGGCCATTTGAATACATTTGCATGCCAAAGCTGTTGCAGTTGTGTGATTCAGCACCTACTCGTCCATAAAATGTATCGAACAACCACTATTTTTATGCACCAAATATTATTTTTAGAGACTCTTCCACTTTGCTTTTACTACGTAGGCTTCCTGATTTATTACAAAACACACCTGTAAACTTCCTTTGTCAGCGTTTTTCAAACGTTTTTTGGAAAGGCACCTTTGATGGCAACCTAATCTCACTTTCGTTTGCACAAGTGAGGTTAGATCGCCTTCACGAACAAATTAACTTGCCTCATCCTCCTGAAAATATTCGTTTGGCTCCTCAAGAGACTTGGAAAAACAGCAGCAAAAGAACAAAGTGAGGCTTAACCAAAGCATGATAAAGAACTTGTTCGTCTTAAACAAATACACACTCAACTTTCAGAACATTCTCATGCAAGTAAAGTAGTCTACTGAATTTTCAAACATATTCATACCACCTGCTTACATGCAAGTTTTAGGAACAATCCGACTGAAACAAGTCTCATAATGAAATCGGAGCTTTAGAACAGATGTTCTACATTTACGTTTCTAGGATAAAGAAGATCTAGTTGTTGCATCTTGTTTAGTCTGTACTTACTTCCCTGTTCTTGAGAAGGAGCTTAAGGGATTTTTATAACGAACTTACTCACAAGCAAACACTGCTGAAAATTGATGAAAATATTGTGGAATGTTTTGGACGTTTTGTTAGTTCCTAGGTTGTAAAAAATTTTGAAAGAATGTTTGAAATCTATATAAAGAAAAAATATTACCTCCGCAGTGTTTCAATCACCAACCTTCAGCATTGCCCAGCCACCAATCTTTAAAAAATCGAACTACCATAGAAAACCTCAAACATTTCCCTGAATACACAAAAACACTCCAATAAATCTAATAAATTCTGAAACCTTCGAAGTAATATGAAAATTTTAAATGAACAAAAGGATGTTATAAGCAAATCGTCTTCCAAAGGGAACATTTCAAAATATATCACCGAAAATCCGAAGTTTGTAGCTTGCTTGTTATGTTAGTTCCTACTAAGTTTGGTGTCCCAGTCATAAATCTAAGGTTAAGCCAGTGCCTTAACGTTGATTAAGGTTATATTACAGTTAGTGAATCCTAATCAATATTAGAATTTATAGGAATACGCTAACTTGCAAGTTTACGTATTAATTTTCATTGTTGGTTTGTAAATTAATTTGGAAATTTTGGTCCTTTCTGAAAATATTAAAATACCCCACTGCGGATGATGGTTTTCCTCAACTGAATCTCCAATATTTAATTTAATTTAATATTATGGCATTTTCAGCAATCATGGAACTTTTCCAAAAACTCGTATCTTACTTCCTGTACAATTATTTTTCTAAGCTCCTCCAGTATTTCTGCCGAATTTGAGTTAATTACAGCTCTTTTTGGTAATTTGTGCCTTTGTGACAAAATTCAGACATGAAAATACTGAAACTGAGAGTAATTTTTGTGTGTTTATCAACGTATCAATTTTTGACAGCAGCGAACAAAGCAAACATGTTCACAAACCATTTTTTTATTCTTTCACGTTCCGGACGAGTTTGATAGATTAATTCTTCCCTCGTTTTTTAATTGTCAAAACTCGTCGAAGCACGGGAGTTCGATACGTTTTAACTCACTGAAATAACCGAAATCCGTCCGGATTAAAACTGACTGGTCTAAAAATCCCTCTCACCGACCGAAGTGCCTTCTTTTTTTTATAAAAAAAAAAACCTTGTAACTTGGTGGGTAGAGTAGAAAAGTGTAATTTTACTTTCTATCGGTAGAAAAGCAGTCCCGTTTCCTCATTCTATTTGCTAGCGCGCTTTCAAGTACACTTGAAATTATGTAAACAGCAGATTGTTTGCTTCAAAGTTACTCCGAATCAGCAGTTAGGTTCGAGAGGAACTTGAAAAATGTAAACGAGCCTTCAGAGCTTCAAACTTGGGCTTTTTTTCCTTATACAAGTGCGAGAAACTCTTTTTTGTCGCCTCAGTCGACCTAAATCGATTCATATAAGCACCAATTGGTTCCAATCGGCTCAGTGCGGCCTGCAGTAAATAACGGAGACTAACGCCGATCTACCAATTCAAAAAGATTTATTCGGACGCTAGGATTTCCTACCATCGACTTATAAAGTATAGAATTTTTTTCAAATGAAAAATTGCACAAATATATTCGGAATTTATTCAACAAAACCACTGAGAAATAAATTAGAATTTTTGTTTTGTCAATTTACCGAAACATAAATTAATTTTGCATTGGAAAAACATCAAAGTTCCTGCTAAATTTGCATATCTAAGTTATAATTAAAATAAAAGCATTTTTTACTATCGAGCAATTTAATTATGTATTTGCAAACCGTAAACCACATTTTCCCCCCAAATATTTATAAAGTACTTAATGGAAGTAAATATAAAAACCGCCAGGAAAACAAATTTCTAATTAAATCCGAATTAAAAAATAACATGTTTCAAATATTTTCACAACTTTGTTTGCTGCTAAATTATATACAAACTTTGAAAAATCAACAGATTTGGTTCGATTTTGGTATTCTTTCAATTTTCTGAAATTAAATAAAAATAATGGCCTGAAAACCCTATTTTAAATAACTTTACATGAACTTCTTTAAAATTACGAATTTTTGTTAAAGAATACAAAGAAGACTGCTAAAAAGGGAATGATAATGTAACAAAAGAGATACTGGTGGGAAAATTATGACTTTTCCTGATAAAAACAAAAACTGAATTTGGTTTGATTTTGTTCATCTGATGTTCAGAAATTAAATAAAAATGGCTGAAAATTTGATTTGAAATATTAAATAATTTTGCGTAAATATTTTTTAAAAGAAAGCAACAATTTTCCTTATAGATAACAAAGGTTTGGAAAAGAGAAAGAAAATACGAAGCAAAGGCAAAGAAATTTCTTTGAAAATTATGGCCTTTCTTAATAAAAATAAAAACAGACAACAAACAAATCTGGTTCGATTTTGACGTTTTCCGGTATTCTGAAATTAATTAAAAATGACCTGAAAAACTTTGGATAGAAACCCTCGAAACGAATCCAGAAGGAAACAAGATAGATTACCAAAACAGGAAAGAAAATACAGTGCAAAGATAACAATAAATAAACCGATTCGGTTCAATTTCGATGTGAAATTAAGTAAAAATAATGCCACGGGTATTTCTTTCTTTAAACGAATCAAGAATTTATTAAAGGAGGCAAAGCAGAAAACGAAAAAGAAAAATGTTATAAAGGCAGCAATAAAGAAATTTGTCTGAATATTACGACCTCTCTTGAAACAAATAAAAAACAGAAAAACTGAAATTACATAAAAATAATGACGAGAATTTTTGTTATATGAAACACAGACTAATAATGAGGTTGAGGACAAGAAAGATGATGACAAGGATGGGGTGGAGGATAAAATAATTGCAATCCAGTTGAACTAAAAATGCTACGCAAAGGCAGCAAGGATTTATTTACTCATATTAAAAATGAAAAGAAAATGCAGAAGGAACAAAATTGCAGGAACGAAGAGAAAAGAAGAGGGAAAAAATTTTGAGAATAAGAAGGAGAAGGATGACGAGGAAGATGAGAAGGAGAACGAAGGAAAGGAAGAGGTAGAGGCCATTTTCCTGAAAAAAAAACAAAAAATAGAAAATAATACTTCTAGAAAATAACTGCAATTAACTTGAACTACAAATGTTAGAAAGTAAAATGTCACGATTTAGAATCTATTTATCATGTAAAAAAAGAGGAGGAATGGCAACGCAGAAGAAGAAACGAGACGAGAAGGATGAAAAAAATTGATTGAAAAAATAAGAAGGAGGTGCAAGATAACAATGAGAATAAGAAGGCGATAGATGATGAGGAAGATGATGAAGAACACGAAGAGAAAGAATGCCTCTTTTCAAAAACGCCAAAAAAGAAATTGGAAAGAAAATAACTGCGATTAAGTTGATCCATAAACGCTTTAGAAACTAAAGAAAACGGTATGATTAACTTATTTCAAAAAGAAGAAGAGCCGTAGGATGAATGGAAACGAAAAGAGAAGAAAGGAGAAGGATGAAGACTAGACGGACCACGAAGACGATAACGCAAAAGACACGGATGAGAACGAGGATGTTGATGAAAAAGGTAAAAGGATGAAGAGAAAGATGAGAATGGGGATGAGGAAGAGAAGGACGACAAAGAGAACGAAAAAATAATAAAAACAGGAAATAACTGGAAAATACCTGCAAATAGGTTGACCTAAAATGCTATTGAAATGAAGCAAAACAACAGGATTTACTTCTTACTAGAATGGTAGAAGGTGGAGGAAGAACAGGAATGCGAAAGAGAAAGAGAAAAGAGGCGGAAGATGAATACGAGGTCAACAACGAGGAGATTGGTGAGAGAGATAAAGAGAAAAAAGAAGATGATAATGAGGCTGAAGATGAGGATAATGAGATAAGAATGAGGAAGAAGGTGAGAATGAACATGAAAATGAGGAGACAGATGATGAGGAGTATAAAGAAAAAGAGTACCTTTGAATATAAGAAAACAGAAAATATAATAATAACATAAAACTACAAATAAGTTGAACTTTGCTATGGAAATAGAGCAAAACAATACGATTTACTTATTACAGAAAGATGAAGAGACAGAGGAGGAATAAGAATGGGGAAGAGAAAGAGAAAATATGAGGAGTATAATATAGAGGAGTAGTATAATATAGAGGGGAATGAAAATGACGAGGATGAGGAGCCAAATTAAAAGGAGGGCAGAGGGGAGATGGTGGTGGAGGAGGATGGAGGGAGAGAAAGGATGGAGGGGGAGGAGTCCGGGGAGAGGAGGGGGAGGAGTCCGGGGGAGGAGGCGGGGGAGAGGGGGCGGGAGGGATAGGAGGAGGAGGAGGATTCCCTAAAAATTCTAATAAAAAAAAAACAGAAAATAACTAAGTTAATTGAACTAAATGGAAATGAAGTAAAACAGTTTAAAACGATTTACTTATTAGAAAAGAGGAGAAGACACAGGAATAGTTAAGGGAATGGAAAAATACGGGGAGCGTAAAGACGAGAAAAACAATGAAGATGGGGATGAAGACAGAGAAGATGATGAAGAAGACAAATAGGAGAATGAGGAGAAAGATGTTGAATAAGATGGAAGATGATGATTAGGAGTCGATGAAAAGGAGGAGAATGAATAAGAAGAAGATTAGAGAGTAAAAATAAAGATTAGAGGAGAAAATAAGGAAAAAGAAATGTCTAATTAAGTAAATAAATATCGAATGTAACTTCAATAAATTAAGGATTCGTGAAACATTTTAATACAAAATAGCAACTTTGAAGGACTAAAAATCAAAAACTGAAAAGAAGGTAGCTAAATTTCTGTTTAAAGTACAGAAAAGCCCAAAAAGGCCATCGAAAATTCCAAAAATTCCAAGAGGATCTCCTCTAAAATTGGTTTAAACTTTAAAACAAAATAGAAATAGTTTGTTTGGAGTATAAAAGAAAGTACACGCCCTTCACGAAATTTTGCAATATTTTCTAGTAGACCAACCTTCCGGTCCCTTAGTGAAGTAAACCTAAGCTAAAATCATAAAATACTATGCAAATAAAGCCCTAAACTACCAGACTTGGGAATATTTAAAAAACTTGGTAATAATTAAAGAAAAAATCAGATCTGCTACTAAAACAATTCAAGGATGCTTTATTGTTTAAATATATACAAAAGCACGTAATAAAAATATTTTTTACGGTTTTTATGGGGAAATTTACACAAACGCAGTATAAACGTAAACATAAACTTTACTGTTTGTTTTTATAACAATGAAATTCTGCAAAGCACGCCATGTAAAATAAAACCCCAAATATTTATGATTGGGGCCTTCTCCAGCAATTTTATCAAATTTTATTCGTACAAATAAACAACTTCACATATTACGAAATATGATAACCCGAAATTAAGTAAATTTCGTACGTATGGAAAATATGAAAAGCCCATTCTGGTGTTATAACAAACGATTAATAGGGACAACGTCCAAAACTTAATTAAAATCGCATTTCAACTCATATAATGTAACATCAATTATTTTACGTTCCGGTGGTTGGAAAGTTGGTGTTCTCGTTTCATTTATGTTTATAGTTAGCAAATAATGATAATATGTTGCGCTTGATTACCTCGGTCATTACAAAGCAGTTCCATTTTATCGGTATGTAACAAGTTGTCACTTTGCGATCCAGACTTTGATTGTTCATTAACTCGTTAATTAACACCGTGCTTTACATTTTATTTATTAACGTCCTAGCTTTTATAAGTAAAACGCGGACTGAAATTACCAAAGTGCCTTGAACTTCACGGCGTGAAAAGGACCTTCGTCGTTACGTCATGACCTCCGGCGACTTTAATGTTTCACCATTTGCACGGTTACGGTAATATTAATTGAACTTGCCGGGGAAATTATGATTAAAACGGTTTTTCTTTGTAAACTTAAACGGCAGCTTAGTTAATTTTACTAACAGTAACTGCTTCGGGCAAGCCCAAAATATCAGGCAAAACCAATCATTTTTACGAAGGCTCAGTCGAAATTTGTTTAAATAAATTACGAAAATTCGAAAGTAACGTTTGAGTAATGACTGCCCCATTAAATATGTAACATTTAATAGCGGGTGCAGTGTCTGATTGTTCATTTTATCCAAATGAATATGCGCTACATCAGGACTGACGATCCATTTGTCCTCATGACAGACGCGGAGAGAATGAGTGGAATTTAATTACGACCATCCATTTTAACAAGCAATAATAGTTGGATGCGCACAATATTTGTACATCGCTTCTGACAACCTCCATAATATAGAACCAAATTACGAACACTGTTTTGATTTTAGTTCTCGAAATATAATCAAAACCCTAAAACAACAGACGCGTACGTCAACGTCAATAATGAATTCTCCCACCCTACCCCCTATTAAAACCCTAATTTCGCAAAATTCACTCTGGAATTTTGGCTTTAACTTGTGCTTCACCTGACATATAGCAATAAAATCATTTTGAAAACCACCAAATTTGAAAGTCGCAAGCTAATCTCACAACCTCATTCTTTAAAGTGACATACGAGGAAACGTTAGCAGGCAAGCTTTAAAGTATTCAAAATTTCCCAAAGGATTTCTAAAGTGTAAAATAAAAAAGGAGAACGTATTACAAGTTCCAACCGCCCACATTTTACTTTCTTTTTACTGCATGTACGAAACGAAAACGCTCTTTAAATTTAAATTTATGTTACGCTCCAAATTAAAAATAAGAGTCGCAGAAAAAATTAATAAACGCTCGATGGAGGAAAGAAAAACATGAAAGGTAATTAATAGGGAGGTAAATCGGGGGGACTCTCATACAAAAAAGTGCGTTAATTTGGCGAAATTATAGATTTTAATTAAGAGGAATCGTGATTCATTAAAATTAAGGTTGGGTACTTACGAAACGCATTTGCTACTGTGAATAATCGGGAAGCTTACCTGGAAAAAAGAACAAAAAATTAGTGTTAGCAAATCACTATCAACTAGTAAAGTTAACACGCTAAAATCAAGGCTGTCTGTGTCCTGAGATTCGAATTTGTAATATTTGTATGATTGAGATTCGAATGCTGCGATAAGATTAGGGCTGGCAATTCGAATTTCCAACCTTGAAGTCAGATTACAAAGCAAAAATAATTACAAAAAAAACAAAGAGAATTTCAAAGTTTCAGACTGAAATTTGGAATTACCAATCTTAAAATCCCAATTTCGTTGGGTTGTATTTCAGGCTTCAAAAATTCAAATTTCGGGTGCATTTCAAGTTACTGAAAATTTAGTAACTTAATTCGAATGTTAAGCCCGAAATTATTGAATTCTGATTCAAATTTCAGATCGAACTTTGAAGTTTTATCTAAAATACGAATTTTTTCAGATTACATAAACATCGCATCTGAAAATTTCAAGTTTCGAATGCAGTTGGAAGTTCTGAAATGTTCGAATATTAAATTCGAACCTAATAAGCAAAATTAGTAATTTTTGATTTGAATTGCAAATTGAAATTTCGACTCGTACAAACCGAATTTCTTTAGGTCGAATTTCAGGTTTTCAAAATGTAAATTTCGAATCCATTTCAAAGCTTTTAAACACTAAACAGCTTAATTTAGATATGAAGTCGGACATTACCAGCATTTCGAGGTTTTGAAATATTAAACTCTTAATGCAAATATTAATACAACCTTACTACCAAATTTAGTAATGTTTTATTTGAATTTCAGACTGAAATTTGGAATTACAAATCTCAAAATCCGAATTTCGTTAGGTTGAATCTCAGGCTTTAAAAATTGGAATTTCAAGCGCATTTCGAGTTTTTAAAATTTCATAATCTTAACTTAGATGTTAAGTCTAAAATTGATAGCAAGGTGTGAGCGAATTGTTATTCAACTTTCAGATCGAAGTTTGGAATTTCAATCTTAAAATTCGAACTTTTTCAGATTAAATAAATATCAGACTTAAAAAATTCAAATTTCGAATGCACTTGGAAGTTTTGAACTAGTAAAATCTTAATTCGGATATTAAATTACAAACTAATAAGCAAGATTACTAATTTGTGGCTTGAAGGAATTTCGACTCGTACAATTCGAATGTCGGAATTCAGGCCATAACAATGCATATTTCAGTTGCATTTTCGGATTCGGAAATTTTGATATCTTAGTTCAGATGTCCCAAGTCCAAAATTAGTGCTTTTTGATTGAAATTTCAGATCGAAGTTTGGAAGTTTAATCTTACAATTTAGATTTTTTTCAGATTAAACATCAGACTGAAAAATATGAATGAATTTGAAAGATTAAAAATATTAATATCTTAATTCAGGTCTTAAATTCAAATTTAGAAACAAAATTGATAATTTTTGATTCGAATTCCAGATTCAAATTTGGAATTTTGAAGCTTAAAAGCTGAATTTCATAAGGTTGGATTTCGGGCCTTAAAAATTCCAATTTCGAATGCATTTCGAGTTTCTGAAAATTTAATACCTAAAGCCAAATGTTAATGCAGTAATTAATAGCAAAATTAGTGATTTTTGATTCGAATTTCAGATCGAAGCTTGATTTTAAAGGTTGGATTTGGCAAAAATGTTTAGGCTTGATATATTTATGTCAAAATTGTGGGGTTAACCACAAAATTAGTAATTTTTAACCCAGTTCCGAATTTTAATCTTACAATTCTGGTTTTAAAAATTTGAATGAAATTAAAATTAATCATTTTTTTATTCAATTTCCGATCGAAGTTAGGAATTTTTTATGTTGGATCTGAGGCTTCAAAAATTCGAATCTCAAGTGCATTACCTTAATTCAGATGTAAAGTTAAGTATTAATAATAAGATCAGTGATTTTTTATTCAACCTTTAGATCGAAAATTGGAATTTTAACCTTAAAATTCGAATTTATCCACATTCAAAGTTGAAAAATACGGTTCGAGAGCATTTCGAAGTTTTGTAAGATTAAACTTTTAATTCGGATAATAAATTCGAACTTACTAGCAATACAAGTAATTTTTTATTTGAATTTGAATATCGAATCCTCAAAGCTGAATTTTGTTAGGTTGGATTTCATGCTACAAACATTATAATTTGGCGTATTTGAAATTTTAATATCTTAATTCGCATATAAAATTGTAACATAATAACAAAATTAGTAATTTCTGATTCGAATTCCAGATTAAAAGTTGGAATTTCGAATTTTAAAATCCGAATTTCGTTAAGTTAGGTTTACAAAACGTTAAATTTCAAATACATTTTTGGCTCAAATTTCAGGTGGTTTGAAGTTTGAAATTTTAATCTTAAAATTCGATTAGTTCCAGATTAGATAAGACTTGAAAAATACTAACTAGTTTCGAATTCATTTCCAGGTTGTGAAATGTTAATATGTTGTTTCAAATATTAAATTCGAACTTAATTTGAAAATTAATAACTTTTTAGTGGAATTTCAGATTGAAATTTTGAAGTCTTAAAATCTGAATTTCGTTAAACTGGATTTCAGATTCTAAAATTTCAAAATAAATTTCGAAGTTTAATTTTAATATTTAAAGCCCGGCTTGATATATCTATGCCAAAATCAAAATCATTCTCAAAATTAGTAATCAACCTAGTTTTGAAATAAAAGCTGTAAGTTTGAATCTGAAAATCCGAATTTTAAATTTTGAATCTTACAAAATTCAAATCTTTATAATTTCTAAGATTCGAAGATATAATATTTTAATACTAATTTGGGATATAATAGAATCAGTTTCGGATTAGCTTTAAAATTTGAATCGCCAGAGTTGAACTTTGAGATTTTAATATACATATTTCGAACTTATGAAAATTTCACCATCTTACTCCTGTATCCACTAAAGATTAATCTTAAACATATAAATTTTCAATTCAAATTTGATCGAAATCTGGAATTTGGATCTTAAAATTCTGTTTCAGATTCCACTTAGATTTACAAGCTTTGTAAGTGTAATTTTAATCCTGGTTTGAAGCATTTGTGCCAAAATCAAAAGTAACCTCAACGCAACCCTCAATTCAAGTTCAAAATTTAAGTTGGAATCTTAAAATCCGAATTTCCCTAATTTTGGATTTTGAAGCTATGAAATTCGAAGTTCTAAAGCCTTTCCAATTTTTGTTTTGAAGGCTTAATATTTTACTTTTGCTATATTACATTCAAAATTAGTCAAAAAATTACGTAAAATTTGCATTTTAAATTTTGGATAAGACTTGAAACTTAAATCAATTCAAGTTGAAATTTCGAATACTTTTCGAAGTTTTTTGAAAATTTCAAAATTTTACTCGTAAGTATAGAAGATTCAAAACAAGTCTTAAAATTACACATAAATCTGATCGAAATCTTGGATTTCAGGCTTTAAAAAATTCACAATTTTGGAATTATGAATCATATTTCTCCAAGTATTGATACTTTAAAAATGCATTTCAAAGTTAAATTCGTAAATTATTAAATTTTAAGTAGTTTAATCCGATTAAAATAGAATAATTAGCAACTGGTGGCAAAATACCCAACAAAATATCAAACTCGCCATAACAAACCTTCAGAATTCTGAAATTACACTTCTTTCCAAAAACAGAAAATCAATTTACAACTAAATAATTAGTAAAAAAAAATGCCACACAAAATAGGAAACTTCATTCACAGAAACAAATCAATAACCCTCGCGTGGGTGAATATGAAAACACGATAAGCTCTTTTAATGAATATGAAATATCATCGTTCTTTTATTCGTTTTTATTTCAGCACGTGCCAATTCGCAACGGGGAATGAAACGAACTTGACATTAATATTTTTATAGAACAAAGCTTCCTTATTGTTGTACTTTTTTTATTAAGTCCTTCTGTGAAACGTCAAAGGAATGAAGAGAACTCACAAAGAAATAAATTTCATTAAAGAAACTTGTAATTTAAAAAAATAATAATTTCTAACTACAGCAAATTAATTTGCCGAGAACTACCTACGCCTTTCCTTCCTCTTTTTCTCTCTGAAATTTCACTTTAGATTTATTCCATGATTGCCCTAGTTTTAGAAATGCAAGAGTAATTTATAACTGATGTAAACGATAAACCGATGTGAGTAGGTGGAGAATAAAAGAACGATTTACTGTAATTTGTTCCGGTTGCCTGTGGATATTTTAATGTATCTTAAAAAAGATCATAAAAAAGATAAGCTTTGCATTTTGTATTAAAAAATAACGAGGTATAATAATATAATGGTGAAAATAAACCTTTGTGTTGAAAAATTACATTCGTTGCTGAATGGATTTTTGGGTATTAAATATTAAATCGTATACGGTTTGTTTTTCAGTTTTTTTACAGAATCAGGTGTGATGTCATTGGAATTATAGATATTTTAGGAGGCCGGTGATTTTCGGGTTTTTATTATTACAATTCTACCCCACTTTGTTATTAAAGCTCAAGCTGTTTTAATAAAACTGTCAAGATTCGCAAATATCTAAGATTCGAATTCTAAAGCTGAACCCTTATTTCAGATTCGAATTTTTAACCGAGAAATTCTTTAGTCAAGTCGAATTTTTATTTAGTACTTATATTTCTACAAAGTTTTAATAATAATTTTAAGGAGTTTGGGTTTCACAATTTGCATGGAAAACTCGAATTCTCAAGCTGATTCGAATTTCACTTACAGAAATCAGCTTCAAAAGTTACATTGAAAATACGATTTGAAAATTTCAGACGTAGAAATTGGACTGAAATGTGAAATTATATTTAAATGCGTTTTAAACTTCAACATTCAAAGCTGCATGTGAAATATGGATTTTGAAGTTCGAAAATCAAATTATTATTTAAATCAGATTAGAGATGCTAAGGTATTCAACACTAAAATCACACTAAATTAATACAGTGAACTAAATTTTAATGCACTTTTAGGATCTGAAATTCATACTTCAGAAACAGGATTTCTAAAATTCAAAGTTCGATCAAGTCTGTGTATGAGGAATTGAGGTTATATAGTCTCAATCTTTAACAGCTAACCTCACCTTCATGTGGTACACCCTGTTTCAACCACGGAAGCTCTAGTGACCGAGGACTGACAATATAACCACAGAAAGTAACATGTTGGAGGAGACGCTAACAATAAGAAACCTCCATCCGGAGGTACAACAGTCCCCCGCCGGATTGAATGCAAAATTCAAAAACAACACACAAAGAAAATATCATGTTAGAATATAAGGACACTTCTTCATTGTGAGAAATTAGAAAACCTAAAAATGGAAATAAGGAGAAACCGAATTGATATAATGGCGGCAAGTGAAGTAAAATTGTCACAACAAGAGGCTTTCTGGTCTGACGAATATAGAGGGTAATGGTGGAGTTGTTAACAAGAGAGTTTGGAAACAGAGTAACAGGTTATTAAGGTTCAAGGGGATATGCCTACCACAACCCATGTCGACGATGAAGTAGAGAAAGTTTTTGAAGACATTGAACAACGAATGAAACATGTAAAAGGTGATGAGATGCTTGTGATCAGTCGTAAAAGGAAAAGACATAGTTGAAAATTGCGGATTAGGCAAGAGGAATCCATGCAAAGAACGGCTTGTTAAATTCTGTGAAAAACACAAATTAATAATCACCCAGACAATACTTTAATACACCTTGACGAAGCCAGGAGACCCTAATAGACACCAGATGCACTATATTATGGTCAAACAAAGATTTACAAACCAGGCCAAAGACTCTAGAAGTTACTCTGGGCCAGACATAGATAGTGAAGATCAGAAATATAAGCTAAATCTAAAGAAATTAAGAAAGACAGAAACAAAAACATGGGATCTAGATAACCTGAAACATGAAGGAAAGGTCAGAAATATAAAAGATTCTGCACTTCCATCCAACAACAAATTTGGGAATGGAAGACGGACAAAGTATACAGGAAGACCATGGCATGGGATGCCATGGGATATAAAACACACATGGAAAAATGATATCATCTGAAAATAAAGAGATAGCGAAAAAATAGAAAGAGGGATGAGTTGTGAGACGAGGAAACCCAGATTGTAATAAATGACAATTATGAAGATGAAGAGAAACCAATTTTAAGATCAGAATTCGAAAGAGCTCTACAACAAAGCTCCAGGTGCTGATGGCATCCCACCGAAATAATCAAAAACCCAGGCCAAGACAATTTTTCATCTCATTATCAACGATATACCGACCGTTTGACTTATGGGGCGAACATAGGGAAATAGCATGGGAAATCGTATATATGCAGATTCCTCCTTGCCGTTTGAGTTGATAGGATTGATAGTGGTCTCAATCGAAAGACAAAACAATTCGCTTAATTTGATACTACTTTACTTGAATTTGATGCTTAATTAAGAAAGAAATAGCTTAAAAACTGCAATAAATAATTTGCATTTTATTCACAAAAAGCAGACCGGCCAGGATTAAATTTGAAGAAGACCTTGACAGAAGACCAATTCGTTTTAGACGTAGTACGGACACAAGAGAGGGAATTATGGCACTAAGACTAATAATAGAAAAAATGATTGGGAAAGGAAAACTACTGTATATAGCTTTTATTGATGCAAAAAAGGCTTTTGACAGAGTGAAATGGAAGATGTTCGATCTACTACAATGAATAGGAATACACGAAAAGGACAGAAAAATGATACATATTACAACAGCTATTATAGAATACGAAAACATGAAGAAGCACAAATCAGACGTACGTCAGACAAGTGTGTGGTCTCTCACCATTACTCTTTAACACATACATTGAAAAAGCAGTAAACGACTTTAGGCAATTAAGAAGAGCTGGAGTTTCAATACATGAAGAAAAAATAGGAAGAAGAACTGACACGCGCATTGAAAGATATGGATACGGTATTGTGATAAGCGACGTTCTAGCATGCATTAGACTATGCATTGCCAAACTTATTGATATGACGTCTTACTTAAGGTCATTATACTTGCGAGATTCATTGTCATCCACGTGCATGAAATACGATGTCTCTCACACGTGCACACAGCGCTGATAACAGTATTTTTTATAAGATACTGGACTCGTAAAACGATACGTGTAAGTGGGGACTGACTTTGTGTATATAAGGAACTGCTCCCATTCTTGGTACTTCCCACGATTTATTAACTTTGTTGATTGTATGTAATTGGAATTTACCTTTAAAATTGTCTGAATCAAACTTTAGATATAAAACCTCTCGCAGCAACGAACCCCCACGTGGCGTAGCTGGTTAAGTACACCACCACGTTGATACTTAAGAATTATCAGTAATTCTATCTAAATTTAACTAATTTATTTTTATTAACTTCTAACATTATTGGTAGAAGCCACTACGTTACAATATTCTACAAAGGTAATTACATAAAAATTAACAAAACAAACCAAAAATGATGGTGTGCTCAATGAGCGATGAAACAATAGACGATATTACTATAGACGATGGAACTCCCAGATAGGTTAATGAATTCCCATACCTAGAAAATCACAAAGGACGCAAGAAGTACTATAAAAATAAACGGCAGAATAAATCAAGCAACAAGAACGTTGTATGATAAAAAAAACAACTAATTACGTCCAACAGTACATCATTATAAACAAGGAAGCAATTCATTAAAACATACATATGGATGTGAAACATGGAACGTCAGGAAACCAGACCGAAGAACAATAGAATCCTTCGAAATGTGGTAATTCAGAGCTTTAAAGATCACTTGGACACTAAGGAATTTGAATGAAGAAGTATTAGAACAAGCACGAGACAAAAGAATAATATTGAAACAGATAGTACGAAACAAAGTTTACTGGATGGGTTAATTATATTTTTTTCGACTAAACTTATCGGCGTCGATTGTTGCGATCACAGGCTTCCTAAACTTAATCCTACTTAACCAACACAGGTCCGAACACCAGTCACGCTCCAGACCGAGGTCTGGTCATGGTTGGGACCGAACCCGGGACCTCTCGATCTTGATGATGGAGCCCTAAAAGAAGACCTCGCCTTCAGTACATCAAACAAATAATAGAAGACACACGATGCAAAAACTATGAACAAAAGAAGAGAAAAGCTTCCAACAGGGAAGAATGGATTGCTGAACCAAACCAGTCCTTGGACTGAAGACTATCGAGGGGTATGTCGAATCAGAATTAAAATACTTCACAACTTAAAATTTCAATTGTTAAAGCCTGAAACTCGAAACGCACTCGAAATTCGAATTTTTACAGCTGAAATCTGGCCAGATTTTAAGATTCGAGTTTAATGTTTTAGACTTTTTTTGCGTATTTTACCATCAGTTGCTAATTTTTATTTTATTTTAGCACCCGTTGGCGAAAGAACTATAAAAAGTTGTTTAATGTTAAAACTATTTTCTGCGGGAATTTATACAAACATAAAGTGAAGAGAAGTTGATGAGTTACAAGAAGCACATCTCATTCGTTTGAAAAACAATCTACATGCATGCGAAAAGCAAAGTAAACATAATCGAAATGATATTTTATGAGCATAGCATCCTTGTGTGGAGTTTTCGCTTTTCCAGGGTGGATTCAGGCCGTTCTCATAAACCCAACAATGAATCGAGGCAAAGACTACACAAAATAACAGAGTTAATATAAGCATCAAGCACGAGCAAAGGCAAGGGAATCAAATATCCTTTATTCAGGGTCGTCTTTTTAGTTTAAAAGTAAATAAATTTCAGTATGCAATTCCGTTCCGGCAAATATATTTTAATTTCGCGCAGCAGTAGATTCGAGAGTCTTTTAGAAAAAAATGCTTTAAATAAACGTCAGCTCCACAATTCCCGAATACAAACGAGCTCAAAAGGAAAACACTAACGTAAAATATTGCGGACCTCCGCGACTCATTACGTCTAATGCAGCCGAACAGTTTAAGAAGGAAAATCCGTTTCTATCAGCGACCAAAGTGTATTTTTGCTCCTAGGACATTATCAATTGGTGAGCCTTAATGTAATTCGCGCTAACTCGCCCTGACAAGATGATTTATGTCCTCTGTTTGAACCACATTTCCTCAATATTACAAAGTAGGTGCGATATTTGGACAGATTAAGCGCTCTCTCTTGGGGAAACGCCGCATTATTTTGAGGGAAAATACGTGTTTTGCCACAAATGGCTCCTGAGGCAATCAAGGACATGCGCTTACTTACGAAGGGGGCTCTTTATAATGCCCTTTTGAAGAATTACTGCTGACAGCTTGCACGGAACGGCTTGTTTGTTATATTAATATCAAGACGTTATTGGCAGTTTCTGATATACTGAATAGCCCTGTGAAAACGGATACCGACTCTTTCAAAAACAACCCCAAACATCCTTTTATTTCGTACACTAATTGGTTAGGAAGTCTATGCATACTCGATCGATTCTCCAAATCACTTCATAAACTCATTTATCATCGTTACTAAAACAAACAGTTCGAAATTTTAAGGTATTTCATTTTACTATGAGAGATTCAATGTTTAATTATCGCAACCTTTGCAATATTTCCTAAGTACCCAACTGAGGCTGAAACTATCAATTTCAAAATGGTTTGGCAAGGTATAAAGGGCACCTACCCATCGCATTACATTAGAAGTAGTTGGTCATGAATATTAACCATCTAATGATTTTATACTCTCCGGTGGTATTAAAAAATTAGGTTAATCAACTCTGAAAGGGTGAGAATTCCTAAATAAAATAAAAATTTTCCAAAATATTAAAGCAATCAAATTCAAAGGCTTTCAAGAAATTTCTAGGCCTTTCTACATGGAATATTTCAAAAATAATTTTCGTTATTAGAATCGTCCTGGTTGCAGCATCTGCAGGCAGTGAAGTTAACAAATGTAAAAATAAGTGGAACATTTTGAAATTGCCAGTAAAAATAGTTAATTTACCCAAATTACGAGATAGCGACGTCATCAGTTCGCTACTCACAGACGCTACGTCGTCAGACGCTCCACGTTTATCGATTTACAATGTCATAAATGAAAACAGTTCATAATTGAACGATCAAATTTTGCTTTCAACGGGCGTATCTCATTTTTGCATGCATAATCGTCTGCGGTTTAAGCGCTGAAAAATCCAAAAGGTAACTGATACAACTTTGAATATTATATTTAAAAAAGTTATTTTAAACTGAAAAACATCAAGTAGAAAAGGTGGAAAAGGCTTAAATCTCGAAAAAGCTCCTCCCCAAAATTAAAAAAAAAATGTAAAAAGTTCAAAAAATTTTTAATAACCACCAGAAAACTACAGAATGCTTTTACTTAGAAACACTTGGGACAAATTCTAGAGACGAACTTCGAAGGCATTCGAAGAAGATTCGAGTTCCAAAACTTTGATAAGGCACAACAAAAATTATAAAAAGAATATGAGTTCTAAAACTACAAAAAATTTGGATTTCAAAAACATGGAGTTCCACAACTTACGCAAATATTTTAAAAACCGAAATATCTGCAAAAAGTTTGGACTTCGAAGAATTTTACTTGGAAACAGATTTAAAATCCAAAAAACTGTAAGAAGTTTGGGCTTCGAAGGAATTCAAAAAACATCTGAGTTCCAAAACCTTGGGAAAAAAACAATCAAATTCAAAGAACCTTCAAACATTTTTGGATTTGGAAAGGATTCGAAGAAGATCCAAAACATAGGAGAAAACAACAAAACTTAAATTCCAAAGCTTACACAAACATTTTAAAAGTCAAAGTACTTGAAAAACAGTTTGGATCTCTACTAAGTTGGGTTCTAAAACATGCAAAAAGGATTTAAACCCAAAAAACCGTAAAAGTTTGAACTTTGAGGGAATTCAAAGAAGATCTGAGTTTCACAACTTTGAAAAACACAACAAAATTCAAAAAACCCACAAAAATGTTTGGACTTGAGTTCCAAAACTTAGCCAAACATATTAAAACCCAAGAAATTGTAAAAACAATTCGACTTCGGAGGAGGATCTAAGTTCCAAAACCTTGAAAAAAACATAAAATACAAACAAACTTGCAAAACTTTTGGGAAAAATCTCAGTTCCAAAATTTCACATAAGAAAATACTTGTAAAGTTGGTTTGGATTTCAAAACACTTATAAAAAAAGTCTAAAAAGTCAAAAAAACTGCAAATATTTTGAATTGAGAAAAATTGGAATTTCAAAGCTTGTGCAAATATTTCAAAAACTAAAATACCCACAAAAACTTTGTATTTCGAAGAATTTGACTTTCAAAAATATTCAAATTCCAAAAAACTGTAAAACGTTCGGAGAGAATCTGAGTTCCAAAACCTACGAAACACTCAATAAAATTTAAAAAATCTGCTAAAAATATTAGGACTTTGAAAACCTCAAACATTTCAAAAGCCATAATCCCGCGAAAACGTTTAGACTTCGAAGAACATGAGTTTGAAGATTTGAAAAAAAATTTAAATCTAAAAAAACCGTAAAAAGTAGTATGGACTTCGGAGGGATTCGAGCAGAATCTGAGTTCCAAAACCTACAAAAAAAGAACAACAAATTCAAAATATCTGCAAAACGGTTAGACCTTCAAAACCCAAAAAAACCGTAAGAAGTTTGGAATTAGGAGGGATTCAAAGAGAATCCGAGTTCCAAAACCTAAAAAAATACAACAAAATTCAGAAAACTTGCAAACATATTTGGGTTCCAAAACTTACTAACAATTTTAAAAACTAAAAAATCTGCAAAGAAATTTCTACTTCGAAAAATATACCTCCAAAAAGTCAAAAACTCTGCAAAAAGCTTTGATTTCGAAAAACTGGAGTTCAAAAAAATTGGGTAAGCGTTTTAAAACCAAAAAACCTGCACACATTTTGATCTGAGTTCCAAAACTTACGCAGACATTTCAAAAATCAAAATACCAGGAATTTGAGCTCGAAAACTTCTGAAAAAATTGAAATCCAAAAAGTCTGACCTTCGGAGGCATTTGAAGTGAATCTGAGATCCAAAGCCTTAAAATAAAACTAATGAAATTCAAAAACCTGCAAAAATGTTAAGATTTAAAAGAGCTGAGTTCCTAAACTTAGACAAACATTTCAAAAACCAAAATATGTCCCCACAAAATGTTTGGATATCGACGATATCGACTTGCAAAGAGATTTAAAACCTACAATACTGTAAAAGGTGAAGAGAATCTGGGTTTTGAACCATTCAAAAAATCTGCAAAAATATTGAGCCTTCAGAAATCAAAGTTCGAAAATTTATAAAAATAGTTTCAAAACAGAAGTTTCTACTTCGAAAAATATGCCCCATAAAAAATGGAGAAAGTTAAAAAGCTGCAAAAAGTCTGCATCATAAAAGCTTAGAAAAAGCTTCCAAAGAAGCTTATACTTTGAAAAAACTGTGCCCAAATTTTGTTAGCAAATCTAAAGAGTTAGAAAAGGAACTTAACTTCCAAAAACATCTTCTCAAAAATTAAAAAAAGGAGCTACGGTTCCCAAGTATAAAAAAATTACTGAAACAAACAGAATTAATTCCTAGTTTTATTTCTAAGATATACTTGGCATTTCACCCATTTCTTGGGTTGCAATAAAGCAAATTCGGTTCTTAGCAAGCCATTAAACAAAATCAAATACAACAAATTTAATCCTAGAAAATCATAAAGCTAAAGCATCTCCAATTACTCAAATTAACATAATCTGATGATAAATTCTAAACTTTCGCCCCAAGAGCATGCATAACAATAAATAATCAAAACAACTACGTTAGGAAAACCAAAAACATTTCAAACACAAGAACCCCCGGAATTTAAACATATTTTTAACCGTCACCAACAAACCAAAAGATAAATTCCAAAACAGCACGATACTGAATAAATATTCCTATTAAATAATAAAATATTTAAAGCCGAAGTTCTGCCTTAAATTATAATACTTCAAAATAGGCGTTGAAAAATTAAAAACCCAACATTTTTAAAAGTTAAAAGCAAGCGCGATGTGTCTTAATAATTACACCAACGAGTGCAATTCGACCTATTTTCCTTTTTACAATGGTGTAATAAAAATATATTAATGTTCAGGTTTCGTTAAAAACGTGTACGTAAATAGTTTCATTGTTCCCTAAATATAAAAAGCTTTTATCCTACTATAATAAAGCGGATGGTTTGTTTGAAAACAGGATTTGTTGAAAATGAACAGTTTTGAAATATTTTTCAAGTCTAAATAAAAAAGCTTGGTAAACGTTTAAATTTATAGTTAGAAAGGGTTTTATACTGTTGTATTTGTAAACAGGGTGGAAACTCTAAATTTAGACCAAGTTTCTCTCAACAATCTTTAAATCCGTAAATGTGCTAAAATTAATTCTTGGTTTAAATTTAGCAACAGCCTCCTGCGGTTTTCGGAATTGTATGCGATTTTCTTTTCGGGTTATTGGAACATTGGAAACTTCGCTTGTATTTGGCACAAACTTGGGGGTAAATAACTTCGTACAAGTACCTTGTAACTTGTTTTAGTTAATTGATTATTAAAGAAGTGCCTTCTGTTACAGTTGACTACACACCTTTATTACTTTACGATTAATTAAAATTACATCCAGCAAGTATTCGGTTTACTACATGTAACTAAACTGAGAAACCGCATAATTCACCTAATTATTAATGTTAAGAAATTCTGGGTACTTAGGTATGAAGATTTAGCAGGCCAATAGTCCGAAAAATAATTTTATTTTGCTTTAAATGTTTGGTGATCTACCAGATTTCCCGAGCAGTAAATTTCTCTCGATATTTATAAATATTTTGGTTCGGAATTTTGTTCTTGCTTCATTTAAATGCTGTTCGAAATACATCCCTCATAAGTAAATAAAATTCGGTCTCTGTACACATATTTATATTTCTTAAAGGCTTGCCCAGATATTAAAAATGTATTTAATCCGGAAGCATCGACATCGATCGAGTTTTGGGGGTAGCAAGGGCAACGTCTTGGTTTCTTTTGAAGTTGTTAATATCCCTCCGAAGGCATTATTGGCAAGAGTCAGCGACGGGGGTTTTTCGGTAAAAGTTGCCCGATTTTGCCTGCAGGGATGCTGTGTTTGGCAATCGAATATTCTTGAACGGCCGCACTAAAAATGCGAGGCTAAAATGCATGACGTGTTCGTTTTTCCCGAATATGGGGTGGTTTAATGCGACACGTGATTTCCAATGTGGCGATTGATTTGGATCGTTTTAGAAAATTTATGGCACTGTTAAAACCATCAATGTTTGTGGGGATCGTTATTAAAATTCTGAACGGTTGGATTGATTTGGCAATTTTTGTTTATGTTTACGATTATATCTTAGTTTATTTTCGGCGAAATCACGCTAGAAAAATATTTAAGATTTACACATGTGATGAATTAATTGGGCAAAAAGTGTTTTTGTCAAGCATATTGTTTAAATTTGTCTATTGCGAACTAAGGCGCTTTTTTTTAATGTAAAGCAAACAAAGCCAAAAAAATAAACTACAACTTCAGTTAATCACCTACATACGTCATACGAAGTTGCTGTGGGCAACCAATACCACCCCAATACTCGAAATAAAAATCTAAATTTGTATATTTTACGTTCCCTTATTAAGGCCTGTTTCGGTCGAAATGCAAATTTTCACGGGGCTCTTTAAAAAAAACTGAAGGACAATCCTCATTCTTTTTTTACAAAGAAAGGATTTCCTTTTATGCTAGGGAAAAAAGACAAGAATAACCTCGGGCGACTAATGACATGTTTACTACGTCGAAATGTTTTCCCGTTTTTGCTGTTTATTTATAAAGGATTTATGGCGGAATTACAAAAAAAAAATCCACCCCAGTTGTTAAAACGTGGCGAATTCGTGGAGATTTATGGATTTTAATAAATCCAATTTATTCAGGGAGTTGATAGCACGCACAGTAAAAATATTCAAAGCCGATTAAGGGCCGTGGACCGTTTTCCGATCCCTGCTGAATCAGCCTAGCGAAATAGATTGCGTTAGTCGGAGCTGACCACTATTTGGTATTCGGAAGGTCTTCGCACTTAACGACGAAATTAAACATCCCCAAAGAAGCGTGCGTGTAATTAAGAATGTCCCGACGTCCCAGGAGACGCATACAAGTGATTTAATTACCGAGACTGCTTCAAAGTGTACTGCTGTTAGAAACGCTGTGATGTCATAATTCTGTGTAAATTGGCATGTCGTGCAATCGACTACGGGTAATGTGATTGTTACGTAGTTGGAGGGTAATGTAATTGTGCTGCTTCAGATGCAACCTGCTTGACATTCTAAGCACTTCGCACTGCATAATATACCTTCTGTCCCTTGTGTAACTACATCCGTATACAACAATGCATTTGTAACAATCGGCAGCTAGGGATTCCCATCCCTTTTCCCACTCATGATCAGCAAACGCAGCACTTACGATTTTTGTTTAGTTCCTGTACTGAATGAGCAACAATTAAAGCATACCGATAAGTTCCAACAATCAAGAGGAAAATGGAAAACAATCGAATGATATCATCAAACTCTGGAAGGAAATCCAGCAAATCTCCAAACACTTGAAAAACAAGGACAAAATAGTTATCACACTTATTAAAACCAAGCAGCTTAACAAAACAGAAAAAGAGTTAATTACGACCTGAACATTAAAACCCACAAGTTTTAGAAATGAAACCCGTCAAATCTTCACCCCTAAATATTTCTTACGAACAACACAGACATTAAAATATTATGTTACGCTTAACCTATCCCTAAAACAAAGTTCTACCATAAAGAACAAAACTATCAACCGCAACGGAAA
The DNA here is from genome assembly GCA_963082815.1 of Melanotus villosus. Lineage (NCBI taxonomy): Eukaryota > Metazoa > Arthropoda > Insecta > Coleoptera > Elateridae > Melanotus > Melanotus villosus. The sequence goes on along the minus strand of OY720419.1, from coordinate 4,167,629 downwards.
CACGAAATTACCAAGCGGATTTTAGGGAAAAATAAGTCCACAACTCAGTATTAAACCGATAATGAAAAAATGCTATGACTTTAGCACAGATGTAACTGTGTTGCATGCAAATTTTAAAAGTGTTTGTGCCACAATAGATTGAAAATACTTTAAGGAGAGTATGAAAGAACTAAAAACCCTAGGAAAAAATATTTCCCAATAAAATAAAACTGAACGGAAGAGTAACAACGGGTTCAGGGCCATTGAGGACCAAGATAAGAAAATCCTGATAACAATTCTGTTTAATAAATTACGAGAAAAGCACTGAGAAATAACAGGCTGTGCAAGCTACGGTAAAACCATACAATATCTAACCTAGGCTGACGGGTTTTAACTATTATTAATAATAGCGAGCTTTAGAAAGAACCTGATTAGAATTCGAAAAGGAAGTAAGTGCAATAAACATAAACAAACGAAGAGAAGATAAAATACTGTTAACAACCATAACAGCAGGGCCGCCCCAATGCTTGGCCACCCGCATGCAAAGCATGCCTTGCGCCCTTGCTTAGAGGAACCAGTATATCAGAGGCATTCAATTGGACAAATTAGCTTAGATAGCAAGAATTTCTCTAAAATAGGCAAAATTAATATCTGGAAACTTTTCGAGCCCTGCCAAACATCCGAAAACATACGAAGGAAGGTTTAAAATAAACAGAATTAATTCCATACAAAAATCAGGATTGCAAGTCTGATAGTAACCTAAGCAGGAAAACATGTTTGAGCCAAAGCATTCCTAATATATTTCAGGCTGTTAAATTTCAATTATTAAAATAAATCTGAATATGCTTGTTTCATTTGGGGCACCACAAGGTTCTGGTGGTAGGGCAGGTTTTATTTAGTGACTTCCAACTACGTTTTGGTCACTTTCAGCAATTATTGATTGTTAAGTGGAACATTCTGTATATTTTTTATACTTTGAAATCCGGATTAAATTCTCTATCGAAATAGGTACATGGAATTTCTGGGCTTTTATAAAATTCAGAAAATGTATTTCAAAACGTTATTTTGTAATCAAAAGTGTCTTAACCCACAAGAAATTTCTCTATTTATCTCCGTAGCTAAATAACAAATAAATTAGTCGCTCTGGCACTCTGTAGAATAAGAAATAAGCGTTTAAAGCGCATTAACAGTGGCTCACTGACTTATTCAAGTAGACAATGTTTTATAAATCAAACGATTGCAAAATCTTGTAAATAAATTTGGTCATTTCCAAAGAGCTCCAACATAATTGGGATTTTTCTATATATCTCCTGTAAATTTTGTTTGTCTTATCATTTTGCTAATTTTATCAGTGAATTTTTTATCTATATTTGTTTCTGTAAATACGGAACAAGCAGTCGCTCCATGCTAAGCACAGCTCTAGGTACATAGCGAACGATCCAACTCGACACTTAGCTTAGATAAAAAAAAGTTTCCTAAGAAGTACGCAAAACTAAACACTGTTTGATAACTATGTTTATTAGGAAAATCAGGATGGTAAGCCTAATAGTAACCTATGCAGGAGAACTTACTCGGAAAATAAGTTTTCAAAAAATAAACAAAGTTAAATATCTGGCAAGCTTCTATGCCCAGCAAAACATGTTCAAATCTGGAAGCATAGATAAATGTTTAATCAGAATTGTATATAAATATCTGTTTATTGGAATAAATCAGAATTTTCAGGGCAAATGACAGTTAGCAACCTAAGTATGTAATTCAAATACGAGTATATTTCAGACTGTTTTCAGATAGTTGTTATAAGTATTTCAATTAAATAAATGTGAATTTGCCTACGTTTCATCTGGGGTACCATAAGGTTCTGATGGTAGGACCAGTTTTCTTTAGTGACATCCAACTATGTTACAGTGATGTACATACTGTTCTTATCATGACTTTAAAACGAATAAGCTAAACAAGCTTGAAATCAAATGCGGTGCCGCAAAATATCATACAACCCACTCTTATGGTTTGGTGAAATCCCATTCATGGGTTTTCCTGTTTGGATATTGTAGAAATGTATTTTCGAGTTACTAAAGTTCAGTCAAAGACCCCCAAAATTGCAGTGTTCGTCATGTAAGCGTCTTTCACTTACTGATTATTTATTATTCTTCGTAAAAACTGGACAAAGCTTCAAATTACCTTTATGAAACGCCCATGGAATTCAGGAAAGCCTACGAAATGAAGAAGGACAATGGTCTAACAGTCTATAAAGAGAAAAGGGGCGGTCGTGACTCAATTGGTTCAACGTGCGTCTGACCACTGAGATGGACCGGGTTCGATTTCCAGAGTCACAAGGCAATGGCAAACCACCGAGGTGTATTCTGCCTAGTAAAGGCCTCTCTGGAGTAGAAGTGCAAGTACTTCCGTGGTTCGGAGCCCACGTTAAGCTGTAGGTCCCGTATGTCTGTAGGCTACTTGACACGCACACCACAGGCATATACCACAGGCATATGGAGAGAGGATCGGCAACGCCCTGTAAAGGGCATGCCACTCTAAGAAGAATAAAGAGAAATGAAAGTTCAAATGGTTATGAGTTTAAACATGTAAAAACATCAACGGATCTTAGGAAACCGTAGGAAATTAAAAAGGGCCATAGCGTTTGTCCTAATAAAATCCATCCACAAGTATTTACTGATTCTTTTACAGATAGAAGAGTCCATAAAGAGAATTAAAAGTTGAAATGGTCGTGGGCTTACGTGTTGTACAAGGAAATACTTCAAATTTTCTTATAAAACACCTGTGGAAGTCGGGGAAGCCTAAGAAAGCAAAAAGGTTCATCGTGTTTGTCCTAACAAAATCCGCCCAAAATTATTAGTTAGCACTTTTAAAGAAAAAAAGTTCCATAAAAAGAAATAAAAGTTGAAATGGTCGTGTGCTTACATGTTCTGCAAGAAAATTTCAAATACTTGAAAACTCTTCAAATAACCTCAAGGAACTCGGGAAAGCCTAGGAAATCAAAAATGACCATGGAGTTTGTCCCAATAAAATTCGTCCAAAATTATCAATCAGCACTTCTATAGCTAGAAGGGTCCATAAAGGGAAATGCAAGTTGAAATGGTCGTGGGCTTGTATGTTCTAAAGGGGAAGGCTAAAAACTTCAAATCGCTTTATGAAACACCCATGGAACTCAGCAAACGCCAAGAAATGAAGAAGGCCCAAGGTATTTGTACTAACAAAATCTATCAAAGTTGTTAATTAATTTTTTGTGATTAGAAGAGTTTCCAGTGGTTTTGAGTAGCATGTTTAAACATTTGAAAAGCTTAATTTTACCTTTCGAAACTCATATGGAACTCAGCAAACGCCAGGAAATGAAGAACATTAATTAACTCTTTTATGGTTAGAAGAGCCCATAAAGAGAAATAAAGTTTCCAATGGTTGTGAGTTGCATGTTAAACACTTGAAAATCTTCATTCTACGTTACGAAACACACATGAGACTTAGCAAACGCCTGAAAATCGAGGTCCATGGTATTTGTCCTAACAAAATCGATCCAAAATTATTAAGTAATTCTTTTATGATTAGAAGAGTTTCCAATGGTTGTAAGTAGCATGATTAATCACTTGAAATTGCCTTACGAAACTTAAATGAAGGTCAGGAAAGTCTACCAAATCAACAAGGACCATGGTGTTTGTCCTAATAAAATCCCTCCAAAATTACTAATTAGCAGCTTTAGAAACTATAAAGGGAAATAAAAGTTAAAATGTTTCTGGGCTTACATATTCAAAAAGGAAAGGTTTTAAACAATTCCAGTAAACGAAACGTTATAATTGCGTAGCTTTCGAGCGAGATAAATAATTAAAGCAACGGAAAATTCGTTCTAGTGGAATAAGCTGTATAAGTATCGGGAATTCAACGGTTATTCGTTTATTTCCATAGAGATCCTGTATCGCCTCATGAATGCAAATCGGCTGATTCTCGGTAATCCCACTATCGTGCTGAACACGCATCTTAACAGGTTTGCCGAAAATCCGAAATCGGCCGCGACTTTCCCTCATTAGATATACCCGGGTGATTCACACCCTGTAGGAAATATTGGAAGCATGCGAGAAAATTTCCATAAGGGACGAATCCCCGAATAGCTTCTTGATGCTTATTGTGCCGTTTTGGCCGTTAACGACGTCAGTAATTATCCAAAGCTATGGTACTCGGCTGAAGAGGGTCCATCTTAAATTGCCGATTCACCGCTTTGTACTGTCGCATTCACGTCATACAGGAATCCCCCTATCTCACGCATCCACTCCCACAAAATCCAGAGCTAATCCCATCAACGAATACGCCGTAGATAATAATTTCCTGATTCATACATGGGACAGATGTCGATCCAGATCTTATCGGAATTAATTCCGCCGGTCACTCAACCGAAGAATATAATAGACCGATAACGATGTATCAGCAAATCCCATTTTTAACAGACGAAGTATCGAAAACGAAATAAAAAAAATAATTTTCCTAATCCGTAAAGTACGGCCTAGGCGCGTGCGATTGCCGCTTCCGCAAGTGCAAATTGCCCTCGCACCGGATTTGATTACCAAATAGGCACAACGAAGGGGAACCGTGCGCAAAAGCATCAATAAATGAGCGACAACACGCCATTAACAACTTCGCGAATACATCAAACGAATTGTAGAAAACGAAAATATGCCACCAAAACTCAAACGGCCAAGAAACAGAGTGAAAGTGACGGGCAAACTTATGGTTTTCCATTATTTTTACGCCGAAATGGAGCTGGGTTTCCCTTTAAACTTGGAGCAGATATTTAATACACATTATGTAAATAATTTAACGTTAAAATATTTCAACATACAGAAATGGTCGAAAGGGCATGCGTTCTGCTAAAATTTAAAATGAAAAACCTAAGAGCAACGGAAACGAATTTCCGCTTCCGTCGATGAGAGTTGTACGTCGATTTAATTTTTGATGGGTTTTTTATGTACGACAAAACGCAATCGGGATTTAAAAATTCATCGATATTTTCGATTATCCATCGAGTTTAATAAAACAATTACGAAATCCATCAACAATTACTTACATGGAAAACCACTTAAACTTAACATAAAAAAAAATTAAAACTGCAAAACGGGAAAGGTCAGTAAATCAATAATTTAGTATTGTATTTTTTTGGTTATTGGTCGATTAAGTCTTGTGACTAATTATTTGTTTATTGAGAAATTGGGCCAAGGGAAATTGAAAGAGAAACACCGAAATTCTTCTTAGTTCGAAAAATTAGCCTTATCTTTATTTAAAAAAACAATTTAAACAGTTTTAGAAAATTTCCAAGCACCTCAACAAAATCTAAGCTTATTAAGGCTAAATATTCTTAGGTTACCTGAAAGCAACAGAGAAATTGGTACAATTTTTCAGGAGTAAAACAATTATCTTCAGAGTTACAAAAACTGTTGATATCATGAGTTTACACGATTTTTCTGAAATTTCAAAACTGCATTGGTTTCTTTAATCATAATCTGAGATCTTTACGTCGATGTTATTAGGAACTTTCAGGCGATTTTTTTAAAAGACCGATTATCTTCTTAGTTAATAAACATCATCGATAAATTTATTTAAAAAGCAATTTAACCGATTTCAGAAAATTTCGAAGCGTCTCAGGAGTTTTTTCAACAAATTCTAAGCTACTTCAGGTTAAATATTCTTATGTCCATTTAAAAGAAAACAAAGAAATTTGGCGGATTTTTCAGAAGTAAAACAATAAACTTTTTAGTTAGAATAATTTTTGATATCTTTATTTAAACGTGAGTTAGAACGATTTTCTGAAATCTTCAATCACTTCACGGGTTTCCTTAAACATAATCTGATAGGCCAAATTTTCTTAAGTTACCAGAAAAAATAAGAACTTTCAGGCCTGCTACCTGCTTGGTGAAATTATTGGTATTTTTAGTTATCAACACGTTTAAACGATTTTCGGAAGTTTCAAAACTCTTTGAGTTTCCTGGAACAAACTTGAAATTGTTTTGAGGTGACCTGAAAAAATAGGTAATTCAGGCGATTTTTCAGTATTAAAATAACTCTTGGTCAAGACAAATTATTAATGTTTCAATTTAAAAACAAAGTTTAAAAAAGTTTTGGAATTTTCAATTTTCTCGAATATAGGCTTCCTGAAAAAATGGGGAATTACAGTCGATTTCTGTGATTTTATGATTTAATTCTTGGTTTGCAAAAAGCGAGTTTACGCAATCGTTGGAAAGTTTTGGGCTGAATGTTGCTAGGTTTCCTGAAAAAATCGGAAATTACAGTTTCAGAGATAAACTGATTTAATATTTAGTTGACGAAAATTTTAACATTTTCCTTAAAAAAATTAATATAAATACGAACTTTTTTTAAGCTGAATACGAAATTTCAGATGACTTTTTTAGGGATTAAAATAATTAGTATAAAAATTACTTCAAATTTTAAATGGAAAGAATCTAAACGAAACTCAAACTTCTTTACTTTTAATAAATATTTAATTTAGAAACGTTTAAGAAATTATAATAAAATAGTAAAAGCCAGAATACAAAAAACTCTGATCCCCTAAAATTATAAAACAATAGTAATAAAGATAAAAATACTAACCATATTATTAAAATTTAACAGAAAATGTGGCAAGACATTCAAAACCATAAAATATTGCGAGAATTACAGCAGATAATGGATGTTCTAATGGAGGGTCCGGCGTGCATCGGGTGAGTGAGGGTAGTAAGTCCGGCGCGCAAAAAATACGACAGGTGCGAGACAGTTGGAAAAATACTGTAACGGTTTTAAAACGTTTGTTTAAAACTTCGGTTCGTGGTGTGAATTATTTATTAACAAATATTAAAATTATTAAACAACGAAACAACACGAAATAACAACTTAACACTAAAACACAACACTAATATTAATATCGGTAAACTAACTAATTTATTTAACAACTTAATAAACGCACTTATTTATCTTCACCGACGCACATATTCGCGACCGTTTTGTAGGCTTGATTACACTAAAGTTCGCTAAGAGATTGCGCCTTTTATATAGGCAAGCTTCCAATCCAGCAAATTCTACGGTGCTGTGGAACTATGAGTCATGGAACAATCCGGAACAACTGACGCATCGGCGCGAAATGATTCACGTTCCACCTGGCAGCTGGGGTGTCTCGTTACAATACTATTTATGAAATGTAATTTAATTAAAATAAATAAGTTGTGCAAAAGCTTTGTTTAGCTTTCCTACAATCCTACTGTTGGCCCAAAAAATTTAATCAAAGCAGAAAGTCAAAACCCAAGGAAATTTTTTGAAATTCGAAGGCTTATTAGGTCCAAACAACGGAAAATAATAACTGGAACTCTTTTGACAGTTACTTTTAAAGGCCTTCTAAGTTGAACAAATTTCTTCAGTTTGCTAAAGGTTTTCATATACAGTGTGTAACAAAAATGGTGGGCTGACTACACACAGGCGGCTTCGAGGACTAAAAATAAGGAAAAAGTTTAAATAAACATATGTCCTAAAATGGCTCGTTATTGAGTTACAGCTACTTGAGGTTTTTCAGTTTTTTATTCAAAGTTCTTGTAGTTCGTGGTCTGCCGCGATCTCGGACTACCGGTTTAAAAGATCCTGTATCTCTTAATCTAATATGAAGCCTTTCGAATGTTTTCTCGTTTGGTAAAGATCGGTTTGGGAAATGGTCTGCGGAAAGTCTCCTTACTTCCGCCCTATTACAATGTGCCAAAATTCACTGCTGTAACTCAGTAACGAACCATTTTAGGACATACATTATGTTTATATAAACTTTTTTCCTTATTTTTAGTCGTGTAAGCCGCCTGTATATAGTCAGCCCACCATTTTTATTACACCCTGTATAATCTGTAAAAAGTCATGAACAGATTTTCAAAATTTTAGCACAATTCGATTGATAAAAGCATGGTTTATTCCAATAATCCGGTAGGCCGCTATTGTTCCATTAGAAAAAAGTAGGTAAGTTATTATTAGTTATTTGTTAAATATTTTGGCCTTCCATTAAATAATCCTTTAGAATTTATGTCCGGTAGTTGCTAAAACTCTGCCATTTATAATTTTCAACAAAGTGGTGTTGTAGTCTTTTTCAACGTCATTCGTTTACCGGCCATGGAAAATCAGCTGATTTCAGTGGGTATAATGTTGGCTCCTAGCTTGGAATCTTGGATTCGAATCTGGCGCAGTGGTAAGGATTTTTACAAAAGGTTAGCCTATACATTTAATACACAGTCACAAACTCTGTAGAAGGCAACGGGAAATCACTATGGATGACACATTTCCCTAGTATAAGGTAGCGAACCAGTCATAAGGAGAACTAAGAGAGAGAATTATACAGCGCGAACCTTATTGGAATTTCATAGCCAACTTGGGTGCAAATATAGATGAAACAGGTTATTGGTGTCGGCCCCGGGCTATTGCTTCAGATTTAGACACTTGGAAATTGGTTCCGGACATTTTTGTCTTTGAGAGTATTCCGAATTAAGGGCAAAATGCTTCATTTATGAGTTGAATTTAATAAGTCCAAATACCCATCTAACGCCAATTTTAACGCTTTGGGCGAAGTTTGTAAATTTTCAATGTAATTTTGTTAATTTAAAAGTTATTTTTAGTTCCTCAAAATTTAATTTTGAAACTTTCAAACAAATAGTGTCACATAGAATGACAAAAGAGATTTTGCGTGTCATCCATAATGCACGTAGAGCAAGCTGCGCGTGCAGCGTGCATCATCCCAATGGGGTTGTTGCCGTGTGGTTGGCAATAAATTGATGTGATGCAGTGTCCTGCATGATGACAGATTACGCCATCATCAATCATACCCCCGATAACAGCGATATCATAATCTGATTTACTTAACTAAAATGAACGCGGTGTAAAATGCGAGTTCGTTAGAGTTCAGGTGAACCTTCATTGCCGGTAACTTTGGGGTTTATTCGTTTCCGTATTCCGTTGATGCCACATTTTGTTTGCTTGCCTTTGAAATCGTTTGAATGGGGAACAAGTGGACAAATCTTCATTTAGTAGTAGAGATTGATAAAACGATGATTACCTGTGTTTCGGGACGGTCGTTCGAATTTAAAACGGTGTTGTTTGTCATAGGTGACTAATCGAAAATTGCATGTTGCCTGCAAGGCAAATTAGTTTGGCTTACACGGTAGTACTTTACTCGATCGCCAGCATTAAAACTTGCAATCCCCAATGCACTATTCGGATTAAGGTTGATCCTGGCGCTTCGCGGGATACGATTTAAGTATGGGAATGATTAACATAAAACTAACATTAGTCTGAATTCAGGAGCGCTGGGACAGAGCAATGTAAGCGGAAGATTATCAGTGCCCGGATTGTACGTAATTATAGCGGGATACTATGACTCATGCCTGCATTAGGGCAACTAAAGCCTGATTTACAATTCTCCAATAAAATATCCATCCCCCAGTTCGACTTTCAATTCAATAGCGCAAATTTTATAAGTGGTCTCCTGTGTCCCAGAAGAAAAGATTAAATTACTTAATAAATAAGAATGCAGCACCGCAACTAATCCGGAATACTAATTTGGTTCGTGCATTTACTACCCCCTTCATCGTTATAAAGCATCCAGCTTATTTGAATTAAAATAACTACCTCTAAGAACTACATGCAATGAATAGTTAAGAGCTATCTTCTAATTGATTCTTATCTTGAACAAACAAGACGATCCGAGCGGATTCCTTTTACTTCGCTTAATAATTAATGATGAAAGCCGTGTATTTATTTAAGGGTTTATCTGCTAATTATCTGAGTTATTGTTTGAATTTCCGATACTTAGTTGAATATCCGAAAGAAAAATAACGACGTAGAGGGAAATTTCCGCAGTTCCAGTGCATAAAGTTATCCTTTTCTCTTTAATCATTGTCGGCGCCAACAAAACTAAAGTTAATAATAAAATGGTTTACCGATATAAACAACGTACTAAGTCGTAAACTCAATTTTCTGGTGTCATAGGTCGTGTTGAACAGCACCCAAAGTAATAAATCAAGATCGGTTTTGTTTCATGAACCCAATATCGCGGGGGTAACTGGTAAGAATAAATTTAAAGACTGGCATTTGTAATCGTTTAGAGATTAATGATTCGGTCCAGCACAATCGATTAATTTGAACTACTGATTGATGGTTGTAAATAATTACCGAGTTCTGGGAGATAAAAGCGTGTTTAATACGCATGAACCGTAAATTAGAATTAAAACTATAAAATTGACGTTTCGGGTATATTATTCCACTTTCAGGCAATATTTTTATTATTCTGAATTATTCAAGGCAACATGCAATAAATAAATCAGTGGCGGAGAATAAAGGGTGTGCGTCATGATGGCTTCAAGTTATAAACGTTGGAACCGTATTTTGTATTGACTATTGGGATTAAGACTGGCCACGGGTTCGATTCACAGGGCCACATAAACACCGAAAACACCCGACCGCTTCCCTCAGAAGGTAATGGCAAACCGTCGAGGTATTCTGCCTCGTAGGTGTTCTCTGAAGTACAGCTGCAAGGCTTCCGTGGTTCGGAGCTATTGGTCACTTATGTCTATAAGCTGCACGCACAGACATATGGAGAAAAGACGGCAACGCCCTATAAAGGGCACGCCACTCAAAGAAGAACATTCTACAATACATTTTTTTTGTCATTGATGACAGATGAACAGAGCAAAGCGATATTAAAAAGGAAGTTCAATAAATTGGAGAATAACAGACGAATAACAACGAATGAATGACATTCAAACAGGAAAACAATAATCTGAAGAAAGAAAACGCGGAAATAATAATAATAATAATAATAAATGGTCTTTATTTTCCAACGTATAAACAGTTACATAATATAATAATTACAGCAGGATATTTGTTTAAACAAATACAGTTGGAAAAATGCCGAAGATCAGATGGCCTATCCATAGGGGATAGGCCCCTGTTTTTCATCTTAAGCATTGTATTGTAGCATAATGCACCGACACTAAAACAAACAAAAAATAAAAGAAAAAACAGAAAGAGAAAAAGTAGTCTGGATAAATAGTCTGGATAAGTATCTCTAGATCAGCAGCACAGTTTACAGATTTAAAAGGTATCTTTTGTATTTATATTTGAAGGCGGGGAGTGGTTTATTTCTTATTTCCTGGGTTATTGAGTTATAGAGTTTTGTAATTTGGTATGAAAATGATCGTTTAAATGTCTCGGTTCGATGAGAATGAGAAATAAGGAAGGAAAACGCAGAAATACAAAATCACAGAAGAACCGTTCAAACTATGAAAAAGGAGAAAAGGAAAAATAATGTTATGAGCGAATTGACAATAGATACCAAAGAACCAACAATACTAAAGGAAGCAGTCAACAACGATATTTAAAGATTGGGATAAAACCCAAAACAGTTACAAAAATATGGGATAGAAAATGAAACTGATAAAAAAGAAGTAATGCAACGCAATAACAAACTGAAGGATCTGAAAACAGATAAAATATACATGATTTAACAAAGAAAGAAAGGGAAAAGCAAAAACAGTTCAGACTAGTGGCATAGGAACTAAAAGCAAAGGAGAGAGGCGTGAAAATTGAATACAATAAAGTAATCATAACGGGTGTTTATAAACTGTCAACATCTCAGTAGGTTATGATTTCAGAAACATATTTCGTAATTAGATTCAGAACACAAAACCAAATTTCAAGATTTCCAAATTGTTTATGATTTAATCTAAGACTTGTAATTTGTTTTTCAAAGCAACTGAGATGTCGACAGTTTATAGACACACGTTAGATGCGATAAAATGGCGACGGAATAAAAATTAAAAAAAAAAACTAGAAATAACAAAGCCAACAAGCTAAAACAGTATAATGGAAATAGAAAAACGGAGACGAACAAGGCATACGAAAAGGAAACTATTCTGGATTATGAAAAAGAACAAATACGCAAAGAATCACAAATAGAAACAGGTATTAAAACAAGAAATTATATGATGTAAAAAAAAATATGGAAAGTAGGAACATGGAACACAAGAAGCTTATGAGGGAAAGAAGAAGAGGTAATTTATGAATTTAACCGTGCTGAATTAGATAGACATATACTAGTGCTACCGGATACTAAGAAAAAAGGGAATAGGGAAATAGAACTAGAAAGAGGGCCAGAAGAAGATTGGGCAGCAGAGGGCACACGATGTAACTGGGAAATAAAGTCATAAACTGAGAAGGGTGGCTAGAAAAAATAATAACGCTTGACCCCCAATTCACTAAATAATCAAAATATCAGTAGGAATCTATGGTCCAAACGATGACGTCACACAGGAATAAATTTTGGAACGACATAGCCAAAGCTACGGAAAGAAGTAAGGTGATTTCAATGGAAAAAATGGGTCATAAAACGTAAAAGGGAAACATGGAGAGAACAAACGAAGTAATAATGGAAAAAACACTTTTTCAAGCAGAAGGACATACATGAATTTCCACGATATGCACCAAACACAGGCGAAAGATTCATAGTAGAGTACAACGTGCTAGTAAAAATAGGGTCAGAAATAAAAATAGAAGAAGAGCAAAAAACAAACACTAAAACAAAAAACAATAAAGACATCTAAATTGCAGGAAAAAGAAGTACGAACAAATGGCAACCAAACTGATACATACTAAAACAACAAACTTAGAACAATTGATATTGGAAGAAAGTTGGCAAAAGTTTAAAGAAATAATTACTCAAGCAACTAGAATTTCCTGCGGAGTAAATATTAAAAACTAACAACCAACAAATAGAGCAAGGTGGTAGAACGATGGATTAAAAACAAAGATAAAACTAAAGAAGACAAGTTAAGTTGGAGAGAATATTTAGCAAGTAAATCAGAATACAAATATAACATATGTATAAAGAACAAGAACAAAAGCGAAGAACATGGCAACCGATGCTAAGAATAAAGCATGGCAAGAATTTGGAGAGAAAATGCAGGAAGACAGCAAACAAAACCAAAAACTATTTTACAAAGTGTTAAAAAACTTTAAGAAACCGGAAAATAGGACAAAAATTAAAACCAAACAATGGAAGCTAACAACAAACAATAATGCAACAATGGACAGATGGAAATAGTACTTTGAAGAATTGCTCGAGGCGGACAGAGCAGATGATAGTACGTACAACGTTGAAAATACTGTAAAATGCTTTCGGTAATGATACTCTATCAAAAACAAGAGTTTTCGAGTGGTACAAAATGTTTAAGATGAACCACGCCCTAATAGACCATCCACTTCAACTGATGAACAACAGCACACGTCGCTCGAGACAAAGATCATCGTTTAACAATTAGGGATATTATTGAACATGTTCCAGTATTATTTAGATTTTCTTAAGCAATTTTAAAAGATCATTTGGGCTTGAGATACCGCACTTCTAGAGTCGTTCCGAAAACTTCGAATTCTTTCCAAAAACAGCGTGTTAAAGTGGCCGGGGAGATACTTTCTCAAGGTGAACTACACTAACAGGTGATGAAACCTGGATTTATGCGTTTGACAAGGAAACAGCTCAACAATCAAATGAATGGCGCTCGAAAGGTGAACCAAGACCGAAAAGACCACGTCAAAGTCAGTGAAAAATCTGACGGTTTTCTAGTGCATCACGAATTTCTTCCCACTGGCCTAACCGTCAACAAGGAGTACTATTTGAGCATTCTGCGACGCTTATATGAAGCAATTCGTAGCAAAAGACCTGATTTGTGGTGAGCTAAGGCATGGATTTTGCATCACGATAATGAACCTGCTCACAATGCTTTTGTTGTACGTGAATTTCAGGCCAAAATTGCAACCAACACGATTCCGCAAGCTCCTGACATGTCACCGTGTGATTTTTTTTCTATTCCCTCGACTCTTTGTGGTCACCGTTTTGAGTCCATTAAAAGGAAATTAGCTGCGAGTTTTGAAGGGATTTCAGGAAAATGACTTTAAGTGATGTTTCGAGGATTGGAAAAATGTTGGCATAAGTGCAATGTACTGGGAGGGGATTACTTTGAAGGGGACGAAATACATTTTTGAATAAATTTGAATTTTGCATTTTATTGAACCATTTCTGATACTTGTTGATCACAGACGTATACAGAAGAGGCAGAAAACTTAAGCGAAAGAGAAAATTATCAAGAATGAAATAACTAAAGAAGAATTTGATATGGATATAAAAAAGATTAAGAATGGAAAATCACGGGGCACGACAAGATTAGATGCAGATGATAAAATACCAACTGATTGGGAAATAGGACAAATAGTGCCAATTTACAAAAAAGAGATAACAAACAGTGCAGTAACTACACAGACAAAACGCTATCCACTTAAAATATACAAACATATAGGTACTAGAAATAAAACTACGAAGAGTAATCGAACCGACATGAATAGAGGCGCAGAGTGGATTTCACAAAGGAGGAAGCGTCCAAGGTCATATATTTACCATTAATTATATACTCAGCAAAAAAAAAAAAACGAGCACAACAAACGCACTTGGACTTCCTCGATTTAAAGAAAGCATTTGACAACGTCCCAAGACAGAAAGTATGGGAAAGTCTAAACAGGAGAGGAATAAAGCTAAAACTGTCCTGAGTAATAAAAAGTTTATAAAAATGCACTAGAATAACATCATCGGCAGCAACAACAAATCTGAAAAAAAAAGAAACAAGAGAAAGTTTAAGGCAAGGTGGGGTAATGAGTCATGTGTTATTCGTAGTGTTTATCGACGAACTCGTAAGGAAATCCCAACGGGGATCGAAGAAACTTACAACCCGTACACATAACAGAATGTGCTTTTGTGGACGATGTGGCAAGTATAGCAGGCAATGAAGAAGATCTACAGGCGAGCACTGACAGAAACAGAAATGGAAATGCTACTAGCTAGAGAACCACAAAAAACAGATATGAATAAACGGAAGACAAATACAACAAACGCAAAAATTTAATTACTTAGGCGTAACATTGGACGAGCAAGGCCGAAAAGCAACAGAAATAATAGAGAAAACTCATAAACTTATGCTACGCCATGAATAAGACATTCATCGGCAAAACAGAAGTGACACAAAAGACAAAATTCTTCCTCTTGAAGTGGAGCGCCGGTCGTGGCTCAGTTGGTTCAGCATGGTCCGACTGAGATTAACATTGGCCCGGGTTCGATTCCCAGGGCGACATATACAGACAGCGAAAATACCCGACCGCTTCACTCGGAAGGCAATGGCAAACCACCAAGGTATTTCTACCTAGAGAGTAGAAGTGCAAGCACTTCCGCGGTTGTAAAGCCGTAGGTTTTTTGTGTCTGTAAACTACTTGGCACGCACACTACACATATATGGAGAGAAGACCGGCAACGCCATGTAAGTCAAAATTAACTGTATTTAAAACAATCTTTAAGCAAATACTGACATATAGTCCGAGTCGGGGCTGCTATTCAACGAATCAAAAAGAAAATAGAAGCAACGGAGATGAAGTATTCGAGAAAAGTTAAACGAGTCACGCTGAAAGATCGAGCCGGAAGTACGCAAATTAGGGAAGAATTAGAAGTAATACCGGTAACAGAATTTATAGAAAAATTGCAGCTGAGTTAGTGGGGACATCTCCAGAAAATGGGCAACAATCGAGCAGTGAAGTAAATATGGGAATCCAAGACACCAGGCGAAAAGACAGCAAAAGTCAAAGTCAAGAAGCAAAGATCATGGCAAGAGATAAAAGAAGTGGTATAAATTGGTTCACAGTGTATGACTTCGAATGAATGGTTATGTAAAAGGCTGATGGTTAATTTTAGAAATTGTATCAGCACATTAAAATTGTCCAAGCTCAAAATTGAGTTATCAAATCCAGAAATGGGCAGTTATTTAAATTTTAAAACGGTATGGTTGTTATAAACGGCGCCAAGCTAGTTTAATCTTTTAAAAGTAGAATTTATGGCAAGTACGTGAGTTTTGGATATAAAGTGGCTATCAAACTATAATTCAAATTTTTCTAGGTTTCCGTTTCTAACTCCCGATACAGAAAATATATCAGCATACAGCAATTGTATGTTTTGAACCCTAAATTTCCTGTCATGACTAAGTGTAACAAATGCAAATCACCAACCAACTAACCCTTCTTTATGCCTTTCGGTCCGATAATCCACGAAAATACTGAATATTTTTAAACGCGACGGGGGCACTTAAAATGTCACCCTTTGTCCGTCGATTCCACTTAGGAATTCAATTCTTACGGCCGATGACGGACGCCCTCGTCGTCCTAAATCTGAGCATTCAAAGCACACACCCTTCGAATCTATCGGTCAGAAATAAATGTCAGTCAAAGCTTTTGGGCAACCCCCACGAAATGTATGCTGGTTGTTTCCGTAATAAGCCATGACACGGCTGGTTGTGCAAGGCAAATGTAGACGGAATTGTTTAGTAGTTATGGGATTTGTGCACGCATTGCTACCTTGCAGCAGAGCAACTCAGCTCATCCCTTTACCTGTGATAGGCAACCCCACGCCTCGGCAATTCAGTTAATGTTGCATGGGGCCTAATTGATACCGCACAATGGGCGACCGCCTGGCGCGGAATACCATCTAGCTGCATTATGTATCGGATACATATAACTGCATTGTTCCTTTATGAAGCTTAACAGACTTCCGTAAAATACCACCGGTAATTAATATTAATTGTGTGCGCAAAATGTAGCGCAAATTTCCACACAACAAACAACCAAACGAAACATTACGCTCTTTCAACTCATTCAGTTTTAGTTTTAACTCGTTACGTATTCCATTGTTAGTTAGTTTTGATATTTACTCGTACCTACAATAATACTTTAAGGAGAACGTTCTACTCGAGAAACACAAGATTTTAATTAGCGGAATTAAGCATGGGTGTGGCTTTACCAGCACGGAAAATATCTTTGATGCCTGATTTTCTTAGATTAATTCTACTGATTAACTTAAGTTGTATTTATGTTCGTTATATTCTTGCATGTAAAAATCTGAAATTCATTCGGTTAACAAGAAATATGCTCGGGGGATTATTAAAATTTAATGATTGAATATATTTTTACATTCGTCTTAATCAGATCTTCATTAAAGCATATTCGTTTCGACTGCTTTGAAGGTTACTGTGGGGTTTTCTGGGAAAAACTCAGAATGGCAGAGAAAAGTATGATGAATTCCTTGAATTTAATAATACGATACATAACGATTGACGGTGGAAAAGCTGGCATTTAATTTATATTAACTTTGGATTTATTACTTCAAATTATCAACTTGTCAACATTAAAAGCATCCTTATTAGTGGGGCTTTGCAAAACGTTATAACGTCTACGTTATTTGATATTAAATAAATTTGAATTGAATTAAGCTAGCGCGTAACTTAGCAACGATATTCTGCAATTCCTTTTGAAAAAAAAAAACTCCATCACTGCCAGAGTAACGTTATTAATTCAACATCTCCCAAATTGAATTGATCAAGAGACAATCTTACGTGTAACATTTGGTGGAAGTGCCGGAGAAGTTCTTTAGAAGGTCAGAGCCACGCGGGCGGCTGGGCAAATGGACATACCCTATCTCATTTGTAAAAGGAAAAAATTGCACAAAATTTACCTGCTACGTTTACTAAATAATATTTCAGCAGAATTAAATAGGAGAGCCTAGCATCATAATATTATATAAATTTTTAAGGAAATGTAAAATCAATTAGAATAAGCAGGCAAGTAGAAAACATTAGGAGCTGTCCAATACAGATTTTTTTACATATACAAAAGTGAAAATACCAAAAACGCAAAATTAAATTCGTCCTTAAATCTTAGGCCCCTTCTGTTAAAGATAATTTTATGAGCAGTGTATTAGCATTTGTTTCATACAAAAAGATTTTTGTTATCTACTACACTACTTGAATGAAATAATTAAAATGTTTTTTTAATTGTTTCATTTATCTATGTGAAGTACCTATTTTTCAAAAGCTAATAAATAAGAACAGGTTTGTTTTATACCCTATGGTATTTGAAACGAATTAAAAAAGCCGAATTATTAAAAACTGTTTTTATCTAATTTTTAATTTAGCATGCGAAGGCTACCAGGGCAATAAAAATGTGCCAGTAATGGTAGTTACATTGAAACTAGCGAATAAATAAACTAAAAGTGGGTTTAGCGTAAATAGTGTGTGGGAACAAGGCGACCAAGGCAGCAGGGTTAGGCAAGACTAGGAAAAATCCGAACACACGTGTCTACCTAGCAAACACATGCAATTCCACGGCGAAATCAAAGGTACAATCAGAATATACCTACACCTGAGCAAAGCTAAGTAACACTGTAGCATTTTAGCAATAGATAGGTAGTTGAGCCTAGCATAGACCGAATAATAACAATTGTTCGTCTTATTAGTGCATCCAAATTAGGTGTACATAGTAATTATAACGCGAATTATGGTAAATGCAATTAAAAATGCAAGCAACTTAAGTCACCATTTAGCTCAACGAGCGTTACTAGACCCCGAGCAGGTAAACGGCGATTCCAACCATTAGCCGATCCGAAACCGGAATAATGATTATACTAAGCTAGCAGAAAGTAATATGTAACAGGGCAGGCATATCTGCGGTAAAGCGTTTCATATCATAGACCTAGGAATTTAGCGGTAATACTAGAAATACTGTTAGTAAAAGATGATAAAACATGTTTAACCATCTTGGTCATATATCCAACTCCCATTGAATAAGTAGTGATCTACTAACCACCTTGCACTGTAGACGCGGTGTCCTGCGGCTGGCGTCACAGACATGTTAACGTTATACACTGCACCCAATCCCCATCTATCATAACAAATCCCTTGATACCCTATTGGCATGGGGTGGGCCTGGCGTAATCCAGGATTGATTTTTGTTAACAATTAGCCCCAACTTCAAAAACTTTTCTTCAATGTCATTTCAAAACCACAACCTTGTAATATTTACATTTTGTTTGTTTTTTGAAAAATCGTCTGTGGGTCAGTTTGAAAATCAAAATTCGAAAGTGAAGTTCGAATCTTAATCCAATTATCACTATCGAACTCGGATTGGACCCTTCTGGGTTAGAAAATCAAATCCCAAATTTAGCTTCAGAGGTCGAAATCTCAGACCTTTATTTTTCAAAATTCAAGGATAAAAAACAGAGAATATAAGTCCTTAAATTTACAATTCTGAAAACTTCAAAACTTCTTCCTGGCCAGGTCTCTTTAACTTAACGAAATTTCAAAATTTTTATAATTTTTCTAGAAGTATCCTCTTTACCTGTGAAAATCCTGAAAACTTTTGCCTGAATTTTTTCTGAGACTTCAAAATAATAATTAAATGCAAGCTTAAAAATAAAACTCCATTTTTTTTCATTTGTATATACATTTAGATCTGTAAAATTATTTATTTAGTCGTGTCTATCTGCATTAAATGCATGAGTAAATTCTTTGTTTGCAAAATAGATTGAAAAGTGTTACGAAATGTTGGAACTTGGAAGGCCAGTGAAAAATAAATCGCCTTTTTATGACCCAAACAATTAAGTAAGAATAATTATGTTTGTCCTCGAGTTTGGCCATCTTACAATCACTTTAAACCCTTCACCTTCACTTCCGATGTAAAACCTTAACGCTATTTTTGATTTACACGATGATAGCTCAAACCTAAAATAGTTTGAGTGAATAATCCTTAAAGTTATTAGGAGGTACGTTGTTTAATCCCAAAGCCATCAGCTTAGGATGGAATACGTTTATTTGGTAAATTTTGGTGGAAGCGCCATCATTCGTGTTCAATCAATTTCTTCATACAAATAAAAGCGACTTTAGCATAAAAACCAAACAGGCATTTAGTTGTTTTTTTCTACAGACCATTCAACAAAATCACGAAAGACGAAGCGGATAAAATATACGAAGGAATATTGGAACTTTTATTTAGAGATAAAACTTTATTGAACTATTTGAAGTCACGGAATCGAACGTTAAAGTAAATATCTGCAAGTACGAAATGGAAATGCACGAAAAGGTATGAAAATAGTTTTAAGTCGAAGCTAGAGGAACCTTCGTGTTAAGGCGTTCTGTATGAATTTAAACAAACGGAAGTCAGATATTTTAGCGTGCAAGACGAATTCTTATCGGCGTTGCAGGTAAGAATTTGCATCGTACATAAAGAGTGCTTTTGTTGTTTGTAACCCTCGTTTTTCCTTATCTGTCCTGTAAAATGACACCAATACTTCCAACTTCACCCCTAGTTCAACATTCAACAAAAGTGCTCGCAAAGTTGGGTGGGAGTTAGATCCGCTATGGGCTCCGGGCGCCGCTCAGCACTAATGGAGTTCCGGAGTCAAGGGCCCCGGAATATGCATTACGCACGCCCTCTCACTCTCTCGCTCTTCCTATACGCTTAAAAACACCATGTGTTCAAATATTCGAATAAAATATAATCCGTGTCGATAAATTAGGGCGAGAATTTAATTTTGCTAATGCAGTATTGAGCGCAGATTAGTCCCGCCGCCTATTAAAACGCTTATTAATTTCATAAATTCGGTTTATGCCTTTTTTAGTCTCTGCACTTTTACAGCCCGAGCAAGTGTTTATTGCTCGTTAACGGTTTTTACGTCGTTTTCAGGTGCGTAAATTCTCTCGCTTTATTATAATGTTTAAACTGTACTTCATTGTTCAAAAATTTTATATAGGGAGTCGAACAACCGGCAACAGGCTCGCTTAAATTTTAATTGCATTAACTCACTTAATTCCGAAATTTAAAGCTTCCTCTTATACATCAACTCCGAAACCCTTTTGACGCAAATATTTAACCTCTTAAATGTTAATAACTGTCGCCGGAAACTTTATAGGACGTTAGTAAATCTGAAGGTACGGTTAAGGGGGTTAGTTTGGTACGCTTTAAAGATTGATATTGCATTGTTGAGAAGCGCGAACCTACATCCATTATTAAACCCCGAAATTCGACTATTTCTATTAATAATTTCGCAACATCACGTGTGCTACTTCCTAGGCCATCGCCCCCAGGTGTATATACATATGTGATTCGCAATGTTTACCCTCGTATTGTCTGCTGATGTACTTTATCAGACAACCCAGGAGGGTTGAAGGACGCCCTTTCAGCCCTGATTGCTCCATAACGATTTCTACGATATCACGTATTGATTCGTTTAAATTCTCTACTCTAAACCCTATTCATGAATTTGAATGAATATTTTAAAAATCTGTTTTACCTCTGCACGGATTCGAACCACCAACCTTAATAACTCGGATCTTTACAACATTTATATCCTTGAAAAAAATTGGAAAATGCAGAAAAATCCTTCTTACTGAGTAAACGCCACGTTATAATATTAATTAAAACACCGTCTTAGAAATTACAATAAAGTGCCAATTCACAATTTGCCTGCTCACTCCAACTGATTTCAAACATTCTTATTTTTTTTATAAAATGATGATCCTAGGCTCTCCTATTGAATTCCGCCAAAAAACAAAAAAACCTAATTTTTGGTGGATTTCCTGAAGGCTTTAATAAAAAGAGAAAAAAAGCATTAATTTTGAGGGTTATCTGAAGCTTTCAAAGGACTGAGAATTCATATTTTTGAGGGTCAACTAACGGTTTTAAAAATGGCTGAAAATATATTTTGTTTAGTGATCACTAAAGGCTCTAAAGTGCAGAAATATGTGTAGAATGATGGCTTAAAGAAGGATAGAAAACATACTTTTTGGAGGGTTAACTGGAGGCTTCAATAAATAGGGCTGAAAATATTAATTTTGAGGGTTACCTGAAGGCTTTAGCGGGCTGAAAATTCATGTTTTTGAGGGTTGAGTGACAGCTTTAAAAAGGGCGGAAAACGTAATTTTCTTGGTGGTTAAATGAAGTTGTTGAAGGACAGAAAATGTTTGCCGATGGCTTTAAACAGCAGAAAATATTATTTTTGGAACATCAAATTAAGGCGTTAAAACTGACAGGCAACGTATTTTTAAGATTTAATGAAAGCGTTAAACGTTAAAGGGCTGGAAATTCATACTTTTCAGAGTTAACTTACACCTTTAAAAAGGGCAGGTCTAAATAAGGCCATTTAAGAATAAGGTTATTTTCTTCAGCGTCCCTTGAAGGTTCTACAGGGCAGAAAATACAATTTTCGAGGGTTAAAATAATAAAGACACAAAACATAATTTTTTATAGGCGAAATGGGGACTTTAGAGGGCTATTTTTGGGGACTGAGGACTTTATAATAATAAGGGTATAAAATATAATTTTTTTGAGGGTTAAATGAAGTGGTTGAAGGACACAGAATACAAACAATTGTTGTTTACTGAAGGCTGGCTATAAAAAGGGAAGACAAACATAATGTTTGAGCGTTTACTGAATGCTTTGAAAAAGGCAGAAAATATAATTATTTGTGGGTTAAATATAATCCTTAAAGGGCAAATATAATGTTTCTTGTGTTCATTGAAGGCTTTGAAGATTAGAAAATATATATTTTTTGAGGGTTAAATGAAAACTTTAACCAGGACAGAAATTTAATTCTTCGGGGAGTTTAAGTGAAGGCTTTAAAGGGCAAAAAGCATGCGTTTTGAGGATTAAATACAGATTTCAAAAAGTGCAGATAATACCATTTTCAAGGGTTGATTGAAGGCTTTAAAAAGGCAGAAAATATAACTCTTTGTGGATTAACTGAAGGCTTGAAAGGACTGGAAATTAATATACTTTTTTGGGTTAACTGGCGGTTTAAAACGGGCGGAAAACAGATTTTTTTTAAGAGTTAAATGAAATCAAAATCTTTGAAGGGTATAAAATGCATAGTATTCACTGAAGGCTTTCAAGAGCAGAAAATGCAATTTTTGAAACGTTAAATTAAGGTTTTAAACAGGAAAATATAATGTTTTGGGGGTTAACTGAACGTTCTAAAGGAGGCAGAAGACATAATTTTTTGAGAGTCAAGTGAAGGCCTTAAAAGGCTGGGAATTCATATTTTTATTTAAAAAGGGCAGAAAATAAAAATAAAATTAAAAATTTCCCCCAGTAAATTTACAAGTAACAATTCAAGAAATTAAACAAAGAGGTAAGAATAATTGAATTCGATTAAGACTGAAATATTCAGAACATTAATAAGGGTTTATTAGCAAAAACAAAGGATCAAGAAAACTAGACAATTAGCGAGCTCTACACCTGCAGGAAACACATGCCCTGATATAAATGACGAGTCGTTGCTCTTGAAGGAAACCCAACCAAGCGAAATACGTAATGTTTTCCACCAACTTAACAATGAAAAATATCACCAACAGGATTTTGTTCTCATGCAATTAATTGAAGCTAATTTTTTAGATTTAGCATTTTTTTTAATTAAATAATTTAGGGTTTAGAGTGGGAAAATAATGAAGCGTGCGGTATTGTAGGATTGTGGAAAATTTTTGAATTATTTAAAAATAATGCTTCCACCTACCACGAAACTATTTTTGGAATACTTTAGCTTTTGATTTTTTTAAAGCAATCCCAATTGATTTTCCTTCCAGGAAAGGTAGAAACAACCAACTATCCACCCACATAAATTCTAAAAATAATTTCTTTAGTTAGAAACCGCTTTGCGTGTGAAATAACAAATCGGCGCCTCCGCCAAATACACCAATTTTGTGCCTTCATTTCGCCGTTGATTTCCCACACCTTTTGCGCACATAAATCATGTTAATTACTAGCACCAAAACAACTTAACAGTGACTTTAAAACTATTCAAGTAAAAGAAAGTCGAAGATTACAAATACAAGGAAAACCTCTTACTACAACGTCAAAGTATTCTTTCTGGTTTGTCTTCTTTCTGATAACAGAAAACATTTATTTGCCTTAGGATAAAGCATAAATCGACAGCAGAAAGGCAACAATTCAGAAGAGTATGTTATCTGATACGTAAAACAGGAACATTCGAGGATTTTTCTGTGCATCGACCTTTCCCACCTACTCTTAAAACTTGCAAATTCTTGTTACACCCCGGTTAACAGATTTTAACAAGTCGGGAATATAATTAGTCCAACATAATTCAACAAACTAGCGTAACTTAAACTTAAATGAAAACATTTTCCTTCTCATTGTTATTATCTGCAAAATTATACGACAAAATTAAACTACAGAAACTAAAACAATAGCGTAATGTTGTTATTACTAAACTTAGTTTGTTCAAACCACAACGGCCATTACTTTACTTTACATATTATTGTCTACCTATCTTCAAACGTGTACAAATATTTATTTTCCACAATCGTAAGTTTATTTTATGTAATTTCCTGGGGGCATACGTTAAACGGTTTCTGTTTTATATAAAATGAATTTTAAAAAAATAAATCTAAACCGGTTATTTATACTCACAGTTATTGTAGCTCTTCCAGCAATATACAGAATAAATTTTCCCTTACCTAGAACAAAACAAAATATTAGTTTCAGACTTTTTAAAATATACTATAGGAATTATTTTCAGCAATAAAAATTATATTTTCGGCTCTTTAAAGCCGCATTTAACCTTCCAAGCATATTTGTTAAGACTTTGAAGCCTTCGTTTGAAATCCAAAGAGTGTCTTTTAAAGCCTTCAGTTAACCCTTAAAAACCACCGTTTAAATTTTCCACCAAATTACATTTCTGCCTTGATTTAAACCTCACAAATATTATATTTTCTGCCCTTTAGGGCCTTATGTTAACCCTTAGAATATTATTTTTTTGTCCTTTTCAAGGTCTTCATTTAAATTCCCCAAAAACTTTTCTTATCTGGTTAGTCTTCTTTTAGACCTTTAAAAATGTGATTTTCCGCTCTTTAAGGTTTTCATATAAACACTAAAAAATATTGTATTTTCGACCTGTTAAAGTCTTCATTTAAACCTTAAAATAGTGATATTTTCTGCCCTTAAATCTCTCATTTAAACTTCAGAAATATTATATTATATTTTCAAAATATGAATCTTTGGCTATTCAACGCCTTCAAAATTAATACTTTCTGCCCTTTTTATCAAAGATTTCAGTTAATCTTCCAAAAACTATATTTTCTGTTCTTCAAATATTTAATTTTCAGCATTTTCTAAAGCCGTCAATTACCTCTAAAAAAATATGAATTTTCAGCATTTTGGAGTCTTCAGTTAACTCCCAAAAAATTATATCTTCCGCCTATTTCAGGGTGACCAATTAACTCTCAAAAAATCATATTTTCCGTCCTTTTTAAAGCCTTAATTTAACCTTGCGAAAATTGCATTTTCTTCAAAGCCTTTAGTGAATATTAAAAATAATTGCATTTTATGCCCTTCAAATTATATTTTATACCCTTTTCAAACCGTCACTTAACCCTCAAAAATATTAATTCCCAGCTTGAAGCCTTTAATTAATCTTCAAAGAATTATATTTTCTGCCTCCATTTAAGCTTAAACTATACGAAAAATTACATTTTTGCCGCGGTTAAGGCCTTTATTTAAAACTTTAAAAATTATATTTTTTGCCCTTTAAGTATTCATCTAGTGATCTCTTCATTCAACTCCTAAAACGTGATCTTACGTCCTTGATTCAAACTTGGCAAATATAATATTTTCTGCCCTCTAAAGTTTTCAGTTAATCCTTAGCAAGTTCATTTATCTCTCAAGAAAATTATACTTTCTAATCTTCAAAGCCTTCGGTGAACACTAAAAAAAGGTTTCTGCTATTTAAGGATTACATTTAACCCTCAAAAAATTATATTTTCAGCCTTTTTTTAAGCATTCAGTAAAATAGCCCTTTAAAGTCCTCACTTAACCCCCAAAAATAGCTCTCTAATGTCCTCATTTCATCCATAAAAAATTATGTTTTGTGTCTTTTTAGAGGCTTCATTTAACCCTACAGAATTATATTTTCTGCCCTGAAAAATCACCAATAAACACTAAAAAAAGGATTTTTTCTAGCCTTTAATGGCTTCATATAAACCCGGAAAATGTTGTTTTCTGCCCTTTTTAAAGGTGTCAGTTAATCCTCAAAAATATGAATTCCCAACCCTTAAAAAATTATTTTCTGAATTTTTTTAAAGCTTTCATTAATTCTAAAAAAATTAGGTTGTCTGTACGTTTTAAAGCCTTAATTTAAGTTTCTTAAAATTATACTTTCTGGTCTTTAAAACCACAGTAAACAATAGGTAGGTAATATAATTACATTTTCTGCCCTTCAAGGACCTCATTAAACCGTCGAGAAAGTTATATTTTCCGTCCTTTTTAAATGCGTCATGTAACCCTCAAAAATATGAATTGTCAGTCACCTAAAGCCTTTAGGTAACCCTCAAAGTTAATATTTTCTGTCCTATTTATTAAAGCCTGCAGTTAACCCTCCAAAAATTATGTTTTCTGGTCCTTTTTAAGCCTCCATTCCACACTCCAAAAATTATATTTTCTGCACTTAAAGCCTTTAGTGAACACTAAAAATATAAATATTCTCTGTCCTTTTTAAAGCCGTTAGTTAACCCTCAAAAATAGGAATTTTGAGACCTCTAAAACCTTCAGATAACCCTCACAATTAATATTTTTTGGACTTTTTATTAAAGCCTTCAGGAAATCCACCAAAATTAGGTTTCTGTGTTTTTTAGATTCTACATTTAACCCTCAAAAACGTATTCTTTCTAGCTTTTAAATCTTTGATGTAAACTTCACAACTATTTTATTTTCTGCCATTTAAAACTTGCATTTAAACACCAAAAAATTGTATTTTTTGACCTTTAAAGCCAGTTAGGTAACCCTAAAAAAATTATATTTTTCGTATTTTTTAAGTCTTCATTTAACCTACAAAAAATATGTTCTGTCTTTTAATTCTTAGATTATAACTTAGAAATAATATATTTTAAGTTCTTTGCCTTCGTTTGCATCTCGAAAATATTACATTTAAACCAGACTCTCTGCCCTTTCGAATCTTCACGTAGCCCTAAAACATATTTTTTACTGTTTAAAATCTCCATTTAAATCCTCAAAACTTTCTTTTTCTGGAGTTTAAACCATTTACATAACCTTAATTTTTTGCCCTTGCGAATATATAAATATTAAATAAAACTATTACAGTAATTTTTCATAAAGAGTTCCCATGGTTATGTTCTAAGATTTGTGCGTATATGTTTCCAGTTCTGTTAGTGGACAATAAAATCCTTATCGGACCGTTTATGTTAGAACTACGTAGTATTCTGAATAATTCATACAGAATATGACCTACATAAAATCCGTGAAGATATCCTTGGGCACTCGTTAAATCGCAGACAATGCTGCTGTGTAAAATAGTTGAATTATATGATGCGATCGTAAAAGGACGATTTAATGTTAGAAAAATTATCGTTCGGCTTTGTATTTTTATCATTCGCCAGTAACACGATTTTTATGACATGAAACGTTTGATTACGCATTGTAAAACACGCACGCAAATTGCTGACAATTTTTTAATTAATTAATTTGTAGAATTATGGATTGTTTCTTTGTTAGGCATCAGATTTGTAGTTGAAGTTAGTTTTTGGGCAAAACAAGCAGAAAAGCCTAAACTATTGCCTTTCTTTTCTGGGAAATAAAATTCTACAACTTCATGTCTGATGAAATTAATAAAAAAGCATTTAGGAGATGCCACACGAGGATCAATCAATAAATCATTATTTTTCATTTAGAATCTGGTAAAACCAATGACTAAGAGGATTCAAAGAAGTTACAATCAAGTTTAATGCGATCACCCTAAGCATAAAACGAATGCACATGACTGGCATATTTTTGCAGTCTATCTAAACTTTTTATCAATATAAACTGCTGTTTCATCACTCTACTTGTTAAATTACACGCTACCAGACAGACGAATCAGTCTTTGAAATATTTTCTGTGAAATATGTTCGAAAGATTCGGTGGGAGTTTTTTACATAAAATCAGACGAGTATTGTTCGTTCAATCGATCAATCAATTATGAACCAATAAAGGGGATTATTCTAATGTCGATTGCTTATTTCCAAACTTCTCAGCAAAAAGATGAAAAAGAAAATCGTGTCAAAGACAGAAGGATGAAAAAAATAAGGACGAATTAAAATGAAGCAACAATAATAAAAGAACTCTAAATTTTCGAAGAGTGCAAATACAAGAAAGGAAGAAGAATACGGAAAAATGAGATTAATTATTTAAAATTTAAAAGAGGTTTTAAAAAATGGAAGAAGAAATGTTAAAGACAATTAGAATACAAAAAAGAGGCTCAAAACAGGGAGTTGAAAAACTATAAAAAAAATTTTGAAGTAGACGGCTGCAGAAACAGGGAAAAAGGCTGAAGGTAAAAACCGAATAAAACAAGAAAAAGAATGAGAACAAAGTGTTTTTGAAAGCAGGCCATGAAAGTTACATAAGTAAAGAATTTCAAATTTGTTTTATAGCTTATACAAAATAAGGAATTAAATTAAGATAATGGAAAAGAACGAAAATTAAATTAAATGCGAAGGTTGGAAAAAATCCAAAAGCAATAAAACCAGTTTAAAAAATGTAGAAAAACCATGAAAACAAAAGAAGACGACAAATTTCTTGTAAAGAGGACTAGGAAACTATAAAAAGACACAAAAACTTGAAGACAATCGCTGGCTGAAGAAACACTGGAGAAACTGGGGGGAAAAGGCGAAAAGAAGAACGAGAAAAGAATGTCATAAAAATCAAAACATGAAAACTAGACAAATAAAGAACTTCAATTCTATTTTGCATTTTGTGTAAAATAAGGACGCAATAGTTTAAAAAAATAATGGAAGAACTCTAATAAATTATTGAGTAGAGCAAATTAAAGGAGACGAGGAAAAGTGGAGAAGTAAATAAAATCAGTTAAAGATTAGAAGAATTTTAGGTTAAAATTTTGTATTTCAACTTAAATAAAAAAGTAATGAAAAAATAGAAGAAAAGAAGAAAGTTTAATAAATTTTGGAGAAAAATAAACAGAGAAAGAGGGCGAAAAACGGACAACAGAAAAGGAAATTTAGGTCAGCTAAACATGAGGGTTAAATTAAAACAGCTTTGAGAGAAAGAGGAGGGAGGAAGAGAGCAGGAAAGACAGAGCGAAGGGGAAGGGAGACCGAGCAAAATTTAAAAAAAGTATGTAAATAGAAGAAAAAACGAAGGAAACATATGTACATAAAGAAGGATTAATTACTAAGGCGGAAGATAAAACCAAGGAATCCCCAAATTAATTTTATTAAAGATGTTAGATTTGACCGAAAAAGTGCCACCAACAACAAAAAGAAACAAAACGTAAAAGGAACATGATAAATAGAAAAAAACTGAAAAAAAAATGCGGACAAAAAGGTGAAAAACAGAGGAAAAGAGAAATGAAAAAGGAGGAAAACAGGAAGGGAAAAGGAGAAAAATTAGAGAAAGAAAATGACAGTTTAAGATGAAGATTAAAATTTGAGTTTAAATTTTGTGTTCGAAGTTAAATAAAAAAAATTGAGAAAATAGAAGAATTATGAAAAAGAGTAAACAGAAAAATTAAGTTAAAAGTGGAAAACAGAAAAGGAAAATTAGATCAGCTAAACGTGATGATTAAAATTCTGGAAAAGGGTAATCCGAGAAAGAGATCGAAAAATGGAGAAATGGGAAAGGAAAATTAGATAACTTAAAGGTGAGGGTTAATCGGTTAAGAGAATTAAAGCTTTGATTATGTATCTGATTTTATGAGACACAAAAACCGCAAAATGGATTATCAAGAGGATCAGGAAAATCGAAAATAAAGTGGAAACAGAGGAAGGAAACAGACAAAAAAACTGCGAAAAAAGACCATATTACTAAAACCCATAAACACCAAATTAATTTTATACAGGATGTTAATTAAGAAAGAAGAAAAACAACAAAAAAGGAGCAGAAAACAGAAAGAAATAAAAATAGGATGAAAAATAACAGACAAACAGAGCAAAATTAAGAAAAAGGGGAAATGGAGGAAAACACGAGAAAAAAAGGACGGAAGAAAGGAAAATGACGGAAGACGAGGTTCACTAAGGGACCGAATAAAATTTAAAAAATATGCAAATAAAATAAGAGAACAAAAAAATATATACAAAACAGGATCGGAATACTAAAGTGGAAGATAAAACCAAATTAATTTTACCAATGATGTTAGATGAATAAGAAAAAGTACACAAATAACAAAATGGAATAGAAAATATGAAAGATTAAGATTAGAAGAATTTGAGCCGTAATTTTATATCCGAAGCTATGTAATAAAAAAATTGTTGAAAAAATAGAAGAAAAAACGAACTTTAGTAAATTATAGAAAAGAGTACGGCGAAAAAGGAAAATCAGATAAACTAAACGTGACTGTTAAAAGAGCTACAGCTTTAATTTCGTATCTGAATTTATATCAAAAGACAGAGAAGCAAACAAATATTAAGGAGGTTCACTAAGACACCGAATAAAACCGGGAATAAAAACAAAAGTAAAAGAAGTAAAGCGAATTTAAAAAAAAAAACGAAAAATACCGTATTACTAAAGCTGAAAGTAAAACCAATTAATGTCAAATTAAATTCACATACGATGTTAAAGGTGAAAGAAGAAAAATACCAAACAACAAAAAGTGGACAGAAAACTGACAGAAATAAAAATCACCACGAGAAATACGAGACAAAACAAGAAACACATTGAATTCGAAGACTTCTACGGTCGGTGTCAGTATTAACAAAACGTTTTCCGGATTGGGACCGTGTCATTGTTGAGACAGAATAACTCAAAGTTTCGTCCACTTTTTTAAGAGGCCTCTTCAGGAGGAAAGAGCACTAAAAGAGCACGATAACTCAACGTGTCAACCATGCCAGAAGCGAAACTCTTTTAGCAAAAGGCAGAAGGGTAACGGTAACTCAACTTGTCAATCAAGCCAGAGGCGAAACCCTTCTGGAGAGAAACAGAAAAGGCAGCGACTTTATACCGGCTGTATCCGGCCAAGCGTATCTGACTGTGACGACGATTGGTCAGAGGTGGAGGAAGTGGAACCAGTAATGATAGCGGACTTCCAAATATCCAGTGTAATTTGCCAAGTTACGGATCGTATAGGTAGGATTCTCAAAAAATATAACATCAAAACTGCTGAACATCACGACACTGGCCATAAAATATTGTTTGAAAAATCTTCGATCACTGCCAATGCCCCTGATTTTTTCAACAGGAAAATCCGTGAGGCCATTGAATACATCAAGACTCCTGAGGTAAGGTAAAAAAAGGTTTAACCAGAAATAAAAAATGAAGTGCGAAAGAAGAAAGAGTGTAAAAGGGAATACATATGAATAATATTATAATGAAAAACAAAACGAAAATAGGAACACAGAAATTGGGAAATTTACGAAAATTGCAGGAAAATCAAAGGGACGAACAGTATGATGAAGACGACGAAAAGCAGACGAATAACAAGAAGGCGCACAGAAGCAGAAGAAGAAAAAGCCAATTAATTGTAGAACATAGTAGGCTTATTACAGTACAAAAAAATCGTAGCTCCTTGCATCCGGAGTTTACATAACCTAACCTAATTATGCAGACCCGTATGCAACGAGTGTCCATTTACCTTGCAATCCTTTATTGATTTCAAATAGGCAACCATCTACACCGTTTCCATAAATCTGTTAAGGACGTGCAATGTGAGCTGCCTAATTAGACTCAGTAAGGGATAAAATGGGCACATTGTTCAAATACTTACCTTTTAATTTTAAGCTTGTATTTTACCATTGGGTATAAGCCTCGCTAAGGGGTTTTTTGGTCTAATCTCCCATAGTGACCGATCCTCGTGCGAGAGAGGTACCGTTAACGGAGCAATCGGGCCACCCCTTACAGTACTGACCCGCCACAACCAAACCTAGCTCTCCTGATTGTGCAGGACTGGGGTACCTTGCTACCGCAATTAGTTAATTTAAATTAAAAGATTTTTTATAGCCAGTATTAAAATTGAATCTTAAGAATCAAAAATCAATTTAGTATGAAGAATTATTAAACGAAAGTTAGCTTTTTCTTCATTAAACGTCCTTTTCAGGAATACAAGGGAATGTATTTAGATGTCCTTGTAAATTTGACTGTTTAAGAATTTAAAGTTGGCCGTATCATAAATTCAGAAAGGAAAAGGAAATAACCGTAGGCAAAGCCGGGAATTTCGTTTCTCAAACATAAATGTTAATTTAATTTCTCCGAAAATTAATCAGACAAAAAGCAAGTTAAAATTTCTTAATCGTAGCCTATCATTAATACAAAACGATTTTCAGACCACATAAATGCCAAAAGTTTCTGCACCGAGAAACAATTTCCACTTTCCGGGGAACTGTTTCAATTTTCATGGCCATTCGCCAAAACTTCCCGTTTCAAACAAATCCAATTAGAATCAGAGAGTTGCACTGGTACTAAAATATTCAATACTTTTACTCGAATGCAATTGTTGTGCCCTTTGTGTTGCGCTTCTATACACCCGTATCGGGGCATTCATTAACCATGAATGCTATCATGTAAAGGTGTTCCATTTTCCTTTTCAGTGTAAGGATTGGCCCCGAGGCGGCAGTCCGACTTACGTTTGAAGCTCGGCCACGCAAAAAATACACTGCGGTTCATTTGTAGAACGTTAAACATTCAGAACCTTTGGCTGCCGGCGTGCATAACGAAGAACTGGTTCTAACGCGAATTCCATACCAAACTGTTGGGTACAGATTAAACAACGAACCTTCTACATAGCTCACAACTTTAAGATACACCTTGAGTTAATCCTTGTAACAATAAATAAGTCAAGGGGCGCATTAAGTTGTTAGGTACGAAGGAGGTACTTCACTTAATCCGTAACCCGCCAGCTTAAAATTGATTTGCTCTACTTTTATAAGTTTTCGAAACTATTGTTACGACGTCCTTTGTGCCTACTATTATCATTATTAAACGCATTTAGTTCCACATATTAACATTTGTTAATTTCCGATTCTAGCGGTTTATGACGATAACGGATATTGAAATTGGACGGAGCCAAATGACAAGAATATGTAATTAACGGCGGGAATTGTGGAAATGTATTCTGATAAATTATGTAGCTGAGTATTACTTTACATTAATTATACTTCGGGGGCTTACTCTAAGTCCAACAATAGCAAATTGGATGATGAAATTTTGCTGTAGGTGCAAAACAGGCATAATTTTTATTAATAACCAAGGATTGTTTATGATACATTTCCAATAATTTTAGGCCACAGTTTTAGTTTGCTAGGTTAGTATTAATTTGTTTGTAATTCGAACAACTTGTTTTTTGGTCAGATGGTAAAAGTTATGTTATGTTGCCAAATACAGCAAAATTTTCCTAAGTTAAATGATATAATCAAGTTTAGAACCAGCACAACCCGCTGAAGCGTGAAACATAACCTTACATTTATTCAGTGTGATTTTTACTAACTAGACAGGTTTACACTAACGAAATTGCCTTCATAGGATGGCCTACTGCGGTCCAAAAACATTGTAAATGAATTATATAGAACCAACATTTATGAAGGTGTTTTATTTTCAGGAAATTTTGCATTGTTTTTCGAATAAAATTTGCAATATTTTATTATGAACAAAACACTTTTTTCTATTTGGGTGCTAGAATAACTCCATTCTAGCACCCAAATGACGTCATTTGAGTGTTAGAATAAGTCGTTGGAGTGTTAAAATAGACTAGTAAAATTTACTGTATTGATGTTGGTAGCGTTGAACTGTCAACTGACATACGTCAAAAATTCTTTTTCATACTGACATTTGGACTTGTCCGGCAATAAATTTTCTAACCTAAAATTACGCCAACATAAACGTCACCAACCACCGCAAAATTCCCTAGATTTAAAATTTTTATTTTTTAATTTATAAAATGGTATAAAGCGGCAAAATAGAAAAAATAGTATAAAATACTCGTTGCAGAAGGTCCTTCAAGCACTCATTTGTTCCTCAACTCGCCGCTATGCGGCTCGTTTCAGAATTTCAAATTCGTGCTTGAATAGATGCCTTCTGCAACTTGTATTTTAATATACTATTCTGTGGTTCTGTTTGCTTTCGTCCAATACTTTTGGAGCCAAAGCTTTCTACAAATAAAAATAGCCAAATTGAACTTTCTACATTGGGTGTAAGTGGTTCATAAAATTCCTGAAGTTTCTGTCAATTTTTTAGCAACTTTCATTAGAAACAAATTAACAAAAATATGTAACAAAAAATATTAATTAAACTGTGATCATTAAAATTTCCAGTCCTAAATTATTAATTTTCAAATAAGAACCTGAAGTAATTTTGGAAAATTTTAATACTCGCGAATGGAGTTCTTAAACTTTACGTTCAACCTGAAAACGTCAGTGTAAATTCAAATCGAGATATTCAAGGGAAAAAAGACAAAACTTCAAGAAAATACACGTCACATACATCACGTCCGTGAAATATTTTATTTTAGCCCCGACTATTTACTAGATGGATCTCAATTTGCAAATAGAAGTTGAAAACTTAATAAAATTATAGCTGAATTTTCTGCATATCCAAGTGACGTGCAATTTTTCAAAGTAAACCGAATAAAATATTTTAGTAGGGCAATACTTTAAGTGACTTCTTTTGGAGTGTGCAAAAGGCTGTTAAAACAATGAATTTTTGGGGAGGCTTTGAATACAACCAAGATTTGGGATTAAATCTGAAACTTATGAAAAATTTGATAGGCTTTTGGCCGAAATCCCTGCGTAGGTGTTATTTTCAAACGCAAAGCTTTCTTCGCAGGATCACAGGAGAACACTTGCACGTCAGCCGATTTTGTATTCTTTGGGACATCTCTCTCTGTCTCGGGTTATCAATCTAATTTCTCCATATAGATTATATAGAAAGTATTTATTTGCAAGAATGAAAAAGACTTATCATCCTAAATTTCACGCCTTTTTTAACCATTTTGCCTCCCAACAGAAATAAAAGTTCAAACTTACCTAATAATTCTAAAACTATTCAAGTATAAGCATAAAAAGGGTCTTTATAAAAGTTGAAAGTGCTGGGGGAATTTTTATCTGGCGACATTTTTCACTATGTATGTAGGTCAAATAATAACGCAAAAATTTAGTGGGACGAAGAAGAAAATTGAGAACTGTCGGTGCTTTTAAATGTCTGAGGAAATGTTCAGTTTTAACGAAATGTAGTAGTAAAACTCCCATTTAAATGAAACTGTTATTGCCCTTTAAACTTCTAGAATGCTTCTTTGAGGAGTATCTATTTTTATTGGGTTATTTGAATGGAATTTTTACGGGATTAAATTCTATTTGTGACACTTTTAATATTAGAATATTGGAACAGTTAATTAAAAGTCAGTGAAGCTTTGATTATTTAGTAGTTTGTTTAATGCTTAAATCTGTTTCAAGAAAGTTATTTAATATTTTTAATTTTAAGTTATTATTTGCAAATAGTTTCTTAAAAGGCAGATTCTCATTTACATAGAACCTACTTTACAACTTCTTAGCTTATAAATTTAGATGTCGTGAAAAATTATGAAATAAACCAAAAATAATAAAAAAAAAATGCAATTTCGAAAATTTGGGTTGTGTAAGACAGGAATTAATTTTGGTTTCATATTTCCAATTTTAGGTTATTAGAAAGCATTTTCGCAACTTAACAGTTCCAATTTCGTGCAAAAGTACGACGAATAAACCTGAAATAATAGAAAATTCCAAGTCCTTTTTAAACTTTTCAGTAACGCAAAACAGAAATTAATTTTTCAAAGCAAATTTGGTGTGTTCTGTTCAATTTGTGGATATTAAAAAGCATTTTCTTAACTTAAGAATTCTAATTTCGTGTAAATTTACGAAGTATAAACCCAAAATACTACAAAATTGCAAGCCCTTTGGAAACTTCCGGGTAAAGTAAGGCAGGAATTAATTTTTAGAAGGGAATTTGACTTGATATTGTTTATTTTATGATATAAGCGAGCATCTTTCCAACCTAAGAACTCTAATTTTATGCAAAATTACAAAGTACAAACCTAAACAATAGAAATTTACAAGCCCTTTCGAAACATTTGAGTAACGTAGACATGGATTAATTTTTGGAAGGAAATTTGGTTAGATATTTTCAAATTTAGGTTATTTTCCCAACCTGAGAACTCCACTTTTGTGGAAGATTACAAAGTACAAACTTAAAATAATCAAAAATTGCAAACCCTTTTTAAACTGTTGGACAACGTAAGTCAGGAAATAATTTTTGGAAGAAAATTTGGTCTGATATTTTGAATTGTAGGTTCACAAAGCATTTAAGCATCGACTTAAGAACTCCAATTTCGACCACAATCACCAATTTTTTCAGGTCCTTTTGAAACTTCTGGTTTGATGTTTTCAATTTTAGGTTAGGCAAAAGCATTTAGAACTTTCAGGTTTTGCATACTCAATTTCAGATTAAATAACTTTACATTTCTTTAAATTAAGAATTCCAATGTCCTGGAAAATTAAGAAATAAAAAACACATCGTCCAAGTTCCATTAAACACGATCAGTTTCTGATTGATAAACTTTTCTTTCTTTCTTTGTTAGCCCATCTTATCCCCATATAGGGCAAAAGCCTCTTTCACTTTAGTGCGGGGTTTTTGGTCTGATAAACTTTAAATTTCTTTAAATGAAAAACTCAAATGTCTTAAAAATTCGAAGAAAGCCAATCTTCTCCACAATTACGAGGTTCAAAAAAAACATTTTCTTATTCTTAACTCAGGAACATTTCGTTAAATGATAGAAAATTTCCAAACTTTTCCGACACTTTTAGGTAGAAAACAAATTTTCGTCAAGAACTATTAGTTTGTGAATTTTTAGTTTCGGGTTGAACAACTCAACATATCTTTCAATGAAGGATTTCAATGTCCTGGAAAAGAGAGAACTATAAAAACAAATTTTCGCCCTTTCGAAAAAAATTCAATTTTGAAAAGAATTTTCGCCTAATTTTTTCAATTTTAAGAAAGCAAATTTTCATTAAGAACTATCATTTTTAGAATTTTTAATTTTAAATGGAGAAACCCAACATCTGAAAAAATTACAAACCATCGTCCTTTAGGGAATTTGGGTGACGTAAAACAGGGATTAATTAATCTGCAAGAACTATCAATTCTCGAATTTTCCATTTCAGGTTAAACAATATTTCTTTAAACTAAAAATTCCAATACTTGGAAAAATTACAAATTGCATAAAATAGGAATTAATTTTTGGAGGGAAATTTCGACTGAGACTTTCAATTATAAGATAATAAATTTTTATTAAGATCTACTAGTCTCTGAATTTTCAATTTCAAGTTAAACAACTTTTCTTTAAATTAAGAATTACAATATTTGGATAAACTATGAAATCTAAAAGGAGTTCCTCGTCCTTTCGAGACTTTTGGGTTACGTAAAACAGGAATTAATTTCAATTGAGATTTTCAATTATAAGAAAACAATTTTTCTTCAAGAACTAGCAGTTTCTAAATTTTCAATTTCAGGTTGATAAACTCCACATTTCTTCGACTTGAGTATTCCATTTTATTTAAAATTAGGAAATTCAAATTCAAAATAATAGGAAATTTCCAAGCCCTTTCGAAATTTTTGCAGAAATTGAATTTTGGGAGGAAATTACGTCTGATATTTTCAATGTTAAGAATGTAAATTTTAATTTCAGGTTAAACAACAGTACATTCCTTTAAATTAAGAATCCCAATGCCCTGAAAACTTTTAAAGTATAAAAACGAGTAGACAAGTCCTTTCGAGACTTTTGGTTAAGACAAGGATTAACTTTTGGGAAGAAATTTTGACTGAGATTTTCCATTATAAGCTAACAAATTTCCGTGAAAAACTATCAATTTCTAAATTTTAATTTCAAGTTGAAGAGCAGTTCATTTCTTTAATTTAAAGATTTCAATGAGAAAGAGTAAAACATAAGAAAAAATCTTTGTCCTTTTGAAACTTTTGTTATGTAGTTACTACCGAAACTATTTTTTGCAAAACTTTCGCCTGATGTTTTAGGAATATTAAGAAAGAAAATTTTACGAAGAATTTTTCTGAATTTTTAATTTCAGGTTAAACACTACATTTCGTCAAATCAAGAATTACCATGTCGTAAAAATTTACGAAGTACAAAACAATTCCTCCTCCTTTCGAGACTTTTAGGTTTCGTAATTTGTGGAAGGAAATTTTTTTAATTATACAGGATTTAACTGAAAGCTGAAGAATTTAGATCTTTTGCCCTTTTTGTATTTTAATCTTTCAGATTTATGAAAGCTTTTCCAAGTTGTTCTAGTAAAGGCTGAGTAAATTTTTGGGAAATATCAAAGAGACAAGGCCTATAAATTGGGGCGAAGACTACAATCTAAGCGTGTCATAAACAGTTTCACAAAAGGGTTGCCGTCCAGAACTCAAGACAAGTAACAAATTCCATAGAAACATTAAACAAATTAACGTATAATTACAATCCCTTCATCACGGGAGTTATATAATTCAAGGTTTTAATCTAAAATTTGTTAGGTTGTCCCTAACAATCCTTTTAAAATTAAATGGGCCGTGATGAAAACACGTCAAGTAACAATGACCATTTCTAAAATTATGACCGCGTCCATTACAAGCGACAGCAAGGAAACGTTGGGGTGCTTTTTGGCTTGGGAGATAGAACGAAGGGGGGTGCATACGAGAAAAGCGCTGTCACACTAAATTGCAATTAAAATCTCATGGTGCCGAATGTATAATACAGAACGTTCGCCAGTTAAATTCGTCATACACGTGACACTGAATAAATTTAGTAAAACTCGGCGAGTTTCAATTTAGAGCGGCATAAGCATTAAAACATTTCCTCGGGAAAAACGAAATTGCTCCTGGAGACATTATTGGAAAACTTTGATCTCGCACTTCAATATATGTTCAAAACAAGTTTTAAGTGCATGTGAAACTTTGTAGTTTGTACAGCGCTTTCGATGCTAGTTTAGCACGACAAGTCTCCCTTTATTGAATAATGAAAATGACATTAGTTTCCGATAGGTTTGATGGTGCCTTTCAAACTCGAAACATGAAGAAGAAGAGGACGAAAAGAAAAGATATAAGAACTCTATTTATACCGCCCAGTATTAATTGAAAAGATCCTCTTGGAAGGCATTACCATCGCAAATTAGGGGGTCATTAAGAATCCCGGAATATCTAAACAGGTCAGGATCACGAACGACCATTACGCGCTCGATTTAGGAGGAAGAGAGAGAGAGATCGATACCGTTATAATTTGGAATTCACTAACAACGGGATTACTAAATTACCCAAAACCAGAACTTGTGCAATAGCTAAAGCAGCACGTACTTCTGGCAAATCTGTGTAGATGAGACATTTAGCTAGAAACTCCAAATCAAGTGGTCTGGAGGAAATCCACACCGTTAAATAAATTAATACATCCCTCGATTACAATTGAAAACTATACCGGGAGTTTCGACAACAATTATATGTTTATCTGCGGTTTTCCCCCACAGTAACATGGATGGAGATTTCGCGTGGTCGGATCAAATTCCAACTCCAGTAGTTCATATCTCAAGGTTAAAGGGAACTTAGTCTAGTGTTGGTTAATTTTTAAACGAGCACAAAGGTAATTACGGCGGAACGGGTAATTCAACACCTTTACACGACGAGTAATGAATTGTCAAGTGAAATCCGAAACGCACCGCTGAAAGGGTTCAGAATTGAGTAACAAACCGGGTTCTATATGTTATAAGCGCGTAAGTGAAATCCGATCTTGAAATCCGGTCCATCATCCCCCCCTATTTAAGTGCTCCTATAATGAATCCTGAATTACCATACGTGTTGAATATTCATCGAAAACACGTAACGACCGACCGACCCCCATTTAGTTCCCATTTAAAAAAATCAAACCGTACATTTAGTTCGCATTAGGCATTAAATCGTTCACAAATTTCCCCACTTCACCCATGCAAAATACGAATTTAAGAACAAAAACCCGTGATCGTGGCGAAGATTAGAGTTATTAAACTTATCAGGAACATCGGTATTGTTATTATAATCATCAAACACGGTGTGATAACAACACCACATAACGGTAATAATTTCAAACCACATAACAACAGAGTAATTATCGTAGAACACCCTCCGAGTGGCTCCTGTATAGATATAAAGAGAATTTTTAATGTACGACTCTGTCTACCTGACATACATTTCTGATTACGTACACTGTACGTAACACGTCGAGATTACTTCATATCTTGTCAGAATAAATTCGAAAAGAACACAGAACTGACGGTGAATTTTATATTATGATTTTTATGAGGGAATATGTGATACTACATACGATTCTTTTTGAATAAAATATGTTTGCTGGAATTAAATATAAAAAGTCCAAAATTGCATTTTCATTTTAACAAATGAGATTGAAACGTATTTAAATTACCTGAATAAGCCAAACGTCAAAACACATTTATACTGGTTACATGAAATGCAAAAGAATATTAACAAAGATTAGACTATTCGAATTAAAAACCTTTTCCTGTTAAATCTCCACAGTTTTGACAGTCTATGGTGGTTTTCAGGGCTCAGTAACGTTCCTTGAAAACCACAGTTTTAACAGCCTTGGATCAGCCCACAGTTTCCATGAATGACAGTCGACGTGTGCTGAGATACTTGGTACCCGCAAGCCTAAGTATGATCTAATAAATAAACAAACACAGCCTCCATTTCAGGTTTAGTACAAGTAGATTAAGATTTAATTTTGAGGCACCTTGTGTTTTCTAATACTAATTCGAAATCCATAATGTTGTTTTTGGGGCTCTCATTCTTGATATTTTCCGGGCTGAATTTATGGTACTAAGAGTAAAGGTTCGACATTTGAGACTAAAATAAAAATATTTTCTAAAACTTTGTTGCGAAGAGTTTTCATGGGTATTTTGCTAAAATTACAAGTTACAGAAGTAAAACTAAGTTTTGTTGTTTAACATTTTTTTGCCATCATTTAGGTTCTGAGTTATCCTTAATTTAACTAATAGTAAGGATAACCAAATATTTTATTTACCTTTTCAATTTTCTTTAATGTTTAAGGTTGGAAAAATTTAGAAAAATATTATTTAGCTCAATATTATCGTAGTTTTCAGGCTATGGCTTATTATATATGCCTTCATTTTTCGTCCTTCATCCTTTGCTACGAAATTTTAGTCCTTAATTAGAATCTCGAAATTTACAAAGATTTAAATAATAATATACTCTTTATTAATTGATCGAATATTCTGAAATCAACCTTTAATCCTGATTTATTTAAATTGATACATTGTCCTAACCAAACATCCTGCCTTTTCAAGGTTGGATAAGATATGATTTAGCTTGATATGATTGTTTTATATTCAATTAAAATTAATTTTCTAAGAATTTAAGTTTAGGAACACAGATCACATGTAATTAAAAAGTAAAACATTTAGTTATCCTTGAAGAGCAGGTAGAAAAAACAAGGATTCAAATCACAAAAGGACGGTACACTTTTAAACATGAATGCCGAATGCACTACTTACAATTTCCATCTTAAAAAAACTTTTTAGTTAAAAAAATTGCTAAGAATCAGGTTGATTAAGGATATCAAGTTAAGAATTCAGGATGCGATTTAATTTCGAAATTAAAGATTTGGAAATTATGCTTGGTGTGGACGGAATAAGGATGAATGCACTTGCAGGAACAACTTTTAAAAAAATATTGTCAGAGTTTGTTACAAACAGGCAAAGAGAAGGCCTAAGGATGAAGCAAGGCTGAAAGCTCCCAGCAAACTTCCAAAAACTTAAATTCGAACTTATCCAATTAAAGCAAGTCTCGAAAATTTTGGTTTCTGGTTAAATTCTGACAAAGATTCTGATTAAAGAAAACATTAAAAAGAGCCCTTTCATGAATCATAACTGATTACAAAAAAAATGACGAAGGATTTTGAACCTTAGCAGTTTTACTACTGATACTACAATGTGAAACAGTTTTAAACTACAAGTTAGAGAAGGATGAAATTTTAAAAGAACATGGTTAGCTAAGGCAGAATGTGATTGATGCCAACTGCATCGTCCTTATAATTCTGCGTCTTTAAAATTTATTTTAAATTATTGGAAAGATCAAACTAGTACTCGCTCTTTTAAGGCCATATATCTTTAATTTAAAATTAGCCTTACTTTGTTTCTGATTTGGATAACTAATTTAAACAAATCAATTTAAACGAAGAAGGTCAGGATCCATATTATCATATTAATATTAAAAGGATGTTTGATTTTCCTTAAGCAGAATATAAAACAAGGGCGACAAGCGACAATCACAGCTTGATAATCAGGAGTACCTCCAATTTCAAACGAAATACAAATTGTTGGAACTGGTAGCAAAATACAGAAACTGAAATCAATATCTGAATCATTATCATTTTCAAGCTTTCCATCGTTTTAAAAAATAAAAGGGCAATTCTTTTCAATAATCTATTTCTCGATGCAAGACATTCCGTATTTGCAACATTTACAAATATTTTAGAAATTTTTAAAAGTAGGTTAAGCAAGGAAAACCTTACAAGAATCCAAAAACCCCGTGCGAATTGGGCATTTTTCTGTATTTCAGGTTTTACAATTTTTTCAGGATTTCAAAGAAAATCCACAAAAATATTATGAAGACGAAGAA
The DNA here is from genome assembly GCA_963082815.1 of Melanotus villosus. Classification (NCBI taxonomy): domain Eukaryota; kingdom Metazoa; phylum Arthropoda; class Insecta; order Coleoptera; family Elateridae; genus Melanotus; species Melanotus villosus. The sequence goes on along the minus strand of OY720419.1, from coordinate 4,125,071 downwards.
CACTTTAATTTACGTGATTTCTGTTTCTTTTTTAATGATATTTCTCTAACGAAGAATTTAATTTCAAAATTTTATATAAATTTCCAAACTCGCCGATTATCGAAGGCCAGCCGGCAAACCTTAAAACTGAAAAACTATAAGTAGGGAGAAAACCTTAATTTTTTTCAGATTTTCAGGTATTTTGAAAACTAAGAGGAAAAGAGGAAAAAATAATATTTATTCCTCGAAATATGAATTTCGTTATTTAAAAATTAAAGTTTTTACAATTATTAGGAAGATGTCAGATTAAATCAAACAACCTTTATAAACCATAAAAAACCAAACCAAATTTGGCATTTTGTGATTTTTAAAACTGACATATTGAAAGTTAAGCAGCGGTCTGCTTGGTCTGAACGAGAATGGGCGGACCACTCTGCGGCTCGGTATTTCCGGCCCCCTCAAAACTGTAAAGGTATAAGAGGGTAAAAGAAAAAGAAGATTATTGGAGGATTTTCAAAAAAATCCAGATACAAATTGAACGGTGAAACGAGAAATATTTTAATTTATATAATTTCTACTTTTGTTTTAAGGATATTTCTTTAACGAAGAATTTTAATATTTACAATTTCAAAATTTTGTATTAATTACTAAAATCTCCCACTTTCCAAGGTATTTCTTAAGATTTTTGAAAATTACAAAAGCCTAAAAATTAAAAATTTTGGGAAAACCAGTATTTTACTTAAAATTGTAGTGGAAAAAAACTAAAAATTAAAGAATTAGGGACATAAATTTATTTTTGTTTTCAATTTTCGGACGTTTTAAAAAGGCAAGAATTTTATTTTTAATAATCTTGCGATATGGAATTCTTTTACTTCAAACTTTTAAACAAATTTTTACACAAACATAAAATATCTAATTTCCAGGGAAAATTTCTGATGTTTGAAAATTACAAAGAAGGAAACTTAAAAGAACAGAAAAACTGTGGCAGGGTTTGTATTCGACCTTAATTTATTTGGAATTTAAACTGATTTATGAAAAAATAAATAGTAAAGATCTTTTTCTTTCTTTTCCTTTTTACCCTGTTATACCTTTACAGTGTCTCTATTGCAGTACTCCCACTCTGCAGTACTATCGGCCTAGTAAAGAGCTTCAAATGCAAAAAAAACACCCGAACTTTACCTTTTTCAAATTTTCAGGCGTTTTTAAAAAAGAAAGGCAAGTTTTCCAATAACAGATGCGATTTTGTGTTCTGCATATACAAAATTTTGTACGAATTAGGAAATTAATCAGCTTTTTTTAAATCATTTTTGAAATTTTTGAAAATTACAGTTAGAACAAGGAAAACCAGAAAAATCTAATACTGTTTGCATCTTCTTATTATATAAACATTTTAGGAATTTTTGAAAAACTTTGAAGAGTAAGTAACACACCACAATTCCGCAACAAATTTTAAGTGTTTTAATTTACACAATTTACAAGAAAGAATAACCCATAACTTAAGAAGTTTTATACAAGAAAATACCCAAATTGGTCTCCAAAATTACAAATAAGCAGAATCAAAACTACGAGAAACTATAAAAAAGTTCGCATAATTTATTTACTATAACTATATAATCGGAAAAAAATACAGATCTAAAGAATTTAAAATGTAAGATCAACATCTGAATCCTTACTTTCCATAAATTTTCAGGCGCCTAGTAAAACAATGAATAATTTTTTTCAGAAATACCTCTCTAAAAAGGAATTTTGATATCTGCAAATAATATCCGATTTTCTAATACAATTTTGGAAAATTAGAATTAACAAGATAACTTGAAAACCCAAAAACTGTGTCAAAGGTTTACATCTTTTGCCTTTTGGGAAGTTTTATAAGTTTTGAAAAAATGCACACAAATATTTAGCAAAAAAATGTGAATTCATTTATGCACAAGTTATAAGCTTAAGGTATGATTACTGGCTGTAACTTTAAAAATAAAGTGATATCTGAAAGGAAGGGACTAACAAATTAGTCTTTTTAAAAAGTTTAAACTAATTTAAACAAAAAAAAAAACGCAATCAATTTAATTTCCTTTAAACCTCCATGCCTTATATTATTTAATAAATATGTTTGTACACACCCCAAAAATTTTGGGATTTTTCTACAAAATCTCAGACGTCTAAAGGAAAACAAGCTTATGAAATAAGGCTATAAATTCTTCTTATTCTTTTTCTTTGGTTGACTGTGTTATTCTCTTCCGCGGATATTGTCTGCATTGGCTTTCTCAACTGGATTAACAAACTGAGGGGCACCAATCCCCAGTTTAAGGCTATAAATTCATCTCACTGAAATAACTGACCCCTAACTAATTTAATTTTGATTATAACATTTTACTTATTCTTAAATTTTCTCTGATTCTCGAACTTTCCAGGCTTCCTTTAACGTTGAGGCAAAGGTTGGTATATCTTCCTGTTTAATATTCAAAGGAAAGTTATATAACAAAATTTAACAAAATAACAAAACGGATTTGTTACTTACAATTTCAAAAATCGAAAGCACTTTGGTTAAAATTTGCAAAACTAAAACTAAACATTGCCGAGTTTCGCTCTGAATTTTGCAAAGTTTTGAAATTCTAAAATGATTAAATAAATTTAAAAAGAAAACAAAAACTACAATTTCAAAATTCTGGGACTTTTCTGTTAATTTTCAAATACCAAGCTAGCAAGTTCTTGAAATGCATAAATTTAACAGTTTCTAAATATATTTCTAGTCCTTGAATTTTGATATTTCTTACAGTTTAACTCAAAGTTTTTAAGTCAAGAAGATTACATTTCGATTTCACGGACTTCTAAAGCATTTATTTTACTGGTGAAAGATGTAGAATTAAGTAAAATTTTCAAAATCTCGAATGTTTATTATTCACCTAACTCATTTTCCAATTGTATTTACTCCAGTATATAAAACAGTAAAAACAAGGTTAGATTAAACTTTGGAAATTTTCTTTTAATCTTGAAAATCTAACATTTGTAATTTTGGAAAAACTTAACCTAAAACTTCAAGCTGAAGTAAAACATTAACAAATGATTTAAATTAAAACCGGAAAATGTATGGCAATTTTATAAAATTCAAATCATAAAATTTACTTTGCAAAATTCAGTTTAAAGAAAAATATTCAGATCAAGATAAAATCTAAATAATTTCTGGTAATTTTGGAATCTCATCTTCAAACAGTTATTTTAGGAACTTCAATTTTAAGTTAAAAAAATATTAAAAATCAAGGCGAAATCTAAAAGTTAAATCTTAAAATTATTTCCCTAAACTGCCTGACCTAAAAAAAATTTGGAAAATTCTTCTAGAAAATTAAAATTAAGAAATTTATTCCACAAACTTTAGTTTGAAATTACATTAAATATTAGGTTTCATTTCAATTTGGGAAATTTATAAAATTGTTGGTAAATTTAAAGTCAAACATTAACTCCACAAACTTCAGTTTAAACAAAACATTCAAAAGCAAGTTGATTAAAATCTAGGAAATCACTGGGAACTTTGGAAAATTTCCCCACAAATTTTTGTCTGAAGTAAAAGGCTTAAAAGTTAACTTTGATTATCTCTGAGAACTTTGGAAAATTTAAACTCAAAAATATATCCTCAAAAGTAAAAGATAAATTAAAAATTAAGTTGGAAAAACTGGAAAATTCATCTCTTGGACATCAGTTTGAAGTTATATTAAAAATCACGTTGAATTAAATTTGAAAAATGCCTAGAATTTTTGGAAAATTGAAAGCCAAACATTTACTCCACAAACACGGATCTGAAGTAAAACATTAAAAGTTAGGTTAAATTAATTTTGTAGTTTTTAGGAGCTTTGCAAAACTTATAAGATCAAAGTTAAGTTAAAGAGTTTATTTGGTTTTAAGGCCTAACCAACTTTTTTGATTTGAGTATTTTAGGCTTTTCCATAGCGTTTTGGTTAACCATGAGTTTTGATTAACCAAAAATCAATACTGAATTGAAGAAACATGCAGATAAAGGGATTGGAAAGTTACTAACAATCAAAGAACAGATTTTCCGCTTGAAAAATACTAGAATGCCAAGTAATCCCTTATTTTAAAATGTCCGGCACGCTCGTAGTTTTCCCAGTCAGTCCCAGAACAAGTGAAAATATTCATTCTGAACGGTTACAAAAATCTAAAACGCGACATTTTTATTTTACCATGCCACACATCATGCATTGTGCATTTTAATTTTCAGTATGAATACACGAATGGTCAGCATATTTTCGCTGTATTCCTAAAATTTATATTCCATCCGATTTGTGAAATATGTACAAACATTTCGCTGACGCTTGTTAGAGATACAGAATTTATTTTGTCATTACGGGAGATTAATCATTGAAATTAATTAGGTTTGAAAGGTCATCGCGAGTTATTTTATGATACCAGTTTATGGATTTACGATGTGTGTAAAGTCGGGCCGAACGTTTCCGTTTCAGCTGCTACAGCATTTCATTATTAGTTATGATTATTACATTTTAATTGTATTATACAACAGAAACATTAAGGGAAACCACTAATTAAACTGCCAACTAAATTCGGAAGCGACCACATTTAACACCCCGTGCGTTCTCAGCAGTTACGTTCAATCCCCAAAACCTGATTAAATTGCTAATTTTACGGCCTACTCTGATATATTTTAATATTTTAATTTTGAAACTTTGCAATTATTACCTTAAATTAACGGAATAAACCCGGAATTTTGACTGAATTTTATGAGGGAAGAACCACCATTTAAATAAAACTCACTGCGTCGAAATTGATTCAATTTAATTAAGCAGCTCTAATCGTGGTTTAGTAAACCTTAAAAAAATCAGAAACCCCAAAAGAAAAAAACAACAACCTCAATAATATTCATGAAAAGTTTCAACAGTGTTTTTCAGGCGTCTCCGCAGCGTCTAAATGTAATTACCAACTTGCCGGAATTATTCCTAATTATTCGTTCCGGGTGTACAGAGTAGGTATGCTGTGCAAGCACGTAAGTCTTGACTAGTTCAAGACAATGAAATGAGGTTCCTGGGGATTAGAGAAAGAAAAATGTTGAATTTATTGAAATGAAACCCCTTATCTGACTCGAGATAATTAAATTCAAGGAGTTTCTAGTTAATTTACTTACATTTTGCATCTCATTCATTGAAATGTAAAATAAAAGCATGCAGCGCTTTTTAAAAACCGAAGTTCCGCGTTATAAAGGAAGGCCTTCGGTTCTTTTTTAGATTATTTACATAAGCTCCAGATACTTGAAAAGTGCATTTTTAGAGTTCAAGTTGTAAGAAATAAGAGAAAAATTTTGCAACACTTCATGAAACTAATTAGTTACGAAATCCTTCTCATTCTAATTTAATTTAAAATAAAAATAAAAACAAACTCAAAGTCTCATGGATCAGTTTTTAGATTTTGAAAAAGTATCTTCAGGATCGAAATCTTCTGAAATTTTAATGAGTTTGAGTAATGTTTTTCTCAAGCAATTAAGCAACCTGAATCAAAAAGCAATTCCAGTTTCAAAGAATCAAAAAATTTGAACCCTAATTAACGGATTTACATCTCGTCTTTGAAACCCTGAAAACACTGAAAGTTAATATCTTTAAATGTTAACTTCGGTGAGCTTTGGATTTAAAGATTCAAATAATAAATGCGGATTCAAACACCTATAGTGGATGCAAGCAACAAATGGGGATTCAAACAGCAAAGGTAGATTCAAAAATTTCTAAACTGAAACCAAATGCAGAATTTCCGGCTTAGGAAGTGATTTATTACTAACTAAACGTTCAAATTACAGCACAAACTCCAAAACTTGAAGTTAAAATCGACTTCAATAATTCAGATTTTTTGGATTTTGTTCCAAGTGGAAATCCAAAAAATTGTAATCGTAAACTTGAACAAACAATTTCAGGTTTGATTTTCCACCTGAAATATTTACCTTAATTGAGTTACAGCAGAAAAAAATAGTTTGAGCTTCAAACTAGATTTAAACTTCCAGCTCGCATGATTTTTTGATTGATTTCTGCTTGAAAATTTGACCTTAACTGCCTTAAATCAGATTAGAAAAGTTTCGAAATGAAATAGCTCTAAATCAAAAATTATATGAAATTTCCAGATTCCAATTGAAAAGTTTACCTTAACAGTCGTAAATCAGATTGAAACGAAAATGATTTGAGCTCGAAACTGGCTTCAAATTTTTGAGCGAACATTTCCAGATTTTTGGATTGTTCTCTTCTGGAGTATTTCATGCTAACTGTCTTTATTTAATCATTTTGGGTTATACTCAATTTGAAAATTGTCACCTTAACTGCTTTAAATCAGATTAGAAAGGCTTGAAAATGAAATATTCAAAAACTATAGTTTCGACAGATTTTTGGATTATACTCAAGTTGAAAATTTTAACCTTAACTGCTATAAATCGGATTAGAAAGGCTTGAAAATGAAATATTCAAAAATTATAGTTTCGAATTTCTAGATCTCAGCTTGAAAATCTTATCCTAACTGCTCAAAATCGGATTGAAAAGAAAGGGATTTGAACTCCAGACTGGGTTTGAAATTTCGATCTGGTAGTTTCAGATATTTGGATTGTTCCATACTTGAGTCCTTACTGTTTTTAATTAAATCCAAAAATAGGTTTGACTCCAAACTAATTTTACAATTTTGTTCTGACATTTCCAGACTTTTGGATAATTCTCAACTTCAAAATTTAACCTTAACTGCTTTAAATCGGATTAGAAAGGTTTGAAAATGAAATATTCGAAAATATATCTCGAATTTCTAGATATCATTTTGAAAATTTTATCTTAACTGCCTTAAATTAGATTGAAAGAAACGGGATTTGAATTTCAGGCTGATTTTAAAATTTCGATCGGGTATTTCCAGATTTTTGGATTGTCTTCTTTAGTATTTCATCTTAACCGTCTTTAATCGTACTTAAACAAATTTGCAAACTTGCTTTCAAATTGCGTTCTGGCATTTCCAGATTTTTGGATTATTCGCAACTGGAAATTGCATAAATCAAATTGAAAATAAAATAATTTCAAGTTTAAACTGAATGTAAATATTTCATGTCGCATTTTAATATTTGTGTCTCAGCTTGAAAACTCCTATGCCTAAATCAGACTGAAAAGAAAAGGATTTGAACTCCGGACTGGCTTTAAAATTTTAAATTTCGGTCTGGCATTTCCAGATTTTTGGAATGTTCTCTTTCCGAGTATTCAATCTGACTGTTTTTAGTCAAAAATTGAACTCCAAAACTGGCTTTAAATTTCCGAGTCAAAATTGAATATTAAAAAATTTGGCGCTTTTCATCTAGTGAAACTGAATTTTAAAATTCACAAAATGTGTAGTATTTAATCTAAATTTGAGCTTCGTGCTTTTTAAAAGACCTGAAATCTGACTTATCTCAAACCAAAATATTTGGAATATGAAACTGCAATCTGAAAATTACACTTCACGCAATCCAGACTTTAAGATTCAAATCTCAAGCGGACATTCGGAAAATTAAAACCCCAAACCGCATTTAAAACTTCTGAGAATAACCGAAAACCCAATTTATTTCGAATCAAATTATTTAAATTTTTGAAGCTCCAAACTCGAAATATTAAAATTGAACTTAAAAACTGAATTCAGAACTTTTAATTTTCAGAATGGCTTGAAATTTAATTTATATTAAAGTATTTGAATTTTCAAGCTCTAACTTGATTTTCAAATTTTAAAATAAAACTTCAGGTAGGTACCTAGTTTGGATTCAAAAAATGAAATTCAAACCCAAAAATTAAATTGAGAACCTTTAAATTTAAAAATGGCTTGAAACCTAGTTTAGCTTAGCTTATACTAAACTAAATTAATTTTGAAGCTTCAACTTATTTTAAAATTTTAAAATCAAACTTTATGTATTTGGTATTTTAAAAGTCAAACCTTAACCGAAGATTCAAACACTTTTGAGCTTAAAATCGAATTGAGAACCTGTAATTTTAAGAATAGCTTAAAATCGGAACCAAAATATTTTTAATTTGGATTGGATTCTAAATCTCTAAAACAATTCAAATTTAACGAATAATTCAGATTGAAACAGTAGGCGAAGATTAAAAAAATTCTAAATCGCTAGTTGAATTGAAAACTCTGAAATTGTATTCTTTCTTTGTAACTGGAATTTTAACATTTAAATCTTAAGCAGATGCAAAAACCTACAAATCTCAGACTGAACTGGGAATGAGAATAGCCTGAAACCCGATTTATTTTGAACCGAAATCTATGGCATTTTGAAATGCTAATTTAATTTCAATTTTGAAAGGTTAAAGTCGAACTTCTGTAATTTGCAATTTAATGTTCAAATTCTAACGAAAATTTGAAAATTCCTCGCCTAAATATCATCAAACGATTATTCTTGGGACTGAACATAGGTTTAAATCGCAAAGCCAAAACTGTTTCTGAAATTCAAAGCACCGCATTTAAGTCGAAGTTAAAAACTTTAATCCGTTTGCTAATTTCAGGACTGACTTAAAGTTGAAGGTTTAGTTGCAATCGCTGACAATCGAATTCTAACTCAAAGTGAATTCAAATTTTTGAATCTTACTTGAATCTCAAGAGATATCTTTGAGACTTAATTATTAAGCACTTAGAAAACGTACAAAACCCTCTTTGTTATAATTTTTAAAAACTAGGTTGTTTAAACCCTTAATTTCACATTTTTGAATAGGGTTTTCTGGAAAATGTTCAAAATTTGGAAGTTAAAGCCGGTTTCAATCCAGTTAAATTACTAGAAATTATGGAAATTAAGTACCCAAGGATTGGACGTCGTATTTTCAGTAATTTAAAAGAATTTAAAAGGAACTCGAAATGAAACGATCGGATTTAAAGTGGAAATCCATCAGAAAGTAAAAAGGTCGAGGGTTTTTTTTTAAAGAGCGTAAAAGTCGAAAACAAAGAAATTCAAATGGAAAAACATTGGTTGTCGTGCAAGTTTTACGTGAATTTTATTGTCTTTTATTGTCACTGTAAAAACATCGCAATCAGCGCAACTTCGAGTCAAAGCAATAAAACACATTCCTCCTCAAATTCTCGCGTCCAATTTATTACAGCGTTACATGCCACCCTTGATTGACGATCCAATAACTTTAATTGGAGGGATTGCTAAATTATTTGTCGTCCTGAAATATTATGAAAATAAATTTTAGAATTTCTTTCGTCTTATTAAAAGGGAGAATCGCATACGGACGGGCCTGACTGAAAAATCTCTTACAATAAGCGACCGGAGGCAATTCCAGAAACCAAAAGTAATCAGCTAAATCGCTGTCCCATCGCATTTTAATTCGGACGCCGAAACTCGGCCTGCCCAGAACGGGCATTAGCTGAAAGGATCCTGAAAGAGCGGAAACAGTCAGATGGACCGAAAGTAATCCTGCAGCTGTGTTTATAACGGCACGAATGAGGTTAATCGAATTGCGGAAACGAAACTAGATTTTTATTCAGAAATGCAGATACTCTAAAAAGTGTAGTTAAAATTTCACCGTCGAAAGATGCTTTGGTCCTAATCCCCCCGGTTCTATGGTATTGCTTACTACAGCTGAGTGGACAACTTAACGTCCGTAAACTTTGACTTCGGATACTTGTACTATCCCGTACAACAGATTGAGCAGCATTTGACCTAAATTCTTGGATGTTTCGGGAACAATCGAGGCTTAAACTTCCCTTAAGTCGATTTTATGTAAAGTGACTATGTTTAATTGAACAACGGAACTGTTATAGGCTTATCAGTTACAGTTACAGTTTCAACGACAATCGGAATAATTACTAAGCCTTAGAAGCCTAAACTTTTAGGAACGATATTAACTTTAAATTTGTTTAATTTCGATTACTCAAATCCCCATCGAAAGCTTTCCTAACCTTAATTTTTAATGTGTTATTAATGAAAATGTCTCAGACAAGTAGGTACCTATTTATCAGTATTTATGTAAGAGTAAAATTTGTATTTGAGTCACATTTGATTATTCTACAGGGTGATTTAAAAGTATTATCATTAATTTTAAGGATATATAGAGCATATCAAATAGAACAACTTTTCTCAATAAATCTTGCATCACAAGTAAATGGTAAGCTCAGAAAAAAATTAAAAAGATCAATACATAAATTGGTTTGGGGTCACAATCTCTATATAGTTGTTGTTTCTACCATGTAGCGTTCTTCAATTCGATGATAGATATACTTAAAATCGTTCAATCCTTTGTCTGAAGAAGAACTGCATGCCAATCATTGCCTTAACGTTATGTTTTCGAATTTTACATTTCCTTCACTTTTAAAATTAATCACGTTTTGGAGCTTTCGTAGATAATATTAAAAAGACATTTACTTGGCCCTTTTTCGAGCATCTAATAAAATTAGGTTCAGTTTGATTCAGGTCTACAGTTTATTTTATCGTATCATTTGCAACAGGGATATTAATACAGCTTTAGGTTGGTTTACTGAACTACTGTTTGCGTTTGATCAGCGTTGTTACAGTTATTTTCAATATCTAGATAAAGAAACACCTGGTTACAGATGAAAATACTTTTTAGCAATGTATGGTCCATTTTACATGAATAATATTTATTAACAAGCTAGTTAAGCCTAAATGTATAGGTATACTATTCATATATATTTGGACAACCCTTATTGTTCTTAGATTTTGAAGACTTTATCTGCCAACCTGCATTTCTCAAACACTGTTTAAATAGTGTTGCTTGTAGTGCAAGATATATCGAGGACTTCGTGCAAGAAGAGTGTATCTATATAGGCACATTAAAATTATATATAAATACTGATACATGTTTCAAAAGTTTCTAAATATAATGTTAGATACACAAAACCCATCTGGATATTATGTGGAGATGGAATTATTAAATAAGCCATAACACTACCTTGGCAGGTTCTTAATATACCTACTTTGACATGGATTTCACAGCATTTAAATTTTCTTCAATAATTTTATAAAAATCTTTAACAAAGCAAAGAACTTTCCAGTAACCGCAATCTATGTACTGCCCTCTTAGGTATCCACTGCAAAAATAATTATCGTAGACTCTTCCAGGTGTTAGTTAGAACATTTTATAATCGGAGGTGACCTTAACGCAAAAATCCACCAAAAGCAAACATCTATACGAAGCGATCAATAGGGAAGCCAACATATTGGCCTACATATATCAAAAAGATACCAGATTTATTGGAGGGGATTATCGTCCAATCACGTCGATATAAAGGGCAGATATGGTCTGTGACCTGACCATTTGCCAATCATTTCAACAGTAAGCGATATAGTTATCACTAAAAACCAAACACCATCCCCAACCAATAAGAGGACGGACTGGGATTGATAATATATAACAGAACTCGAGCAAATAGTCAAGTTAACTACACCTTCTTTGAAAGCTGAACAGCTCGACAGGTACAGCAATTTGTCGTTAATCTGCAACAAGCAACATGGAATAATACCCCCACGTAAAAGCGGAAAACTCCCAATTGCCCAAAACAGATAAAAAACATGACTGCCGAGAAAACCGAAACGGTGGCAGCATACAAAAGCACTAAAGGGTAAAAGACATTTAAACACGTTAAGCCAATAGCCGAATTATCCGATGATGTAGATACAGACTACTCTTTACGGAAAGTTACAAAAGGTTTGAAGAGACCTAACACACAAGTGCCGCCAATCCGGAAAGAAGATAACAGTTGGGCTAGAGATAACAAACAGAAGGCACATATATTTGCGGAGCATTTAGCTAATATCTTTCATTCACACCCTACACAACCTGCCCAAGACATTCTGAATTAACGATAGATAATACGCTGCTATTGCTAATATACAAGCAGGCGCAGAAACCCCTTTGGAGGGGTGCAAATGTATGGATTCGCCAAAAAAAAACAACTTTTGGCACAAAGATTTCAGAAGAAAGTACTACGCACTATTGTTAATGCGCCGTGGTAGATTCGAAATGAGGACATCCACAAAGATCTGAAAATAGTTCCAGTTACAGAAGAAATCCAGAGATTTGCTAGGAAACATGAAGACTCCATAAATTTAAAAACAAAGCGAAGAAATCCAAAGCATTCTTCACATTTACAGGCTTTGATCGAGTGAAGACAGAACATCTTGAAAGAAAAAAACTGCAGATAATACAATTATTAGACCAACAAGAAGCTTATACAAAGGTAATAATAAATTATGTGGCGACGCAGAACATGGCACTTAGAACGATTATACTCAAATTGAAGTTGGGGCAAGGAGGAGTAATGAACCCGATCTTGTCACTTCATATGTGGATAATATAATGAATAGGTGCAAATTGAACTAAACTTATTTTGGGTTGAAAGCGGTTGATTTCGGAATGTGCTTTTGCTGATGATATGGTGAGTATGGCTGAGACCAAAAAGACAATTCCATAAAATCTAAATGTATGGAATCAAACTTTGAAGAAGTACAACATGAAGAAAACTAATACTAAGAAGTTGAAAGTGATGATGACATACAAGAACAAGAGAAAATAACTCAAATAAGTTACGGATATTAATGAAAGCATAAAATAAACTGATATGACATAACACAATTTTATTAAGAAAAATAAATATCAAGGAAAACTAAATTTTCAGTATATAAGAAAAGTTCTGGCGCAATGGTAAGAGCACTAGGCTCCTAGCTAGGAGTCTTCGGTTCAAATCTCACGCAGTGATAAGGATTTTTACAAAGAATTCCTCACTGTTCGAGGTCGGTACTTGAGCGAGTGAAGCCATTTAATCGTTGGGTTACAATTAACGATTCTGTCTGCGGAGTGGTCGACTTCAGATAGTAACAAGACTGTGCACTAAGGAATTTGACGAAAGGGCACCACCGGGAGTGGAGCCTGCGAGAGCTCTTTCAATATACGATCACAAACTCTGCAGTATGTAACGAGAAACCACTGCAGAGAACACATTTCCTTAGTATAAAACAAATCAGTCTGATTGACAGAGAGAGAGAGAAGATAATATATTGAGGTGATATTGTTTTAATTGAATTTGGATAAAGTGAATGAACACCTTTTGAAAGTATGAAAATTTAGTGTAAATAAAATTGTAAATAGTTATAAGTTAGAAAATGAATATTGTAAATAAGTAGGATAGAATCTAGATAGTAATTTTGTAAATATGTCATAAAATAATTTTGTAGAGTGTTAAAATTTAAGAAACTAGGGTAACAAATAAAAAACAAACAGTTGAATATTTTTTTTGGAAAAACGTAAGTTGAGTTTTTTTAAAAACTCTTGAAAACGTATTAAAGTACCAAAAGAATATTCTGAAAACAAATTGTAAACAAATAAAGATTGAAAAGAAGTTATATTATATCAAAATAATTTGGAATTTTAATTTAATAAAAGTTTATTTGGAATAAAAATTATTATTTTTGAAGAAGTTTATATAAAAATTTGGATATTACACAAATATAAATAAAATCGAAAGAAGGAAATTGTGTTATTGGTGAAGTTGCAGTAAGGTTGGTGGAGTTGCAGTCAGGTTGGTGGAGTTGGAGTCAAAGGGGAAAGTCTTTCATTGTGAAAAGGTTGGTTCAACAGTTGGATACATTAGAAGTCAAGCCAGGGAGTGTTATTTGTTCAAGTTGTTTTTTTTAAAAAAAAAAAGGTAGTTTATATTTTTAATTTTTAGAAAATTGTTTAGTTTGTTATTAGAATTATTTATTGTTATTTCTTTGTAAAAGTTTATCATAATTTTGAAAGGTGTTATATTTTTTTAAAATTTTATCTTGGTGAATTTTTATAAATTTTGAAATTCGTCAAAGGGAACCCTTTAAAGACCTTGATTTAGGAGATTCTGAAAGAAATTAATTAAACCTTATTATTGAGCTAGCCGGAAGAATAATTAAAAATTGTATGTAATTCTTTTAAGTGGAAGAGCATAACAATATAGACAAATTTTATCACATGGCAGTAAAACCTGGGCAACAAAATACAAGCAGCAGAGATGAAAAACCTAAGAAACGTTAAGGGTTGACTAGGTGGAATAAAATATGGGAGACAAGAATTAGAATAAAACGAAGCAGATGAAGACCGAAAGAAAGCTAGGGCGATAAAAATAAGGCTAGAGAAAAGACAACCAACAAATGCAGCCAAAATAAAAACAGATGATATAGAAGGGAATTTAAAAAAGTTGTACGTTAAAAGCTAGAATAGTGAGAAACACAACTCTGTATCTCACATTTTGTACAACATCTAAACGAAACACCAAAGGAACATTCGTGTTATGAAAGATTGGTCAGATAGTTCGCCAAGCATGGAAGCAGATATACTTAATTGCTAAACGATTCCCAATTGCTGTGTGCAATTTAAAATAAAGTAAAATGACAACAAATCAAGACAGTATTTGTTATAAATTATAAAAAAAGTCAGAAACTTATGTAAATTCTGAAGTACGAATTTAGGATTGAATTTAAAATTTTCCCCTTAAAATTCGAATGTCGCCAAGGAGCTTTCGAAATGTTAAATGTTTCTGCTCGTCTATCGGATTGAAAACAATTCTTAAAAATTTAACTTTTCAACTCAAACTTGATTGAAATTTGGAGTTTGAACACAGTTTGGTTACTTACGTTTTTAAAAATTTTGAAATCAAAAAGCTTTTCCTATTTCTAAAAAAAAAATTCGATTTTTTTTTTTTTTTTTTAGAAAACAAATCGCAGAAAAATAACCTCAATGCGAAGGTAAAGCTGTGTAAGCTTTTATATTTTCTTCGGTCGTTGTAACAAAACAGAAGCCCCTAACTAGTCCTATATTTGTGGTGACTTTTGGCTGGATAATTTAATTTGTTACTGACGCTAGCTGTCCTTGGGGAATTGTAGGCTTCAGTGCAGGTTTAACATTAAGCCCGTTGTAAAGGTAGTAGTAGACCCGTTCATACTAGTGTCATAACAACTTTACAAATAATAACCCGAATGTTTTAATCCCTTAGGCTTTCGTAAACTCCCTTATAGGAAGATTAAAGTACGTACAAGCCCTGGACTCGTGTAACCCGGTTGTTTACCTTTCTTATATGTAAAATTCGGATACCTTTTTGTGATAGTTCTAACAACAAAAGTTTTTTTTACTTAATTTTTGATATTCTGTGACTCTTCGAAGCTTCACAGCTTAGCAAACCATTTAAATCTGAAAAAAATTCATTGTAAAGGTGTAATTCTCGAAATTTGGGATTAATCTTCAAAATATGGTATTCAAGAATAAATCTACTTTTTGAGGTTTTAAATCAGATTTACGATTAAGTTTCGGATTTAAATCAACCCTAAAACTTTCAATCCATACTTAACGTGAAACCTTTAATGGAACTCAGATTCAAATTCTGAACTTATTCGAATTATTAAATTTCAATTCAAACAGGATTTAAATTATCAATCCAATCTTTCTGTGAGGGTTTGGAAGTTTCAAATTATAATGCAGTTAGTTATTTGGATTCTCATTTAAGACATATTTCGTATCATTCAAGTTTGAAATTATCGATTTAGGATTAGGATTAGAATTTTTGCAAATGTATTATTTGGCTTGAAAAACTTACAATCTTAAAATTCGAAATGCTTGATTTTGAGGTAGTCGGATTTAAATTTCTGATGTGGATAAAATTGCTGAAGCTACGGTTTTAATTTAAAATAAATGGGATTTAATTTGAGAATTTTAATCCACGCTTGTGACTCAAGCTTTACTTCATGAGGCGTTAAAATGAGATGAGCCCGGCTTTGATTCGAAATAAATCCAATCTTCGATTAATCAATTAATCCAAAATTCCAGTACTTATTCATGAAGTATACTGAAACATCAACTCATATCTTGAATTCGCGTTATATAGAAATTGCTAAACATTTAATTCTGATTTGAGTTGAAAATAAACTCGAAAATTTAGATTTCGTCTTCAAAATTTGAATCTTTCTATCAAACTTTAGATTGGAATTCATTCGTTGAATCCAATTATTCTGAGTGGTATTCGATTATCAGGCAGTAGGATTCAAATTGTACATGCCGATTAGCTTTACAAATTTTCATTTTGATCTAAAATAAATCAGACTTGAGCTTATTCCAAAATTGGAATTCTCAGTTCTAAACTTTGCTTGAGATTTTAACTTTGATCTGAAGCCAATGCGTTGAGATTCAAAGATTTCTAATAGAACCCACATATTTTAATTCAGATTGAAATGGAACCCAAGTCAAATCTTCAGATTTTATATCAGTCTCAATTATTAGTTTTAATACAAATGCTTATTTCAAGTCTAGAATTAAAATCTATATGAATGTATTCGATTAATTTAAATTTTAAAATTCGAATTATTAGTCAGATTCGAGTTTTAGGAGCTGATTGGACTGTTGAAATTCTAGTTGATTTGAAGTAAATCAATCCACAATTTGAAATTTTCAGTTAGAATTCAAATACAGAAAAGTTTCGAGTTTTCACCAGAAAGCTGAGTTTCAAACGTTTGGATTGACATTCGAAACCGGTTTTAGTTCTCGAACTTCTTTAATTTTCTTGTAATTTGGAGTGGATTCGATACATGAACAAACTATTTTGATTTAATATGTGAAGCTCCTTCTCATTGAAAATTCAAATCAATCAGAAACTTGCAACATTCAGTTGAGATTATATTTTTAAACTCAAATCAATCCAACGTTAAAAATAAGTATTAAAACTTCGACTTTTTTTAATTATCAGAATTACGTATGGTTACGGCTGGATTCGAACCTTTGTTCTCCAACCTTGGAGCTTAAGTCCTTAGACGTAGGAGTTCAAAATCGGATTGAAGCGAAAACCCTAAACGTGAAAGCTAACAACGGTCCTTTTTAAGAAGTTATCTTGAAACTAGAAAGCCGATCTTTGAACAGTCCAGGAATTTCTGTTGCATTTCAATAAGCTTCCTTTAGTAAAAAAATTATTTCACGAATTGTTCGATCTAACGTAAACAACTTGCTTTCTGTTTGTGAGTTTCATATTATTTCAATCTGTCTTCAGGAATCCTTTAGCCTTTGCTACCTTTTCCTTACTGCATTCGAAAGCTTGTGTAGCGAAATTATTTTTTGTTGATTTCTTGCTCCTGCGAAAGTGTGAAAGATGATTTTTTTTTAAATTTAATTAACGTACGGTTTTTAACAAGCTGCAGTGCCGGTTTTTTTGGGAATTTAGTTTCACTGTAAAATTAAAGCTAATTTTATTTTTTTGTTAACGTTGAAATATCGTTTTGATGGCTGTCCAATTGGCAGTTCCATTAATTATGATGGTCTAAATTAAACCACAGGTTTGCAATATTCAACAAAAATTTAAATCGATTTTGTGTCCATTTTGAACAGGTTGTAAACTCTCTAAATTTAGCATAAAACTCGTCCTTGTTTCACGTAATTCCGTACGTTCCATTATTCACAATTGAAAGTTCTCGTGAGTTTCACAACTTCTTGTTACACTTTATTGATTAAATTTGTGTCACCCGACCAGTATGCATATACATTTTAATTATACTCAGCGCACACGTGGATATTTGATATACTAATTGTAATTCATGTATACAGTAAATGCATATTGGACATCCTAGAGCCGTCCGGTTTAATATATTTATGAGCTGGAACGCAATTGCAGAAATAAATTCGCATACATTGCAAATTATCCTGCGAATGAATATGTATGTCGTTTTTATTCATTTTAAAAGATAAAGATTTGATGTATATACCTTCGGAATATTCTCCTCGTTTTTTGCGTAAAAAATATCGTACCCTGGAGAATTTACGCTCTCTTCCTCTCGCTCTCTTTGTCAGATTTTAATTTAATATAAAGGGTTTTCTCAGATGCCAAAAACAAATCCTGTTTTGTCATTTTAATTTCAAATTTGTGTTTTAAACACTTATACGCCTTATTTCTAGAAACTTTTAGTACGGGGCTAAAGCCACGGTTTAAATTTTACGCATAAAATTTTTGTTTGATGCTTTAGTTATAGGCGAGTTTCTTCAATGAAATTTGCATGGCCAAGTTTTTGGGTGAATAATTGAACGTTTGAGAATTTTATTGGCATTCCTTTTCCATTGTAAAAAGTAATTAGAAGGATCAGACATGCCTACTTAAGTATGAATTTGTAATTAGAAAGTATGGATAGTCCAACGTTTCCATTTGTTTAAAATATGCTTTTAAAACGTAAATCTTCCGAATGTCTATAAAAAAAAAGGGAAAAAAGCACTAAAAGGTAAATATAAAGTTTGTGTTTAAAAGGACAAGTTTAGTAGGGAATGAAGTTTTAAAAGAACGTTAGTTATAAATACTTGGGAGTAAACATTATGGACTTTTAAGGGAGGTAAAAACAGGGCGCGTCAAAGTTTGAAGAGCTTTCGGATGCACGGACGTAGCGCTGATATAACAAAGAAATTCGAAAA
The DNA here is from genome assembly GCA_963082815.1 of Melanotus villosus. Taxonomy (NCBI): domain Eukaryota; kingdom Metazoa; phylum Arthropoda; class Insecta; order Coleoptera; family Elateridae; genus Melanotus; species Melanotus villosus. Next base: position 4,106,670 of record OY720419.1, on the reverse strand, counting down.
CTCGGGGATGTGCTTTATGAAAAGCAGCGAGAGCTTAGTTCTAGCCGGATTCAATCATACAAAGGAAATTAAATCTAATATTTTAAATTAAATCTCGCGAGCATTATGGCAAGGATTTTATTTCCTTCATTTAAGATATTCTGGAAGTTAAATGAACTACTCCACCATTTAATTACTTTAATGGATATTGATCACTGCTTACTCCTGAATGGGATAAATTGGGAACAAAATCCCCAGACATTTCGTTTGATTTATTTATTCATCAAGGCGTAAATAACTGGCAGATTCCGTGTAACCCAATTTAGAATTTACGCTACGCTATTTAGAGTGCCATAACGGCACACTAGAATAGTCATCAATAATAATGTTATCACGGTGATATATCAAACTTAGTACTGTTATCCTCTGATAGCGATATCTAATATCGGTTCAGTGCACCGCATACTCTATGCTCAACCAAATATTCAAACGTGAAATGGTACGTAACACGTTACATGCCATCCATACGAAACTCACCAGACCGTGAGATGTTCCTCCGCGTTATACGAGTGTGTACGGGGTATACGTAACTTGTGTTTTAAGACGGGGAACGCTCCTTTTCCCGTTTTCTTTCGAGGAAAATAACACCGGAAGAAATCCCCTCGACTACGCCATGGTTATAATAGAAATGCACGAGCAACTGAACGAACGTAAAATTGAATATCAGGATCAAATATATTCTAAAGATTAAGTTTGGAAGGCTAAATGTGTTGTAAAATTGCCACGAAAAACCTTCCGGGAAGCTCGAGTTTAAAATGGTAAATCAAGCGTTAAAAATTCTTCCAAAAATGTGCTATTTTCTAAGTGTTTCAGTTGCTAGCATCGAATGCTCGAAAATACCTTATTTTAGGTTTTAGGATTTTCCAACATTTTTGGGTGTTTTAATTGGTAGGATCGGATGCTCGAAGCTTTCAGGATGTTCTTAAATATTTCTAGATTTCTTTGAAATCTGAATTGTTTTGAAGTTTTAATATTTTAATTTAAGTAGTTTGTTAATTTATAAACTGATAAATTTTCTTGGGTTTTGCACTGGCTATTAGAATTGAATGGCAGAAAAGCTTTTCCAAATTTTTAAAAAAAGCTAAAGGTTTGCATTTACTCCGAAAATTGCTATGAACCTTTTTCAGTTTTGAATATTTTGATTGGCCTTCTGAAAGCCCCGGATTTATGAAGACAAACTCTTTGCCATATTTTCTTGTCTTTTTTGGCTATTAGAATTGAAAGCTTGGAAGTTTTCCAGGTGTTTCCAAAGATCTTCTTTAATCCTCGATGGTTTCTTTGAAAATTTTGAAAGGGTGGCGTATCTTGACTATTTTAAATTAATTTCCTGCAGTCCAAGATTTCTAAAATTATGTTTGTTACACTTTCCTAAGTTTCATAAATTTGAAGTTCCTACAATTTTTATTTCATCAAAATAAGTGCAGTCGTTAATAAAGCTTTCCTAATGCAAAAGCTTTCACTAGGGTCACCTTAAAACACAGTTTTTCATGATATTTCTGCAATCTAATTTTCCTAATTCCTGTCTAATTTTATTCTGAATTTTCTAGTGCTTTTCGGTGATTAAATTTCAAAAGCCTGGATGTTTTTCAGTTTTGGGTGTGCTGCTTTAATCCCTTGAAATCCAGGTCTTATAAAATAAAAAATTTTTTCAACTGTATTTAAACGATTCGGTTGTCAGATTGAAAATATAAAATTATTTTCAGGATTTTTCGAAATATTTGCAGATCGACTGTTTCATTGAAAATCTCGAAGTTTCATTAATGTATAAACTGAAAGTTTTTATTGATTTTTCTTGCCCTTTTAGCTGTTTATTAGAATTGAATGCCTGAAAAACTTCCTAGATTTTTACAAAAGGCTGCAGGTTTTCCCTTACGTTCAAAGCTTCTATGAAATTTGGACCTTTATTTTACTAGAGAAAATTCTGCGATACTCATAATAAAAGTACCAAAAATTATGAAGATCAAAGCCGAAACTAACTCGTAACTAGCAAGCGAGAAATGGTTCCAAAATTAAGGCAAGATAACTACAAATTAAATGATTTTAAGCTGTTTTCGATCTCGTCCAGTAGATAGGTAACAAAAGCTGTTTTAAATTAAAATTAAACATTAACAAAATCAAAAAATGGTTTAACGAAATCTTAAAATTCATAAAATCAGACAAATAATTTATAATTCTGGATTTAAGCTGATCTTTCGCAAATCAGAATTAAAATGTATGGTAACTTTAAGGTAGATTCAAATTTTAAAGCTTGAAAATCAAATCTAAATCCAAGTTCCAGGATTCTGAATCTGATCGAAAATCTGACTTGTATTCGTAATTAAATCATTTAAAATCCCAAAACGCCTTTGAATTTTCGACCCATCAAACTTTTACATAATTTAGACTTCAGTAATTCGTACGTATTCTAAAACCCAGATTAAAAATCTAAATCGAAACCAGAAGTCCCAAATTTTCAAATTAATCTTAAATGACAATTAAATCAGTTGAAATTCAAAATTCTAAGCTGATTTTGAAATTCCAAACTTTGGTCTGAAAGTCCAACTTTTGGAAGATGTAACAGGTCAGATTTTGAAAGTTTGGTGCAAAGTTTGTACTGAAAACCAAATCAGAAATCTCACATTTTGAAACTATGTAGTCCCAAATTTGATTAATCTGATATCAAAATTAAATTCAAAATTCCACCCTAATTTCAAAATTCAAATCTCTATGTCTGAAAGTCGAATTGTTAAGTTTTTTTGGGTGTTAAACAGTGCAGATTTTGAAACCTTTATTCAAAGTTTGTGCTTGAAAACCAAACCAAAAATCTCGCATTTTGAAAATAATTCCAAATTAGATTTATTTGATATGTAAACTACATTCAAAATTGTACACTGGTTTTTAAAAATCTTAATCTCTATGTCTGAAAGGCAAATTGTTAGGTAATTCTGATTTTAAACAGGTCAGATTTTGAAATAGAATCTAAAATTTCTACTTAAAATCAAACCAAAAATCTGACAATATGGGTTGGAGAGTCTAAAATTTTGGAATTTAATTTAAATTTCAACTTTTCTGAGATTACAGTTAAATCACTTAAAATGCAAAATTTCAAACTACTTTTGAAAATGGTATGTTAAAATCTGAAAATGCAAGATTCAAAATATTTTCGAATTTAAGATTCAAATACCAAATTTGATAATTTTAGGATTATTAATATGCAGCACATCAAGTCAAAGTTAGAATATTAAATTTTGAAAACTAGCAAACGCAAGAAAAATTTGAATTGTTTGAAGTTTGAAATCCAAAGTTGAGAAAATTCGGATTTCGAGATTTTATTTGAAAATTGAATTCAGAATTATTAATTCTGGACTTAATTTTGATTTTGTCATAAACACAACAACGACTTTAATATTAAATTGAATAACTTCAAAATACATTCCAAATTCAAACCTTTTTAAACCTGAAATTCAAAATGGAGAAATTTAAATCAGAAATTCCTAATTTTGCTATTATTTTAAGATTTAACATCCCAATTAAGAGATTAAAATTTCAGAGCCTTGGGATGAATTTGAAATTCGAATTTTCGAAGTCTGAAAGCCGGTCAGGCGAAATTCGTATTTTGAGATACGAAATTCCAAATTTCTATTTAAAATTTGAATCAAAAATTACAGATTTTATTATCAATCTTGGATTTAACATTTAAATTAAGACATTGAAGTTTCAGAGCCTTGAAAATTTGAATTATCGAAGTCTGAAAGCCAACCTGGCGAAATTCGTATTTTGAGATTCAAAATTCCAAATTACAATTTGATATTCTAATCTAAAATCACTTGCTATTAATTTCGGATCGAACATCTAAATTAAGATTGCAAAGCATTTTTTTTAAGTCCGAAAGCCAACCTGGCCAGATTCGTTTTTTGAGATTCGAAATTTCAACCAAAAATCTTGCTATTAATTTTGGATTTAAGATCTAAATCAAGACATCAAGAAAAATTCGGACTTTCAGATTGAAATTTCAAGTACGAAACAACACAAGGCTTAAAATGCCAAGGCTCAATTAGCACTTCGTAATTTTGGAATTACTTTTGGACCTGGTATAACTAAAATATAATTTTTCGAAATTACAAACAAACTTGCATTTTTAAAAGCTTAAAATCTGCTCAGAATGTGAATGAAAGTGAAAGAATTTCGATTATGATAACATTCTTCTCTTCCAACATTTTTGAAATAATCACAGTGTGAGTCGTAGTTTAAGCCAGTTTCATTCATTTTTTAGTTCAAATGCAGGACCTAAATAATCAGGCAATCAAGTAATCCGCAAACTTTTTCCCAAATTCGAACAACGAGAAAGCACAACTTAAGTAAGGTATTAAGCAACAATAAGACGTTCGTAAAGTTGAAATTCTAATTAAATGAGTGTACCTCAACGTCAGTCGAACAAGTATAAAGTCATGAAGTACGATTTCGTGAACCGTGTCGCCAACTTAATTCATTAGAGCAAATTAAATTATTCAACTAGTGTAGATGGTAAATGAAATCCAAAACATTTCCCAACAAGGAGTTTTGCGCAGTTGACTTCTCTCCGTGTTAGGTCGATTTAGTTCCTCATACTAAACATGTAACAATGTCTGGTACACCCACGTGTTCAATTTGTAACTGTCTTGTAATCCGCAGGCATTTCACTCTGAAAATTCAATACATCAAGAATACCAACCAGTGGATAGTGGTAGCACGTTTATAAATTATTGTTTTAGGTTACCTTCCTTGTTCAAGTTGTAAGTAAATATTAAAGCGATCGATTGTTTGGTTTTTATGCCTTCGTTTAACTAAAGGTTCGGTAGCCGCAGTTTGATGTTAAGAAAAAGTAAAGTCATTGCATGAATTAATTCTTACTTAACTGAAAAGGTCGGGTTAAGTGAACACGATATGCTTACTGTAATTTCAGGCTCGTTTTAACAGATTCTACTGGAAATTTCTTTGTAATATTAGACATTTAAAGGTCGTTCTTTAAGACAAAGATCGTTAGTTTTCATATTTTTATGCACCAAATGGCAACAATGTAGCTTGCATCTTTGTTTACTCAAAACTGACAGTCTTTTTTACCTTTGTTTCACGTAGTGTGTTGCATTCGATTCAAAATTAATAAATCTTTGGCTCAGTCATCGAATAACTCTAAAAAAATAAAGAACATCTTGGTGGTTTAGTTTTACTCTTTCTAACCACAAAGACAGAGGTTCGATTATTACTAAAAATGCATCCTTCGAAGGCTGAAAATAAACAGAGGACATTCAAGCAAAAACATTTCGAATTTGCTCAAGAAAAAGGATTAATTAAGTAGCAATAACTCTTCTTCTTCTTCCTCTTATGGCCGAAGCCTAGGCCGATGGCCTGTTAGAAACTCGTAAGAACGAGTTCTGAAAAAAAAACTAAAACTATGAATTTTTCAGCCAAATTTTAAGATTTTAGGCAGTCAATTTTTAATGCTTTTTTTATGAAAATTCTGTACATAATTCTAAAGCATCTTCATAATTTATTAAAACATTAAAAACATATCCCCAAGCGAGTGAATCCTTTAAAAATGAGGTGTGACAATTGAACAACTAAAATTCATAAATTGAGGTTTGAGGAGGAGTAAATTTACGGGTTGAGAAGTGAGGTAGAGTATTAATGAGCGAATTTGAATGTTGAAAGTTTGAGGAGTGGGGCTTGATTAGGAGTCTCAAATATAAGGCTTGGGGATTAACAGTTTTGTAGGTTAAAATTGAACTGGAGATTGAGCACTAAAAATAAAAGTTGACGGGAATAAAATTTTTAAGGTTTAAGCTTGAAAGTTTGAAATTGAAGGATTACACTGGAGAGACTCGTAAATTGAAATTCGAAGGTTCAAGTTCAAAGATTAAAAGCTTGAAACTTGAGTTACTCGTTCAAATTTCAGTTGAGATTTAAAGATTGACATTTGAAGATTGTTAATTATTTTTGAGGAGTGAGGTATAAAATACAACGTTTGATGATTGACATTAGAAATTCGAAGTTTCAGGCTTAGGCCTTAAAGTGTCAAGCTTAATGATTAATCTTGAGGCTTACAGTTTGAAGTGTAATGTTTGATATTGAAATTAAGGGTTGAAGTTAAATTAAGTTATTTAAGTATGTTTCAACGTTCTTTCAGAGACACTTCAAGCCACCTAATGTGTTTTTTAATATCATGAAGATAGTATTAAAGTTTGCAAAAACTACAAAACTGTAAGTGGATTTGTATATTAGCGAAAACCTATAGAGGACCTTGAAGGAAGAATGCTTTGGTGGCTTAATTTTCCTCTTTCTAACCAAATTCAAATGCCAATTAAGATAAATTACTGTATGATATAACTGAAAATTAACAAATGACATTCAAGCAAGGAGAAGCTTTAACCATAATTTCCTCAAATAAACTAAAACGACAACGAGGAAATAGAAGCAGAGGAAGAAGATAAATATCGAAGAATAATGCAGAAGAACGACGAAGGAACATATACCATACTAATAATAATAAGAAGAAAACAAGGAATACGTATAAGTACCTGTGAAGTACAATGAAAATAAGAATATTTATAATGATAATAATAATAATAATAATAATTAGACTAAGCTAGCATAAAGCTGTCTGTGTTAAGGCGTTTTAGCATAGACATAGGAAATTAGCGGTAATACTAGAAATACTCTATCAGTATAAGATGAAAAAACATGCTTAACCATCTCGGTCATATATTCAACTCCTATTGAATATTTGTTCCACTAACTACCTCGCACTGTAGAAGCGGTGTCTAGCGGCTAGCGTCATAGGCATGTTAACGTTATACAGTACTCCCAATCCCCACCTAATATAACAAATCCCTCCACACCCTATTGGCATGGGGTGGGCCTGGCGTAATCCAGGATTGATCCACGGGGATCTGCTCCATGTCTATTGATGATGATGATAAAACTTTCCAATTTCAAGCATACAAACAGAAAAATATTAGAGGCAAAATACGAGTACATGTTTCTTAGGATTTGAAAAAACGGGGGTTGAAACTTGAGGTTAAGATGATTAAAGAGTTGAAGCCAGTACATTGAAATTTGAGCAATGAACTTAAGGAATGAAAACTGATGTGTAAAATTTCAGACTTGGGGCTTAGTACTTTAATCTGAGAGTTGAGGCTTGAGTTACCGGTTGAGATTTAAGGGTTGAATTTGAAGACTGGTGATTAACACTTTGGAGGTGTGAAGATTAAGCCATGAAGTTTCAAGGTTGAGGCTTGAGCTTTGAGGATTGAAGTTTCAAGTCTAAGTTTGAGATGTGAAGCTTGATACTACTAAAATTAAAGGACTGATATTAAGGCTTGGTTTGAGGTTAAATTAGGTTAGTTAAATGAGGTTTGAACATTAAACTTACGAGTCATTGAAATTTGAGCAATGAACTTAAGGAATGAAAACTGATGTGTAAAATTTCAGACTTGGGGCTTAGTACTTTAATCTGAGAGTTGAGGCTTGAGTTACCGGTTGAGATTTAAGGGTTGAATTTGAAGACTGGTGATTAACACTTTGGAGGTGTGAAGATTAAGCCATGAAGTTTCAAGGTTGAGGCTTGAGCTTTGAGGATTGAAGTTTCAAGTCTAAGTTTGAGATGTGAAGCTTGATACTACTAAAATTAAAGGCCTGATATTAAGGCTTGGTTTGAGGTTAAATTAGGTTAGTTAAATGAGGTTTGAACATTAAACTTACGAGTCATTGAAATTTGAAGCCTACGGAATTACTGCCAAAAATTTGAGTTAAATTGGAATGTAAGGACTGATTCACTGAAGGTTGTGAACTGAGTTTTGAAGATTGAAGTTTTTGAATTTAAAAGCCTAAAGGCTCGAGATCTTAGTCGAGGTTTAGGCTGAATCGAAATTTGAAGACCAAAATTTCAGGATTGATGGATTCAAGAATTAACAGTTGATGCTTGAGGATTGGCACTTGAAGTTTGATATCTAAAGTTGAAAGAAAAGCTAAAAACTTCAGATTCTCATAATTATTAACATACAAAAACTGCAAGCTTCAAAACTGAAATATATAAAAACAATGACTAGTAATCAAAAACTATGCGTCTTTCACAGTCAAAAACTGAGGCACAAGCCCTGAGGTTTAACACATGAGCTTAAGTTTAGAAGTTTTGGGGTTGAGACTTGAGGTTTTGGAGTTTTAGTTTGAGGCTTCGGGCTTGCTGGATGACATTTAAGGATTGGAGGGCTGAGGCTGAAGAGCTTGGAACTTGAATTACTGCCTGGAATTTGAACAGAGGTGGGTTTGAAATTTAAGAATTGATGTTTACATTCTACAATCGAAGTTTGAAACCGGTGTCTTGAGGAATATTTGAAATTTCATCGATCGAATTTGAGAATTGATGATTAAGTTCGAGGAGTAACATTGGAAAAAAGGCTGACACTTGAGTTTGCAGGACTGAAGCTTAAACTACGAAGTTTCAAGCTTCGTGATTGAGTTTAAGGCTTGGCTTTAGAAGTGTGAGGATGCTTACAGCGAGTTGAGAGTTGAGGATTGAAGTCTAACATTTAAAGGTGGATACTGAAATTAAAGGCTCGAAATTAAGGTTTAGGTTTGAGGTTAAATTAGGTTACTTAAGTAACAAGCTTAAAGCTTAATTTGATATCTAGAGCTTGATACTTGAGTTAGTAGTTGAGATTTAAGGTTTGAAATGTGAAAAATGTGAAAGATTGATAATTATATTCAAGGCCTGAGATATTAAATAGAGCGTTTGAAGATTTTTTTTTTTTTTATTTACCTATATAATTCACAATCTATCCTAGGACAATAAGCGAATTTTGTAGTAATTATATATCATGTGGTTAGTGTCTTACATTAAAGATCTAACTAAGATAACTAACCCTGCGCTGTGGTTAGTGATTATACATACATAATATGTAATTAACTTATAAGTTATTAACATTTATTGTCGATTTTCTATGTTGTTTGAAGATTGATACTTGAAACTTGTGGTTTGATACCTAAAGCCTTGAGGTGTCAAGCTCGACGATTAATTTTAAGGCTTAAATTTTGTAATGCGTTGCTTGATACCGAAATCAAAGGCCTAAAATTAAGCCTTGAGTTTTGAGGTTGAATAAAGTTGCTTAAATGTCTTCCAAGCTTAATGATTGAGTTAGAAGCTTGACGTTGGAAATGTGAGCATGCTCATATTTTGAGCCATTTAAGATTTGGGAACTGAGGCTTTGAGATGTGAGGCTTGATACTGAAAGGCCTGAAATTAAGACTTAAGGTTTCAGGGTAAATTAGGTTACTTTAGTACCCTTTAAAGTTCTTTCAGAGGCACTTCAATGCATCAAACCCGATTGTAATATTAACAATCTCGAATATCGTGCTTATACGACCAAAGAAACCAAAAGCAAGGCGGTACTTCATGATATCACCTCATACGAAAGTTAACTTGGCTAATTTTTAACCTCATTTTAGCTTTATACCAGATACATTAATTCATCTAAAATACCTGATAATGCAAAATCAGATTGGAAACATCAATTCTGTGAATCGCCCTCGTTAAAGGACGTAAATTTTGCTCACCCAAAGAAAACTTCATAAACAGGACAACAAAAATTGTTTTTAATAGTCAACAAACGAATAGTCCGGTCTCCTCAGCCTCAACTAATAAATCAAGAACAATAAAATTGTCACAAGTCATTTTTAGCGTATTGCGGAAATACGTGAACGGTTTCCGTAAACAGATAAACGACCCGTTCAAAAGTCCACCACAAGTAAAGGTTTTGGCGCAGTCTGCGGACACGCCAACTTTGTGTTCTCTTCACTTCGGTCGCAATGTTTCATTTCCAAAGGAAAAAAAACGAGATTTATTTTTAACCCAGCGCAACTAAATTATTAAATTGAAAACTATAAATAATGGCGGAAAAATATCGTCATACTTTATTACGGTGATTTTCTTGAGGGATTATTAAGGCAATAAAAACCGTCCACGAACTTTTTCCAAAAAGGATAACGTGAAACTCTTCGTGTTTACGAACGAACTTCTAGATAGCGAGGAAATATATAGGATTTAGAATTTATGGACTTTGGGAATAATTGTTTTTTTTTCAGGGGTGGATAAGTGATTAGCGTATAGATTAAAATAAATTACGACTGGAAGTTTTTTTTAAACGCCTTGTTTTGATTGATTGCGCGCCTTACGAATTCGCAGGGATAATTCAACATAATGATAATTCCTTTATGGTAAAAAAGTTAACTTTGTAAAACAAAGAGTAAAGTTGAAATTGATTACCCGCATTTGTTACGGAAGCTTAGTCATAAATATTGATGAAAACATAAACCTCGTGTTCTACAGGTGGTAAATGGAGGGTTAATAAATAATCAATTCACATTACTGTTAAACCCTACCATTAGCCATTCGCATTAGGCTTTCCAATGAATTTTTCTTTTTTTTTTCGTTCCGATACCGGGAAGGTGTGGCAGAAATTTCTAGCGTTTCCGGAAGTTATCCTTTATTTGAAATACCTTTTGTTATAACAGCCCGAAAATAAAAATAAAAATTAGTTAACCTCCAGAAAACAAATTAATAAAAATTCGGACCAAAAACGCAAGCAAACAAGCTTTTAGATTTCTATCAGTTGGACAGTGAATAATCACAGCTTAATATTGGAAACGAACTGCTATTAATCAGACGATATTTAACAACGCATAAAAATACCTGCTTAATTTAGCCATTAATGAGCATGTTTTAGATTCTTCGTTATATTCTACTAGAATGTGGCGTGAAATTTAATCCTAATTAATTTTTGTACCTAATATTTGAGAATTGTTAAATACAAACCTTACTACGACCAGATTAAAAAGGCCTAAGCATTTAATCATTTTAATAAGATAATTTACTGTTAAAGAAACATTGGCACTTTTCGACTGCCCAACAAAATTTTTAACAACAAAGTCATCTTCATTCCATGCTTTTCGCTTTGTTTCAAAATATTTAATATTACTCCTACATAAAGCTTTAAATTTCTATAAACATAAGGTCAGAAGGGAATTTATTACCAAATAAATTCGTGTGGAATTTATTACCCTAAAAACAATCTTGACCCTGGTCTTCACTTAAGAAGAACTTTTAATTAATTTAATTGCATTTTTATGACGAGGCGTTTTGTAATTGATTGCAGCTGTAACAATTATTGGTTAATTGGGAAATTACTGTTGTAACGATTTAGTTTCAGACTGAGTTCTTCAAATACTTTGTAAACTAAGATTAAACATAATATAAAACGAAATACTTAAATAATTAAACCTTTAGATTAAATAAAAAATCTTTAAAAGGCTTGAGTTTTTCAGGGTTATCAAAAGGAAAAAACACGAAATCTGATTCTGAAAATCAAGAAGGAAATAACACTGCGAAAAATTTGCTATTTGGCAACCAAAAACTGAAGTATAAATCATGAAATATAAAGCTTGAGAATTACAAGTAGAGGACTGAAAGCTAAGGTTTTTACATTAAGGTTTGAGACTTCAGCTTTAAAGGCTGAACTTGAACAATTGAGGTGGTGAGGCTCATACAGTGAGGGTTGAGAACTGAGGCCTGTGGGTTGAAGGTTCAGGTTTGAGGTTTAGGTTCGTGTTTAAGAATTATTGAAGAAATATTGATTATATTCGAGGATCGAAATTGAGGTGGGAAGCTCGTAGACTAACGATTGAGGACTAAGGTTTTGAGGGTTGAAGGTTGACGCTTATATTTTAGTCTAAAATTTCAAGATTAAAGCTTGAATTATAGAACGAAACTTGATCTGAATTGGGAGTGAAGGATATAAGTTGAAGTACAGAAATTTAAGAATTAATGATAATATTGGAGGATCAAAGTTAAAATGAGAAACTTGTAGATTTGTGATTCAGAACTGAGGATTAAGGGTTGGAGTTCAAAACAGACTTATATTCGAATTTAAGGTTTGAAGCTTAAAGCTTGATATATTAGAATTTAATAATTGTTGATTATGTTAGAGGATTGATGTTGGGGTAAAGGACTTGAGAATTACCGCCTTTGATGGCTGAGAATAAAAGAAGATCTGAAGGTTTCAGATTTCTAAATACAAGAAAGTTAGAAACTGACAAACAGAAAAAGGTAAAAAGACTGACATAAAATATGCTTCGCTTACAATAAAAAAAACAACATTAAAGACTTGAATTGCGAGGTTTGGGATTGAGACTTGAAGTGTGATAACTGTGAGTGGAAGATTGAAAGTTCAAATTTGTATACTAAAAGGTTTGGGGCTTCAAGGGTGAGGACTAAAGTTTAAAGATTGGCGGGCTGAGGCTCGTATAGTGAGGTTCAAGATTAAACTGCATCGTTGAGATTTTAAGCCTGAAGCTAAATTACCGCTAAATTAAGATGTAAGAGTTGAAATTTAAGAATTGATGGTTATAATTGAGGAGCAAAGATTGAACTTTCAATCTTGAGATCTGAAGTAGAAAGATTGACGTGGTGATGCTCATACATTGAAGGTTGAGAACTAAAGATTCAAACTTAAGACTTAATGTTTGGATTTAAGATATAAGGCCTAAAGCTTGAGTTACTAATTAAGAATTAAGTTTAATCAAGATTTAAGGATCGATGGTTATGTTCAATGACTAACATTTCAGGTAGGACACTTTAGGATTGATTAGATGGCTGAGGTTGGAAGAAAAGATGAAGGCATTAAGTTGAAATTCTTAACACAACTTCCTTGGCATTCAAAACCAGAGGTAGCAAGCTTGATGTTACTAGCTGACAGTTAAGAATCGACTAAGAGGTTTGTACATTAAGGTTTAGGGTGTGTGGTTTGAGGCATCAACCTTGAAGGCTGAACCTGAGGTACTGGCGAGGTCATGCTCGACCACTGAGGGCTAAGAACAGAAGTTTGAACGTTGAAGCTTCAGGCTTAAAGCTTAGTGTTTCAGTTTCAGATTGAAGATCTGAAGATAAATCGAAATTTAAAGGCCAAAGCTTGGGGATTCAAAGATCGAGGTTTGATATAGGAAACTTGAAGATTGACATCTAAAGTTACGAGTCTGAGTCTGAAGCAAAGCTGAAAGCTTTAAAAAATGATAAGAGTTGATAGACAAGAAAAAAGAAAAGAAACCGAAATTATTGACAATCAAAAGCTGAGGTATACGGCTCGAGGTTGAGTTTTGAGGTTTGAAGACTGGGACATAAGGTTGGTAATTGGTGGTTGAAGACTGAAAGATTAGATTTGTGCATTAAGGCGTAAGACTTAGTTTGAAGCTTCAGGTGTGAGGGTTGGAGTTTAAGGGTTGAAGGGTTGGCTTAGAAATTCACTGAGGTTCCAAATTGCAATGTCATGTTCAGCAATGAGATTCAAGGTTTGGAGCTTAAATTATAGCTTGGAATATGAGCTGAGTTAAGATTCAAAGGTTGAAATTTAAGAACTGATGAGGATCAAAGTTTGAGGTGGAAACCTTGAGGAGTGATATCTGAAGTTTGGTTAATATTGGAGGCTGAAAAAAAGCTGAAAGTTTCAAAATTTAGCTTAAAAACAAAAAACGGAGAAAAAACAAAATTATTGACACAAATCTTAGATAGAAAACTTGAGGTGTGATACCTGAAGCTTAAGGTATACTAGGCTTAAGCATTCAAGTTTCAAAGCTCGATGATAAGGTTTGAGATTGTAAAAGTTTCAAATATGAGGGTTAAATTTAGGCCGAGACTCAAAAACTGAAGTTTATGAATTGAACTTGCGGGTTAAGGATTGGCGAGATTTAAGGGGTTAAAGTTTCAGATCTGAAACTTGCGCTTTGAGATTTGGGACTTGAAGCTTAAATTACTGGTTAAGATTTGAGCTGAGTTGAAATATGATGGATGAAGTTTGGGAATTTATGATTATATTCAAGAATCCGGGATTGAGAATTCTGGTAGGATGCTTGATGATTAACTCTTGAAGTCTGAGACTCAAGCTTACGATCTGAAGGGTCATGCTTGATGATTGAGTTTAAGGCTTCGAGATGTTTTAAGCTCAATTTCAAAGTTAGTGGCCTGAAATTTTAAATTTTACGAGATTTAAATATTTAAGCAGAAGGTTTAGGGTTGCAAAAGGCTAAGTTTGAGAGGTTAACATCCAAACGTGAGGATTAGGTAAGAATGAGGTTTGAGGATTACTCCAATCAGACTAGAACTTTGAAGCCCGATTGAAATTTGAACTGAGAGATTTGATGGTTGTAGTTTGAGGATTGGCACTTGAAGTTGGAGGTCTGAAACACTGAAGTTTCAAGCTGATGAATAAGACAGAGACCTAAAATTTCAAGCTTTAGTTTTTCTAAACAAAGCGTGTTTCAGATTTGCAGAATTAAAACAAAAAGTCAAGGCTATTATAACTGCAAAGGAATTCGTAACGCTGAAAACAGACGTCCAAAAAAGCACATCAAACATCTTCGAAATATTTCAGGAAATCTGCCAAGAATAAAAAATATTAAAACGGGGATTTAAAAGTTCTTTGAAGTACTGAATTAAATTGAGATCGATATAAAACCGCCTATTGTTTCTTTGATCCGCCCATTTAGTAATATCGCGGTGGTAGTTCGATGCATTTGGAGCACCCTCACCCTACTCAGTATTGCAGTTTTAATGACGTGCAGCTTTACGAGGCCGTAAATCGACTAGACTTTATTGATGACAATTTAGCTCCGCAATTCCTTGTGTATCGAAAAGAGCTACGACCATTATTTCATTGTTATTTGCTGGTTGCGGTTTGAATTACCTTTTATTTACCTTTCATATATTATTTATCGTAATAGTGATATTAATATTAATATTAACAACATTTTTTGGAAAAAGAACTACTACACCGTTTATCCAATTAATTATTAAATAATAGAGTTAAACGCCTTAACGTTTAACGAGCTGTTAGTTGACGTCCAAAACGTTCAGAAAGTTTAGCTCCGGGGTTAAAACCGAAGTACTTCATTAACTGAACATGAGTGTAAAAGAAATATTATACGTCAAAAGGCAAAAATGCAATATTATCCTACGGTTTGCTAACCCGAGGCGCTTTTATTACATTACCATCCGAATAATCAATAATTATAAAGACAGCTCAATTATAGAAGAAGTAGTCATCAATTAAGACAAGTGCTGAAGAACGTCGTTCCCCAGTGAAAGCGAAGATATTTTACTTAATAAATTACTCTGTAATTAATTTTTATCTTATAAGTGCTTTCTTGAATTTCCCGTAACAGCGTTTAAATTACTTCGTTATAAAAATTTTTGAGGGTAATAGTATTAAATTTATTTTAGTTTTCGGGGTGATTTTGTAGAATACTACATAAATTTTGAATAACAAGGAATACTCTCAATTTTCAGTTTCAGTTTCAGTTTTCAATATTTAATGGTTGGAAATCACGAAGACGTTATTTTCCATTTCAGGATAAGGTTTTGTGAAATCGCTTGGCTGAAAAAGTAATTAAATTGAATAGTAACAAAAACATAAAAAAAGTTCCAAATGAAGGAGTTCTTGTGGCCTGAAACTGTTACCTGAGCAGTG
The DNA here is from genome assembly GCA_963082815.1 of Melanotus villosus. Lineage (NCBI taxonomy): Eukaryota > Metazoa > Arthropoda > Insecta > Coleoptera > Elateridae > Melanotus > Melanotus villosus. The sequence continues at coordinate 4,091,104 of OY720419.1, read as the reverse complement.
TGGAATTAGCTCGTGGTTTTCATGTTAACATTATGCAGCATGTGTTCAGTACATTCACATTCGCAGATATTCGCCCACGTTTTTTAACGATGGCTATTTAAAGAGTAGGTCAGTACTATCTGTAATAATTCTTGTAATTACTTACGCTCTACGCCTACGTTTTTGCTGTTGGTTGTCTTATTAAGCTTACATAATAGTTTATTAAAAGAATTTATGCTTCATTCCTTGGTTATTTAAAGTTTTAAATGTCTTCAATTGGAAACTTTAGGATATATTGTTATATCAGATGGGTCAACTTAATTCAGAGAAATTACTGAGCAAAAAGTTTGATTTCGATTTATTTGTCTGTTTATCTGTGCTAAAAGGTTACGGTATCCCTAATTCAGGACCTGAGAGCTTTTTACCAGTTCTGAAATTTCGAAACCTAAAGTAGATTTCAGGTAAACTGTAAACTATCTTAAAATTTTCCCAAATGCCTCGATTATACTTTGACATCTGTAATACTCGAAACCCTATTTAAAATGTTGATATTACAGGAAATTTCAGGAATATTCAGAAAAACAGAAATCTAATTTGAGTCTAATAATTTCTAAAATATAAACGCTGCAACGGCCGTCACTAACTAAAGCAAAGAAAACGGGTATAGCCATGTTTCAAATAGGAAAGTTTTAACCTTGCCGAATTTGTTGAAAATTACATAATTTATAAATTTTTCAGGAAACCTATGAAGCTACATATCTTCGAAATAACAAAAACCCCGAACTTATTTTAACCTTAAAAACTTTAAATTAGTCTCAAATGGGGTTTCAGGTATTTTTCAGAAAATACCAGATTTTACCCATTTTTCAGGAAAACTGCGACTGTAAATCTTTCAATTAATAAATTCAGAATTTATTTTGAGCTCTAAAACTTTCGAATTGGTCAAAAATTGGATTTCGGCTCTTTCAGATAATATTATGAAACAACAAAGGTATGCTTAACCTGGTCATCAAATGTAAACTTGAAATTTTTATATTTAAGGAAGATTTCAGGAAACCTGATAATCTTTTTAAAGATTTCCAAAATGTAAATGCAGCAATAAAACAATAACAAAAAGGACAGTTATTCGTAGCTCGATGTTTCAAATCCCTTGCTGAAAAGTGTCTGATTTTACAAACTTTTCAGGAAAACTTTAAGCTACAAATCTTTCAGATAATAAGTAAATACAACCCGGAATTTATTTTCAGCTTCAAAAACTTCTAATTCGTCTAAAATTGTATTTCAGAAAATATTTTGGAATAGCATTGGCTTGCTTGGCTTGTTTTCGTTACTTGGTCGTGAAATGCTAGCTTGAAATTTGGAAAATTTAAATATTTCAGGAAGATTTAAGGCAAACTGACAGTCATTTTCAGGATTTCCAAAATGTAAATGCAATAAAGCAATAACAAAAATATCCTGTAGCCTTGCTGAAAACTGCCCGAAAAATTTGTCGGAAAATCTTTAAGCTGTAAGCTGATAATAAATACAACCCGGAATTGATTTTGAGTTTCAAAAATTTCTAATTAGTCTAAAATTGCATTTCTGGCTACTTTTAAGGAAATACTCTGGAGCAACAAAGGTTTGCTTGGCTTGTTTTCGTGTCTTGGTTATCAAATGCAAGTTCGAAATTTTGACAATTTTGATCTTTCAAGAAAACTAACAATTATTTTAAAGATTTACAAAATGTAAATGCAATAACAATCAAGCAATATCAAAAATGACAGCTAATCGGAACTCAATGCTTAAAATACAGGTGTTCTTCGAAAACTTTTAATTGGTCAAAACTGCATTTCAGCTATTTTTCCGGAAATATTCCGGAATAGCAAAGGTTTGCTTGGCTTGTCTTTGTGCCTTGATGTTTAATTCTGAAAATTCTAATATTTCACGAAGATTTCGGCAAACCTGGCAAATCATTTTAACGATTTTCAAAGTGCAAATGCAATAACAATAAAACAATAACAATAAGAACAATTAACAGAAGGTTGATCTTTCAAATTCATGTAACCTTGCTGAAAATTGTCTAGCTTTACCAATTTCTCAGGAAAACTATAAGCTGTAAATCTCTCATATAATCAGATACAACCCGGAATTTCTTTTGCTTATAGTCTAAAATTGCATTTCGGATACTTTTCAGGAAATATTCTGGAGCGTCAAAGGTTTGCTTGGCTACATTCAAATTCTAATGTCTAAATTTAAAAATTTAAATATTTCAGAGAGATTTCAGCCTTGCTCAAAACTGTCTGTCTTTACGAATTTTTCAGAAAAACTTCAAGCTGTACATTCCTCAAATAGTCAATGCAACTCAGAATTTATTTTGAGCTTAAAGAACTTCTAATTGGCCTAAACTTGCCTTTCAGCCATTTTCAGGAAATATTTTAGAAAAATGCAGCTTTACTTGGGTTGTTTTCGTACCTTAATCACTAAATGCTAATGTTTACTTAATTCTGAAAATGCTAGTATTTCAGGAAGATTTCTGAAAAACTGAGGATTATTTTAAAGAGTTCTATAATGTAAATGCAAGAACAATAAAGCAATAACAAAAAGTACAGCTTATCGAAGTTCAATATTTCTACAAAAAAAAAAGACGGTGTAAATCTCGTAAATAATAAATATTTAAGCTTAAAACACTTCGAATTAGTCTCTAATTGCATTTCAACTATTTTTCAGGAAATATCCTGGAACATCAAAGGTTTTCTTGGCTTGCCTTCGTTGCTGGGTCATCAAATGCTGGTTTGAAATTTTGATATTTCAGGGAGATTTCAAGAAAACTGAACACTATTTTAAAAATTTCCAAAATGTAAATGCACTAACAATAGAGCAATAATAAAAGAACAGCTAATCCGAGCTCAATATTTCAAATACCTGTAGCCTTGCTGAAAATTGCCGGATTTTACGAATTGTTCAGGAAAACTTTAAACTATAAATCTTTCAAATAATATATAGTAGTTACCACCCAGAATTTATTTTGAGCTTGGAAGACTTCGACTTCGTCAAAAGCGAATTTCAGATATTTTTCAGAAAATATTGCAGAATATAAGGATTGTTTTCGTGGCTTGGTCTTCAAATGATAGCTTGAAACTTTTAATATTTATGGACGATTTCAGAAAAACGTTTGCAAATTTCTAAATTATTAATGACCTTTGTTAAATAATAGGAAGAACCAACCGATGTTAAAATGCCTGTCTAAAATTGCTTGACTTTTACAAAATTTTCAGGAAAACTATAGCAGTGCAGTCTTTCAGCTCAGTAAGTTTTTAAGAAATTTCTAATTAGTCTCAACTTTGCTTTGCTTATTTTGCTTGTTTTTGTTTCTTGGTGAGTTTACTTAAAATTTTAAGGAGATACGAAATAATTCCACGATATAATTGAATTTGCGACGACTTTCAATAAAAAATTAATGTTAGGTTCTTTCAAATATCAAATAGTGGGCTACTTTTTAAACTTTCAGCGACACTTCATGAAAGTTTAATGTCCGCCGGCTTTCTTCAATTATAAAGTAGCAAACACTTAATTTTTTAAACGTTGTTTGAGAATAGTTTTAATTCAATTAAACTGAGATTTCAGTTATTCTAAAATATGGGTCAATTGGGTTTTTGATGAAATGGAAGCTGACTGAAAATTTATTGTAATTTTTAATAATAATAATTATTACTGAAACTGTAAAATAAAGATAAAATTTACATTTTTGATGTTAAATGTTTAAAGATTCGCCCTTTCCCGTAGTTTTTCGCACTCCTTTGGGGAATGCTGCACAAAATTGTTAGAATTCAATTAAAATATATTAAACACACAATTTGCATTTGCAACTATTCAAATCAGCAACTATTTTTCAGTTTTATTTTGGAATTTTTCACGGAATTTTCAGGACATTTTTTGAGACTACAAAATTTTTACTTTTAAGTCTCTGAATTTAATATCAGAGTCAAATGTTATTTTTACACCAATAATCGCAACAATTTATGAACTACCTACATTTCGGACTGTAAAACTGCTCGACACATTTAAAGTTTATTTTCAAGGCCTTCAAATGTTTTCACAGTTAATGTTTTCAAAACTAAGAACCTGTCCTTATCTAACTAAACTTTGAATTATTTGTAAGCAATAAAATTAACCAGTCGGAAATATTTCAACGTGTTGCTATCAAAAGGTTATAAGGCATGCATTCCTTACAAGCCTTAAATAATCGAGTCCGTTTTCAGCGCAGTTTGGCTTGTATAAAATTTATAACCAGATCGTCCTAGAATTTTATAGACTGATATATTTGCAGGACTAAAGAAAGTATTTATCTATATTCGTTTATATTTTTACAATTCATGCTCAAACTAAATAAGGATTATGAATTTTAAGCAGTTTGCCTTTCAAATTAAGGCCAAACTAACTTATTTAAACTATATTTCCGTAACGAAGAAATACCTCCAAAATATAAGATAAGAAGGAAGTATTTTCTTAAATAATTTTTATTTACAAAACTACTTTTTAAAATTCTGTTTGGAATTAAAAATAGTTTTTAAATTGTTAGATACACAACAAACACCTTTGTTTAAGTAAAAACAAAGTTTTACAACAAAAAACCACCCTTGAGTATAAAATAAACGTCTAAAACAAATAAATATAAGCTAAGCTAAAACAATTGTTGTTAATGGAATAAAAGGAAAGGCAATTTTTTAAGGATAATTTAACCTACATTACAATAATAAGCAATCGAACCAATTCATCAAACAACTAGTACATTAAACAAATGATATAATTAACTACATAAAAAGGTAATAATTTGTAGAAATTGCCCCTTTCGTCGACTACATTGACAACTAAATTTAGTGCTTAAGAATTTGTTTGGTTTACATAAATGAATTGCTTATTACTTGTATTAAAGAATTACTTCTAACCAATCCTTTTACTTTATTTTGAAACATTTATAAATTTGCACGGAAAATGCAATCAACATTTTAATCAATTTAAAAAATCAACCTTAATTGCAATTTGGCCCCAAACAAAAGTAAATACAGAACTAAAAAAATAAACATAACGTTTCAAGAAGAGTCAAATTATTCAAGAAATTTTTCCAACTTGGAAAATAACGACATACGTAATTAAGCAATCTAAAAATAAAACCAACAAATCAATCAAAAATATATTAATCTTCCACTCTAAAAAAAATAACTTGCACCCAAAAAAAGAACACAAAATTCAGATAATGACAAGGTGGAGGTTATTAACCTGAATATTTTAGCGATTTTCGATTAGAACGAAATAACCCAAAATAACCTAACCGAAGTCAAACTAATTTTGAGGTCGTGACACTGAAATAAATAACGGAAACAACGTAGTTTCTGTACTATTTTTGGTTTTAATTTTTTTTTTACCTTGGCAAAGAGGCTTGGAATGAAAATAATTAAAAGAAAATACTGAAAGTAACTTTGAGGAAGAAAATAGAATATATTTTGAAGGGTTTTCGTTTCCTTTTGTAGTTTTTCATTTGATGTCTATCAAATGAAATATTTAAAGCAAATGTGTGGCTTTTCCTGAAGATAAAAATTTACTGAAAAAGGATATTTTTCAGAAGAAAGAATTGCTAAAAAAGACTATGTTCTTGAAGGCGAGAAAAATTTGTTGAGAACCTGTTTTCTTGAAGAAATCTAGTTTTCCAGAAATCCAGAAAAACTGCAGAAAAAGAAGAAGAGAAAAACTGCCTGTTTTCTCGAAGAAAAGAAAATTTTGCTGAAAAGGACCGTTTTCTTGAAGCACATAAATTAGCTGAAAATATGCCGTTTTCCAGAAATTTAGGAAAATTGCCGTAACAAAAGAGAGAATTTGCGATTTTCTCAAAGACAAATTGGTTGAAAAAAAGTTTTCCAGATATTCAGAAGAATTGCTAGGAAACCTGTTTTTCTGAAGCAGAGAAAATTTGCTGAAACAATACCGTTTTCTCAAAGCAGATAAATTGCCAGAATATATGTTGTTTTCTAGAAATCCAGAAAAATTGCGAAAATAGCTGTTTTTCTCAAGTGGAGAAAACTGCTCGAAACCCAGTTTTCTAGAAGAGAAAAGTTTGTTGAAAAAGCCTGTTTTCTCGACGAAGAGAAAAACTTGTTGCCAAAGGCTGTTTTCTAAAAGAGAAATTTGCTGAAAAATGCTGTTTTCCATAAATTGAGAAAAATTGCTTAAAAGGGGTTATTTGTCCGAAAAAGAAAAAAAGAAAGGTTGTTTTCTCGAAGAAAAGAAATTTGCCAAGAATAATTGCTGTAAAAACTGTGTTTTCCTTAAGAAAAGGAAACTTACTGAAACATTGTGGCAGTCTAAAAAAAAAAAAAAAATGAAATCAGCTGAAAAAAAGCTGCTTTCCAGATATTCAGAAAAATTGCTGTAAAAACTGTATGTCTGAAGAAGAGCAAATTTGCTAAAACAATGCGGCTTTTTCAAAGCAAATAAATTAGCTCAAAAATTACTGAAAAGGGGTGTATTTCCAAAAGAGGGAAAAACCCGTTGAAAACGCCCGTTTACTAGAAGAAGAGTTGAAAAAGACTGCTTTCTTGAAAAAGAAAAACGTTCTGAAAAAAATCTTGCTTTCCAGAGATCCGGAAAAATTACCAAAAAAGCTGTTTTTCCGAAGAAGAGTAAAATTTATGGAAAAGGGCGAGTTTTTTGGAGATGAGAAATTTGTTGAAAATATATTATTTTCCACAAATCCAGAAAAACTGCTGTAAAACCTGTTGAAAAACTTGATGAAAAACGGTGATTTCTTGAGGAAAAGGAATTAGCTGAAAAATGCTGTTTTCCAGAAATTCTGAAAAATTGCAGTAAAAAGGCTGTTTCTCCGAAGAAAAGAAACAACTTTTCTGCAGAAGAGAAAATTTGCCGCAACAGTGCGATTTTCTCAAAACAGAGAAATCAGTTGAAAATAAGCTGCTTTCCAGAAAATCTGAAAAAATGCTATAAAAACTATTTTTCTTAAAAAGGACAATGCGACTTTCTCAAAGAAGAAAAATTAATTGAATAATTGTTACTTCCCGGAAATCCAGGAAAATTGCAGGAAAAGTCTTCGAAGAAGGCAAAAATCACTGTAAAAAGATTGTTTTCTTGAAAAAAAGATATTAAATGAAAAATTCTGTGTTCCAGAAATCCAGAACAATTGCAGAAAAAGGCTGTTTTTGCAAAGAAGAGAAAACTGCTGTAAAAAGGTAGCTTTTTACTGAAAAAGTCTAATTTCTTAAAGAAGAGGAATTTGCTAAAAAAATGCTGTTTCGCAAAAATCAGAAGAAAAAAATTGAAAAAGCAGTTGTCTTGGCGAACAATAATTTACTAAAACCGTGCAGTAATAGTATATTACATACCGAGGTGGAAAGTAGTTCATTACTGTCGAGAGATAATTATAGTTAACCGAGCCGCGAAGCGTCGAGGTTTACTATATCTCGAGATTGTATACTATTTTATTTTCAACCATACATATAAATTAATATGAATCATTTATAATAATAATTAATATTTTGAACAATCAAACTGTCATTTAATGACAGTGGGCGTGGCCGGGTGGTAAGTAATCAGCTGATCACTCTCCACCCGGGTAGAAAGTAACAGTCAGTAAAGGCCAATTTTCCAACTTACAAAACAGTTAGTAACAACGTCATTACATACATGGTTAAAAATAAAAAGGTTTTTTTCACGAAAAAGAAAAATTTGCTGAAACTGTTCCTTTTTAGAAATATACAAAAATTGTAAAAAAAAAACTGTTGCGTTTCTGGAGAAGAGAAAAGCTGCTGTAAAAAAAACCTATTCACTTGACAAAGAGAGAATTTGATAAAATATGCAGTTTTTTGAAAGAAGGAAACTACTGAAAAGGGCTACTTTTCTGCAGAAGAGAAAACTGCTGTAAAAAGCTTGTCTTCTTAAAGACGAGAAAATTTGTTCAAAAATTTCTAAACAGAAAATTCTGTTTTCCAGATATTGAGAAAAGCTGTTAAAAAATGCTATTTTTTCCGAAGAAGAGTAAAACTGTTTCCATGAAGAAGAGAAATTTGCTTAAAAATTTCTGTTTCAGAAAACTGCAGAAAAAAGCTCTTTCCCGAAGAATTGAAAAATTCTTAAAAAGAGGTTTTCTCGAAAACCAGAAAAGTTGAGTTCTCATAAAAAAAAGACATTTGCTGAAAAAATGCGGTTTTCTCAAAGAAGTGAAATTAGCTGAAAAATGCCGTTTTCCACTACCGTAAAGAGAATATTTTCTCGACGAAAAGACAATTTGCTGAAAAGTGCAGTTTTTCGAGGAAAAGAAACACTGTTGTAAAAAACCTGTTTTTCAGCATTATGGATTTGCTGAAAAAATTAGGTTTCCCCAAAACAGAGAAAAATTGTTGAAAAAGTTCGTTTTCTAAAAATCCAGAAAAATTGCTGAGAAAAGCTGATTTTTCAAACTAGAACAAAACTGCTGTTTTCTTGAAGAATATATAAACTTAACTGCTTAAAAATTACTGTTTTCCAGAAAAACAAAAATTCCTTTTACTTTCTCGAAAAACCAGAGAAAACTACTGGAAAAAAAAGCTGTTTTTCCTAAAGAATTTCAACTTATTTTTTAAGTAATAGCTAAAATCTGAGTTTATGACGCTGTAATGCGATAGATATTCAAACTCAAGTCCTCCTCTTTCATAACTTTCGCAATCAAACAGAAAGCTATTCGCTTATCTGTCAAGAATAATTAATCGTTCCTTTCTTCGCGGCTGCATGTGTAAAATGAATCAATTTTTAATTCTGACATTTTAACTACAACGTTTCTAACCTCGCTTTACGGTACTTTACTCTCAATAGTTGTAATTACGGAGAATATTGCGTCACTAATAATATACAGCGTCGGTACGGTCGGTTAGTAATTAAAAAAAAGGCACCAGCAAAAAAATCTCAACGCAAATAATAACAGTTTTCGTTAAGGTTTCGCGTTTCGTGCGAACGTTTTTGATCACGGCCACACAGTGAGAAACTCCCAGATGTTTGTCTTTGGAATAATCTGCGAAGTTATTCCCGTTCGTGAATATTCAACGTACAATTAAAGTGAACGAAAACACCAAGAAGTCTATCACAATTGTATTATGTCGTCGGCGCACGTTTGTATAGTCCGACGATGGAAGTAGAAAACGTTGCTTTAACACGAATCTCAGTATTTGCTTTGATGTTAAGACTTTTACATATTCATGCATTTATGGAAATGTTTGATTAAAGTCCCATTGTAATTTATTTAAAATATAAATGCGGAGGAAATTTTAAGCAGACACAACAGCGCGTGCAGAGGAAACGGGGAAAACATTACCGATTCAATGTAACTTTCTGTTTGAAATTTGCAATTTTTAATAACCCCGACTTTTTTCCCGGGTACTCTCTAAAAAAGAACTTCAATAAAAATTCGTACGAATGTAAAAGCGAAGTAATAAATGTACATGTGAACTCGACAACTCAACGGAGCAGGTTTTTAAATATAAAAGCGAAACAAAATTCCGCAGTTTCGACCTTTTCACAGTCATCAAAGAAAGTCATGTTTATTATTTTAAAACTACAATTTTGCTTATCCGAAAATGAAATTAGCGAAATCGATTATTCGTCTTTAATGTTCAAGTTCATTGTTATGCGACCCCTAAATTCGAAATAAATTCCGTAGTTTGTTCCTTAAATCGTTTCGTGCTTGGGCATTTACGTGATAATGCGGATAATACTTTTACGGCATGTTTTCCATGTTTATGATGTTTAAAACCATACGCACGCATTTTACAAGTGCTGTAAAGTCCCTTTATTACTAATAATAACCAAAAGTTTACTTTTTATTAAGGCAACTAGAATAAATTGACCTTGCTGGGAAATTTTGGGATTTTCAAAAGAAAAAGTGAGACTGTGCTGTGGGGGAATACAAGGTATCTTCGGTGCTATTCGATTGTTTTTGTCTTCTTTAGGTTTGGACTGGCCAAAGACCACATTGAAAATTTTTTGGCTTAAATTGGAGCCTCTTTTCAAGGTGTATTTTCCTTAAAGCCACCATGTTATAATTTGATTTCATCTCATCTCACCTCACTTTAGTTAATCTGATCTCCTACCCGATTCAAAATAAAAAAGACTAACTTCTAGAAGTGGCGTGCCCTTTACAGGGCGTTGCCGATCTTCTTTCCATGTCTGTGGGGTGCGTGTTAAGTAGCCTAAAGACTAACTAGCAAAAAATATTATTTAAATTTCGAGCATTAATTTCACTTTCTGACGTCTCTCAAATAAGTAAAAAAATCTAATCCCTTGTTTGAACAGATCGTAGACCTAACCTTGCATTTTATTTTCGACTGTTCCCTCTTTTACAACATACCCTCATAACTCGTGAAAAAGCGTATCCGTGTATAAAACAAATAAACACAGACAGCTGAAATAATGGCGTAAGTGACGACAACCTACAAATGGAAATGTTCAACCTCTCTGCAGAATCGTGTAAATGGAGTTTGAAGTTACATCTTTTAGCCTATACTTTGATTTCTAACCTATTTTAAAAATTTGTTCCGTGTTTTACGTCAAATTTTAGCTTGTGAAATGGCAAAAATTGCAAACATTTTCAGCTCGTGCAAGGCCTGTCTTAATTTCCGGTATTGATTCGGAGGCCATCCATTCTTGTTGATTACTGTTAATTAATAAAAGTCCTGAAGATAAGTAAAATGACGAAACGTTATTATTTAATAATATAAAGGCCATCAATGGCCTCGATTTTGCAATGTGAATCATTTTCATTAATTAACAAAAATCGATGGCCTTCAAATTCATAGATACTAGATACAACTAAATCGCAATGTGTTACGCTTTGTTCTAGACACGCTTATTTTGCCAACAAATCACTTTATCTGGGCTCAATTAAAAAAATAAAGCAAAACGCATCACTTTGTATGCAGGCAAATTGCGGTTGCAGTAAAAACATAAAGGTTTTCGTAATCAACTTTATATATTTGAAGTGTCTCTCTTCAGCAGTTTGTTTGCCATTTTACTTTTTGGAAGACCCTTGTTCGATATTTTGTTGTTTTAACCGCTGTTGTGCCCTACAAAACCGAAAATCGAGATATCAATGCAAATTTAATTAGTTTCTGATTGGCCTTCGGAAGTATTCGGTTATTTTCAATTTATTGTTTTATAATAGCTTTTTTGTATTATATGAAAATACTGCGTTAAATTCACCTATTTCTTAAGTAAAACCGCAGTTAGTAAAAAATGACAAAAGATGGGTATATCTCTTCATCCTTTTTCATTCATGAAATTATACGCAGCCGCATTAATTTCCTTTATATTTCATACATTTCTGGATGTATTCGGCGATTATCAGATTATTTTATACTTATATTTATTGCCTTATCATCTGAGACTGAGACACTGTTTTATTTATGTTGTAAAAGGGCTATTTTTCTGAAAAGTGGTAAAACCCTTGTAAAAATACAGTTTTCTGGAAGAAGAGAAGTACTCTCTAAAAAAAACTTATAGAAAAATTGCTGAAAAAAGGCTGTTTTCCGAATAAAAGAAAAATTGCTGTAAAAGGCTACTTTCTTGAAAAAGAGATTTTGTTAATAAAAGAGGCTGTGGAAAATGCTGTTTTCAAAAGGATAAAAAAACAGTTTTCTGAAAATGCGCAAACATTGCTGAAAATAGGCTGTTTGTCCGAAGAACAGGAAGACAACGGTAAAATGGCTGTTTTTTTTTTTAAGAGATTTTATCAAAAAAACATCAGGAACTCGAGAAGAATTGATGAACAAGTCTGTTTTTCAACAGAAGAGCGAGCAAAACTGCTGTGCAAAGCTTGTTTTTCTTGGAAGATCAGCAAAATTTGCCGAAAAGGTTTTCTTGAAGCAGATAAAAGATTCTTGAAAAAACTGTTCTCCCGAAGGCTAAGAAAGTATTGGCAAAAGGTTGTTTTCCAGAAAAAATTAGCTCAAAAAAGTCTGTTTTTCCGAAGAAGAAAAAAGTAATAATCTGTCTTTCTTGAAAAAGGGATTTTGCTAAAAAAGATGCTGTTTTTCAGAAATCGCGAAAAATTGATCGAAGAGACTGTTTTTAGAAAGAACAGAAAATTTGCTTAAAAGGCTTTCTTGAAGCAGAGAAAAATTCTTGAAAAAGCTGTTTTGCCGAAGGCGAAAAAAGTACTGAAAAAATGCTGTTTTCCAGAAAAAAATTTGCTGAAGAAAGGCTAGCTTTCCGAAGAAGAAGAAAACCGCTGTAAAAGTCTGCCTTTATTGAAAAGGTGATTTTGTTAAAAGAGGCTGTTTTTTAGGAATTGCTGTTTTCCAGAAATCGGAAAAAATTGCTGAAAAATACTGTTTTTAAAGGCAGAGCAAAACTGGTGTGCAAAGCTTAGTTTGTCGAAGAACAGAAAATTTCCTGAAAAGGCTTTCTTGAAGTAGAGAAAAATTCTATCTTTTAATGTAATTGTTCTTCTGACATGGCCATAAAATGTATGTATTTTCTTACTGGCTGAAATAAATATTATCATTATTATTATATTATTATTATTATTGAAGAAAAACTATATTCCCGAAGGCGAAAAAAGTGCAGAAAAGGGTTATTTTCCAGCAGAAAATTTCCTGAAAAAATGCTCTTTTTCCGAATAAGAAAACTGCTGTAAAAGTCTGCCTTCCATGAAAAAGGGTGTTTTTTTAGAAATTGCTGTTTTATAGAAATCAAGAAAATTGCTGAAAAAGATAGATTTTGTTAAAAATGCTGTTTTTCAAAAGGAGAGCAAAACTACTATGCAAAATCGGTTTTCTCAGAGAAAGGAGAATTTATTGAATGTTGCGGTTTTCTTGAAAAAGATAAAAATTTCTGAAAAAACGGTTGCCCCAAAGGCAAGAGAAGCGCTGAAAAAATGCCGATTTCTTGAAGAAGAGATGTTAAAAAAGGCTGTTTTCCCGCAACTTTTTGTTGTCCAGAAATGAAGAAAAATTGTTCAAAAAGCCTATTTTTCAAAGAAACAGGAAAACTGCAGATACTGGCGATTTATTTTATCATTGTAACTTAATTTGTTGTATTATACGAGATTAATATATTGCATTTAATTCACCTGTTTCTTAACTGAAACCGGACAGAAAATGTCAAGAAAAAGGTAGTTGTAGGTATCTTTTCATCCTCATTCATTCACGAAATTATACACAAATTGAATTGAAATTTCCTTTACCTATGCTTCATGTACCTTTTTAGAAGTATTCGGCTATTGTCAAGCTATTTTATACTTTTACTTATTATGCTATCATATGAAACTGATACATTGCGTTTTATTTATCTCCTTTTTAACTAGAAACAAGCTAATAGAAAAAGTCATCCTTTTCGTTCACGAAATTACTTATGCGCTTTTGAAATCGCCGCATGAACATTCTTCATACTTCGGAAAAATTCGGCTATTATCGTTTTATTTTATAGTCATATTTATTAGTGTCCGATGAAACTGATATGTTTGCTTTATTTCGGGCGTTTCTTAACTAAGAATTGACTTTATTAAAAAAGAGACAAAACAAGAAAAAGGGGGCCGGTTGAAGTAAATTTGCGTCATATTTCTGAAGCATTCGACTATTATCGATTTATTTTATCTTCATATTTATTACATTACAACGTCCAATGAAACTGATATGTTGGATTTATTTTACGGACTTCAATAAAAAGAATACAAAAAAAACGTACATCTCATCATTCCCTTTCGAGCACGAAATTATATGCCAAGTCACCGCAAATTTCAGAAGTATCCCCATACTTCTTACTATGCCCAATGAAATTAATACGTTTATTTCAGCTATTTCTCAATTAAAAACGGACTTTAATAGAAAAAGTGCCAAGAGAAAGGTATATCTCTTCATGTATTTCTATTCCCAAAATTCAACACCAGGTGGCTTTATTCTTGCAAGAAGCTCTCAGATATTCTATTTTTTTTTTATGATTAGAAACGTAAGTGATTATGATTATCAAACAGAATTGAAGGTTGTAACAAGCACTCGACTATGTCAAAACGCCCCCGAAACAGCAAACAATTGTACACCAAATGTGAAAATACTACCTTTTAGAATCCTGATACCATCAATCTAAATAATTTTCAGTCTTATTAACAGTTGTTTCAGTGTTTTTATCCAGCTTTTACAGTCTAGCTTTTTCTTTTTTTAAGGCTACCAAAATAAGGAACGGAAAAGTCCTCAATTTATTTCAACAAATGAAAATACGCAAGGGAAAAAGCAGGATTCCGTTCGATTTGAAATCCCAGTGAAACTCATTACTACATAACTAGGTTTAAATAGAGCTACCCTAAAACGAAATCCCGCTGTCTGGCCACAATAAACGCCATGTTTACACGGAAAAAAATAGAGGCCGATCTATTTTACTTTTATAAGCTTTTGTTAGGACGTCTGTCTCCCTTTTATTTGAGCCCAGCCGTACACACCCCATACCAGTTGTTTGCACGTGGTAACGAGGTATATCCATATACCCGTGCAACGTTGTGTAAATACATGTATGGTATGATAAGGCAATGTTTATAGTGTTATAGACACGTTGCGATTGTGTTTTCATTTCATTAGCAACGTTTCGAGTGGATGGGTTACATTCGTATGGAAGGAACCAGGTTCGAGGAGAGACTTTGGATTATGTGGAAACTTGGAGTGCTCAGATTGGATAAAAAAGGGCGTGAAGTATTCTTGAATCTGTAGAAGGAACGCGACGATTGTCGTGGAATGCTCTTAGAATGAAATTCTACTCATCGAATCGATATTTAAACATTAAGAAACTCACATTTCAAACGGGCGAACTGCATACCTCGAATTGGATTTACAATTTTAATCGTTTAGGGTCCCGGAATTTTATTGCAGCAATTTACAACAATGTGGGTGTATCAGCAAGTTTTGATGACCTTGATTTACAAATAATAACCCCGTTGGTCTCGATGTGTGTTTTATACACCATCTATACGACTTCCTCAATTTCTTGCAACTTGCCAAATGGCACTGAAATTGCACTTCTGAAAGTCATAAAATATTTCCTACAGATAAGCACATAACCACATTTGTGGACTTGCGAGATATTTTCCCAGCTTCTAATGTAATTTACTGCCTTAAATATTCTACTTTCAAAGATAGTCGGGTACGTCTTACGTTAGCAATTTAGATAGCTTTAAAAATCTAGAACGTGATGACGGTCTTTACTTAAATATTGAGAGCCAGAAAAACCTGGAAAATTTTGTTTTTTATGAAAACTATTTCGTCGTTATGCTTCAGATAAAGTTTTGATGAGGTTGGTGGAACATTTGTTGGAAAAACAAGCGAAAGCTTTCTTAAACTTGACGAATAACCATGGAAAATTGGGGGGAAAAGGCATTTTTACCACATTTTCCATAAGTTTTCATGAAAAACCATTCCCTAGTTATGCTACAGGAAAGTCAATGTTGATAAGGTTGCTGGAAAATGTGATGGAAAGACAGAAGAAAGCTTTCTTGATGTATAACCCTGGAAAATTCAGGAAAAAGTATGTTTACAAAATTTTCCATAAATTGGACTTGGGAATATAGTAAAGTAGACCAGCAATTTTAAGGGAATGGAAAAGCTTGGAACGCATTATATTCATCAAAATCCATGCCCTAGTTATGCAACATGACAATCAGTTTTCATGAGGTTGGTGGAAAACCTTGACGGCAAAATAGGCTAAAGCTTTCTTAAATATAATAACCATGGGAAGTTGAGGACAACGTACTATATGTTTACAATATTTTCTACAATTTTGAGCGGATGGAAAAGCTTGGAAAAACAATTTTTTATCATTATTAGGTTGGTGGAAAGCTTTGATAGAAAAATAGGAGAAGGCTTTCCTAAATTTGATGGATCACCATGGAGAATTCCGGAAAACATATGTTGCAAAGTTTGACTATTTTTTCATAATAACCATTTCCTAGATTTGCTTCAGTAAAATTAGTTTTGATGAAAGTGGTGGAAAATTTGTGAGGAAAATTCGGGAAAACCTTGGTTAAATTTTTACAAAATTTTCTGTAAATTGGACTTTTAAGGATAGTTTGGTACGTCTTAGAATCAATTTGGATATCTTTTGAAATCTAAAAAGGGTTGATATTTCTTACTTAAACATCATTGGGAGGGGGAGGGGGGTATGGAAAAGCAAACTATTTTTCATGAAAACAATTTTACAAATTTGCTTACGGAAAATTAATTTCGATGAAATGTGGAAAACTTGTGGGAAAAATAAGTCTTGTTTAAATTTGACGGATGGCCGTAGGAAATTGAGGAAAACGCATGTTTTCAAAATTCTCTGTAAGTTGGGCAACGAATATAGTCAGGTACGTCTTAGATTAGATTAGCAATTTTGCGGGGGTGGAAAAGCTTAGAAAAAATTTTCAATCAAAATCATTTCCTGCTTATGCTTCAGCAAAATTAATTTTGATGAAGTTGGTGGAAGATTTGGTGGAAAAATTTGTGAAAGCTTTCTTAAACGTGATAACTAAGGCGAATTGAGGAAGGGTATGTTTACAAAGTATTCTGTAATTTCGACTTTCAAAGTCACCAAAATATCACATGGAGAGAAAAGCTCGGAAAATCATTTTCTTAGATTATCAATTTAAATATCTTTCGAAATCTGGAACTCGTTGAGGGAGATGGAAAAGTTTGGAAAACTATTTATTTTTAGAAAAACCATTTCCCAAAAGGCTTCAGGAAACTTAGTTTCGATGAAATTGATTGAAAAATTGTAGAAAAAATAAGTAAAAGCGTTGGTTAAATTTAAAGGTTATGGAAAACAAATCTTTAGAAAATCTTACGTAATTTGGACTTTCGGAAATAGTCAGGTAGCTACATCTTAGATTAGCAATTGAGAGGGTGGCTGGGAAAGCCTGGAAAACAATATTTTCATCAAAAAATAATTTTCTAGTTATGCTATAGGAAAATTTGTTGTGATTCGGTTGGTGGAAAACTTTGATACAAAAATAGAAGGCTTTCCTAAGGCAAATTTAAGCAAACGTATGTTTACATAATTTTTGGACTTTTGAAGACAGTCTTAGTTTAGTAATTTTTAGGTCACAGCAAACCTTGAATAACTATTTTTTCATCAACATCCATTTCCCATATGTGCTTCAGGAAAATCAGTTTCGATAAAACTGGTGGAAAATTTGGTAGGAGAATAGCCAAAAGCCTTGATTAAATTTGACGGAAAAATGAGAAATTAAGGAAAACGCGTTTTAACAAATTTTACGTAATTTGGACTTATATATCTTGGATTAACAATTTAGATAGACATCCTTCGAAATCTAGAACGCGTTGACGCGTCTACCTAAATATTATTGGGGAAAAGATTGGCAAATGATTTTTTCACGAAAGCCATTTCCCTTGCTTCAGGAAACTTAGTTGTGATGACTGATGAGGATGGTGGAAAAACAGGAAAAAACCTTTTTAAATTTAAAGCTCATGTTTAAAAAAATTTCCCTAAATTGAAATTTCAGATAGTTTGGTAGGTCTTACATTAGCAATTAATGAAAACCACTTCCTGGTTATTCTTCAGAAAAATTAGTTTTGATGAGGTTGATGGAAAATTTTATGGAGAATGGGAGAAAGCTTTCTTAAATTTGATGGGAAACCATGGACTTTCAAAAATAGTCAGGTAGGCTTTACATTAGCAATTAGATAACTATAAAAATCTGGAATACGTTAACGTTTCTTACCTATCCTATCCTATATCCTCGAGGGGACGAAATAGCTTTGAAAACATGTTTTTCTTGAAAACTATTCATTGGTTATCCTTCAGGAAAAATGTGTTTTGATGAGGATGGGGGAAAATTTGTTGGAAAAATAACAGAAAGCCCCGAAAGCCTTCTTAAATTTGATGGATAACCATGGGAAATTGGGCAAAACCCATATTTACAAAATTTTCCGTAATTGAGACCTTCAAATACACCTAAATATCAGGAACAGAAAAGCACGGAAAACAATATTTTCATAAAAACACATTTTCTAGTTGTTACAAGAAAATTAGTTTTGATGAAGTTGGTGGAAAAATAGGAGAAAGCTTCCTTGAATTTGATGGATAACAATGTAAGTTTTTGGCCTTACATATTTGCAAACGCAGCCTTGAATCCTTTAAATTAGGCTTTTCGTAGGTCAAAAACACAGCGAAAAGACGACTGAAAAAAGATTCCTCTCAGGAACATTTTCAGCGAACAAAGAGCACCATGATAACCCCTGCTCTTTTTTTAAACACTTGTACAGTAAGGTTATTTGTGAACCCTCTTCAAAACCCCCTTGAAATCAAAATCAATATAAAAGCCTTAAATTGTGCGGAGATTTTCCCAGCCTGTGAAAAAGTCAGCCATTATTAGCACTCGCCTTTTTTTCCGTACGGAAAAATCCATGAAATTTATGCGTCCTACCGGGAACTTTCGTTAATTATTGTTTCAGCAACCTGACTTAACTAAATGAGACCAAAATACCTTTTAAA
This sequence comes from Melanotus villosus, assembly GCA_963082815.1. Lineage (NCBI taxonomy): Eukaryota > Metazoa > Arthropoda > Insecta > Coleoptera > Elateridae > Melanotus > Melanotus villosus. The sequence goes on along the minus strand of OY720419.1, from coordinate 4,072,636 downwards.
AAGTCCTGGCTTGGTGGAAAATTTCGAGTTTTCATAAACCGTTTCAGTTGTGGGGGCATTGTCCTAACCGGTGTATCAAAAACTTTTTTTTGATATATGCATCGATTCCGGGCAGTGTTATTTCAGAAATGTGCGGTTTTAATTAAACTTTTTTATTGTTTATAAATCGGGTTAGATTTGCGGAACGTGTTTTCTCTTTTAAATGTCAAAGCGGGCAGAAATGCGCGAGCGTTTATTTCTCAACGGCCGAATAAATTTTGGTCCGCGTTTTACAAAACGGTAATTTAAACCGTTAACGGCAACCATTTATCAAGTTCTCCTATTCTGTTCTTATTTAAAAGTAATATATAATGCCTAACGTGTTTTAATATGTCAACATTGACATTCTCGTTATTAATATTCCCTCTCGCGGCGTCGTTACGTATTCGGTGTTCACATGCGCCCCCGGGGGACGTCTCGTATGTATTCCTTTAAAGAACACGACGAACTATTCTCCTATCGGTACAAAGAAGCTCAAGATATATAGAGGAGAACACGGGAGCACATATCGGCATCGGAAATATATGTCCGGTATATAAGTCACATTATCGTTGTACCTTCGGGGTCGAAACGGAGCGGAGCGTTTTGCTTTTCGCGTCACGGAACAAAATCATTATAGATATCAAATGCTAATATTCTCAATGGAAATATTGACTCGTTGCCGATTACGTATTCACGGGGCATCACTGGAGGCAATCAATTTGGGGCGTCAATCAACGTTGGCCCACAGGAAATGACGTCACGTTACTCTCATGTCACCTACGGTTAAGAATGTGAGGCTCTCAATTTAACCCGCATTGTGCTCTCACCGTCTCCCAACAATGGGTGATTCGTTCAATTTTCCAATCGGCACAATGCGCAGAATCAAATTAGAATAGCGTGAAAGGTTCGCACCTACAAATAAAGCGGCAAGAAATGCCGAAGAAATCTGGAGATAATTGTCAGTCGTTATATCGGAGAAGGCATTGATCTGCCGATCAAACAATACCCTGGGTCGAGATAAAATATTCAGTGCAGAAAAGGAGCTTAATGCAGTCATCCAGGCACGTCTACAGCGATTGTTTTATTTGAACATTGATTTCTCCCTGAATATTTTATTTTAAAAGAACTTCTCGACTTACAGACTTTTCAACTACTTTGTTACACTTGTTACTTCCTTCAACATCAACTGCAACACTGAAACAACTACTCTCGAACAAGAAAACCCACATTCAGCACTTCTCCACCAAAAAAGGATTATACATACTTCCCACTCGGTAGAAAACTACAACGTGGAAAACTCCAACCCGAACCACCAGCTTTTCCTACAATTTAAATGGTTAAAAGTTATACTCATCTTTTTGATTGAAATATAGCGTGCAACGTACGGTAAAACTACGCCCCATATTTCACCCCATGCTAATTTCGAGGCAATTCGACAATGCGGCAATTTGGCAAATTGTTGATTTATCAGCGTTCGACATTTGAATACTATTTAATAGCTTTTGATATTATATCAAAATGCGGTGACTGATTGCCCCAAATTATTCTAGCTTTAAAATATTCAAATCAATCAGGTGGAAAATTTGTTAGTATGTCCACTTTTACTAAAGGAACGATTTGTGTTCCCTGCTAAACTGAACGTCGCGTCGCCTGTGGAAAAGCAAAGAAAAACGAACGAAATTATTATGCAAAATTAATGGGGAGAATGGGTTTGGAATCGTTTTTTGGCCTTTTCTTGGCATAGTTTCTGTTTCCAGAATGACCAAGTCAAGAAGAATTTGGTTCTTGTCAGATGATGATGAAATATCAAATCAACACATTTGTATCGCACTCAAATATTTCCAAATCATCATCTTCTAAAGCCAACGTCATTTGAAGAAAACTTTTGGGCGTTTCTTGCACTAACTTTTACCCCAGATCAACCAAGTTTCATTTTTTTCTAAAGTTGTTGATTTAAAGTTAAAAAACAGGTGGAATTTTTGTCACTATGTACATTGATTTTCCTTTTAAATTAAATGTGATTTGAAGCAAATCAAAGCAAAAGGAATTAAATGATCTTAAGTTAGTGCGAAGCTTGTTTTTCCAAGAACTTTTTGGCCTTTTCTAGCAGTAACTTTTCTCCAGAACGACCAAGTCAAAATGTTTCAGTTCCTCACGTTAGCTTCGTTCTGAAGCCGTTGGTCAAATGAGGCTGAAATATTAAAGCAATCAGGTGGAAATTCAGTTACAACACCCAGAAGATTACCAAATCATCAGAAACGGTTTATATTTCCTTCTAAATTGAATGTAATTGGAGAAAATCTTAGTAAAAAGAAGGAAGTAGTCTCAAGCTAATATAAAACACGATTTCTGGAGAATTTTTTGGCCTTTTCTTACAGTAATTTTTGTCCCAAAACGACCAAGTCAAATAGTTTGGATTCGTCGTATAAGCTTCACCCTTTTCACTTTCATAAAATCAGAAACGATTTAAATTTTCTTTTAATCTGAATGACATTTGCGGAAAACGAAAGCAGAAAGAACAAAATGGCTTTAAATTAAAGCAAATAAAAATTGAGCTTCCAAAATCGTTGAGGTCGTCTGGGACATCATCTTCATATTTAATGGCTTAGTTAATTCAATTTATCCAACATAGTAGTGATTATAACCGTTTGGCAACATCTTAAAAAAGATTCAAAGCACATCGAAGATAAATCGCTTTTCAATCATCAACGATTACCAAATGTACTACCAAACAACACAAACCATTTGGGATTTTCAGTCTTTTGTAAAGACTCAATATATAACTCCTTTGTTGCCGCCTACAACCCTTGGTGTATCTCTGATGAGGAAAAACAAAAATGTTTTGGGTTAAAACTATTGCAACGTAGTTGCAACTCCTACCAAACTTGTTCTATTTTGTTATTGTCCTTAACCTTCGTCGATACAATAGTTTTCATGGAAAATATTTGTCAAATGGCTTATAAGGTTTGCTTGCTTAGCAGTTATATTCCCAAATGTTTCTAAGGACAAAAGTCACAAGAAAGGGTCTTTTTGATGATTTTCGCGTTAAAATCAGGCTAAACAATCTTGTTTTTAAACGGGATTAATTTGAAACGTGTAATTTTTAGTGAAGGGGTCGGGGTTAAAAATTTGTCTTCAATCTCTTATTTTGAATTATTTTGCCGAATATTAATTTTTCTAAGCGCAGGAGGCAGAAGAAATGCATTTCCTGAAGATTTCATTGCTAAAATCAGGTTGAAGAATTAATACAAAATTTACTCTTATTTGGTGGAGGCGCTGGGATTAACAATCATTCGACTATTTCGGTTTTCCTCATTATTTATCTCTGATTACCTTCCTGAAATTTCATTGTTTTAATGCAGAAGACAGAAGAGATTTCCCGTACAATTTGTTGCTAAATCAGGCCGAGGAGTCTCGTTTTTAAATGGGGTTAACTTGAAAATGAATGAATTGGTTGAAGACGCCGGAATTACAAATCGTTTGAGAATATCCGCTCTTCTTCGATGAGTTATCTTTGGCTATCTTCCCGAACGAATATTGTTTTATTAAAACCAGGCTGAAAAAAGAAGCTTTTGCCATTTTTAAAAGTCTTTGTAACAATACGCGAAATTTAATTCACTAAGGAAAAATTAATTCGTTAAAAGAACGGTTATCAAATAAACGTAGGAGTTTCCTTTGAGGTAACGTAAAAACGAGCAATACAAAAATTTACAAATTAAGTCTGAAGTCGTTGCTTCAACGTCATTTTCTGCTTATTCAAAATCTATATTTCCAACTCATAAACTATCCGAATACAACGTATCTGTTTACGTCCGAGTCGATATAATTCTATTCAGCAGTTTAACGAACTTCATAAAATATGCAGAACACTAACGCGAGACATAAAATTATCCAGGAAATTACAATTTATCCAAGTAGGCCACTAAGGAAACAAAAAACAAGAAATTCTAGAGCTCCCAATATAATCCCACTTTAAAAATTCTCTTTCACACACTTCTTCCATGTAGGAAGTTGTAAAACTACATTTCAGGAATTCGATTTTCTATTCGCGTTGTTTATGGTTTGGGTAAAAATAACCGGGGCGTTAAATTAAACTCCCTAACCTTATGGTTAAAATCTAATCTTATCCGGAAGAACAATAGGAAAAAAAAGCTGAAACCGCAGCAGTTGTTTCCACAGACCAATAGTTTCAGAGAGAAGTTAAAGTCAAATTTGTAGCATTTCTAGACATCGAGTTTTCTTACATTTGAAGCTTCAGCAGTCATGTCGCCAGATTCTACGCGAAATGTACATTAAACTTCGGAATCCCAGTTTAGAAAGACCTCCGGAAACTTGGAAAACTTCGGATGAGATACGACCGCGAAAAGTTTGTGCGGCAATTTAATACGAGCAGAAAAAATAAATCATAGATTCTGAATAAGCAGAAAACGGAGTTGAAGTAACGACTTTAGACTTAATTTGTAATTTTTGGTGTTTTTGTCCGTTTTTACGTTTCCTCATAGGAAACTCCTGCGTTTACTTCATAACCGTTATTCTAACACTGTTTTATGAATTTATTTTATCCTCGTTTAATGGCACTTTGCATATTAACTTTTAACCAATTACCTACCAATTAAAATCGTTCGAAATATCCAAAGCCGAAGTGCTAAAAGGATTTCAGTTATTTAAACTGTGGGTCAAGCTTTTAGAAAGCTAGGTCCTTCGGCTTTTAAAAACTTTCGAACTCAAAACCTCTTAAATGTTTAATTTAAAAAAAGGTTAGCCTCAAAAGTTCCAAAATTTGGTTTTTCCTTCAGTTTTCAACAATCAACGAAATATTCACAATTGCATTGAATTTCCGTGCTTTTCTGCTCACTCTGAAGACTTTAAATCCCTTTTTAAATTTTAAGTATATTTTGGATGTTTCTAAAAGTTTTCTGGGCTTTTCTACAGTTGTAACACAATATACTGTTCCTAAATTCGACGGTCTGAAAACGAAACCATAACGGCTTTTGTAAATCCTACGTATTGTTCTTACCACACAATCATTACGAATTTTAATCCCGCGCCTCCACCATTTTAGATTAACGTTTCGAGTTAATCATTTCAGTCAAAATAGAAAATCCTTTTTTTCTGGTTTCTGATTTTAGAAATATTATTATTCAACAAGATAATCAAAGACAAATGTCAAATAATTTTTAATTCTGGCGTCTCTGGTGACTCCACCAAATTAGTTTAAGTTTCAAGTTAATCCTTTTTAAAGCCAAACAAGTCTCATAATCCTGCTTAAAGGCAAAACTTCGGCCTGATTTTCCTAACAAAATCTTCAAAATAACCCGCCTTCGGGCTTCTGTTTTTTGGAAATATTATTTTTCGGCAATATAATCAATGACGAAAGAGGAGCAAAACATTTGAAGGATATTTAGACTTGGAACCTCAATCAAATTGTATTTAATTTTCGCGTAATTCTGCAAAACTTCAGCCTGATTTGAACAACAGAATCTTCAGAAAATCCCATCTTCAGGCTTCTTTTGTAAAAATTGTTGTTCGGCAATATAATCAAAGGATTTTTAATGCTTGCCGCCTCCACCAAATTGCATTTAATTTGAAAATGACTTTCTTTTGGCTTGTGTTGTTAAAAGAATAATGTCCGATACAATAATTCAAGTAAAAAGAAGACCAAAAATACTCGAACGATTTTTAATCCCAGCGTTTCCACAAAATGATGAGTTAAACCCGCCTCGAAACAAGACCCTTTGGCTTCTCCTTTTAGGAAGAAATATTTGCCGAAAAGGCAATAAAAAGTAAATTCCACTAAATCATATTTTTGATTGGTGTTAATCCTGTTTAAAACCAAGATTCTGTAGCCTAGTCTGATTTTAATAATAAAATCACCTGTAAGACATCCTTTTTTTCTGGAGTCTGTTTTTAGAAAAATTATTGTTAGGTAAAATAATCAAAGATAAATGACAGAAAAAGAGTAGAAATATCCAAATGAGTTGTAATCCTGGCGTCTCCGCCAAATTACATTGAAGTTTGAAGCTAATCATGTTTAAGCCAAGCCCCTTTGACCTAATTTTAACAATAAAATCTTCCAAGAACCACTTCCTTTTGGACTCTACTTTTAGAAAAAAACGTTATATAGGATAACCAAAGACAAATGACAAAAAATGCCCGAATGAGTTGTAATCTCAGCGCCTCCACCAAATTACAATCAAGTTTCAAGCTAATCACGTTTAAAGCCAAGCTTCTTTAGTTTGATTTTAACAATAAAATCTTCCAGAAACCACTTTGTTCTGGAGTATACAGGGTGTCTCTAAACCTACCGCCATAAATTTACCAGCCGATTCCTGACGCAAAAATAAGTCGAAAATGTCTATAAAACTTTTGTCCTAAACCGCTTCATGTGGAAGCTACAAGTCTTTGAAAATGGTGTTGAAAGAACGGAAAACAATTGCATTTTAAAAACGGTTTGAGATAAAAAATTGAAATTTTGCAGGCGGTCTAACCTATTGAAGGTATAAACTTCCTACTACTTTTTTTTGTAAATTAACCAGGGGCGGCTCGAATGGGGGTTATCACATTTTTCTTGTAACCCGTTTTTCTTAACCTTTTGTTTTTTTCCATTTTAGTTTACAGATTTGTATTCCCTGCTGCCTAATTAACAAAACAGGTACTCTTGTTTCAACTCGCCTGGACTAACCGTTTCCTATAAAATTCAGGTTTTCTGTTTGTCTGAGTGTAAAATGCAGTGATTGTGATTTTAAATTCAAATCAATAAAAAGCATGTGATAGAATAGTAGGAAGTTTATACTTTCAATAGGTTAGACCGCCTGCAAAATTTCGATTATGTATCTCAAACCGTTTTTAAAATGCAATTGTTTTCCGTTTTTTCAACACAATTTTCAAAGACTTGTAGCTTCCACATGAAGCGGTTTAGGACAAAAGTTTTATAGACATTTTCGACTTATTTTTGCGTCAGGAATCGGTTGGTAAATTTATGGCAGTAGGTTTAGAGACACCCTGTATATTTAGAAAAAAGCATTATTTGGCAAGATAATCAAAGATAAATCAGAAAAAAAAAGCGGAAATGCCCGAACGAATTCTAATCCCGGCGCCTCCACCAACTTACTTTTCGAGTTAATCCTGTTTAAAGACAAGACTTTTCAAGCTAATTTTAACAACAAGATCATCAAGCACCCCCTTTCCTCATCTTTCTGCTTTTCAGTATTTGCCGAAAAGGCAATACAAAAATTGCAGAAGAGGACCAGAAATAGTGTTGGGATTTTTAATATGAAATTATACTTATGATTCGAGTTAATCCTGTTTAAAAATAAGGTTCTTTAGTCTTATTTTAATAATAAAAACCTCCAAAAAACCTTGTTTTTATGAAAAATTATTTATCAAAAAGGCAGTAGAGAATAAATAACAGAAGCACTGATGAGATTTTTAACTTCGGCGTTTTGAGTTAATGTTTTCGAAACTCAAGACCCTTTAGCCTGCTTTTAATAACAAAATCTTCGAGAAACTCATTTCTTCTGGCTTCTGCGCTTAAGTGAAATTATTTGCCGAAAAGGCAGTAAGGAATAAACGCCAGAAGATGGACAGAAATACTGTTGGGATTTTTAATTTCAAATTCTCCACTAAATTATATAGCTTCGAGTTAATCCTTTTTAAAGTGAAGATCGTTTGGCCTGAATTTAACAATAAAATCTTCAAACAAAAAAAGAAACAGAAAAAAAAATAGAAAAACTGATTGGATTTTTAATTTCGGTGCATCCACGAAAGTATGCTATGGTTCGAGTTAGTCTTGTTTAGAAATAAAGTTCTTCAGTCTCATTTTTCTAATAAATATCTTGCGGAAGTTTCTTTTCGCTTCAGCTGTTAGAAGAATTATTTATCGACAACACAATCGAGAATAAATGGCAAAAATATTGATGAAATTTTTAATCCCGGCGCCTCCACCAAATTTCTCTTAAATTTTCTAATAATTTCTATTTGAAGATTTGAATTTAATGGAAACTGGCAGAGTGCACGTAATACTGAAATATACAAAATTAAGCAAGAGCCTGCTTGGCCAGAACTTGGGTAGGTGACCGCTCTACAGCTAGGTGTGTCCGGCCCCCTCAACACCGTAAAGGTATAAAAGAGAAAAAGAAAGAAAGGAAGAATTTAATGGAAGGGCTTTGGTTATCTAAATTTTGACAAATACCAAGCGGCAAAGTGTAGCAGCAAACCAAAACCAAGCGTGTTAATTTTGATAAAAGGAAAAATTGTAAAAAAAATGTTAAAGCAGCTGCGTTACAGAAGGGCGATTAACAAAACCATTCGCTTTAAGATGTCGCCTTTCGCTTTGTACTAGGTACATAATGCGCTCTAAGTGACGCGTGTGATTAAATTGTTCCCGTTGAAGAGTCTTAATCCAGAACTGGCAGCTGAGGTTCGATTTTGCCAGTTTCCCAAAGGGCGCTGACCTTTTACACAGGAATTATTTAAAACTCGATATACCTTATTGTTTCGACGGAGTATTAAAATTCGTCTCGAAATAATAAATTCGTCGACACGATCACGCACTCCTTCCATCTTATTTTAAAGCTCGTTAAAATCCAATTCTGGGTGAACGTAAACTTTTCACCCTTTCGACATCGATTCACAAACAAATTAATACAGTAAAGCTATTTCCAAACAAATTTCCTAATCGAGAATAGTAGGGTGCCGATTTCGTTTCGTCGGTGCACTGAGGAAAATACAATTTCATCTAAATCGAATCGCCCTATTTATTACCGATAAACGCGGTAATTTATCAACAATAGTTCTGGACGTATATCGTAATGTTGTAATTCTGCAGTCGTGAAAAGAAAACTTATCTAAGATGGAATTGGCTACAGTTCAACTCAATAAAATGCAATCTTGACGCAGTTTAAAATGAAAACTGTGACAAGATATAGGAAAATCCGTTCCCGTCGAAGGAGAAGAAAAAAAACCAAAACAAAAACGCGATCAAACAACTGCCAAACTTCCTTCTGATTTATACACATTTTGCAATCGAATTCGGACAATTTGAGAATATCGAGATACGCGAACGAGATGTGATTTAGAACTGTATAAACTTTTCATAGCCAATAACCGTGTGTACGAGAGCGCACCTCGAATTTCCCGAACGGAATTCGATTGCGGAATAAAGAATTCTGTTTTTTGAAGCCTTCGGGGAATAAATATACGAATGGCAATTAGCAAAGGCGCAAAGGTGAATTTAAACACCTATTAATATTCAAAGGGCGTACTCAAATGGAATTTGGCTTCAATTCTGCGACCTTTCAACTTCGATCTAATTAATTCTGATTTCGATAATAATTCTGACTGATCTATAGCTCACTTTGTTACCTGTGAACATGCTCCCCTGCAATTTCATTATGCTCCTGGAACATTGCTTACCTGAAACAAAACGATGTCATTAGAAATTACGTTACATGCTTCATTAAAAAGAAAAAAAAACAGATCCGCAGTGAAATTATTATTTCTGACTTTGATTTCAAGCCAAACTGAAAAAACCCACACCTTTTACTTGAAAAACACACTTAAAAGTTATTAAAAATCTTAATAACAACATCAATTGTTACATCAAAGGATTTTAGATATTTTTTTATATATCGGAATAAATACATATTCCAATAACACGTTAAAGTTTTGAGGAGTTAAATAACTGTCTTGCAACTGGTGGCGAAACAAATTTCAAAAAATTATTAATGTCAAATTGTACTGTCCTAAATTGCCCTTAAATTTGAAAAATATCAGCAGACTACCCGTCTTAAATACTTCAAAAATTGTTTTAAAATATCCCAGAACTTCCTGAAACTCTAGTGAATTGCTTTAAAACGACGTAGAGTGGTTCAAACTGTTTCGACCTTGAAATTTTCAGGTTCAGGACTACTTCAGCAAGAATGCCTTTCATTAAGGATTAAAAAAACTGCATGAATGCTTAACTCTTCAAGTCACGAAGAATTGGTTTATTTTCAGAATCATATTTATTTTCAAATTTTTACTGAAGCCCAATGTAAATAGTTTTCTAACCCTGTTGATCAGAACAAGCGTCCTTTCTTAAAACGACTTTGGGAAATATTCAGAGATGTTTGATATACTGAAAACTTCATTAAAAAGGCTTCAACAACATTACATCAAGGATATTTGAAAAACTAATCTTTGGGGGCTCCAAATCCTCAATTTCGTTCTATAGCAAAGCCAACATTCGAAATTACCGAAATTCGAAAACTGCGTTGCTTTTCATATACAAAAGAAATCTAAAATCTAAGTCTCAATTTAGGCCCAACTTAAAATTAATTTCGTATTAAAAAAATAGTTCGAATAAAAAAAAACAAAAGTCTGAAACAGCTGATAGGCTTTAAAAATCAAAACAGCAACAATTTCTTATTTTCATATTTTAGGAAGTTAGCTAAAAACCGTTCTTACAAAGCTAACAGTCCTGAAGATGTGATTTCACAATAAAAACCTTCAATTTAGGTTCAGCTAAAAAACATGAGTACAAATTTAAAAAATCAGAAGCCTTAAAACACCTGACACATCAAAGTCAACATTTTTCCAAATTCTAATATTTTAGAAAGCTAAAAACCTTTTTTACAAGCCAAAAGTCTTGAAGGTTTAATTACATTAAATACTTTTAGAAAATTCTGGATTATTTTGAAAAATATTTAAACTTTTTGAGCTGCTGAAACATTATAAATTTGAAATTCTTTGGGTTTTAGCTTTACACTACAGCTGATTCCAAATTTTAACCTCGTTATTTTTATTTATTTCCGAATTTTAATCTACGTTCTACCAAAAATTCACTTACAGTTAAGGTAAGCTGAAAATTTTAAAGGAGTTAAAACGATTTTTGAATCTATAAAAATTCGAAATGTTATGTTAATATGCCTTCCAAATTGTTTTTAAAATTGTTACATTTTATATGCCACAATTTCGATTTTCTAAATTTGCTTTAAAAATAATTTTCAGAATTTCAATTTTTACTGAGGACTTATCAAAATAATTTTTTTATTATCCTTCAACGGAAAAATGTGCTTTTTTGAGAAAAAAAACTTCAACTTCATTAAAAATTACATCGACAATTTTTGTAAATTCAATCTTAAGAAACTCAAAATCCCTACGCTTTCCTTCTATATAAAAATCGTCTAATGTTCTGAAAGTTTAATTTTACCATAAAAAATTTATATTCAAACATAAACCTTGAAACACTGCGCATTTTTCAAAAATCAAAATAAGTCAATACTTTTCTAAATTTTTATATTGTAGAAAGTCATAAATCTTTCTTTCCAAACTGAACTGAAAGTTTAGTTTTACATTAATTTCGATGCAGCCTTAGCTAAAACATATAGATTTGAAGTCCATTTTTTACAAATTTCCATACTTTAGAAAGCCAAAAACCATTCTTACAAAGCTAAATGTCCTGAGAGTTTCGTTTTACACTTTCTATTCAAGCACAGCTGAAAAATATTGGTTTGAATTTCCGAAGCCTTCAAACACTCTTCAAAAATCATAAAGGCAACATTTATCTACATTTTCATATTTTAGAAAGCCATTAGGTACTACAAAGCCAAAAGTGCTGAAGGTTTAATTTTACATTAAAAACTTTCGAATCAGACTCAGCTGAAAATTATTGGTCCAAATTAAAAAAATAATCAGAAGCCCTCAAACATCTGACACTCTTCAAAAATTAAAAAGGCAACATTTTTCTACATTTTCATATTTTAGAACGCCAAAAGCCATTTACTACAAAGCTAAAAATCCTGAAGGTTTAATTTCTCATTAAAAACCTTCGATTCAGCCTCAACTAAAAAATATTGGTAGGAAGCCCCGAAACACCTGACACTCTTGAAAAATCAAAAAAAAATATTTCTCCAAATTTCCATATTTTAGAAAGCCAAAAGCCATTAATTTTACATTCAAAACGTTCCATTCAGTATCAGCTAAAATATATTGGTTCAAACTCAAAATACAAAACAAAAATCAGAAGTCTGAAACACCTAAGACTGTTCAAAAACCAAAAAAGTCCATATTTTAAAAACTCAAAAGCAATTCTTACAAAGCTAAAAACTTTCGACTCGGTCTTAGTTATAAAATACAGGTTCGAATTCAAAAAAAAGAAAAAGCCGATTATTTCTAAATTTCCAATATTTTAGAAAGGCAAAAAAAACCTTTCTTTCAAAACTAAAAGTGCAGAAAATTTACGTTTTTCATTAAAAGCTTTATGAAAAATTTTTGAGTTTCTAAAACATTTACAAAATCAAAAATTTGATTCCAAAATTTTATTCTTTTTATTTATTTTATTTATACATTCAACCAAAAACTAATTTTCAGACCACATACACTGAAAAGCACGCCTCTGATTTAATGGAGTCAAAGAGAGTTTTTTTTTAATATAGGTATAACAGTCATAAATAAATGTTATGTTAAAATGCGCCCCAAATTATTTTCACAATTTTTATTGGACTTTTAAAGTCTGAAGTTTTTGGGAAAGTAATTATAAAAAATAAATATATAAAGTTTGTGGGTTTAATCCTTTAATCCATTCCCAAAATTTGATAAAAAGTCGATTTACAATCAATTTTCGAAATTGGAATCAAAAAATTATGGTTTGCTCTTAACAAACTTGTCAAAAACCCTTAGAAACTGAAAATTCTTAAAGTTTGGTCTTATATGGAAGCAAAAATTGCGCTCTATTTAAATATTTCTTGAAAGATGGGAACAAATAACTTTAGGATTCAGGATTAGCTGAAAACACGTCGTTGACTTGAAAAAGTCAAAAACACCTTGACTACTAAAGTCAAAAAAAAAATTAAATTCCCATATTTTAGCTTACCATTTTCGAATCTTTAGAATTTGATTTATTTCCAGTTTTTACGTTTAAAAAAATTAAGTTCAGGTAAACAGAAAAACAGACCTTTAATTTAAAGAGCTTTCTTTTTGAATTTATATAAACTGCAAATGTTATGTGAAAATGCCGTAAATATTATTATCAAAGTTTTATTTGACCTAAAATCCGAAATTAATTACTGAAAAACTGGGAGTGTTTAAAAATTCATTCTGAAGTTTGTTGACTAGGTGTCTATCTCCAAAATTTGGTTAAAATTCATTTAGAGTGACTGGTTCTGCAAATTTTCAAAATTAATATCACAAAACAGAATTTTTGAAAATAATGCCATATCTTTGATTTGAGGAAGAGTTTAATATTGTTTTTAAATTTACAACAACTGTAAATGTTATAACAAACGTCAAAAAAATTATTTTATTTCTATTTAACTGAAAATCTGAAATTACTGAGAAATTGAAAGTGTGAAAGAATCCATTCTAAGATTTATTGTCTAAGTTTATCCTCCATTTAGAATGATTGAATTTCCAAATTTGTAAAATTAAAACCAACAAATTATGGTTTAGTCCTAAAAAAAATTTTTTAAATGAGTTAAGTACGAAAAATTTGTAAGCTGGAATTTGAGTATGGTTTTTTAATAACCATTTTTCAATTCATCGGGATTTACAGGATTTAAATCGTCCATTTTTACTAAATTAATTTTTCGTTCAAAATCTTTAAAATTTGAAAATATTTTCCAATAAAAGAAATCCCAAACCTACGTTTTTTAAACTTACTTAAATAAATCAAAATATTTCTACGATATTTTTATACTTCTGAAATGGGCATTTCGCCAGAATGTCTTCAATATTCCCAAAGTCAAATTAGTAATTAGGTAACCCAAAAAAAATTCGTTGAGTTGATTTTTAATAGATTTAAAGCTGGTGTTTTCATCTTCCAACAAAATTATCTTCCGGTTATTTGCTTTAATTATCTTTAGTAATTTAATATTATTTCAATAAAAAATATTTCATAATTCGTTAAAAATACGTTTTAAAAATATTTCCCCAAAAAACTGAATCCTCCAGAAATTTAATTTTAGTTATTAAGGCAATAATAAATATTCTGTTAGGATGTCTATCGGCCAGCCTTAAGATTTAATTTCATTAATTATTCCTAACAGTTAACCACGTGCCATACTGCAACAAATTAAAGCAATAAATAGCAACCAACAAAAATTTCTTATTGTTTTCCAAAACTGAAAGCGTAAAAAGAATAAAAACAAATCCCTCGCCATATCGAACAGTTTTTACAGCCCATATAAACCTAAAAATCTGAATAATATATCACTTTTATAGTTTTGATATTCCCATTCGGTTTACGATTCATTTTTGAACAACCTGTATTAAAATAAAGGTTTTAGTGACGAACGTGCAATGTTTATCACAATTTTCCTACAGTAAAAAACGATTTTTTTGTGTTACATTTTCGATTTTAGTTGAATAATGTTTTTTTTTAGTTGTATAGTTTTTTAGCTGAATTTTTCTTTCTGACTGAATATTTTATTCCAGCTGAATTTTTCATTGTAGAATATCCTCTCAGAAACCCCTTTTTCGTTAAAGACAAATTTGTGCCTACCTTAAGGAAGCCTTCTTGAATTTTACTTGTTTTCGATAAAGTTGTAATGTAAACGTGTTTACGACAGGCTTAAAAAAATTTCAAGTGCCATACTATTTCAGCAAAGTTTATCGCGTTAGGTAAATACCTAACGGCGTAGTTTTTCTTTTGGAGAACGCAATTTTTCGTCTGCTTACGATACACACGCCACTATAAATTCGCAAGGCTTATTATTACCAGTAAATTTTGTACTTTACGAGATTTTTAAGTGCAAACTGTAGCTTTCAGAAACGCCTGAAACATTCTGATATAATAAAAACAAATGCCTTTTATTAGTTTGCTTTTTGTTTAAGTTTAAATTTGTAGTTTTTTAATTTTAATAAAAATTAATGAAATCTGTAGAAACACCTTGGATTAAATACAATTTTTGTTGCTCGTCCAGAAACCTTAACTTCATTTGAGTTAAAATTCCATCTCCTTTCTTCCTACTTTTACAGTGCTAATAAAAACTCCAAATTCTCCATTTTAATTTGAGTTCCACGTAAACTGTATAAATCAGGCATTTCATTTCTTATTTCCCAACAGGGTACAAGTAAGAGAGTTCGGTAGGAACAACATTTTCCCAACTCCAAACTGAAACTTTTCCAGGTTTCCCCCCTCTCTTAAACAAAACCAACAACACCCTGACCTACGTCTGACCCCATTATTTACCGAAGGCGGACACACGAAAACAATCTTAGCTCAATTGTCCTTACGCGTTTTGGACCTAAACTTAACTGAGGGACAACGGGAAACTTTAACGTTGACACGAAACTGCACTATAAATGCCCTTGGACCTTGTACTATAACTGCGTGATTAATTATAAACACGGGGTCAACATTCGAAAACAATCCGTGTCCAAAATACTCGAAACAATTTCGAGTTTTAGTGTAAGTTCGAGCAAGTCTTAAATTCGAGTCGAAATGGGGTTATAAATGGGGACAAATTACACTTTTCAATAACAAAAGTTGGCTTCTGCCACAAACAAATGGCTGATTACAACTGTCATTTGCACCCTAAAAGTTCACGAACAAATGTTTCGGATCGTTTCGTAAAAAGTTAGAAATTAGAAGAGTTACAATCGATTTAGGGCAAATTCGAAAATCATCACATTAATTTATTTGGTGGAGATATCCAAATCCAAAACCGAATCGATATACAAGTTGGAAAAGCCCAAAGAAAGTTTTAGACCAACCAGGAAGTCTTTAGGAGGGGAATAACCTGAACAAACCGTAATAAATAACAGGCAAAGAGCGGCTCGTTTAGATTAATTCTGTTCTAGAAGGACTACAACCAATTTATCTCCACTATCACATAAGAATACAAGAAGCAAAAATATGCAAATAAATGTTGGGATTTCAACTGGCAAACCTTCAGATTATTATTTTCTACGGTTTTGTAATTCGTTTCTTTTATGTAGTTTCGCTTTCATATTTTATAAATTAAAATGTGGCGCTTAAATTTTGTAATTTTAATTTTGGCGTGAATTCTATATAAATATGCTAATAACAGCCACCTACGATGAGGAATATAAAAAAGAATTTTCAAATTAAAATGAGATATGCTCAAACTCGGAAAAAATCGATTTTGGTCCTGAATGTTGCGAGAGATGGGTGTTAAAAACTTGTAACATGTAACATGTGAGAACCTTGTAAATCTTTATCAGGAAAATTTCAGACAATCGCAAAAGTTAACAAAAATTGTCAAATATCAAAGACGGTCAAACCAAATTTTCAGCACTTTAAAAAACGAGAGTAAAAGAGAAATGCTATAAAATCAATTTTAAATTTTCTGTGACCATTCGTCGTTGGGCACCTAATTAACGACGCCCTACACATGGTGCAGTATGTAAGTAAAACGGCGCACCAACTTCGTAACCCGCAGAGAGCGGGACGTGCATAGCACGCGTAGAGCCTTATACGCTAACGCACCAGCCTCGACACCGAAAGGTATAAGAGGTTACAGATAATGCATACATACATTAATATGAAATACGCAAAAATTCAAAAAAAAAATAGGAAGAATTAAATTTCATAAATCTTAGATTTTAGGCAACTAAATAAGCCCAACTGGAAGAATTCGAATCTTTCAGAATTTCCAAAGATGTACGAGAAATTTCTAAATATTTGGAAAATCTTAAAACTAAGTAATTTCATATTTTCAAGTACTTAAGTTAGACTTTAACAATAAACAAAAAATAGCAAAACCTTTGGTTTCATGAATTCTGGATTGCAGAAACTTAAATCAAATAAGCAAAACTGAAAACCAACCTTCCAGAATTTCCAAAGGCACTGACAAAGGTAAGAAACAATTTCCAAATTTGAAAAATGTTTGATGATGAACAAACAGTCGTGAGCAAAGGAAACAAATCTCAAAAACTCCAGAATTTGATGTTTTCAGGCATTAAATTCTTAGAACTACAGAACACAAGAAAATTAGAAATAACTTTGGTTCTAAAAATGTTGAAATTCAGGAAATTAGATATAAATACTTTCTGAACTATACTAATTTTATGTTTTGAAGCATTCACGTTCAAAAACTGGAAAACAAGCAAAAGTCAAGTAAAACTATGATTTGATAAAATTCAGAAGTGAAAGAAACACCTGGAAAATTATAGAAAAATTAGTAATATTATATTTTAAAACAACCAAAACAAGAAAATCGAGTTTGATTCAATAAATTTTGGGTTTCATGACGTTTAAATCACAAGATTCAAAATAGTTAAACCTTTCGTAATTTCTACAAAAGCTGTCGAAGGTAATTAGACAGCCTCCAAATATTTGAAGGGAGCATTTTCAGCATTTCAGTAAAACCATAATGATAAAGGAAAACCTCCAAAAATTTAGGAAAAGCGGAGAACTTAATAATTTTATATTTTGATATATTTCCATTTTCAAAACTGAAAACACAACAAAAATAGAAAACAATTTCAATTTCAGGAAATTAAATCTGAAGACTGAAAATTGAAAAACAGTCCAATCTCCCAGAATTTTCAAAGAAACTCTCAATGACAGCATCAAAATCTTCCAGATTTCTAGAACATTTTTAAGAATCTAACACCTGAAAAACTCAATAACTTCAGGTTTTAAAACACTGAGTAATTCTAGCGATTTGAAAATGCAGAAAATATAGCACAAATTTTATTTAATAAATCTTCAATTTCAGGAAATTAAAATAGTTAAAACTGAAACATTTTCTTAAACTTCTATCCGAATCCGTCGATAGTAGAGGGAATAAAATACCTGAAAAAACTTAATACTGTTATGTTTTCAGGCATATCCAACCATAAGAACTGAAAAAAAAAAAAATCGGCAACAACTTTGAGTTTATGAATTCGTGACACCTATTGCAATAGTAAAACTGAAAAACAATTCCGCTTTTCAAAATTTTCAAGGAAAACGGTGACGGTAAAGCGAAAATTTTCAAGTATTGAAAGACTCAAAACAATTTGGCAAAAACCTTAGTTTCCTAAAGCTCGAGTTGCAGGAATTAAAATAACTTTTGATAATTTTGTTTTCAGGCATCAAAAACTAAAAAACACAAAAAACACGAAAAAAGTAATAAACACTTTGGTTTCAGGAATATAGAATTCAAAAACTGCAAAGCACACCAATATTTCAAGATTTTCAGGTTAAAAGTTAAGGTAAATCAGACGGTATTCTGATTTTTTTTTAATTTTCAGATTACATTGTAACAATTTTATTGAAATATGTTTAGCAAACTTATCTTTCTGCAATCTGCATTTCAAAATAATCAAAACTGAGAAATAATTCGGCTTCTACGAATTTCCAAAGAAACCATCGAGAATAAAGGAAAATCCTTTTGGAAAAATCTGGAAAACTTAATGCAAGCATGTTTTTAAATATTCGATTCTAATAAGTAAAAACTTTTGTACAGAGTTTGACTACCTAAATCCGGGATGAAGAAAATTAATGAAACTGAAAAATATTTCAGCATTTTAGAATATTCGCAGAACCTTTCGAAGGTAAAGAAAATCCTGTCATTTTTTCGAAACATTTGGGAATATTTTCAGGCATTCAATTTCAATGCCACCAGAAAACGCAAGAAAATTCAGCAAAAAGTTTCAGTTTATAAATTTACGAAAGTATCAAGCATATATTAGCAGTGCTAAATAAAGATTTATTATTAAAATCTCGAAACTAAAAACAAATCAAATCTTCAGAATTATCAAGGAGACCATCGGAGGTTAAGGGAAAACCTGCAAATATTTAGGGGAATTCTCAAAACTTATTTATTTTCGAGCAATCGATTCTAACAATTAAAACACTGAAAAACATTCGGAAAATCCTGAAAACTTATTTGTTTTCGATTCTAATACCTGAAACACTCAAACAAATTTGGTAAAAATCTTTATTTCGTATATTTATCTTAGATTTCAGGCGAACAAAGCAAAATACCCAAAACTGAGAAACAGGCAGTCTTTCAGTATTTACAAAGAAATCATCAAATTAATAAATCACAATTGTTTAAAAGTCTAAAAACTTAAATTTTACGTTTTAAGGTATTCAATTCAAATCGCTGAAAAGTAAGAATATCGGCAAAGAATGAAACTGAAAAACAGCTGAGGGTTTCAAACTTTTCAAAAAAACATTGTGGGAAAACAGAAAACCTCAAAATTTTCGGAAAATTATAAAAAGCTTAACCATTTTGAATTGTTAGCTTTTGGCTTTTACATTTTTATTGCAGACTTCACTTGTTTTGGTAAAAGGGCAACTATGGAGATTTCAAGGAACAATCACGACAAAATATGGTTTAAGGCAACCCACGTGATTTCAGTACAGTAAATAAAAACCCTGAAACTCTAAAATTTTCTAAATTACGAACAACAATAATTTTGAATTGTTTAGATTATGAAATTTTTATCACAGATTGTACTTAGTTTAATAAATATAAATTGTGGTAATTTCAATAAACAATTATGAAAAAGTGATTTCAGTAAAGTAAATGAAAGCACTGAAAATTTATAAATGTAAGCAAAGTATTGAAAATACGAAAACATAATAAGCTAAACCTTATGTTAAAAGCTTTCCATTAAAATCAGACTAGAATTAAGTGTCGGAGGCATCTGAAAAGGGCTTGAAAATAACTTAATAAATGGGAACCTCTTGTATTTCAGGAACAGAATTTCCTAAACAACTTTTAAAAAGCTAAAGATTTTTGAGTTTTCAATTAATTCAGTTATAAGTAGATCACAAACTTCCTCTTGAACGGGGACCAGATTTTTATTGGCGATTAATTAAGGAAGGTAATAAATCAAAACAAAATAAATAATATTCAGGAAAGTATCAAGAAAAACTTTGATTTGAAGAAAATTCAAGAATTTAAATAAAAATGTAAGGAATTTATGAAAATACTTGTTGTTAACTACGTTTAAATTCTCCCGCGTTATCCAAACCGGACATAGAGGGTGTGCGGAAACTGCCCATCCCTTATAGTTGTAAAAATTCGACACAGTCCACTAACAACTCGCGAGAAAGGTACTAGGTTGTGTACCTTTAGTGTAAATTAAAATAAATCTCATAAGAAAAACTTGTTTTTGAATTTTCCCCTGAAATTACTGAAAATAATCGACAGTTTCCGGAAAACTTTTGAAAACTTTGTACTTTGTTGCTTATATTTTTAAAAGCAAAAAATCTTTGAAACCTTTACTTACAAACAAGCTTTGTTAGACAAACTGAAACTAACAGATTTTTAAGTAATTCCAAACTCTAAAAAACCAAAAGAAATAGAGAAATTTACGATTTCGTTTTACAGAGTAAATTTCAACAGGATAAGTATTTCTTGTTAGAACTCATGTGACTTTAGGGAACACAACGTAATTTTGAATTAAGACGAAGTGTAAAGGAACTTCGGTTGACGTTAAAATGAACGAGGAACGTTTTTGCAAAGCATTTCCCTTAATCCACGTGAAAACTTTTCGAACTGACAAATTGGGTCATTGAACCTCCCTCTAACAGACTTTTCGCACGTATCTATCTCCACATCGACGAGAAAATTCCCAGGTGCGATCAGAAAACGCGGCTTCGAATTTCTCACCCTTACAGACGTTAATGTGACCCCTCGCGAGCATTTTCAGTCAGCTTTGTTTTACATTTGTCCTGGCTAAATTTCACGAGGGAGGGGGACACGCGGACCTTGGTACTAATGGTACTTTAAGGCTAAAGTGTAACATTATCCCGATAACGGACAGGAAATGAACCCTACTAAGTTTTCCCCGATCTGGTGAAGTTTTAATCGTCGGGCAACACGATCCGGGTACTAAAGTAACAAAGTAGTCTTGAATAGAGAAACCCCCTGAAAGTTGTCCGAGGTAAAGAGAGTTCGTCTAATTAGGGAGTGGATTTTTAGTTGTAGGTCGGAGGTGTCTTTAATCCCATCGCCTGCCAGCTGCAGTCCAATTACGTAATGACTGTTAGTTAATTAAACTAAATGTAATAGCTATTAGAAACACCGACTGCATTTACATAGGAAGCGAAGGGTTCCACTTTATTACCTTGAGGTGATACCGGGGGGCGCTTCTACACAAACGCACAAAATTATAATGCTTTGATGATGGATTTACGTGATTTTCCGTTCCGGGGGGCTTTAGTTTCCTGGATTAACCACCGAAACATCCAAAATCACAACCAAACACTCCGCTATTTCTAAGATAACAACCCTTAAAAAGGCAATTATACGAAATTCCCCGGAGCTGACCTAACTTTACGAGACGAAAGCGGTTAGAATGTTATAAAAACCCAAATAATAGAGAATCCACAAGGGGTTGATTAAGTTTTTCAAAAGCTATTAGTTAAAAGTAATTTGGGAGTGTCTTCGGTACTCGGTGTGCAAATTTTAACGTTGAAAGTTTTTTCAGATAACGGGATTTTTCAGGTTTCACAAAAAAGTCAGCGGAGACTCGTTTATTAAATTTTTGGCTTCCACGGGGCACCTTTGTGTCGTTAATCCACATAAGTCCGGCAGTAAAATGCAAACCGTATTCTTCTAATTGTTTCGGTTCTAATTCCATTTCCATGTCAGCGTGAACAACAGGAAAACCACTCGTAATGTAAAACGCGGGCCGCACTCGAATATCACAACTTGTATTACATTATACAGTTCCCCAATGCGCTCTTTGTACTTCCCTTTATGCTTTTTTATAAGCGCGGAAATTAATTGAACTTGGGCGTAATATGGACAAAAAAGATTTTGAGATAAATGCATGCGATTATTATTTTTTCAATTAAGGTAATTGGTTTCGAATATTAAATAATTCCTTTCATTTAGCCGAGTCGTCGGAAAATCTACAAAACCCAAAAATTCAATGCAATATTCTAAGTTTTCACAATTACTTTAAGACAGCCTAAATTTTCCGGAAACTGTCAATCAGTTACACATATCAAGGGTTTTCATTAGTTTTTAGAACTAGCTAGGAGTTTCAAAAAATCAGCTGAAAGTTTACAAATATTTTCACGATAGAATAACTCAGCTAAATGTGTGAATAGTTTCCATCAAATTTTCAGAAGTTCTTCCAAGTCTTTGGATTTTCCAAGTTCCTCAGCATTTGAAAAATTTTCAATAATATGACTATTTTTCACTATCGGTGAGATCTTCAAAAAATCGTCTAAAAATTTCGTATCAGAAGAAAGCAACTCAAGAATTTGTGTTTTAATCGACTGAGGATCAAGAAAAACTGTTAACATTTTTTGAAAACTCTGTAAATCTTCCAATCACCACTTTTAACAACTGAAAAACACAAGAAAATTCAACAAACACTTCCATTTTAAAATCTCGATTTTCAAGGATTTAATAAAAATGCTCAAAACTGAAAGATAATCCAGCTTTCTTCTTGAACTGTTTTTAGGTATTCAATTGCAAAAACTAAAAAACAAGGATGTTTATAAAAAAAACTAGGATTTCCAAAATCTTGAATTTCGAAAAGGTTAATCAAACAGTCCAGCCATTTAGGATTTTTCAAAAATTGTTAGCAAAGGGAAAACCTCAAAGGTTTTGGAAAATACTAGAAACCTTAATTATTCCTTAAAAATCCCAAAAGTAAGATTTAATAAATATTTCAGGAATTAACCAGAAGATTCAACTCTCAAAGAAACATCGAATTTTACAAAATCTCTAAAGAAACTGATGGCAAAGAAAAAACCTTTAAACATTTGGAAAATAAAACTAAACAAGTTTTCGTGAAGCTTAGGAAAACTATCAAACGTTTTGAAAATTATCAGCAATTTTCTGTATTTTTCAGGATGGCCAAGAACCTCTAGTAACCACTAGAAATTTTTCGGAAATAAAAAAAGAGGTTTCTGAGGCATTCGAAAGAGATTCCGAGTTTTTCAGCAGAATTAAGTTCTTGGAATTTTCTGTATGTATGACAAAAGTCAACTAAAACTATGATTTGATAAATCATGACCTTCGAAAAGGTAAATTTGAAAATTTTTAAAGAAACTTGAAAGTACTGGGAAAACTCTAAAAGCTCTGCATATTGTAGGAAAATTATTAATTGTATATTAAATTCTAACAAGCAAATAACAGTTTTCAGGGCTAAATTACAAGATTCAAAATAGCTAAATCATTCATAATTTCCACGGAAGTCGCCAAAGGTAAAAAGAAAGCCAATTAAGTGAAGGAAAAGCTAAACATCTCGGAAGTTTCTCAAGGCTTTGGTAAGATTTTCCACGTTTTGAAAATGCTCACCAGTTTCTGTACTTTTCAGGCTAGCAATCGTAAACAAACCACGTATTTTAGAATTAAGTATTCTTCCATACAGACTGTTAAACACGGTGTGCCTCAAGGCTCGGTCTTGGGGCCTCTATTGTTTATTATATATATAAATGACCTGCCAATGGCACTGGCGAACGCTAAGACAATTTTATATGCTGACGATGCCACAATTTTAAATTGCGGAGAACAGCTACAACAGGTGAAGGATAGCTCAAAGCAAGCAAAATCATTAGCCAAATGCTGGTTTAACGATAGGTTGCTTTGTTTAAATGAAACAAAAACTGAAGAGCTAGTCTTCTCCTTAAAAGAAGTGCCATCAGTAGAGTCAAAGAAAAATCTTGTAAAATTCCTTGGAATTTATGTTGACAGCGCTTTAAGATGGAATCATCATATTGATAACCTCAATTCTAAATTAAACAGGACTTTATATCTTCTGAGAAATCTAAAATTTAGTTTACCACATAAGGCAGTGCTAACAGCTTACCATGCATTATTTCAATCGCACTTTGCATATGCCATTACCGTATGGGGTCATAGTAATCACAGCACCGATGTATTTAAAATACAGAGAAAAGCAGTACGAGTAATGACTGGTATGAATTATCGGGAAGACGTAAAGTCCAAGTTTACTGAATTGAATATACTTACTGTACCGTCCTATTATATATTACAATGCTTGTTATACGTGAATCAGAATTTAAATAACTATAATATAATAGGTGACTGTCAGAACTATAACATGCGGAACAAAAACAACATCAAAATTCACTATACCAGAATTTACACAACACGTAACTGTGATAATTACTACGGGCCCCTGTTTTATAACGCCCTGCCCGATTCCATAAAAAGCTTACCACATAAGGTATTTAAACAACAGATCAAAACACTGTTAATTAAAAACGCATTTTATGGTATAAAGGAATACTTAAGTCATGACATGTTGTCAGAAGAAGCGCCATAATGAATTGTATGCTGGTTAATATTTTATTTTATTGTATTTTAAACCTGATTTTTAGGAATATGTCGAATTTAGTAGACGAGTGTAACATAAATGTAAATGTGATAGCATGAAAAATAAAGTTAAGTTAAAGCAAGGAATTTCAAGCAACCCCCTGAAATTTTCTGGTAAATCCATCGCAACCGAAGAAAAGTTTCCAATACATTTTCAGAATTTTTCCGGCGCTTTTGAAAGTCACGATTGGCTTTTCAATAAAATTTAAAAACCCAACATCTTTATTGCTCAGGTTTGCTGAAATTTTCTGGGAGAATTTTCGCCATTTCAAAAGTTTTCACGAAATTTTTCTGGATGTTATGATTTCCCAAGTTTTCTCAACAGTGTTTTTAAGATCGCCGGGATTTCCGGAAAACTTTTACATCAAAAGAAGTTGACTAATTATTTCAGATTTCAGAATTTTTCCCAGAATCTTCAAAACGCTTTCTCGACAAAATTGGGAAATTCTCAATAATCATTTTTCTGGAACAGAACGATCAAAAGAAATTAACTACATATTTTAGGTTTTTATTAATTTTCAAATTATTTTTCAAATAAATTTCCGAGAACCTCTGCAAAATTAAAGAATTCGGCTATATATTTCAGAATTTCCGAAATTTTCAAGGAATTCTCTGAACTTTTATCAGAAATATCTTTATTAATATTTCCATGAACGTCTGCCCATAGCAAGGCATTCGAAAGACTTTCCAAAGTTATCACGGAATTGTGAAATTTCTAAGCTCCCGTGTTTAAAGCAGTCGTCTAAAATTTTCAGGAAAAAGTTTAGAAGAGAAGACTTTTTCTCGAAGGATTAGAAAGATTTCCCTTGTTTCTTAGTGCAGTTTGAAAATTCCCAAACCTTTTGTATTTTTTAGGAGTTTCTGAATATCGATTGTAATTTTCCGGAAAATTTTCATTGGAGAAGAAATCTATAAAATATTTCAAGGATTTCCGTCCTCTTTTCGCATTTCCGAAGCAAACGAATGATATTTCAAACCTCCTCGTAAAATTTGAAATTCGATATTTTTCAGCACCCTAGAATTTACCAGAAGATGTTTAAATCAGGAAAAAAGAAACTAAAACTTTAAGGATTTTGTGAAGTTCGCAACAAAATATTTAAGATTTCCTGCATTTTTCAGTTTTAAGTTAGCATAGGTATCTAAAATTTTCAGGAAATGTAACAATCTCAACTGATTATTTCGTTAATTTTTCAGAATTTTTCTGAAGGTCTGAAGGGTTTGTTACCAATTTGAAAATCCTCTGCGTTGTCTGTAAATTTCAAGATGGCCGAGAATGTCAAGAAGTTTTCTGAAATACTCTGAAATATTTTCAAATCAGAAGAAATCAACTAAATGTTCCAAAAACTTTTCCACGATATTGAAAAGATTTTCAGCCTATTTAGCCTTCTTGAAAATTTGTAAATATCTACTAACATTACGTGGGAAATGACGGAAAAGTTACTTTTATTTTAAAAAATTCGTTGTAACAAATTGATATAAGTTAAAATAGCATTTCAGAAAATAAAAAATGCTCTGAAAGGCTTCTACATTAAAGTGGAAATTTGCATTGTTAGAAATAATAACACATGTTATCTGTGAAAACATATCCAGTCAGAATTTAACAGAAACTGTAATATGTATTTATTTTAGTAATAAATTCGAAGGATGAGTGTCGCCGATAGCTTGAAATTTTACTTCCGTTTTAGTTTTCACGATCCATTTGGCGATTTATAAAATCAAAGTTTTTATTTCTATAATTTTTACTGCGATAATCCCAGCCGAAGTAGGACAAACTGTAAATATTTGTCTTAAATTGAACAAAGCTAAAGTTTCCAGACTTATAAACACAGTTTTGTACGAAGTTTAAGAAAGAGTACGAAAAGGATATTTGACAAACGCCACCTAAAGTTCTGTTTGAAATTTATCAACTTAAACGTCGCCTATCGGATAAATATCCTTGCGAAAGGACGATGGAAGTAGACCATGAAAGTTTCTTAGCTGATTGCGAGTTTTTCTGTTTTTGCCTTGTCCTGAATGGTTTCTTTCGAAGATTATTAGATGAGACAATGGCAAATTGACTTTTCTATGAATTTCGATGAACAATTACAGTTGTTTCGGTTAAACTCACGATTCGTAAGTCAGCCAACGTATTTTATTAAAATTCACGAATTTCAATTAAATTCAAAGGACGAAGCCATTCTCCGTAAATAACGAGTAACAGCAACGAAATTTCGAGTTTCCCTGTTTGTCTCGGGATGACTAAATTTAATTCAACACCAAATTACATCAACTTAACCCGGTTTTAATTGCAATGGCGACCGTCTTAATCCGTCCATTGCCGAAATAAATTATAAAACCAACAAGGGGACAAAAAAGCCGATAACATGACGTTTCACTAAGTAATTAGACAATCGAACCTCCGAAGAATTTCGTCTCCTTTTCTGGAAGGGTGCACCCATTTACCAATTATTTTATCAGCTCCTTTCGCGGATGAGATAATTATAAAATACCCTGCTACCGTAGTTACATTAACAAGAAAACGGTTCGCGAGGTTCTACTCCGTGCCTGGGACACTATCGTTAACTTTATGTCTCAAGGAAAATAGTTTGTATGCTAAGTTAGTTGGAATTGAGGTTATGGCGTACTTTGTTGAGAAAATAATTAACTCTTCTGGGAAACACGAAGTATTGACATTAAATTATTCGCTTTAACTAGCCACGTTTACTTAGACTTTGGACTTTTTGTCCCTTTTTTATAAGTTAACTCGAGGGACCTTTTTGCTTCTATAACCAGCAAAAATTTTGTAATTCTACCAAATTTATTTGGGCATTTAAAAGATAACGCCCAAAACTCACATAAATAAAATAACCACAGAATTAATTTCAGAAAGTTTTAAAAATTTTACTAATTTTGTTTTCATTCAGATTTGCTATTTTTTCATATACTCT
The DNA here is from genome assembly GCA_963082815.1 of Melanotus villosus. Taxonomy (NCBI): domain Eukaryota; kingdom Metazoa; phylum Arthropoda; class Insecta; order Coleoptera; family Elateridae; genus Melanotus; species Melanotus villosus. Next base: position 4,045,443 of record OY720419.1, on the reverse strand, counting down.
GAATTTCAGAAAAGTAAATCAAGCGAAACAAATCTTTCAGAACTATTAAAGAAACTTAAAACTGGGAAATTCTATAAATTTAAACTAATTCAAGCCTTCCAATTTTAGAACTGAAAAACAATAAAAATTGGGAAAACTATGATTTCATAAATCTAGAATTGTAATTTATTGTAAATATCCAACTTTTCAATATTTTCAAAGAAACTTGGAAGTAAAGGGAAAAGCTTAAAAGTTCTAGAAAATTGTAGAAAAGCTAGTTATTCAATATTTTAAATATTAACTGCTAACAACCAAAAAACAATAACTTTTCTAATTTGATTCAATACATTTTGGTTTTCACGACGATAGAAAAGAAAATTCAAATTAATTAAACCTTTCACAGTTTCCACAAAAACCGTCGTCGAAGGTAAAGAGAAAACTTCCAAATATTTGAAAGAGCTAACATTCTTAAAATTTTCCCAAAGCTTTGGAAAGGTTTTTAAAGTTTCTCAGTAAAATTTTTAAAATTTCTGTATTTTTCAGGATGACAAGGAGCTTAAAGAAACTGTCTGAAGCTTTCCGGTAAAATTTCACAATAAAAGAAATCAACTAAATATCGCAAGAGCTTCCAACAATTTTTTCTAAAATTTGTCTAATTTTTCAGGAAAACTAAAACATTTTCCACAATTTCTTTTTTCAGATTCGCTCGGAGTTTCCAAGTGTCAGCCAATATTTTCACAGCAGAGGAATTCAACTAACTGAACTAAACATCTGAAGAGTTTCCACGAACTTTCCACAAATTTTTCCGGAGCTTTTGGAAAGATTTTCCAAAGCATTATCAATAAGTTCGGTAGAGTACAGTATCTGTGAGATCTTCAAAAACGGGTTTTCCGGAATTTTCATGTCAGAAAAAATCAACTCAATAATTTAAAAGAAATACTGTTGAGAATCAGAAGAAACTCGCTACATTTTTTTGTTAACTCGAAAATGTTCCTGAAAACACAAAACACTGATTTTAAAAACTTGAATTTCAGGGAGCGCAATAAAAATGTTCAAAACTTAAGGAGAGTCCAGCTTTTCTGAATTTATTTGTTACTGAAATGTTTTCGCACTGTTTTCAACTGTGAAAATTTAAGAACAAGAAAACTTAGGAAAAACTACGATTTCGTAAATCTTGAATTTCGACCAAGTAAATCATTCTTTCAAAAACATTATTTAATATTTGAATTCAAGATTTCAATTCGAATAAATAAATAAGATAATAAATAAGAAGATTAAAGAAAGTTTCATTTGATAAATTTTAGAATTCAAATTTGAAAAAAGTCGAACTTTTCAAAATTTCCATAGAAACTGGAGACAAAGAGAAAGCAATATTTTGCAAAAAAAAATTAATTGAGTTTTCAGCAGGTTTTGGTAAATATAGTAAAAATTTTCCCAGCAAGATTTTGAAAATATTATATAATTATAAGATTTCTTAACAATTGCTCCAGTTTTCAGGATCTACTGGGGGTTCCAAGAATCGTCTGAAATTTCCAGAACAATTTCCACATCAAAAGAATTCAACCAAATATAAGGTTCTTATCAATTTTCAGATTTTTCCAGGTACTTTTGAAAGGTTCTCCGAGCATTTCAACACAATTTATCGATTCTGCTACATTTTCAGAATCTCTTGAAGTTTCAAGGGATTCTTATAAATCAAAATCCTATTTGTGTTTATCAGAATCTCCTGAATTTTTCAGAAGAAAACAAATTTCCGTCAACCTTTCAGGCTTTTCCTCGAAGCATTTGATAGATTTTTCTGCTTACTTAGTGCAATTTGAAAACTCTCAAAACCTTTTGTATCTTTCAGGATCGCCAGAACTTTCAGGAAATCTATTGTATTTTTTTCGAAAATTTTTACTTCAGTAGAAATCAACGAAATATTTCAACGGCTTAATAAACTTTTTCCCGAACCATTCGAAATTCGTAAATTCTGAACAATTACGATATTTTTCAGCATCGGTTGGAATTTCAAGGAATGGCCTGTAATGTTACCGAAGATTTTAAGAATTTCCATCGAATTTTTTAAACTTAGTTCTCAATACAACGGAAAGATTTTCTAAGTAAAATTCGCAAAATTTCCTATATTTTTCAGGATCGTCGGAAATGTCGAGTAGTCGCCTAAATTTTCAGAAAAGCTTTAATAATAATAATAATAATTTAAATATTTCATAAGTTATTGTCAACGTTTTCTTGAAGCATTCGAAATATGTTCAGTCAAGTTTGAAAATTCGCAGATTCCAGAATTTTTCAGAACCACTGAGAGATTGAAGAAATCTCCTGAAAATTTCCATGTCAGAAGAAATCAAAGAAATAGTTTTCAATACATTTCAATGATTTTCCGAATTTCTCATCAAAATTAAAAGTTTACGATATTTTCTGGATTTTTCAGCGTTTCAAGAGTAGGTAGTCTGAATTATTTGTGAAATTTTTGAAAATCTTTCACAATTTTTACATGTCATTACGAGAAGGATCGCCAGGATCCGTCTGAAATTTTCCGGAAATTATCACATCAAAAGAAATCAACTAAATATTCCATGAGTTTCCATCAACATTTCAGAATTTTCAGAAGTCGTCGAAAAGATTGTCCAAGCTTCTAGACGTAATTTGAAACTTCACGATGTTTTCTGTAAATTTCAAGATTGTAGAAAGGAATTTCCTGAATTTTTCTAAATTTTTTTCAAATCAGAAGTAATCAAATGAGTGTTGAATTTCCATCTACTTTTCGGAGAATTTTCCAGAATATTGGAAAGATTCTCCGGTTTTTTAACCGAATTGTTGGGAATTTGTAAATAGCGGACAGTATCACGTAGAAAATGATGGAATTTACCTAAAATAGGTGGCGGCTGTCGTCCAAATTCTTCAAAAAAAGAACTGAAGAAACAATTAAATATTTCATGAGTTTTCATCGACAATTCAGATGTTTACGTCGTGCTTCTCACGTCGAGCAAACATCTTGTAATTCTTCTACGAAATTTATTTAGATGTTGAATTACTTAAACTAACTATTAGAATTTCCTTTACCCAACTCCCAAAACTAATCTTAAACACCACGAAAACAAAATAATCGCAGCATTAATTTCAGGAATCGTATTTAGGCCATCAAGTATTAAAATTGTTTTATTCGAAGGAATGATGAGCTAGTGAAAAATAAAATCCACTTTTTCTCTTTTTTATCGTGTTCACGCAACACTTCACCCATTTATAAGATGATAAAAGCTCATTCTAACGCGGTAGCGAAAATGTACAATGATCAGTACAACGTAATAAAAAAAAAACAGGAAAGTGGGAATATAAACTTGGACTGAAAACTTTTCTTTAGGGTTATCAAAAAGGAAGAATCTGAGGCCCAGATTTACTGTTGTAGATTTTTTTACTACTTCCAACTCTTGATCTGACAAATTGGAAAAGTTGGTTTTAGGTTCGTTTTGGAAATAAAAAATACACGCAGTCCTAGTTTTGAATGACCTTTTTTACGTTTGATTTTCGCAAAACAAGAGTTAAGTTTGAAGGTTACGCAGACTTAAAGCAATCAATCCAAATCTTACATATAAATAGCCCATAAAAGCTCAAGCTAGTTCTTTTTATAGCTTCTGATAAAAGCTCAACACATTTAATTTACGAAAATTTAAAAAATTCAGCACAGAAAAACCAATTTGAACAATTCAGCTAAGCTTCGCCTAACGAAAACGAACAATTAACAAATCTTTAAGTTTCAATAAGCCTGTTTGAATAAAAACAAAAGGAGAAAAGTACAAAAAGGAAAATTCGAACGAATCTAAAAACTTCACATAAAAACTAAAAACTTGAAGTAAATAACTCCATTGCTTAAAAGCGTTTAAATGAGGGTATATTAATTACTTTTGTTCAAAATAAACTTAGTTCCTTTTAAGCAATTAAGTTAATGAATAGACTTATTATGGCATTTTTTTAATTTGTAACAAATGGTGTTTGTGGTAATAAAAATACATTTATGGGCAGAAGTGGATTATCTAATTTATTTTACTTTGACAGCGGTCGATACAGTAAATTTGCTGTTTGTTGATGAGTATTGGAAAAGCGGGTAATTACTATGTTTTTATTAGAGAAAACCGTGGAAATTTTGAAATTATAAAGCTGAAACTTTGAAGCTAGCAAAAACAATTAAGATTCATGGAAATTGGCCAAATTCTGAGGATCACAATCTTAAAGCTTTGAAAAGCAATTTTCGGAAAATCATGGAAATCCTAAGAATTTTCAAGGCGATTTTTAGTTATTCAATTAGCAAAAATTGCTTATACGAATTTTAAAAAATTCACTTCATCCTGAAGAATAATTTCCAGGCACTCTCCACTCATTTTAATTTTTAGTTTTCAGGAAACGATGGAATTCCGTAAGTTATAAAATTTTCAGGCCTTTAAACTCAAATTTTTTAAATTCCGTTTGGCAAACAATTTCCTAACTCTTAAAATTGTACATTTAGAAACATTGAAATTTTAAGCCTTGGAAAGGAATTTTCAAGAACTTTTCAGTTGTACTTAATGCTTTAAACAATCATGGAATGAAGAAAACTACAAACTGTACACACTGAAACTTCGAAACGAGCTCTGCAAAAGATCCGATTAATCGGTGGAAATTCCCATTCCCTTGAAAAGCACTTTTTATTTAGATTTAAATTTTGATTTTCAGGATATTATGGAAATCCCGAAATTAAAAATTTTAAATTCTGAAAAACAACCTTAAACTGAGCTGTCGATCAAGAGTTATTTAAACATTTGTTTATCACGATATACTTTTGGAAATCTAGAATTTTTTAGCCTCGAAGACCAATTTTGAGGCAACTTACAATTGTATGTAGCTTCAGAAACTCATGGAAAACTGGAAATAAAAAACTGAAATCTTCAAAACAAGCCTTTTTTCGTATAAAATTTAGTTAAGCATTTATTAATCAAAAGTTTATGGAATGTTTAGAATTTTAAGCCTTGAGAAGCAAAATTCAGGCAATTTTCTATTGTATTTAGATTTTAATTTGCAGAAAATCATGGAAATCTGGAAATATATAAACTTAAAAATTGTTGGGAGCGAAAGGCAACTTCTAAATGAATCCTTTGCGAGACTTATTTATACACTTATTAGACAAAAAGTACTTTTGAAAGTGCATTTTAAGCCTTGAGTAAGTAATTTTTAGGCAATCTTAACTAGAACTTTTGCTTTGATTTTCATATCATAGAAATCTGGAAAATAAATTCAAGCTTTCCATTGAATTTTATTAAACCAGCTTTTAATGGGAAATTGATTTTAGAAGGAATTTTTCTTTTGTATTTAAATTCCTAATTTTCAAAAAGTACTGAAAATTCAAAAATTAGAAACTTAGAATTCTGAAGACTGCCAAGATCTTTTTATCAAAATTTTTAATTCCAATTAATTCAAGATGTCGACCAGTGCGGACGTGAGTGCTGGTGTTCCGTTTAAATCCTGTAAAAGATGCAATAAAGTGCCTCAATATTATTTAAAATGTATTGTGTGTAATTCAGTTTTTCACCCTAGTTGTGCAAAACATGTGAAAAATGTTATAATTATTGATGACAAGCAACTAAATTGTTGTTCGATTACCAGTGACGACCAGGAGTCAAGTATTACATTTAATTTAATGGAGGTTTATCAACTTGAAGTTAAATATCTTAAAGATCTACTATCACATAAGGATAAAGTGATAGATAATCAGTTACTTGCGATTGAAGCCCTAAAAGGTCAAATTTTATTATTGAACAAGTCGTCGGAATATAATAATTTCGTTCACGATGGAAATTTTAAAGATGTTAAGGTCACGACCAACCAGACTCAACCTTGGATAAATAAAAGTAAACCGGGGAAAGAAAATAAAAATGAAATTCGGCCTACTACACTTGAGAAAGCAATAAAAACAATCGATTCTACAATGTCACCTACAGCAAAAAGTGATACTACTAAACCTGCTGCTGTAACTAATAATCAAGTAAGTGCTGCTATCCAGGATGCTTTTCAGGTGCAGAAAATGGATGATCTAACAAACAGTGAATGGAAAACTGTTTCTAATAAAAAACGCAACGGTAGTACTTTACCGAAAAGGAATAATAAATCCGTAATTGGCGAAAAAGACATTAGGGACATTACAGATCTGAAGATCGTATCTAAAAAGGCGCATATTTTTGTGTCCAGGTTTTCACCAGGAACAAAAAGTCAATCAGTTTTAGACCTTATTAAGAGTGATCTTCCAGAAGCACAATGCATGGAATTAACATCTAAGCATCCAGAGGTTTATACTTCTTTTAAAATAACCATTGATGCAAAAAATATGGATAAAGCTATGAATGGTTCGCTATGGCCACTGGGTACATACGTATCGCGGTTTTTTCACCAGAGGACACCGACAGTTCAAAGAACCTGAACCCTAAACGGAAAACAGAAGAAACAAATCGTATACAATCGCACCTTCAAAATTCAACAAAAATTGTTAATGTTGTGCCAAGTGCTCAAAGTTTTTCGGTTTTAAATTTCAATTCTGAGTGCCTTCGCAATAAAATCAACGAATTCTCATTGTTCTGTGACGAATATCAGCCCGACATTATCTGTGTACAAGAACATTGGCTTGTGAATAACGAAATCATTTTATATCAACCCAGCAATTATAAATTGTGCACATATTCTTGTCGAAAATTTTTCAAATGTGGAGGAACTGCCATCTATGCAAAAAATGGTTTAAACTTTACAATTCCTGATTTACCAATCCAATCAGTTGATAAAAGTTTTGAATTTTCCTGTGTAGAATTAAAGGGTAAAGCCAAAACAATAACTGTCGTATGTATTTATAGATCTCCCTCAGGAGACTTTGACGATTTTTATAGTAGTTTAAATAAACTTTTAGAACATATTTTGCACGTAAACAAATTTATTGTAGTTTGTGCTGATTTTAACTGTGATTTTTCAATTCCAGATTACTGGGCTGAGGAGTTGCTACAACTTTTTTCCGCGTATAATTTAATACCTCATGTTAACAGTAATACCAGAGTGACAGCCACCTCAAGTACTCAAGTAGATAATATTTTTTCAAATTTCGAAGATAATTGTGTAAACTGCCAGGTGATATCCTCAAATTTGTCAGATCATTTCCCTCAGGTAATGACCGCTGATTATAAGGTAAATAAAAACCAAAATTATTTCCGGCATCAACGAAAATTTACTCAACATAATATTAAAAATTTTAAAAGTGACATATCTTTAGAAACTTGGCAAGAGGTAATCACTGTAAATGGTGCCAATGAAAAATATGATAATTTTATAAATATTTTCAATTATCATTTTAATAATAATTTTCCAGTTATGAAATCTAAAGTCACTAAAAGATCACAAAATTACGTATATGACCCAGAAATAAAAATGTGGTCTTTGTATATTAAAGATTTAAACTTGTTGTATAAATCTACCAAAAACGAAAATATTCGTAACAAATATAAATTTGAAAAATATAAATTTAGTAGGTATCTACAGAACTACAAAAGAGCCGTAAATGACAACATCATTTGTAACTCATCCAACAAATCCAAAAGTACTTGGGCCCTATTAAACTGTATGCTCAACAAGAACAAAGAGACTACCCCTCTATATGTGACTCGTAATAATATGATTATTACCAATCCGAATGAAGTAGTAGAAATTATTAGTGAACATTTTGCTTCGCTTCAAGATAACCGTAAACGTAGAACTACTTTGACTGATGTTAGTATGCATTCAAAACCTTTAAATTTCTTTTTCTTCCCCACAGACGAGGACGAAGTCAAAAAAATAGTTTCTAAATTTCCCAACAAATTTTCATCTGGTATTGATGACATTCCTTTAGTTCTGATAAAAGAAATAATTAATAATATTTCTTATCCTTTAGCTAATATGATAAACGAAAGTCTTCAAACTGGAATCTTTCCCGATCGGCTAAAAACCGCAAAAATAATTCCTATCCCAAAAAAGGATAAAACTAATGATTTAAACAATCTAAGGCCTATCTCTTTGTTGCCCGCCTTCTCGAAAATTTATGAAAAAATAATTCAGGGTAGGATAGTTTCCTTTATGACTGTAAATAACCTTATGTCTGTTAGCCAGTTCGGTTTTCTTCCCGGGAAGTCCACTATTGACGCCCTTAGTAACAGCTTATGTTATATAATTGAACAACTTGACCAAAAGAACTTTGTTTCGGGAATATTCTTTGACCTGTCCAAAGCCTTCGATCGCTTAGATCACAACACTCTCTTTACGAAATTGGAAAACTATGGCATACGGGGAAGGAGTCTTGAACTCTTTAAATCCTATCTAAATAATAGATCTCAAATCGTATCGGCTACATCAATAAATACTCAAAATATAATACTGGAAACTTATTCCAAACCCACTCGTATTTCTCAGGGAGTACCGCAAGGGTCTATCTTGGGGCCAGTTCTTTTTTTAATTTACGTCAATGACCTATTCCACAACATCAGTTGTCCTTTACTGACTCAATATGCAGATGACACTTCCTGTCTCTTTTCTAGAAAGCAATTGACAACCTTATCAACAGATATTGTTTCAGCCGCTGATCAAATGACTAACTGGTGCGAAGTAAATGGTCTATTGCTTAATTCAAACAAGACCGAAATCTTAACTTTTAATAATTTTAATAATAAGTCACTTTTAGTTCGATTAAATGGTAATTCCACACGGACTGCGGACTCGCTGAAGTTTCTTGGGGTTAAAATCGATAAAAACTTGCAGTGGAAGGATCAAGTACTCTTAATTACATCTAAACTTAACAGATCAAACGCAGCGATCAGGTATTTAAGAAACAGTGTTAATATACCTACTCTTAAAACCTATTATTATGCCACTGTCCAAAGCGTGCTGCAGTATAGCATTATATTTTGGTATAACTCTGTAGATACCAAAAAAGTTTTTGTCGCACAAAAAAGATTCATTAGAACCATGCTCAGTTTACCTTACAATGCCTCTTGCCAAGCTAAATTTAAGGAAATTAATATTTTAACACTACCTTGCTTATACATCTATACTGTGGCAGTTTATACTAGAAAAAATTTAAATCAATTTGTCAAAAATCATGACATTTACAACCACATGAATACCAGAGGTGCCAGCAACCTAAGTATTCCTTATCACAAAACTACCAGGTATGAAAGAGGAGTATTTTATAATTGCGTTAAGATATATAATTCAGTTCCCATAAATATTAAAAATTACACTACTATTTCTTTATTCAAAAATAAATTGCGTACGTATTTAATAAATAAAGCCTACTACTCAGTCCAGGAATTCCTGGAAGATCGAACGTAGCCAAACATTTGTTGTTACAGCTATATAGTTAGATCTTCTTTTTAATCTGTTGTGCGTTCAACTGTATATTGTATATATTATTTCTTTTTGACAATGCCAATGTATTCCTATGTTTACCCATGGCAATAAAAATATTATTATTATTATTATTAACATTTGTTAGAAATTTGGAAAGCAAACTCCAAGAATTTTCATTTTGTAATGGAAATCTGGAAATCAGAAACTTACAATTTAAATTTAAATGAGCTTTTCATTACGATTTATTTAAACATTTGTCATCACTAGAGTGCGGATTTATAAGCACAAAAAAATTAGAAAAAAGCACTTAAAAAAGCTTAAAAAACCAAAGAAATAAGCCTAAAAACAGCACGAAAACCTTATTATAAGCATAAAAAATATGCCTTTATTTAAAAAAGTTAAACATAATTTTTTAAACAAAACATTTAGAAGTACATAATACTGAGCATAATACCTATTATTTATCGAGTATTTATTATAAACAAAAAAACTACTAATTATCTATGTAACTAAGCTGTTAATTATTCTGAATTAGGTATAATTTTAATCTTTCTTACGATAACAACTAATAATTAAATGTTTTTTTAAATTGTCAACCGTAAAATTTCTTCTTTTATCAGTTAAAATATTTTTGAAGAAAGAAAAGCTTATTCAATCTGAATGCTTTATCTAAATTAACATAAAGAAACCCAGGAAAAACCTAATAATTATAAAATAAGCAGAAAAAAAGGCATATAAATTACCTATAAGCGTAAAATCCTGAAATAAGCAAAAAAAGCATAAAAAAGTTTGCAAAATATCGTTGCTTTTGCTATGATTTGTGCTCATATGAAGGTATTTTCACGTTGCTACCGTTTATGACAAAAAGCATTATTGCTAGAAATCCGCACCTTAGTCATCCCAAAGAACTTTTTGATATTTCGAAAAATTACACCTTCGAAAGCCACTTTCAGGAAAATTCCTTTTGTACTTAAAACTTTGATTTTCAAAAAGTACTGAAAATTAGAAACTTGAAATACTACGGACTCTGAAAAGCCATTTTATGTGAGCCTTTCATCAAAATTGTATCACAACATTAATTCGTCGAAAAGTGCTTTTAGAAATTTTGAAACATTAAGCTTTGAAACGCAATTTCCAGGAATTTTCCTTTTGTACTGCATTATTAATCTGGAAATCAGGAACTACAAATTTAATGCCTTTCACACCCTTGCCTTTGGGAATTTTCATATTTTAAGCCTAGAAAGGCAATTTCGATGCACTTTCCTTTTGTATTTAAATCTTGATTTTCAGAACTTTCTGGGAATCTGGAAATTCGAAACGTAAAATTGAAACTTAAATTCATTTATCAATATTTATTAAAACATTTGTTTATCAAAAAGTGTTCTCGGGACTTTTGTTATTTAAGCCTTAAAAGCATGCACTCCTGTTGTAATTGAATTGTAAGTTTCAAAAATTGTAAAATTAAAACTCATAAAAAATAAATTTTAATTTTGTTGCTTCGATTTTTAAAAGCCCTGAAAAGCAGTTTCAAAGCAGCCTTATTACTAGTATTAATCATGGATATGTGACAATTATAAAAAATAAATAAAAACTATCGAAACCGAAGAGGTTATGTTTAAAGGATAAAAATTTGATTTTTAAAATTGGCCTTGGAAAGTATGAAATTCCGTCGATCTTTTCGAACTTTTCATTCGTATTAAAATTTTTAATTTGAAGGAAGTCATGGCAATAGAGTTTTTGAGAAAGATTTGAAATTCGTTTCATCAGAATTAGAAGACCTGCAAAATCATCCACTTTTCATTCGGATTTAGATTTTTAATTTTCAGAAAATAATGGAAATCTGAAAATTCTCAAACTAAAAACTTTAAAAATCAAAGAAGGTGTTTATAAATAGGTTTTAGGTCCTGAAAGGCAATTTCGAAGATACCTTTCACTCGTATTTAAATTGTAAATTTACATAAAATCATGGAAATCTGAAAATTACGAAACTGAAAATTAACTTTCAAAACCGTGGACGTAATTTAAAAATTTTCCCTTAAAGATAAAATTATTTGACTTTTAATATTGCTTTTGGAAATTTTGAAATTTTTTAGAACATAATTTTAAGCCCTGAAAAGCAATTTCTAAGCAACTTTTCACTTGTATTTAAATTTTTAATTTTCAGAAAGGTATGGAAATTTGGATTTTAAAAATTGCTCTTGAAATTCTGTTCATCAAAATCGCAAACAAGTTTTCACTGCAATTTAGATCTTTAATTTTCCTCAAATCATGGAAAGATGAAAAGTATAATAAACTGAAAAACCTAGAAAAATGAATTCTTCCTAAACTAAATATTTGATTTCCAAAAATTAAAAATTGCACCTGAAAATTTTAAAATTCTTTTGATCCAAATGTTAAGCACTGAAAGGCAATTTACAAGCAATGTTTCATTCGTATTCGGATCTTTAATTGTCAGAAAATCCCAGAAACAAAATTCAGGAATTCCTCATTGAATCTGAAAAAGTAGCTTACAATTTAATGTTTGAATGGCCAAACTTCAAGGTTAGGTTTTTATTCAGAACCATTTAATTTCTCAAAATCCTGAAATTTTGGAACTTCTGCTTGACATTACAATGGTCTCCAATTTTTATTTTTTGGAAATCTTTGCGTAAATTATGAAACTCTTGAAGCTTGAGAAAAAAGTCATTTTGTTGAATTTTTGAGGACAAAAGCTCTTAGAAACTCATATTAAAAGTGGTAAGGATATTTCCTTTATGAGTGTTTCCATTTGAAAAACGTAGAGGAAAATTCAACTAAGAGGTGAAAACTCCCAGTTTTATATTTTATTATTATCCCTCGGCCCTTCATATCATCAGTGAGTAAAATTTAATCAAAATATTTTATTTCGTTGTTTTATAACGTCTCACAAAAGCCACCGTTCTCTGGGTGTACATTATAAATGAGAATATCCAACCACATCTCATCACTTCGACTTATACTTTTTGCGTTGTGTTTCTTCAACATTTCGACGTGATCGATGTCGTCGACTTTTCTGGAAATATCCGTCCGGCAAAAAGTTGATGGCAAGTAGTAGGACGATCCGGTACATTACTCTTACTTTTTATTTTCGTGCGCTGATTCCATAATTATTTCGTCCCTTCTCAAAATTTCGAATAGTTTAGTGAGTTCATTAGGTTGCCCCTGAATGTGTATAATCGTCACAATCACCTCCTGTACATAAGATTTAACGACGACATCCAAAGTGTTCAATGGATGGGTCGTCTGGGCGGCTTGGCAGAACGCCAATGTCCTGATCTCGTACACTACAGAGATAGGCAGAAAATAGAAGGCCTCGAAAACCGTTCGATAACCGAACAAAACGTTGGCCATCCCCGATTTTCGGACATCTCTGGTATCTGCATAGAGATATTGGTTCGATCTGTAACCAAATGAGTTGCGTCGGAGCCAAGAGCATGTTGTTCCGGTCTCACTGGAGAATTAATTTACATACCAACCTAAATACTTGTTATCTGGGCCTTGCTAGGCTATACATTATTTCGTTATTTGTGACTAGCAAGCGTAATATTAACTGTTTAACGTTTATAACCGCTCCCCTGATGAGATAAGGGAATTCAAGAACTCGGAAAAGGTAGGAAATGCACTTTAACAAACGAACACCAATTACTTGTTACCTTCCTTCTATGGCATCCGACTCGTTTAAGAACCGAACAAAACTTAATTAAAACATCTTATATTTCATACCGCTTCCAATTTATAAGTATTAAGTTAACGATCGTTTATCTGACACCTAATGAAAATTTAAAGCGGCATTTTAAAATAGAACATCCGCAATAAAGATTTCAATGACTTCACTTGTACTACTTCCTGACAGTTGAATAACACGTGGACGTTAAATGATTTAAACACGTCTTGATTATTGGGTCGATTGGGATTCTATCTCAGATTTAAAGCAGGGAAAATTTCAACAGCTTCTGAATTAAGTTTTTATCAGTTCAGACCCTCGTTTCTACGAAAATCAATTTCCAATAAAGCCCAAAATTTGTTCTGGGCGATAATGTACATTCAAACGATTTTTTTCTTAATAATTCAAAAGCTCGAATTGTAAAGCAATTAAAACCGGCGTAAAAGCTTAAAAAATTCCGATCTAAGCTGATTTTTAAAAGGTTTAATTTATATTTAGACAGTGACATTTTTAATGGGCTCTTCGTAGTTTTATTGCCCAAATAATTTATGTCTCAATAAACACCAAAATCCGTAGGAAAAAATTATACCAAAGATAAAAATGCTGAGACTTCGTTTTTTTCCTTTTGTTAGTAATGAACTATTTCACTTTAGGAAGTGGCTTTTTTAAAATTTATAGATGCAATGCATCTTCTGGAGTATAAAAATACGAGTATACTTTATACTGACGATGACGTGGGAAAAACAAAGAAGGAACTACAGAAAGAAGGCTACGTTTCTTTTAATATGTGGGGGCAACTTTAATACTATAAAATCGTAATTCATTTTTTTCGACAATACATTCTTCCTCTCTTTTCCCACGATTACAGGATTGATCTCCTTTGTCTTTATTCTCTTGTTTCACCTTGTTCTTCCTAAGTATTTCTCCATTCTTGTCAAATTTTCTTTTTTTCTATTTTTACATCCTGTGAATAATCTTTCTTCCTTTTCTTTTGATCAATATGGCCTCTTTTTTGCCTTTGTCTATAATTTATCTTCTTTTGTATATCTTCCATTGTTTATTTGTTTTTGTTTATCGCTTCTGTTTTGTTTATTCTGGTATTTTGTCTGATTTAACATGCAAGGTGAGGTTGAATCGGTTATTTTTGTACTTTTATTATTTTGGTTTCTTTCTTATTCTTTCTTCGTTTTCTTCTTTTGTTGTACACGCTTCTTCTTGGTCAAACTCGGGCATTTACTAATTTTACTTTCTTCCTTTTTCTGTGTATTTCAATTGTGGATCCAAACTTCAACTCTGTTAAACATTTACCTTTAATTAATTTCCAGTTTTTGTTCGTTCCCTTCTGGCACACCTTATTCTTTTATGCGCTCTTTCTTCTCCTATTACTTACTGAAACTCTCCTGATTATTTTTTTTATACTTCTTCTTGTTTTTTCTGTGATTTAACTTCGGCAACAGAATTTAAGATAACAATGTTTTTCCTCTTCTTTCTTCGTTTATTTTTCTCAATCTTATTCCATCATCATTAGTCTCAATGTTTCCTTAGAAATTTTATGAAAGACGTGCGAGAGATTCGAAACTCTTTACTTTCGAACCTGCTTTTTCTTCTTCGTTTTTCCTCTTCCGCCTTGCTTTATTCTGCTCCATCTTCTTTTAATTTCGTTCATTTTGTAAAAACTACGCGACAGATCTGCAATTTGTTTCTTTTGGCCGTTCATTCAAATTCTTTTTTTAATAAATAACAGATTTCAAATTCCTCTATTTCGCTTCTTCTTTCACAATTTATTCTTTCTAATTTTCTTCTATTATAGGTGAATTAAATTCTTTCTTGCATATTTTAAAACAAATGTGAAATACATTTGAAATTTCTTTGCATTTTTAATCTGGTTTTCATAACATTTACCTTTCTGTTGTTCTCATTTATTCTTTTCAAAACAACTTCGTCCATTCAATATTGTATAATATAAGCTTTCCAATAGATTTCGAGTTTGTTATTTTTCTGGCCTCATTTTTATAATATTTCTCCTCTGTTGTCCTCTTTTTTTCGATTATTCTTCTCAATCTTCTTTCGATAGCCTTTGTTCCAATTTTTCCTTCCAGATTTTGTGAAAGGCGTGCGATGGATTTTCTTCTCTATTTCTTTATTTATCTTCTTAATCTTCTACTTTTATTGTTCATTATAGTGTATTAAAATCGTTCTTAGAAATTATGTAAAAGGTGCAGAATATATTTTCAATTAATTTGATTTTCTAATCAGCTTTTTGTAAATGTTTTTGCGTCGCTTCTTCTTTGTTCATTTATTCTTCTCGAGCCTCTTGTGCTATCGTTAAATTAACTTCTTTCTTTTATATTTTCTAAAAGATTTGTTTGCTTTTCTAGATTATTTTTAATGATATTTTCCTCTCTGTTTCTCTCATTTATTCTTCAATGCTTCTTTACAATCATCTTGCAATACTCTTCGTTCAAATTGTTTTCAATATATAAAACTTTTGCAATACATTTCTTCTGTGTAACCTTCCTTTTTCTTCATATATTCTTCTGAATCTTCTTCCGAAAGCGATTCTTCCTTCCTGATTTTGTGAAAGACATGCGACAGGTTCCAAATTCTTTATTCTTTTAACCTACTTTTCATAACAGCGTCTCCTCTGTTTTTGGCATTCTTTCGTTATTTATCTTCTCAGCCTTCTTCTCTCACTACTTTTCTATTCAAGTTTCTCCTGTGTTGTCTCTTTTTCTTCGTTTATTGTTTTTACATAGTCTTCAATCTCCCAATAGCTTTCGTTCGGACTTTTTCTTCCAGATTTTGTAAAAAAATGTGGGATGGATTCGAAACTCTTTATTTTTTAATCTGCTTTTCATAACGTTTTCTCCTGTTTTTTTCCATTATTTCTTTAATTATCTTCTCGACCTTCTTTTCTCACTTTTCTATTCGGGTTTTTCCTCTGTTATCCTCTATCTTCTTCGTTTATTCTTTCTCATATTCTTCCAATAGCCTTCATTCAGATTTTTCCTTCCAGGTTTTGTGAAGAACGTGCGATGGGGATTCGAAGCTCTTTATTCTTTAACCTACTCTCTATAACGTTTTCTCCGCTGCCTTTTCTTTTGTTTTCTTGATTTATCTTCTCAATTTTCTTTTATCGTTTATCGATGAATTATATAAAAATACGTAAAATATTTTGCAACTTATTGCTATTCTAATCAGGTTTTACTATATTTTACCTCTCCTTTCTTCATTTATTCGTTTCAATCTTCTTCTATTATCCTTGAATTAAATTCTTTCTTCCATATGTTATAATATACAATGTGTCCACGGATAGGTGATACAAGAGGAAAAACTTTTTTATTATTGATTTCTCAGAAAATTTTATTCTTGATAATAATTTTTGCTGTGTTTAGTAGTCTTATTTCTCATGTTACTTTTCCTACAGGTAATCATTTAAGACTTAAATTCACAATTTTCCTCAGTTTTGAACTTTGAAAATTTTTCTGCTAGCACAGATGCCTTGATTTAAAAAAATCGAAAGTCTGCTTAAAATGAATTTAAGAACAAGCAGGGATGGACTGCCAAGCAGGGATAGACTGCCAAACAGCGTATTGATATCTAAACATTTTTGGTCATTTATACCTCTTGTATCACCTATCCGTGGACACATTGTATGTGCAATACATTTGAAATTTGCCTGCTTTTCTTTTTATAACATTTTCCTCTCCGTTTCTTCATTTATCTTCTCCATCAACTTCCTCCGTAACGATTCCTTGCCGATTTAATAGCCTTGAAATTTCTTAGTTTCCAACCTGCGTTTTTAAACATTTCTTGTTTTTTTTTCTTTCATTGTTTATTCTCGTCGATCTTCTTACAGAAGATAAATTCGAATATTTTTTTCTAACGTACTTTTCACAACAATTTCTCTCTGCTTTTCCTCTTCTTCTGTTATCATTTAGTCTCCTTCTGTTCTGTCAAAATTTTGTAAAACATTACAATTGATTTGAAATGCATTTTTCTAGCTCGCTTTTTAGAACAGTTCTCCTGCAATTTTCCAGTTCTTTCTTCGTTTGCTTTTCATTCTCTTTTTGATTATCGTTCCTTCAAGTTCCTTTTCTTCCCATAATTTTTACGTTTGAGTTTCTTTCTCTGTTTCTTCATACCTTTTCTTTTAAGATTTGCTTTCTTCTAGTTTCTTAGAGTGAAGCTGGCTACTCATGCCCTTTGCTTCTTTGTTTTCTTCTGTTTCGAGTGTTTCTGTTTTATATCTTCATTGCCCATTCTTTTTATAATGCTTTCTTGCCCGCTCTTCTTTCTTCATTTATTCTTCTGTTAGTGTGGTTTATTCAAATCCTGTTTACTCTATATCTTCGGCATTTTGTTAAACATTTCAGCTTTACTTTTTTGTGGGCTCTGAGACCAAAGTTGTTAACTTAATCTAATTTGCTAATTTTGTTTTCTTTCGTTTGTTTCTGTTTATTGACAACATTTTTATAACTTTATTGCCTTTTTATTATTTTATGCTTTCTCTCTTCTTTCTACATTTATTCTTTTGTTATTATAGACCATCAGGTCCTAGCTATTATATTTTACAAAAAAAAAGAGGTACGAAAGATTCGATTTAATACTTTTCCAACTTCATTTTCTTATTTGCTTTTTCCTGTTATATTCGGTTTGCCTCCATTGCTGCATGTTTCTTCCAATTTTCGATTGCCAGCTTTTCTTTCTTGTACTTTCTCAAGCACGGGATTTACAATTAATTGTTCGAAGTTGATTATCTAAAATTTCTGTCTTATCTTTACTAACTTTTTTTAGCTTGTTATATTTCGTTTGTTTTTTATTAACACATTTTTTTGGTTTTCTTTTACGTCAACGCATAAATTTCTTTCTTTGAGTGTACCGGAAAGTATGCTTAAATTTCTCCTCCTTGCCCCCAAAAAATTTTCAAAGATTGTAGTAAGGATTTTGTGGGTTGGTACACTAAATTTCAAAAAATTGATAAGTTATTGTTTATTAAACAAAGAGTCGGAATTGTTGGAGCAGCAAAGTATATGGCAAATAAACGAACTCGTATTTAAAAATCAAACTTTCGTGCATTTCCTAATAGCGATAGTTTTCTGCTTTTATATCCAATTAACGGGGAGTTTCAATTCAATTTGGTGCAGAATTCCGTTAAATTTATATAATACGTGTTTCTCACGTAAGTCTAACAATACAGAGCAGTAGGAAACAATAGCCTTCAGAAACGCACATGCAATAGAACCAGAAACAATGCTAATATCCCAAGTAAAGGATATAATTTTAGATTTTCCGCTCTAATTCACCTCGGCAAAATCAAACAAGGAGGTAAAGCTGTGATTAGTCATAATTGCACAGTCGAATATGCCAGTTTAGTTCGTATTCAGGAATCTCATTCGAAACAGAGGCGACCTGCCTTGTTGACTTTAGAAATTTTTCCCTATTTAGCAGTCGTCGTTTTAATAATAATACAATTGAACTAATGCAATAAACCACGTTTCAAGCAGGAAATGCGCCGAGTATGAGTGATTACTCAATGGAAGCCTCGTGCAGCTGTTGTTGTTGGCTCGGGATACAAACTACACATTCCTGTTTTCATTCAGAGTAGCGGGACTTGATTCTAAATGGTTTCAAGTACTCCGAGAGTCTGAGCCCATATTTTAAAGAGCCGGCCTGTGGCAACTTACAAATTACCAAACTAATTGGCACTTCTGAAGAGGGGTTCAAGATGAGAAATTTATGTTTGTTGTGTTGTGGTGGAAACATTCCCAGTTTATGACACTGACATAAAACGTGTTGTCCGTTGTGTTAGCCCTTTTAATGGGTCTCATACAAAATAACTACGTGTACAACCCCTCTTATATTTTATTTCACATATTTAATAAGGTTTCATTCGATCACAAATTTTTTAAGTTTTTCTTTTGCCAAAGACAAAATAATGAAAATTAAAAACTATCTGAAGGTAGTTGATAAATATCTGGGCTATGGAAAGGTATGCTAAAGGAAATAAAGCTAATCAAATATGCAGACAAAGGAAAACGGAAAAATTATACCGTCAATAAAGATAAATATTTATACCTAACATAAAATGTTAAAAAGGCAGTCCTTTCAGAATTATGTCTAATACATCCCTAATAAAAAAATTTACAACAACCTAACAATTAATAGGGGGGTAAACCATGGAAGGGTGAATTATAGAAAGGGAAGGTCTGAAGGGGAAAATAGCGGAGGTTCGTCCGTTTCTAAACGTAGATATCATTTTTTCTGTTTTGTTTTTTTTTTAATTAGAAAATATATTTAAAGCCCTGTAGAAACGATTTATTTGCTAAAAGGCTGGCCCTTTAGCTTTATTAACATCACAGTTTCTCCCTTGCATTTGATGAAATTGCTATAAAGGGTAGTTCGGGTATTAATTTTACTATTTAATTATAAAATCTGATCGTCCAGGAGAGTAGTATTCAAACATAGATTCATCTCTAAAAAAGAAAAATTTCGATGATGAAAGCTGAACATCAAACACAGAAAATTTGAAAAGATACGATCCAGTGGCTGTTGTAAGTTGTAACAAGCTTCAGAAATTTTCAGCAACTGAAATGATCGAAATTTTAAAACTGTATGATCGCAAAAAAAATTTGAGAATTTTGGGTTTCGTTTTGGTTGTATAGAACTTTCAGATGTTTGCAGTAACTGTAACCGAAACCTCATATGAAAATTTGGAAATTTGGTGAAAATAAAAAATTAATCTTTTATTTGAGAGAATCCTGATTCTAGAAAGCTTTTCGGAAACTGGAACTGAAAACTGGAGCTCGAGGTTTTGAAATATGTTGCGTGTAAAAAAATTATTGTCGGTTTTGATCTTCTTCTGAGTGGTTATAGAAAACTTCAGAAATATTCCGTGACTGAAACTGAAAACCAAAGATAGAAATTGTGAAATTCGTTGGCCGAAAAAATAATTTTTAGTTTTTGATCATTTTCGTCTTCAGAATGGTTCCAAAAAATTGTTTTCAGAGTAGTTATGCAAAACTTCAAGCATTTTCAGAAACACAAACTGAAAACCCAATTAGGGGTTTTGAAGTTTGGCGGCTGTAAAAAAGTTAATTTACAATTTTGAGAGTTTTATCCTTTAGAGTGGTTGTAGAAGACTTAAAATTTTCAGTAGCTGAAATTAAAAACGAAATATGAAAATTTAGAAATTCGATGACAATAATAAATGTATTTTCTGTTTGTGAGAATCCTGATTTCATCAAACTTTTCAGAAACTGAAACTGAAAACCAGAGATCGAAATGTTATTTTCTGTAAAAAAATAATTTTCGGTTTCTGGGAGTTTTAATATTCTTCAGAGTGGTTATAGCAAGCTTCAGAAATCTTCAGTAGCTGAGAATGAAATCCAAAGATATAGATTCTGGAATTTTTCGATCGAAAAAAATAACTTTCCGTTTTCAATAATTTTTGTTTTGAGAATGGTACGAAAAAGCTTTCGACTTCAAAGTTGTTATGGAGAACTTCAGATATTTCCAGAAACTGAAACTGAAAACCCGATTAGGGGTTTTGAAGTTTAGTGGCTGCAAAAAATTAATTTTCCCATTTTGAAAGTTTTAGCTATCAGAGTGGTTGTAGAAAACTTTAGATATTTTCCGAAACTAAAACTGAAAACCAAATAAGTATTAATTTTCTGAAAATTAGTGAATGCAAAAAAATGAATTTTCGAATTTTGGGCTTGAAAGTTATAAAAGTTAAAAAAGCATTAACTTAAACTGAGAACTAAGTAAGGACAGAAATTTTGAAATTTGATAACACAAAAAATTGATTCGTAGATTTTCATAAATTTTGCTTTCAGTGTAGATAGTTGTAAGAAACCTTTAGTTAGATGTTTCCAGCGATTGAAACTGAACACCGAAGATGGAAATTTTTATATTTGATGAATGCAAAAAATTAATTTTCCAACTTTGAGAGTTTTAGACGTCAGTGGTTGCAGAAAACTTCAAAACTTCAGAAACTGAAACTAAAAACCAAAATGGAGCTTCTGAAACGTGGTAACTGTAAAAAAATTAATTTTCGAAATTTGTTTTTTTAGTAACTGAAAATCGAGGAAGAAAATTTTGAAATTTAGTGACTAAAAAATTATGTAGTTTTCAAATTTGACAAATATTAAGTCTTGAGTTAAATATTAAATTTGCGGTTTCTTGTATGAGAACGTCACTGTGAAGTAAAATACAAATCTGTCATTTCCAAAAAAAATCATAAAAACTCGCAAATTTAAATTTTTTTTAGCAAGTTTCGATTACTACAACTCTGATTTAGTTATTGATTTCTGTTTTTCACTGCCTGCTTTTCATTTTCAGCTTTTTCTTTTTTATATTCTGCTTTAGCATTCAATTTGCTGCCTCAGGTTTATTTCAGGCAATTAATTCGGATATCTATTTCTGTAAAATTTTGAGCTTTTGCTTCTAAAATCTTTAATTCGTTAGTTTGGCTTTTCATCATTAATAATAATTTTGATGCAAATTTCGGTTACCTTGGGAATGTAATAAGTCTATAATTTTAATCTTCAGTTTTTCTGTCCTTCAGTAATTCTTTAAATTTTTCAGCTTTTTGTGATTTTCAGTGGTATAAAATGTTTGGCATTTCACACTTTTCTTCTACATTTTCAGTTTTTAGTAATACTAACTCTCTTTCGTTGTTTCAAGTTTTGCTTCCTTCTTTGTATATTTTGAGATTTTGGTAAGACTTTTTAATTGCAATTTTTGGGTGTTCAGCTTCTCGTTTTTCAGTTTCTTCTTTTTGCTTCTGCAAAATTTTGAGCTTTACCAAATCTGTAGTATTTAACCCCCCTTCTTATAATAATTACGATTACTGAAACTGAATTTTTAGTTTCAGCTTGATTTTAACATTTATTTTGTTTTTACGGAATGCGGGTTTTTTTGACTTTCAGTATTTTAATTTATTTATTCTTTCTCAGTCTGTAAGTTTTAGTTTGTCACTGAAGGAATCAGGCTTTGCTTTCATATTCTCAGTTTTTTTTTTCAGGCGTATTGAGCGTTATTATTTTTAAGTAATTTCATAATTTTTTTGCTGCTATGAAACTTTTTTGTACATTTTCTAATTCTGGTAAGTTAAAATCTAGTTTAGCTTAATTCTAATATTTAGCTTTTCAGTTTCAATTGAAAGTTTGGTTTTCCCTCTTTTTACGTTTTTTTCCTGGGCTTATTATATATCTATAAAAGTTTGGCGTTTTACAGTTTCAGTTTGGTTTTCATTTGAAAGAATTTTTCAGGGTTAAAGTATCAAATTCTCATAGGTAAATTGTCTGTAATTATTTTTAAAACAATTCCATAACTTTTGTGATTTTTTTTTATTTGGGATATTTTTGGCAAAATAAAGGATTACGGTTAATCATTTGGTTGTAACAATGTTAATACAATAAACAAATGGTAAATCTACGTTGCTAAATCAGCGGTAGAAATTGTTAATATGTTCAGAGAGAACGTCAAAAGACAGACTGAAAAAATCACTTCGTAATTTCCTGATTGGATAATCGCCAAATCAAAAACAAGGAACGTTTTCCTGATGGCGAATAAGATCGTTCCGTTATGAATATCTTAGAATACGTCTCGACTTTCCCGTTTTATACGAAATTCTTTAGGCACTCGAATAATATCGACAGTAACATTTCACAGAATATTTGTTTTGAGGATATTTCAAAAATTCTGTCACGTAACTCCCCTTAAATTGACAAAATACATTTCCCCAGTAGCAAACAAGATGTCCGTATGGCATTCGAAAAATGTTATTTCAAGGCGAGCTATATCAGAGAGAATGCCTCGTGTTTTTGGTGTCGTTTTAATATCAAACCGTTGGTGTGAACGACGACCTGCCTGAAGGATCATGACCTGTAAATAGATTCAGGTGCCTCATTTCAAGCAGTAAACCCTCCTGTATCTAGGTTGGCAAACTAACAAATTTTTGGGGCGTACAGTCCTGTATCTTGTTGATCCTTTTCCATTTTCATCGACCTCCTTTATCATGCGCGAGTCTATCTTTCTTTATTTGCCACGTGGCATGCGGATCGATATCCACACCAGCAGCACGATGAAAATGCAAGCCCCTATTCCCATTTGCTATTTCGGAGATGTGATCCCAGCTTCTATGTCTTAATATAAACACAACCGAGTCCATTCGTTCCACGAGGAACGGCAGAAAGGAGGTTTAAAGTACTTTCAAGCTGAAAGAAACAGATGTTTTTCGCGAATTTTGCGACTTCCTGAAAAACAGCGCTCATTTCTACAAAACAAATTTTGAACAATTTCAATTCGGAACCCACGCCCAAAACTTTTTTTTTTCAATTTTAAGTTTAACAATTTTAAGCTCAACAATCGTAACATCAAACGTCAAAATTTATTCTAGGCCCCACCTCATCAAACAGTAATGTTTATATTGACCATTTGAGTCTCGAGGGAACAATATCCGTATTCGAATGGCGAGAAAGAAATAGCAGGGGTCATAGAACGACGACCGTCGTGGTGGTATAGAGCTGTCATTCAAGTGCGTGCGTGGCTTTAGATTACCACCCTTTGCGACATTACACACAAGATCTGATGTACACAGGGGGTGAATGCTGAACGCATAAGGGTCGCAAAATGCAACTCTGAACAAACAACCATAAGGTACTGGTCTGAAGGTCTGAAACGTAAAATTCCCCAGCTTATGAATATTTCGTTGGATAAGGGTCGGAAACCACTGAAATGTGAAACGTTTAATTTTTAACAGACCAAGAAAATTTATGGCTAGCGAAAATGTTAATTTTAATGACCTAAGATTGGAATTTTTGCCATGGAGATTTATGTGGGGATTTGGCCTTTTCTGAAAGCGTGAAATTATTATTTCTAAACGATTTTGTCGATTTCAACTAATCCCTTTCAGTAATCCTGACAGTTCGAGCTGTACTTATCAGCAACATCACCAATTTTTCCTCTTCTTTCATTTCTTAATACATAATTCTTTCAAAATGGCCACTGGAATATCAAAGTCAGCCATGCGGGCCCTGAAAAACTTCCCAACATACACAAAATCACAAATTAACTCCTTCCTCTTCACATCCTTTACAGCAAAGCCTGAATATTCATCTTCAGTTCTTAAGATATTTCAAGACAGACGTAAAATAAGAGAAACACGACAGAGCTTTAAATTTCAGGAATAATCGTCAAACTAAAATAATTATTCCGTACACGTTTCCTCTGTGGTTAATCTGCGAGTACAACAGTAATATTTGCTTTCAAACTTCACTCAGAACTTAATTAACACCAACTTCCTTCAACGGAACTTAAAATTAACCTACTAATCATACCCTAACCGTATCTGATTCACAAATTCTACTATCTTCCTAAAATTATCGATCAGGGATTATGTTGGAAACTTCTGATTTCAGGTAGTCATTAAAACTTGTGATTTTTGTCCTTTTTTTATTTTAAACTAGCTCGATCAGTAATACACAACTATAATTGGTAGGATTTGGAGAGAAGGTTGAGCCGAAAGTCAGGGGTTCAAATCCATGCGCTGGAAAATTCATCTGGATTTTTTAAAATTCATTAAAATATCTCAGATTCGGCTCTGAATCCTATCTTTTGAAAATATTGATTCTCTAAATGGGAGATTATCTCTATATGTAATTTTCATGGAAATTAGGCCAATTTCCTTCTTAATTTGCTTACATGCAAGCCTTATCTGCTTGGTTTCTTGAAGTGGGCTGAACTAGCTTGCTTAATCCAACAACGAAGTTGAGACCTTAGAATTATAAATATTTTCTTCGGTGACTATCTCTTTCCAGAAAAACGTTTTTAATATAAAACAAACCCAATGGGAAAGTATTTTACCAAAAATTAATACTGAGAAACACCGAGGTGTTTGCAAACATAAAACTATAGCAAAGATTGATTGGTTGAGGTTCAAAGTCCATGTATGTTCAACTGGAGGGAATTCGATTTGAAGAAAATAATTGTTATGGATTCGGTTCTTTATTTGAGCTGAAATACGCTGGTTCAAATCCAGACTCAGAAGATTTATTTCTGCATTTTTTAAATTTGTTAAAATATTTTAGAAATTTTAGGCATCACATTTAAAAATTTCCATCTTTATTTTTCAGTTTCAGTTACTAGAAACATCTAAAGTTTTCTTGCAACTACTGTCAAAAAACAACAAAGAATAAAATGGTCGAGTAAAAGCCACGCAATGAGAGACTGTAATAAGGGAAAATAATGTTAATCTGTCGAAATAAATCTTGTGTTAGTGTTAAAATATGTGCAATTTTTATATTTGACTGGTTAACTGACACCGTGATGACAATTAAAATAACGTTTGTGTTGATCACGTGCTTGGATCAAAAATTTCTGTCGAAATAGTCTGATTTTCCCAACTCTTATCTTAATATATACAGGGTCTCTATATCTCATTCCATTTGACCGTAAAAGGTGTATGTACTATTCGACAGATGCACGTGGTTGTAAACAGTGAAATCAGTGAATTAAAATGAGTGAAAAGTCAAAAACTATGCATAGATCTGGAACCGGGAGTCACTTTCAAGCTCAACAAAAGCTTAAAGTGTTAGGAAAAGACTAAGTGAACCGAAGTGGAACATTAGTTACGGAGAAAAAGAAACCAGAAGCAGACGTACGTATTTTCGGTTAACCTGTTAGCCATTTGCATTTTTCTAAATACATATTTTTATTCATACTTCAGGTAATTTGCAAGTGCTACAATGATGGCTGTAAGAAACTATCCCATCTGCACAAAATGACTGTTTGCACGTTTCTATTCTTTAAATTTAAAACCTCAAGGGTCATTTACCACACATTCATTTGACTGAAGTAAACAGAAAACGACATGGTAAATATGATAATCCGTAGGACAGTACGAGGAAGGTAAACCACCATTTACTATACTTTGCCAGGCGGTTCGGGAAACGTTGTCAACGTATGTAGGAGAACGTTCATGGACGTTCTTGCACTTACAAAAAAATAAAAACGATAGTGTGACATTTATAGAGAAACGTGGCATGCATAGTAACCATCGTAAACTATACAAGACGGGATACAGAAAGGGTTATCAACCATATTAATTCCATACCACAAGATGAAAGCTATTATTCACGTGCTAAGACTTATAAATTTTACTTAAGTCCAGATTTGAACCTGCGCCGACTTTGTAAAGCATTTTGCAAAAATATTTCGATAATAGAGTAAGTTACAAGTAGGGGAGAGTCTAATTTGGTCAACACTTTTGAATGTTATCTCATAACGTAAAAATTTGACATAATATTTAACTTCTCGTTTTCGAGTCCTACAAAACCGGGTAGTCCAGGTGGCTACAAAACCGGGTACCCGAAATTACCGATTGCAGATTCTGACAGTTCGTAGGAAGAAGACGATAATAATAATGCGTGTCTTTATTGCAAACGAACTATTTTCAAACTCTAAGTCGAACGAAGGCTGGATAAAATGTGTGTCGTGCAACAAATGGACTCATGAAGCCTGTAGTGGCTGTGCTGACACAGATGAAGTATTTATTTGCGACTTCTGTTCATATATTTTGATTTTTTGTTCACATATTTTGAATAAATAGAGGCTTTTTTCGTTATTTGCTTATTTAGATGGTATTTATGTTACTACCCGGTTATATCATACCGGTTGGACAAAATCGGGTACTTTGCAATTTTTTAAGCAAAATATTGTTTTGACTAATTATAGGAACATTAATAAAAATTGACACTGGTAGATCAAACTTAAATAATTTTGTAATATGTCAAAATAAAAGAAACTTTTGCTACTATAAAGTGGCACTCAATACAGTCAGTTTTTGGTCTGATCCCCGGTTTTGTCCGACTCTCCCATACTACGCTAAGGTTTATGAGAAGGAATTTCCCAATTTGAGTTTTAAAAGACCAAGACATGTGACCGTTGAAAGATTGATCCGTCCAAAAGTACGAATGTCTGTACCTCTTTAGAACTACGAGGACATCACCGTAAGACGGAAAAAGCACAGACTTCCATGAAAGAAAACTTTATTGCTTCACAGTTACCTGGAAGCGATGTTTACAAAAAGTATTGTTTGTTCCAACTTTGACCGATTCCGACATGTATGACATAGGACAGCCCCAAATTTACGACTTTAATGTGCATGTAGCAGATGACAATGAAACGTATATGTGTATATGGAACGAAACCGAAGCCTCTAGAGCTCTAGAGGATCCAATAAAATTCTGCCGTGTTAGTTAAAAGTTCTAACTTCTGGTATCACAGAAGATAAGAAACTTATAATATGGTACGATAACTGTGCTGGACAGAATAAGAATCGTGTGGCAATTTTCTTAATAATGTTCCTAACTGCGATTGGTTTGTTTTCCGAAATAACATTAAAATTCCTCGTAAGTGGCCACAGCTATCTCCCTAACGACAGGCACTTCGCTAAAATCGAAAAATGAACGAAGGTTACAAAATGTTTTGTTCCTACGGATATCGAAAATCTAATAAACACAGCACGGTTTATACAACCTTATCAAGTGGTAGAAATGTGTTCTGACAACTTTTTTAATTTACAAGAAAGTGCAGATGCTTTGATATCCACGACGAAATTAAATATATCAAAGGGAAAATATAGGAACTCTTCTAAAACCGTTCTAAAAATTTAAACGCCAAAAGATAAATGATTAGAAGCAAAAATCGCCCGCCACCCCTACATTAAAATTGTTTCTCAAAAATGGGACAAAGTCTGCATATAATTGACTATTTTTCGATGTGTAAACTCCACCGTCAACTAGCTTACATACAAAGCTTATTTTCTTGATTTTTGTAAGGTAAAATTGCTTGCTTTTAGCCTAACAACCAAGTTGAGACCATTTTAAATCAGCCAAATCTTGCTATAATTAATATAAAAACCAATTTAACCGAGATATTAAAAAAACAACGGTCACAAATAAGATCCCTGTGAGGCACCATGTTATTCAATTAATAAAACAAATTCAAACTTTTCACTTAGGTATCTTAATCGAGTAACGCATAAGATGTAACCAAAACATTCAGTTTAACATCAAAAATTATCAAAGGATAATCCACAAGCTATATTTATTCCACTGTTTTTGTTAGCTACAAAAAACCAAATCAAAAATAATTATGTTCTATTGTTTGCTAAATGCAAACCTTTTTATGATATAAAGCTCCTTACAAATCAAACAGTCCATTTCATCAAGATCAATAGGTTCAAATGCATTTAAAACCATGTAAAAGCTAAAAAGCAACGGTCATAAATAAGCCCCCCAAATCCAGTCAGTAGCAAAACAATATCAAACATTTCACTTATGTACCGGGTGATCAACGGAATTTATAATTAGAGCAGGCGGTGATATTTACCATAAAGTTGGCAACACAGGCTTGCAGTTTGAAATTAAAAATTTTAAGTGTCAGAATTGTGACATATTTTTAAAAATGTTTGATATTCAACATAAAATTTTTCTCATTGAAAGTAATTTCAATTTTTTCTTCAAACTTATTTTATTTCTGCGTTTCAGCAAAATAATGTTTACTATATCATCAAAGATCGTACAAAGCACGAGCATAACCTCAAATATAACAATTGTCAATTTATTATTAATTTCTCAGTGTGTCCAACCACACAGCATAAAATAGCACCAATCACAGCCTCCTCTAATTATAAATTCCGATGATCACCCGGTATCTTAATCGATTAACTCATTCGATGTAACTAAAACTTTTGTTTACACATTCAAAACGTTCATTTGCACAGTATACGCCCCAATAATATTCGACTGTTTTTGTTAGGTGGGAGAAATTACGCTGAAATTAATTTGACTAAACTCTGTTCCAAATGCAAAGCATTAAAAATCAAAACGTTCCTTGAGTTTTCAAGGAGGCGAATCTTCGTACACTTCAAGCACTTCAAGCCTATTCAATTGAAATAACTGAAAATCTACGATACCATATAAGAACCATGTGAGGCCCCACATTATCCAATTAGTAGCAAAATAATATCTAACGTACAATTTAAGCCTTACGAACTGTCATACATACAGAGCGATCCACAATAATCTTTCTATTTTCTTTGTTCGGTCTTCATGTGTTCTACAATTTTAGACCTACTAAAGCACGTTGTGCCAAAGAAGGCTCGGGAATTCCTATAAAGTCGACCGAATTAAGCATTTTTGGTAGCCTTTACGAGCAAAAAGATTGTTAATTACATATTGATTAATTGATTCCGTAAGAGGATTCGCTAGTTTGGTGGAGCTGGTGGTAGCTGGTTCAAATCCATGTGCAGGAGATTTCCTGCTTGACTTTTTTAAATTCGTTAAAATATTACAGATTTGGTTCTGAAACTCCCTTTTTGAAAGCATCGATTTTCTTAATGCGGAATTATCTCCAAATGGAAATTAAGTGGATTTCCTTCTTAACTTGCCTACATGCAAGGCTTAGCTGCTTGATTTTTTTGAAGTGGGCTGAACCAGCTTGACTAAATGAGTTTCTAACTTAATAACGAGCTATCCTGAAATTGAAGCCCTGGAATTTAGCACTCTTTCTAAGTATAAAACAAACTCAACAGAATGGAGGTTTCTACTCAAAATTAATACTGAAAAATTGGCTCGTTCAGCTTTAAACTGCATGCCAAAGCAACATATTGAGGGTCGATGTATGCATAAAAGCATAGTACGTGTGAATTACGTTAGAATGCCGGCGGGTTTTTCCGTTACAAGGCGTGTATTAACTAAAAATACAAGTATTGTTGACGACCCCTGACATTAGCAAAGACAAAGCAATCTATAGCGTGACCGGAGTATGTGAAAGACGTGATGTAGAGTAGTAGTGTGCCCATATGGCACATTTTAATATATAAAACGCACGCAAGGAATGCTTACATAACCATTTGCGTTTTAGTGGGAGGGTGTTGCAAAGAAGAATGCCCACTTTATGAAAAGGCACTAAAGCAGGAATTGTGCGCGGGGAATTTCACAAATTACATGATAAGTCGACTGCATGTAAAGCGCTTTATCTCGCAGAGAAACGTCAGATTAAGGTATTGTATGGCCTGTTCGTAGGCTTTGTCTACTGCAAATGCTAAAATTGCGCAACTTGCTCGCACGGAATAATATCAAGCTTTAAAATTCGGAATAACTTGGAAACCCGAGTTCACGCTTCACATGAATTTTAACCGCACAAATTAAGAGAGAGAAACAAACAACGGGCCGAAAACTCCCACTTTCAAATATTACGTGACGAAGCTCGCAAACTTTTAAATTAGTACAACGTCAAGAAGTTAGATTACTTATTGTTATCAGCGGTAATTAGTAAATTTTTCATACAGAAACTCGACCGCGCGGATGGACGAGTGTATATTACAATAAAAGTTTCAAAACGAAATCGTAAATTGCTCATTAATATAAATAAGTATTCTTCGGTATACACCACTCAGGATTCACTGCGTTTAGAATATTGCGTGAAGTCCATCAAAGAGCTTTAGCAGACTGTAAATTTAAATTTACTTCTTAATAATTCAAATCCAACTTCATAGCATACGAAACTCGAAATAAATGAACATCTCTAAAGTTATTCGAAAATTCGCGAGATTATTTGATTACTTTTAGCATTTCACTTTACGCCTTAAAGCCTTTTTTAATACCTTTTTTTTGTCCAAATTAACCAATTTATTTACCGTTTAGGAGATACTTTCTTTAAAACCGAAAACTTCTGATTATATGTGCCAAAACGTTCTATAATTCATGATTTAAAGGCGTTAAATCTTGCTACACAGAATATCCATAGTTTCTAACTTATTTAAGCGAAATAGCTAAAAAGCAACTGTCCCAAAGAAGAACCCAGTGAGGCACCGCATTTTCCAATTTCTAGCGAAACAATAGTAACAACTGTAAATAAGTAGTCTTATTTAAAATACTACGAATCTTCATATACACGAAATGATTTACAATTGTTGCGAGGAATCAAATCAAAAATAACTGTACTTTCCAAAATCGATTATGTAAAATGCAGAGTAAACCAGAACGTACCATCACACATGATTTAAAATCTTGGTAAAATTAATAAACGAATGCTTTTAGACTATTTAACTGAAATATTTAAAATGCAATGGTCCCAAAGAAGATCCCTGTAAGGCACCGTACTGTCCAATCTATGGCACAACAATAGCGAACATTCCATTTAAACCTTTAAGAATCGTTACAGATACAGAATAATCCACACTTAACATTCTATGTTCTTTATTAGCTGCGAGAAACTACATCAAAAATATTTTTATCGTACATTCTTCGAAGTTCCAGTGTACCACAAAACAAAATATGCGATCCCTAAGGATTTACAGGAATTAAACCTTACTGGAATTAATATACGAAGGTTTTTAACTTACTTAACCGAAATATCTACACAAAAACGGCCTAAAGCAAAATCCCTGTGAGGCACCCCGTTATTCAATCAGCAGTAAAATTTTTCATTTCCGCATCTTCATCTCATCTCATAAGATCTAACCAAAACTCTGATTATAATATTAAAAATTATCACTTGAATAGGATAATCCACAAGAAACATTCCATTTTTTTGTTAGCCACAAAAAACAACGTCAAAAACTATCTTCGATTCATCAGGATTTAAAAGAGTTAGACTAAATAATGCAAGAACGTTTCCACCCTGTTTAATGGATACAGCTAAAAAGCAACGGCCCCAAATAAGCTCCCTGTGAGGCACCATAACTTCCATAATTTCACTTGCGTATTTTAATTGAGTAACTCATTGGATGTAACTAAAACTTCTATTTAAATATTGAATACCGTTATTTACATTGAGTATCTAAGATAAATATTCCATTATCTTCTTTGCCCATGGGAAATTAAACCTACAAAACTTTTGTCCTAATTCGAAATACAAACCTTTTGACCAAAAGCAGCGTATCAAACATCAGAACGTTCAATTCCTCGGCATTCAAAGAGTTAAATCTTGATACAATTTATTATAATCTACTTAATTGATATATCCAAATAGCAACGGCAGCAAATAAGATCCCTGTGAGGCACAGCACTGCCCAATCTATTATTATTATCAGCCTGCAACATCCCTATGTAGGGCAAAGACCTCCCTCTTTCCCTCATTCTTTTCACACTTCTTTCTTTTCTACTCACTTGTTGGTGGGGCCACCCATTCTAGTACTGACCGGAGAAGAACTATAGAAGAGCAATTTCGCATGTGTATCTTAATCAAGTAACTGATTCGACGCATTTTGGTTTAAACATTAAAAACCTTCAGTAGTAACGTCAATAGCATTCGATTGTTTGTGTCATCAGCGAAGAATTAAATCAACGTTGAGTTCTTCTTTCTCAACAATGGCACGGTTTCAACCCAGAAGACGTTCTTGTAACACTGACACTGACCGTGGAAGTCTGCGAATTCATTTTAAAACTAAATTTTTTTGTATTTCTTTTAGAAATGCAAACCTTTTGATTGTAGTAAACGAACAGAAAAAACGAAAACGTTGGATTCTTCAAGCTTTAAATGAATTGAATTTTCGTGCATTTACCAGACAAACACATTCAGCTTGTTTAATTGATATAACTGAAAAGGAACTGCTCTAAATAAGGTCCTTGTGAGGCCCCACATTATCCAATCGGCAGTAAAACTATATCAAATATTTCAGTTGTGTAATTTAATTTAATCGAGTAACTCATTCAATGTAACTAAAACTTTGATTCAAACATTAAAACATCCGTTTGCATAAAATAGCCCTCAATAACATTCGATTGTTTTTGTGAGCTGCGAGAAATTAAATCAAAATTAATTTTATTATACTTTTTTCGAAATGTCGAAGTCTTTTGATTATATTAAATGAACAAAAAAAATTGAATCTTCGTACACTCAATACATAAACGCTTCAAGACCATTTAATTGAAATTAACTGAAATGCAACGGCCCCCAATAAGGTCCGTGTGAGGCCCCACACTAGTTAATCTGAGGTTAAATAATATCAACATATCAACATTTCACCTGTGTATCTTAGTCGAGCAACTCATTTGATGTGACTAAAAGTTTCATTTAAACATTAAAAATATTCAGCTGTATAGAATAACCTTCAATAATATTCGATTGTTTTTGTTAACTGCGAGAAACTAAATTAATTTTATTTTAGTTTTCTGGAAGGCACGCTTTTTGATTATATGAAGTATATAAAAAAAGTTTTAAATAAGGTGAGGATCGTCGTAAACTTTGTTCACAGACAGTTGAAGCCCATTTATTGAAATAACTAAAGAGCAATGGCCCCAAAGAAGGTCCTTGTGAGGCCCTACACTATCCAATCGGCTGTTAAATAATATCAAACATTTCATTCGCATCTCTTATTCGAGTGTATCATCGGACGTAAGTAAAGCAATCAGACTTAAACATAACAAACTGTGATATATACTGGGTGATTGACAAAAATCGTTCGATTTTCCGTGTGGATCTTCAATCGTTCTACAATTCTAGGCTTACTAAAGTACGTTGCGTCAAAGAAGATTTGGGAATCTTTATAAAATCGATCCAATTAAACGGTTTTAATAGCCTTTAAGATAAAAAAAAAGTAATATTAAACTCTATAAATTTCATATATCGATCGAAAAAATACCGAAACGTGTAACTATTGTGTTTGGATGTTCCTATTTTTGTTTCCAAGGGTGTATTTCTCGTTGGAAGAGAATGCCTTTTTTATGAGATTTTTAGAATTCATTATTTTTATGTCAGAGTCATTTAGGATTAAATTTTTGTGGGGCCATAGATCTTGTAATTCATAGGGACGTCGGGTTTATGCTAAGCTACTTCGTCTGTTCTTTTTGTTAAGAATTTCGGCGTCCCGGCGGGTCATAAATTCGGCTGTAAGGATAGGAAGAGATCCGAAACGGTCAGCGTCTTTGTTATATGCTCTTGTTTACTACTTTACTTTCCTCAGACTTCAGTAAACAAGATTACCTGTATATGAAATACCGGGAGCGTTGTAATATTATTCGCCCTGACAGACAAATCGCCTCTCGAACACCGAGGAAGCAATTGCTTCCCATAGTTGCTATTGCCTATAATGCGATATGATGTCTGAAGTCGATCTAGCGCAAAACTCCCAAGAAGCGAGCATCGTCTCGAGTATTTTAGGTCTTTGGATTTTACGAGGAGCCGTTGTCACATCAGCACTCCGGTAATGTTCGCAGTGGACGCGAATTTTAATAAAAGTGGTCGAGACCGCGTGGCTCGTCCCGCTCATTTATTATCCCGGTATAATAATGTACCCCCAGTATTCGTGCCTCGTTCTACGCCAGTTATTTATCGTTTCTTTAAGAAATATCCCGCGAAGAGCAATGCTTAATTGCTTGTAAAGTGATTATGGAAAAAAACGAGCTAATGGAAGTTTAAACTCAAAATAGGTATTTACACCTTACGTCTCCATTAACATTCCCAAAAAACCAAAATAAAAAAAATAAAAAGAAAAGAGGAAGAACCGACCATTGTTCGGCTTCCTTTAGGTCTTTTGTTGCAGTTTGACGCATCTCATACCTCAATTTAGTGATGGATGTTCCAGTTTTAGTGTATTTTCGTGTACTGTTTTACGGTCTAAACCAAGTTACTTACTAAATTCGTTATTACCATGTGTAGCTTAATCGGGAGAGAATTTAATGCCTACGCCGCACATCCGCGTATTAATCTTGATGTAGCTCTAGTTGGAAACGGGGCTTGTTGATGTCCGCATGCTTATGCTGGTTAAGCCCTAACAAGGCAGTAACCTGCCTTGTTTTATGACAACCTCTGAGCCCGGTTTATGTGATCATCTCGAGGAGTAACCTATTCTTCCTCGTAAGACCGTCCGGCACATAAGAGACCGATGTGGATATGTCGTTAGATGCACGTGCATGTTCTGATGTTGGATTTTCCTAACATATTGGTTGTTTTATATCCATGGACCCCCCTGCAGATGCAGGGTTGTTCACCGTTTGATTGCCAAATGTCGCTGTGTGTTTGTAAACGGCGTTTTATGTATTCGAACGCCTGTTAAAAATTTATGTCACACTCCTTCGCCTTAGCTTACAAATAATTCAAAACTTAGAGCTTTGGTTGTTTTTTTTTTAGATAACTTTCGTATTTTACTAAGTTTTAAATTTAATTACACCTAGAGCACACATATTTAGATTACTAATAATAGACTGCATTTTGCGAAGTATTTTTAAAATAACGAGTTATTTAAGGCAGAGTTATTTTCCAATATATTTTTTGATACATTTATAAGACAACATTTTAAAATATATACTTTTGGGGTATTTTTCAATGCAGCGTTATGTACATTTATAGGGCAACGTGGTTGGCAAGGTATTTTTTTACGGCAGAGTTAATTTCAAAAATATTTTTTGGTGCATTTTTAAGGTGGCGTTTTAAAACAAAGACATACATTTTTCAGATATTTATACGGCAAAAATATATAAAGATATTTTTTTAGGGTATTTAAATTATTATTTAGACTGTAATTATTAAACAAAACCAACTGAGAATCGCCAAAACACCACAGGAATTTTCCATCTAATCCAAAATTAGATGAAATTCCCAAAATCTATGTAAAACAACAAGCCTGGGATTTTTTAAATTAATTATAAGCTAATCAGGTTAATCCACGAAGGCTTCAAACGTCCCAAAATTTTCTGATAAAGCACCAAAAAATTAAAACAAACAACGAAACCAAGAATTCCAACAAAATCTAGAGTTTTGTTTTTCTTTGATAATCCTGCAATGATCAAACTAAATTAACTGAAAAAACCTAAAAACCACAGTTTTTCCATTCAATCATTTGGTGAATTGGTTCACAGACCTAATTTTCAAAAATTTGTATTTATGTTAAACAACAAGCCTTGAATCTTTTTATTCTTTTTAATTAATAAACTAAACTTGATATACTTCACGGGGGTTTCAAATAGACATTTTCTGAAACGGCTAAAAAAAACAAATCAATTCGAACAAAACATAGATTTTTTTGAACGACCCTAGTATGTTTCAAAGTTTTAAACTCGACTGTAAAATCAGACATATTGAAGTTATTAATTTGGACTGTAATATTCAAACGAAACCAATCGAACAACCCTTGGACGCCTGAGGATTTTTCCATGCATTTTTTGCATTGCATCATCTCAGAATTTTGAAAATATGTAAAACATCAAACCTCGAATTTATTTTTAAATTAAAAATCCAGACAGCCTGGGTAGCTCAGTCAGGGAAGTGCCTGCTAGCTAGCCGGCTGACACGGGTTCGATTTCAATGGTGGCCATAGTATTATGGAGCCGATTTGGATCGGGTTTAAGGTGTGTTATGGATGAAAGCTGGTTGGCGCGTGATGCAAGTATAAAAATCACTTCCACTGCACACCAGCAAGTGTAAATGAACCTCGACACTGCATTGCGGTAGAAGAGGAAATGGATTAAAGAAAAAAAAAGAAAAATTAATAATCCAAGTAGGTTTAATTCACGAAGATCTAAAACCTTTCAAGATTCGCTGAAAAGGGTGGAAAATTAAAACAAACAAGGAAATTAACAATTGCAACAAGACCTAGAGGTTTGGTTTGGTTTTTTTTTAAACCCTGCTACGTTTCCAAGTTTTTAATTTGATTGCAAAAGCACAAATGTTTGATTTCATTACAAATAATAATTTAGACTACAATTATCAAATCAAACCAACTGAAAAACTCTAAAACACCACAGGAATTTTCCTTTCAATCATTTGAATTAGTTGAGAAGAATAAATTAAAAAAAATAATTTATGAAAAACATCAAACTTTGCATTTATTTTTGAATTAATAAGTTAGCTTAAGTTTAATGTAACATGCGATCGAAAAAATTTCACCTCAAGTTGGCTATGAAACATGAAAACACAAAATTAGGCATGTCGACTTTTAAGCCATACAAATGTCAGCTGTTGTTTTATAGGTTATGTGAGGTGTGTGAGGTTATGTCTGTTTTGCTGTCAGGCATATAAAAAGTCACTAATTCTATTAAACACAGAATTCAAATCTGCCATCAAAAAAATGGAGGTGACATAACTCAACTACTTTAAAATAATTTTCCGTTAATAACATTTTTCTGTTCAATTTGTATTCAATTTTAGTTTTTAGAATAATTTAATTTGCTCTAATTTGTATCAGTTAGGCGTGGCTTTAGATTTAGTAGTTCTAATGGCTTATGTTGTATGACCTTAGCAAAGGCATGATTTATATTTTTCATGGCAAACTTTGAGGTGAAATTTTTTCGATCACACGTTACGAAGACTTCAAACGTACCAAAGCTTGCTGACAAATATCAGAAAATAAAAACAAACAACGAAATCCAGAGTTTTGGTTTCCTTCTTTTTTGATCAACCTTGGTATGTTTCTGAGTTTTAAATTCGTTTGTAAAAACATAAATACCTATTTTATTTTATTACAAATCTTAATTTAGACTACAATTATCAAAGATAATCAATTGAAAATACCTAAAACAGCAATGCATTCTTCAATTGAATAATTTGTATTGATTTACAAAAGACGCAGTTCCTAAATTTTTAATTTATTCGAAAATAATAAACCTTGATTTTTTCCAATTAAAAAACTAACTAGGTTTAATACGAAGGCTTCAAACCTACCAAAATTTGCTGACGACCAAGGCCGAAAATAATAACAAACAAGAAAACTAACAATTCGAACCAAACCTATGTAGAGCTTTGATTTTCTTTTATTTTTTGTTTGAACAACCCTGGTAGGTTCCTAAGTTTTAAATTTAATTACACCGAATGAAACAAATATTAAATTCATTTAATTATAACGCAATTATCTAACGAAACCACATGAATACTCCTAAAACACCATAGGGTTTTTTCATTGAATCCTTGATTACAAGACTAAACTTCTAAAATTTTTAGTTTATATTAAACAGCAAACCTCGAATTTATTTTTAAAGTAATAAGCTCATTAGATTTAATCTACGAAGGCTTTAAAGGTGCCAAGATTTGTTCAAAAGGGACAGAAAATAAAAACAAACGAACAATTCGAAGGAAACCCAGAGCTTTGTTTTTTAACAAGTCTCGTATGCTTCTGACTTTTAAATTTGATTGCAAAAGCACACATATTTAAGTTATTAATTTAAACTACAACTATCAAATGAAACCAACTGGGTTTAATGCACGAAGCCTTCAATAGTTTTCTGAGTTTTATTACTATTAAATTACACTGCAATTGTCACATGAAACCAACCGAAAAACCCTAAAATACCGTCGCATTTCCCAATTGGATTAGTTCCCAGAAGACTCAATTCCCATATTTATGATGAACAACAAGCTTCGATTTTTTTAATGAATAAGCTTCATGTACTTCACGAAGGCTTCAATCGTACCAATCTTTGCTGCCAAGGCTCAAAAAACTAAAACTAAAACTTTATTTTTAAACAACCCTGGTATGTTTCTTTGATTGCAAAAGCACAAATATTTTATTTCATTACAAATATTGATTTAGACTGAAACGGAACCCGCTAAAATACCCTGAAAACCACAGCATTTTCCACCTGAATTCTTTGGATCAGTTCACAAAAGACTCAACTTCCAAAATTTAGAATTTATGGTAAACAACAAGCCCTGAATTTTATTTTTTAATTAATAACCTAGCTTAATGTGGTGCGCGAAGCCTTCAAACGTATCAACATATACTAACAAAGGTCAGAAAATAAACACCAACAGATGGAAATTTATCATTTTTAACACGTCTATTATGACGAACACAAAAATAAATATCCAAGCCTCGTATCACTAAATATTCCTCATCAAACAAAACGATCATAAAACACTATGTTAGCCCGCACATTAAAAACATTTGCATAACAACTTAATTATAACCACAAATAACGAATAACTAATTGAATTAAGTGCTAATCTAAATAATTCATCGGCAGTAAAAGTAAAAATACACATTTAGGAAACATAATTAAACCTTTCACCTAAATGAATTAATTTTTAACACGGGAATCAACAACTCCCCTAATTAATTCTTAAATAATTTTTAATAATTCAAGTGTATAACTTCTTTAACCATAAGTTAAGTTTTTCAGTAATTTTTTTCAGTGTTCTCTGAAAAAATGATATTCAAATTTTAATGTCTTATTTACAATTAATGGAAGAACCCATACCGGAATGACACGAACAACATGAATAAAGCTAAAACCGTTAATTACATTAAATCTACCGTATTAAAATCATGTGAGGTTAATGACACCTGAATGTGTTGTATTTACCTTGAATTAAATTAAACTCGTCGCAAACAAGGGCTAACTAAATATTAATTTGATATAATTGAGGAACTCAAATTGGTTCACGGTTTTATTTCCAAAGATACGAATGAAATCGTTTCAAAAACAACAACCACAACGGTTATGCAAAGGTAATTACATTAATCAATCGATGAATTGAAGCCGTAAATTAATTCATTAAAAAGAAAAATTAATTAAGTGGTGAATATACCTACATACAAAATTAATAAAATTAAAAAAATAAAAAAGCAAAATTTAAACAGAAATTATTAAAAACGTTCAGTTTTCACCCTGAAAACTTCAGCAGTTATACCAAAGTAATTCAAATAATTAATTACAGCAGAAAATTAATTAATCGTTGCTAAATTAATTATGCTAACTAATAATTACATAAAAATTCACAAATAAAAACTTTTCAGTTTTTACCTAAAATAATAAAATAATAAAAATTAAAAATAATAACGGAACTGTCAGAATTAATCACGAAAAGAGGGTTTCAAAAACTGAATTTTTTATAAAACAGGGTTTTATTGGTTGTCGTTTACGTCGAGCAAACTCAGCAATTTATTGACATTCTGAAACATTAAGTTAACGTAACATGAAGATCAATGTGTTAGATAATATGCACGTAAATTCCTTTGCTGTTGTCGAACACTCTATTTACAAATTATTGTAATTTGTGGTTAGTATAACTCTGAAATATCGTGAAAATTGTATGATAGTACAGGTAATTGATACTTTATATTTAGAATTTATTTTTGGTTTGGTTAATAAATTGATTTTTATAAATAATGCAAATTGTAGGCTTTGGAAAGTATTTTTTTGAGGTATTTTTTAGGCACAGTGATTAAAAATTTATATTTTTTGAATTATCTTTCAAGCATTTATTTTAAAAATATATATATTTTGAGGTATTCTTTCTTAATGCTATTAATCAAAAATATACTTTTGAAATAAATTTATATTAAAAAATATTTTTAAGGTATTTTTAAATACAATCTTTAAGGCAAAGTTGTTGTTGAGTTATCTTTAAAACAGTAATTTGAAAAATAGAGGTATTTTCAAGGCAAAATCGTTTTAAAAAGATTTTTGATGTATCTTTAGGGCAAAGTTACTAAAAGAATATCTTAAGATATTTTTACGGCAGAGTTAAAAAACATATACTGTTTAGGTATTTTTAAGGCAAGATTATTTTTAAAAAATTTCATTTTTTGGGTGTATTTTGAGGTCAAAATTGTTTAAATTAATATCCTTTAAGGTAAGGCACAACGATTAAGAACCTATATTTTTTTAATGATATTTGAAGAATTTATAAAAAAAAATTTGATGTATTCTTAAGGCTGTTAATCAAAAATACATTTTTGGAGTATTTTTGAGGTAAATTTCAATTAAAACATATTTTTTGGGGTACTTTTGAGACAATAATCCTTATGGCAAAGTTGTTGAAAACCGTATTTTTTTAATGTATATTTAAGGTACAGTTGTTTAAAGAAATTATTTAGGGCTATTTTTAAACAAAATTATTAAAACTACATATATCTTTTTGGGGCAATCTTTAAAGCAGTTATTTTTAAAGCAAAGTTGTTTTAAACCAATATTTTCTATTGCATTTTTAAGGCAAAAATATTTAAAGACATATTTTGGGGTATTTTTAAGGCAACGTTATTTGAAAAAATAGGGTGTGAAATATTTCAAAGGTAAAATCATTAAAAAAATTACTGCATTTTAAGGCAACGTTACATACAAACATATTTTTAAATATGTTTTTATGGCAATGTTATTTAAAATGGCGGGGTATTTTTAACGCAGTTATTAAAAAAATTGTTTTAGGGTCAAATTATTTAAAATATATATTTTTTGGCTTATCTTTAAACCTGTTCTTTATAAAAAATGTTTTCGGAGGTATTTTTAAGGCAGTATTTTTTGTGATATTTTTAATGCAAGGTTATTTAAAAAATATATTTTTGAGGGGTTTTTAAGGCAACGTTATTTGAAAAAGTATTTTGTAAAGTATTTATTAAAGGCAAAATTATAAAAACAATTGATATTTTTAAGGCAACATTACTCGAAAAAATATTTTTGTATATACTCTTTAAGGCAAAGTTATTTCAAACAAATATTTTTAGGGCATTTTTGAGGTAAACTTAAACAAAACGTTTTTTGATGAATTTTTAGGGCAATGTTATTTGAAAAACACATATTTTTGAGATGCTTTTAAGGCAAAATTATTTTAACAAGTATTTTAGGGTATTTTAAATATTCTTAAGGCAGTCTTTTTGGGGTATTTTCAAGGCAAAATTATTAAAAGAAATATTTTCTGGAGTTTCTTTACGGCAACGTTAATTGAAAAACTACTTTGTGGAGTATTGTAACGAGATGCGTCACAACACGTGTGGAATCATATTAAAGTTAATATAAATATACGTGAATAGTTATAAATAAACAAACTGTACAAATAAATTAATTAGTGTTACGGGTTAATATTAATGTTTTGTATTAGAATTAATATTGGTGTTGCATTTTAGTATTAAGTTGTTATTTCGTGTTTCTTCGTTGCTTAATAATTTTAATAATTGTTAATAAATAATTCACATAACGAACTGAAGTTTTAAATAAACGTTTTCAAACCGTTACAGTATTTTTAAGGCATAACTAAATATTTATAAACAAATTAAGGTATTTTAAGACAACGTACCTTGAAACAATATTATTTCAGGTATTTTACTGCAACTTAAACAAGACATTTCTTGATGTAATTTTAGGGCAAGTAAAATTATTTAAAAAAAAACTCATTTTTGGGGTGTTTTACAGGCAAAGTTATTAAAAAATATTAATTAAAAGGTATTACTGATTAACAATAGGTTTAAAAGGATGCGTTTACTTTCAGGACTATGAAACCGAATTCTGTTAATAACACAACATTTGATGTTTCGTTCTTGCTTGTTACTTCGTTTATTAGAAATCATTTTGAAGCTAAGCTGCCCAAGTGTTTAAATGTTCAGAACTTCTAGTTTAAAATGCTTTTCAGCAGTACTTTAATTAAAAAACCTTTTGGACAAAAAATTATTCAAACGCCGCAAATGGAATTTTCTTTTCTTTGTCCCAATTTTCTAATCTCATCTCCTGTCTGATATAAATGAAGATCTATTTAATAACGTTGCAAATTTAATACAACGCCTTATTTTATTTAAAAATAATTTAATATCGCTTTACCTTTCGTTGTCTCCCTTTGTTTGAACAAAACAATAGAATCAGCTTACCTGAAACAAAGAAGATAAATGTAAATTAGGTATATAATAAATATTTAAAATTAATCAGTAGAAAGACTTATCACAAAAGCAATTTAGTACAACTAGTTATTAACGCTATACTTCATTAAAATGGAACAGGTAAGACAGGTAAAAGCATCTCATACTCGTAATCGCTAATTTACGGATTTATCCCTAGAAATTTACGTTTAAAGGCTTCTTTAATGAAATATGAGGTTAAATTCATAAACCCTAAAGTTGTAAAGCAGTTTGTCAGTTTTGAATAATACACTTCGACTAGTTTTAAACAAAAACACCGCCCGATTCAACCGTGGATTATTGAAGAGCTTTCTGTAAACCCTTGAAGGTATTAAACGTTGAAATTGAAAAATATTAAATGGACGGGGAAAATATCAAATAGAAAGGGACAAAAATGTGTAATCGATTCGAATAAAATAAAATAAAAATTATTTATTCGAAAAGCGTCCGGAAAAATTGTTTAGGGATGGGTTGGCCTTTAATATTTGAAGGGATTCAGTGAGAAATTTTCCCGAAGTTAGGCAGTGGATTTCAGGGACGCTGGTATTTCAGGGACAAGTAAAGCGTGATACGGCCAAATTAAATTATAAAACAGGGCACCTTCGTAGGCTTTCCATGGATG
The DNA here is from genome assembly GCA_963082815.1 of Melanotus villosus. Classification (NCBI taxonomy): domain Eukaryota; kingdom Metazoa; phylum Arthropoda; class Insecta; order Coleoptera; family Elateridae; genus Melanotus; species Melanotus villosus. Next base: position 4,002,159 of record OY720419.1, on the reverse strand, counting down.
AAGTACGGGGAACAAAATGCACTGGCCCTGCTTGGTAAATGGGGGTAATGGCACGGCACGTAGTATCGGCATTCCAAATTCCGGATGACCTGCCTCCCGCCCCTACCAGGTTCATTACTAAGATAATCGCCGATCCTCCATTATTCAGATGGCCGCATAATTATTTCAGCGGGACAGGAATGTGATCGTCGAACAACGACGTTTCACCCGAAATTTTCTACAATTTGACAAAGTACCAGCGATGGTTATCGATTTGTTAAAATTCTTTTTACGCGACCCTTACTTGCGTAAGTGCACGTTACAGAAAATGAAAAAAGGACCGCAGGATAATACAAATTGCTTTCAGCTTAAATTGTCCTGAACGAAATACGTAGGAGAAATTACCATCGCGCAGTACATGTTGATTTAATGCTTGCGCTTTTTACGAAAATACGCTAATTCGCTAAAAATATAGCACGCTCACTTGAATTTCATTCTATTTATTTTTATTTCCTACGAATTTTTATACAGAACCAAGGAGAAACGCGAGGATCTTTTTTTGCGAAATGTAAATCCTTAATGTTCAAGCAGGCTTTTGGGACTTTGTAGGCGAACACATTGCTTATTTACGGTACATATAACTTTCAAGTCGTTCAATCTATGCATATTTTAAGTGTTGCTTGTTTATTTAATACGCAGAAAAATTTGGAAATCATTTCCAGTTAGGAAATCCTAATTCTCAAGAAAAGCAGAAAATAATTTTATCGATTTCAAAGTCTTATGCATATCCCATTCACTCATTATTTGCACAACAGTTGGTCGTGAGTATAGTTTAAAAACAATAGGAATCGTTTCTAGCTAGGAAATATAATTCTTAACATGTGGAAATAATTTTGAAGTCTTATGTATACACTACAAACAAGCCAGAAGTTTGAAGTATCTAGGAGCAATAGTGGAAGAAGACCCGATATGAAAAGGAAATCAACAATAGAATAATCGCAGCAACGAGATTGTATAATGCACTAAGAATCAGTTATGGATGTGAATCATGGATTTTAAATGACAGACTGAAGAGCAAGCTGGATGAGACACCAGCTTTCTAAGAAGAGTAATGGGAGTAATAAGAAGAGATAAAGTCCGAAACGAAACCTGAAGGGAAAACCTAAAAGTTGAAAAACTCGAAATAAGTATAGAAAGAAGATAACTGAGCTGACTGGGACATATAATAAGGATGCAGGAAAACCAATAAGTGAACAAAATATGGAACGTGGGAAAACCTTAGAAAAGACCGAAAGGCAGACCGATGACTAAATTCAATCAGGCCATGATAAAGGTGCTAGGGAAAAGAGGTAGCAACTAAACGGAAGCTATGAAGTGCATCAAGGACAGGAAAGCATGGTAGAAATTCACCCCTCTACACCGTAGGGTAGACGAGGAAAGAGGATAAGTAAGTAACTAAGAATGTATACACCATTAATTCCTTATTTGGAACACTAGGTGGCTATGATTTTTACCTTACTACGTTGATAATGGAAACTGAACAGCTTGTGGCTGTTACCGATTCAATTTTAGATTATGTTTGTTGAGTTATTGGGCGTGATTTAAGCTTAAAGATGCTTTGTTGCTTAATGCCAATTTAGGGCAAAATTAAGCATTCTGGCAAGCGAGTTGCCCTTGTTGGGTTGGTTCCGCCCTAAAGTTTAACCTAAACATTCGTTTAATGTTTTAAGGCGCAAATCTAGCCCAGAAACAGCTTTGTACCGCCTACTATTTTTTCCCTAACATGGCCCACCTCTGCCCCAAAAATATCACAAACGCAATATATTAACCGTATTTTATAATAAAAAATTCACCAAAAATAGCACCAAACCTAAGCTTTGCGGGTTAAATTGTTACCTTAACCTTTCCCAGGCTTACTTTGACGTAAATTCAGCAAATTCTCGTTCATTTCCATACCAAATTTTACACACTCATTAATAATAAATTAATTTTCGTATATTTCACAACAAACACACACACGAAACTAGATTGTTAAATAAACAATTTTCACAATGACGTGATTAGAGACGTTGTATGAACCCACACACAGGTGCCTCCACCAAATTTTACACAGAAAACAATTGTTTGGTTACGGTCTTTCTTTTAACAACAACAAAATTCTGAAATTATGAAACATTTATTAGTACTTTTGCGAGCGTGTAGGATGCTACATGTTTAATTATTTAACCTTAATTTCTGAATTCCTGGTTAATTTTATGTAACTAAATTTACATGCTGGATGTGTCGTATTTAATTATGTTAAGAAGTTTTTGGAAAACAGCTGCGAAATAAATTTAAATTTGTTACCAAAACGTAGCTAGAATAATAATAACTAAATGTGGTGAAACACGTTAAAAAATCCATAACAAATTAATCCCTAGAACAATATTTTTAATTAGCAAAAGTTGCTTATTTCAGAAAAACCCCGGTTATTTAAGGAATTAAAGGATTATTTTAGAATTTTTCAGGCTTAAAGTGAGAGAAAGTCATAGAAACCCATGAATTTGTGAAGGAGAAACAAAATATATATGCCACACTGCGAACAGTACTTGGAAATTTTTCCACATTTAATTAAAAAAAATAGCTAGCAAAGTATACTTCCTTGATTGCTTAATTAAGGGATCACTCAATGTTAAACTTCCAGACGATTATTTAAAGGTACACAAACTTGAAGGTAGAAAAGAGAAAAGGAACACCAGGATTTCTGAAAAAATTCTGAAACAGAATACGTTTTAAACTGCCAACAGTTTCTAAATTTAATGCAAATTCTACCTTTAAATGCTTAGGCGCTTAATTAAGGAATCCCGCAGTATTAAATTTCCAAAGGATTAATTTAAGATTCTCCAGGCTTAAAAGCAGAGAAAATCAAAGCAACACCAGAATTTTAGAAAATAACCCGAAAGAAATATGTTGTTGTCAAACTGCGAACAAAACATTTTCCAAAATTAATGCAAATTTTCAACCACTAAAAGTTTAATCCTTGATTGCCCAATTTACTTAAGGAATCACTCGATTTTAAACTTTCAAAGGGCCATTTTACGGGTTCACAGGCTTGAAAGCAGGGAAAAACAACGCAACACCAGAATTTCTGTAAAAATTCTGAAACAAAACATCTTGCATTCTACGAAAACTAGTTTAATGAATAACTCGGTGTTAAACTTCCAATGGATTATTTTAGGGCTTTCCAGGCTTAAAGGCAGAGAAAATCAAATCAAAATTTCTACAGAACTTCAGGAACAAAATAAATTTTAGACTACGATTTTCGATCAGCGATAGTAAAATCCTTGTTTGCTGATTTAAGGAATCGCTCGGTGTTATACTTCCAAAAGATTGTTTGGAGGCTTTCCAAACTTGAAGGCAGAGAGAAAATCAAAGCAATGCCAGAATTTTTGTAAAAATTCCGAAACAAAATATATTTCAGCCTGCGAACAATATTTTCCAATTTTAATAAAATGTTTCAAGGTCCCAAGTTGCGGTAGCTAGGTACCCCAGTCGGGGTCGTTGTCTCGGGTCAGTACTTGGATGGTTTGCTCGGCTGCTCCGTTACCGCGGCACCTTCCTCCCACATGGTGAGAGTGAGAGAGTAAGACAATTAGATAAGACACAGTCACTAAGCAGATGAAAGGAGATCCAACGTCCGGAAGGGCGTAAGGATAAAAGAAAGAAAGAAAGAAAGAATAAAAGGTTTCAACTGGCAAAAGTAAAAATCCTTGGTTACTTATTTTAGAAATTACTTGGTGTTAAAATTCCAAAGAATTATTGCAAGGTTTTCCAGGCTTGAAGGCAGAGAAAATCGAGGCAACACCCAGTAAGTATATTTCAGACTGGCAACAGTTGCTGAAAAATTTTCCACTTTTCAAGCAAATTTTCAAATCCTCGGTTGCTTATTTAAGGAATCACTCTGTATTAACTTCCAAGTGATTATTTTGAGACTTTCCAGAATTTAAGGCAGAGAAAATTAAAGCAACGCCAGAATTTTTGAAAAAATTCCAGAAAAGTTAGTTCAGACTGGGAACAAATTTTCAAAGGATTATTTTAAAGCTTCCCAGGCTTGAAGGCAGAAATTTTCAAAAAATTCTGAAACAAAATATATTTTACACTGCAAATTTTTCTGATTAATTTGGGTATTCTTCTCGGTTTGTAGGTTATTTCAGAACATTCCGAGTGTTTAAAACCAGTGTTTATATTTCCAACATTTTTATTTTGTCCTAAACTGCAATTTTTTTCTAATTTTTTTATTACAAAAAAATTTAAAAGTTCTCGTGGTAGTGGCCCAGATTTTCGTCTAATGAGAATGCCTTCAAGGCTTTTATAAAGAACAATTCTCAAAATAAAATCCTTGTTTGTCAGACACAAGAACAAAAATGCATGCCTTCTTTTACCGAATAAAATTCCTCATTAAAACATGTTACATTTCAGCGAGAGAGAATTTAATAATTTAGCCAAAAATTTAAATTTCCTTCCGTTTATTCAAGGTGCTCGAATATAAAATAAACTCTCGCATAATATCCAAAATATCGCAGGCATAATTAATATTAAAAGTGTTATCCGTATCTCAAAAGCGCGTTCGTATCGAAAAAGAGGGGGAGGTGTTTCAAATTAAAATTCAGTTCAGGTCAATGGAATAATCATCATCGGCTGTTTGAAGCATCTCTTTGCAGTTACCGGCAGGAATTTCGTAATTCGAAGGGAATTGCCCGAAAGTTACCTTTTCAGAGTTTAATTATTTTTATTTTATTTTTCAGACGAACCAAGCAAATTAAATTCGATTCCTTGAGAAAAATTACGGTTTAATTAATATCGGTCCGGAAATTGTAGAGGAATATCTTTCTACTCAAAGTTTCATAGCCGGTTTAATTCGTATTTTATGGGCAAGTGTGCCTTTGCGGAGCGTTCCGCAGTACTAAAGATAAGATCAATGTTAGCGTGCCTGTTGTCAATTATAATGAATGTTGTGCGATTCCCAGCTGGGCTTTATTTCAATGCTTCTGCAGGACATCATGTTATTTCCCTCAGGGCGGCGTTTCCACCAGAATTATAACCGGAGTCCATTGCACTGATCTTTAAAGTTAAAATTAGGAATTATTTACTAATGAGGGACGAATAAAAATATATCCGGAGGTTAGTAATTTGCAATAGATTTATCTTTGCTAATTGTTGTCCTTAAGTTGATGATTCCGATAAATAAAACTCCTGAGGGAAGTTTGAGAAACACTGGCTGGAAGCTCTTAGATTTTGGAAAAACAGAAAAACCTTGGGAAAAATTCCAATAAAATGCATGTTTGATACAAAAATTGTGGTATAAAACCACCTTAAAGTTAAGGTTAATTCATGAAACGATATGTTTTGTTGACTTTGAGAAGGTCGTTTCATTTTAAAATATTTGTTTTGCTAAAATAACGAAATGGAACTCCAGTTTCAAAGATTCGCGTTACAAAACTCGAAATTCATGATTAAACAAACCAAAAGTTAGCGTTGGAAATGTAACAAGAAAAGGGGAGCCAGCCTTTTTAGTAACCGTATACCACCTACGTATCCGTAGTAACATCAAAAGATCGTGCCAGAGATTTCTCACAAAGAACTCACGTATCCACACATTTTACGGCTAAGAACCGCAAGTCTCGAAACAAAGCGTCCCAACAGGTGGTGCAAAAAGGAGCATAAGAACGCATCCATAACGTGGAAACATGATATAGTAGGTGCTCTGAAAGCATCTACCGCTAACATGAGAGACAATGGTTCGGTATCCGACAAGGAAAGAGCCTTTCAGCACTAAACATATCCGGAATCTTTAGAACGTTGACGATGGTCGCTGTATATATAATGGATTATGCACTCATAAATGGAATGTCTGCTTGGTCTACCGGTCTACGTGAAACTCGCATTGATTGATAACATCGTCCACTTGTGATGCCACGTGGTAGCGTAAAAGGAAAACCAACCGTGAAACGCACGTGAGGCAGTAAAAATTTTGTGGTCGGAATTAATTACTCACAGCTGTGGATGTTTATCGCTTTTATGCGGTTTGAAATAATTATTAGGTTCAACTTACACGAAGTTACTTTGGTACGAACACTACGAACAGTACGAACGAAAATATTAAAAAAAAAAAACAGATTAGTATTAATTATGAATCGATTTTACACATACATTTCTGAAAAATTAACAAGTTAAAGCCACAGAATAATTTTAATAAACTCGGGTTTGCCTCATCGTAAAAAAATGCATAAGAGAGGCGATAGAAATTAGTAATTTTAATGATTGTAATTATTTAACTCAATATTAATTATTAACAAATCTTTCCTGCACTAAGAAAGCTTAGATGAACACGAAAAACCAGAAAAATTGAAATAATATAAAAATCAAAATATGGCGGGAGGGGGTAATGTTACGTTTGATACACCTTTGTTTAATGGTTTTAATCGCTTGAAATTTCCAACTACTGTCTGAAATATATGTTGTTTCTGAATTTTTTGCAAATCCAGGTGTTGCCTTGATTTTCTCTGCCTTTAAACCAGGAAAACGTTAAAATAATTCTTTGGTAGTTTAATACCGAGTGATTCCTTAAATAAGCAGTCAAGGATTTATATTTTTGCTGCAAAATTATTAAATTCTCTCTCGCAAAAACGTAATTGTTTGAATGAGGAATTTTTATTCGGTAAAAGAAGGAATGATCTTCTGTTCTTGTGCATAACAAACCAGGACTTTATTTGGAGCATTTTCATCAGACGATAAGCAGTCACAACAAAAAACGTTCGATTTTTTTCTAAAATTTTAAAGTTAAAAGTTTTCTTTTAGGAAAAATCAAAATGTTAGAAATTTAAAAAATAAAGGCTGGTTTTGTAATCTCAAAATTTACTGAAGTTCCCTGAAAACTGAGAAAAATGTCCAAATATAATCGGAAAATAAATATCTTTTGTTCCTGAATTTTTTGAAATAGCCTGGAGAATTTTAAAAGTAATCCTTTGGAAGTTTAACACCGAGTGATTCCTTAAATAAGCAACCAAGGATTTAAACTATTGCTCGTTGAAAATTTACATTAAATTTACAAAAATTTTCAGCAACTGTTCCCGGTCTGAAATAACTTTTTGGAATTTTTGATTTTCTCTGCCTTAAAACCTGGAAAGCCTCAAAATAATCCTTTGGCAGTTTAATATCCAGTGATTCCTTAAATAAGCAACCGAGCATTTGTAATTTTGCCGGCTGAAAATTTGCTTGAAAAGTGGAAAATTTTTCAGCAACTGTTTCCAGTCTGAACAATATACTTTTTTGAATCTTTTTTACAAAAACTCTGGTGTTGTCTTGATCTTTTCAGGCTTCAAGCCTGGAAAACCTCAAAATAATCCTTTGGAAGTTTAATTACAAGTGATTCCTTAATTAAGCAACTAAGGATTTATACTTTGTCTGGTTGAAAGTTTGTGATAAATTTGGAAAAATTTTCAGCAACTGTTCCCAGTCTGAAATATCATTTTTCGGATTTTTTTCAAAACTCCTGTTGTTGCTTTCATTCATTCTCTCTGCCTTCAAAAGCCTGGAAACCGTTAAAATAATCGTTTGGAAGTTTATGAATTTTTTCAAAAATTCTGGTGCTGCTTTGATTTTTCCTGCCTTTCAGCTGAAAAACGTTAGAAAAACCAAGGATTTATACTTTTACTGGTTGAAAATACGCATTAAAGTTGAAAAACAACAAATCTACTGTTCACAGTCTGAAAGACATTTTATTTCGGAGTTTTTAGAGAAATTCTCGTGTTGTTTGATTTTACATGGCTTCAATTTTTTTTTCAAAAATTCTGGTGTTGTTTTGATTTTCTCTACCTTTAGGCCTGAAAAACCATCAAATTATTCTTTGGAAGTTCAACTGTGTAGTAATTCATTAAATAGCCAACGAAAAATGTGCATTAAACTTAGCTACTTTACGCAGTCTGAAATACATTTTGTTTTAAAAATTCTGGCGTTGCTTTGTTTTTCGCTGCCATTAAGCGTGGAAAACCTCCAAATAATTCTTTGGAAGTTTACGAAATAAACTAAAAATTTATATTTTTGCTGTTTAGAAACGTGCATTAAAATTAGGCCTTCTTTTACAGGAAAATCAAATAATCTTCGAAGAAGGGACCTAAAACAAAAACCGTATTTTCAAAGAAAATTAAAGGACTAAATAATAGAATTTTCCCCAACATCCTGAGTTCAAAAAAATCTTTCGTCCCTCTGGAATTCGTAGGTGTAAGCTAAAACGCGACCCAAATCACATTTTTTTTCCTTTTTGATATTTGAAAATCCGATCAAATAATAATTTGCTTATATCTGAGTGTCTTGAATAGTTTTCCCCGGGGAAAATCCCTTATTTTTTTATAGTGTTCCTATATATCGGTTCGTATAATAACAAAAATCCTGTATCTCTGCGGACTCTTTTTTATCTGGACAAGGTTTTTACTTGTGTGCAAAATTTTATCACATTTCGCTTCCCAAATTGCTTTCAAGCCATGCGAAAATTTTCGGACGGTATTACGCGATATCCTTTCCATATTCCCCATTGTTTACTTTGCTTGGGTAGGTGCAGTTTTGCAAATTATGCTCGTGTAATGGGTTTCATTGTTTGATTTAACTTATCTATATGGAGATTACATGTAGATTACTTTACACAACGATTAATTTGTATACGGTTTCGGTGGTGTGATATGTTTGTATGTCGGTGTAGTTTATTGCGGGTGCATTGAACTAATTAATTATTTAGTGTTGCTTTTGGACATTTCGCGTTTCATTCTACAGGTAGATCGTTTATTAAAGTGTTGCCCCAAGTCTTTTTTATTAATCCCAGTGAAGCAAAAATGAAGCTTCTTTTCAAAGACAGGAAAGTAAAAACCAAGCAGATTATATTACTTAAAAAAAAACAAAGAAAGGCTTGATGGAACTTCGATTTCGGTTTAAGTAAGTATCAGGTTTCGATCATTTAGGGCTTGAAGGGTTCAGAATTTTAATTAATTCAGGTAAAAAATGAAATAAAAGCAGGCTCGATTACCTACATAATAAATTTTATCGGTGTCAGTTGACGGTTTTCTACAACCCTTTAATTTTAATTAAGTCGTGTGCGTGAGTTTGAAAAATATTCCTGATAAAAAAAACAAGCCCAAACACCTCCAAATTATTTAGGAATACAACGCTGGCAACCCCCATACCTGCACAACTTAGCTTAAATGGTTAAAAATCGTTGTTATTATTAAAAACGTAAGATTTTTTCCCCTAAGGTAAAATAAAGGCATTAAAATTTATCAAGTTTCCAATTTCGAACAAAAGTTTTCGAATTATCTTCTTATTAAATCGAAACAAGCGTAATTGCCTAAATTATTTCTAAACAGAACACGCGAACGTTTTTATAAAAAAAGCAAAAATCAAGTATTTACTTACCGAAGGAATTTGATGGAACGAAATGCTAAATCTGTACACCCTAAAAATAGATTATCACCGTTAAAATGTCTAACTTAAAGGTCTTTTGATTCTGGCCCTTGATGATCGAAAAACTCGCAAGGAAACGCCTTCTGATCAATAGTACGGAACCTACCATGTACATTTTCCCAAAGCGTTCTATAGCGATATGGAAAAAGGGACCGGCTGAAAACGAGGCAGGGGGTAAATGATCTTACACACGAATAAGGGAAGTAAATATAGCGAAAAGTATATAGAACACCGGTAAAAAGGTAATATACTGCGATCAATGATGATACGTCCAAATTTTATCTTTCGACACCGGTTTTCCAAACTGCCTGAAAAATTTTAAAGCAGGGTTTACTGTAAAAAAGGACGAATTTACCGGAACTATTTCTAAATAAATTAAATTTACCCACGAAAGAGCCTTTCAATCCTTGCAATTTCTTATAGACTAGCGAGGCATGGCATCGAGAAGCGAAAGTCCAGAACACCCTGGAAGCTTCTGTCGTATTCTAGAATAAGCAGCGGAAGGTCGAAGAAGTCAGTGTGAAACTTCAAGCGGTACACCCCTGATCCGGATGCCAAAACAACGAATTAAATAAAATCAATTCTCACCAAAAATATTTCCCTGATAAAATAAAGACAACACAAAAGCCCGTATATTTCCACCATCATACATGAATTGAACCAACAGCTATTAATATTCCGATCACGTACCCTACTATTATAATTTTGAAAATTTCCCTCACATTCGATTAGTTAAACAAATTAGATTTTAAATACAGGTTTAAATTCCCTATATCTGATTAAGCTTCGGTTTATTCAAGTCCAATTAAAGTTGTAAAATGATTAATAGAAAATCGATAATCGACCAAATTAACTACGTGTCAGTTTATTTATTTATCAGGCGGCCATTTGTAACCTCAAAAGCATGGTTAAAAAGATAAAAAAAAGGGCCAAGTTTAGAATCGGAACTTTATAAATAAAGGTAAACCGCAGAACAGTTAGTTAGTTGTAGGTCATCTCGTAGGTTGTTAACCATTCTGCGGGTTCTGTAGCGCAATCTAGGTGTCAATGAATTAATAATGCTAGTAGTAAAGTACACACGCCATACGTCGTCTCTTTATTACGGGCCAGGTCTGGAAAAGTCGTTATGCGGGGGTGGAATGCGATGCCGTAGAGCGCCAGGTGTGACGGTAATGGGGTATAATCACGTGAGGGCGCGTGCTACCCTTAGCTAAGTCATCGCTACATGCGACAAACCGAGTGCACAGCATATCATTTTTAATGGCAAGTGATATATGCTTTTACGCAGCTATTTGTTAACAATGGGGTAAAAACTCTGAAATGGTACGAATCTGAAAAAACAACCTGTGATGTTTGCTGAAACATTTCAGAATAGCCGGGAAACATACGTGGAGGAAAGTGTTTTAGGTCGAATTTATTGGGTTCGAAATAAATCAATGAAAGGAAAAGTTCTTCTAGGTATAATCCGACCGACAGGAGAAACCAGCACAGTTTAATGGTGTTCTTGAACAAACCCATTTCAAAAACAAAGGGACCGACTATGACGAAGGCCCAAATCTTCCTTAAATTGCCATCAAACAGTCTACGAATCTTCCTGAAACTTTACTAAACCTTCTCTTCATCTCTTCGTGAAAGATTCTCCTGATTAACCCTTAGGTACTCCAGCAATTTGGAAAAGATGACTGATAAACATCTCAAATAAGAACTTCTGCTTATAAGTCGACCGACATGACAACAAACTCATTACAAAAACGAAAAGGTTGAGGATGAAGAAGGAAAATAATGAACACTAAGCCTTGCCCAAGTTTCCTTGGATTTCCATGAGACAGTCTTGGAACCTTGCTTATCCTTAGGTACCTCAATAATTTTGGAAAGAGAGTGCTAAACCAATCAAATAAGTACCTGGGACAATAAGAAAAATCAGTAATGTCCTCTTGGGTAATTCGAATAACGAAGAAAGACAATAACAACTTGCTTGAATTTCCCTCAAACCTTTTTCATTTCTTTTAAACTGCCCATGCACCTTCTTAGACTTCTTTGAACCTTAAATTTTCTGCTATTTAAGAAGCTCAGAACCGTATGGCAGGTGTTTCAGAATTGACGAAGGCATTTCAACGGTTTCTGAAAAAACAATGATTAAACCAATCAAAAGAAGGTCCGGCCTGCAATCTGTCAATAAGAGAATTGGTGTCAAGCTTCGTGGGAATTGCAAAAGCAGAATGAGTGACTTCGAAAAAGGAAAATAATCCCAAATCTTTGGGAATATCTTGAAGAAATTAAAATAGCTCTTGTTTACAACAAGGGAAAGTACGAAACAATTCATGAATTTAACCAAAAAGACCTGAAATGTACGGAAATCTTACAGAGTGGATGAAGGTACTTCAATGGTTTCTGAAAGAGCAATCATAAACCAATTAAAAGAAAGTCTTGCTTGTAATACCGCCAAGAAGAAAATTGATTAACGGCTACATGGGCTAACCTATTGCAAAAAAAAGAAGAAAGAACACTAAGAAGAAGGTAAAGAATTTTCACCAAAAGTCATTTTGCCCAAGACTCCTTGAATTTGCCTAAACTTACATATAAACCTTCCCGAAACTTTCCTCGGCCTTCCCTTCGCCCCCACCTTTTATTTCTCTTGATTTAACCGTCGGAAAATTCTTTCAAACTATTTTTAAAAGTAAAAATCACAAAGCTTCCACGGAAGAACTTAAACCCTCTAGGTAATTAATAAAAGTTTTTCCACTCTAAAACGAAACAAAAGACTTTGGTGTTGGTTTCTGACAGGAGACTTTTACAAGGGAATTTGGACGAACTTCAATTAATTTTCTCAAAACTGTCCTTGAACTTTCTTAAGACTTACCTCCACAATGCTCTTGCCTTTATATAAAACTTAATGCTGATTTACTTTTGACCAAAATTTGAATTTAGATACTTCTTTGAGCATATCAACAAGTGAAGCTACCATTTGGGAAACTTCTGAAAGGAGAATGTTAAACCTATGAAACAATGTTCAGCTTCTATTTCAGGCTGTAATAGAAATCAGTCTTCACGGCAAACCCATTACAAAAGCAGAAGGAGTGAACAGAAACAAGGAACACACTGAACACCAAGCCTCCTCTTGCCCAACATGTCCTTGGATTTTTCTCGCAATGTCCATAAAATATGAAAGATTATCCTTGGGCAAACTTTTTATTTAACCTACTTCTTCGGAGAAGTATTATTATTTTAATATTTCTTCAACGGTTAAGAATATTCTTTAAAGGGAACAATCACAACGTTAGAGCGAGCAAAATACAGCAATTTTCAATTTAGCAAAGGTTTTTGAAAAGTTCAAAATGAAGAAGAAGTCCTTTAGGTTGACAGGTTATTCAAAAGAGTATTGTAAAAACCGGTTTTGAAAGGAAATTTGGATTTGGTTTCCTTCAAAATACCCAAATACATAAAATTTTCTTTCGGTTTTCTTCAAAAAATTGTTGAATACTTATTTGGAAATATCTTTAGTAATTCAAGTTGTTTTGAAAGAAATGTTCTGAAGGTGAATTTGATCTAACTTCACATTTTTTCTTCTTCTTGTTTAAAAACATCTAGGAAAACATGTTCAAAAAGCAAAAGGAACACTTGGAAAAGAGTACAGGGTTTATACCAATTAAGAACTCAAGAATTTATCAGGTTTTGGGGAACTCTCAATTATATAACTGTCAATTAGACGAAGATCCTTCAGTTGTCAAAGGAAATCTTCAAAGAGAATTTGGACAAACTACTAACAAGAAATTAATAATCTCACTTCAAATTTTTAGACAAAAACAAGCAAATACTTTTACTTTTTGAAATGGGTATCATGGGATTGTTTACCATAGCCATAGAGGCCCTCTGAAATACACCAAGCTAATTTTTCGTAACCAATACGGTAGTTTAAGTTGGTTTTAAGCCTTCAAGGTTGAAACCAAAAGATACCAAAGATCGAAGGACTGGCTTTTCCAACTATGGTAACGACTACCTTCTTGAAATAACAAGAATTTATAAGAAGTTCAGAAAACTTATAAAAAAGAGTTCGAACTTTAAAAATAAGTTCCTATAATTTTGGAAAAAGGTTCAAAAAAGCACCCGCCATTGTAATCACGCCCTTGAAAGTACCAGCAACTTCAATAATTTAATTCAGAAGGATAGTTCCCAGAAGTCAGCAAGCAAACATGTTTCAAACAATGTACTTATTTGATATTCACCTACTAAAACCAGCGTTCCTCTAAAATTTACCAACTTCAAAGGATGCTAAATAATTCCTAATTGGTGCGAAGATCCCCAAACGTCCTTAAAGGACACTTGACGGTATTTAACAAAACCACAAGTTAGAATTTTTAATTAGAGCATACGGATAAGGGATTTCCTTTGTCACAAGTATAAAAAACATGAGTGGTGAAAATAAAACAACTCAGAATAAATTCCATCCAAAAACTCTTTTAATAAATTGCCCAAATTAATTTGGCGACGATGCCAGCGAGCCCGTAAAACGTGAAGGCATTAAAGCAGAAAAAATATAACCTTCATAAAGAGATAATAAAAACAGAAAATGTTACACATCGACCAATAAACTCAATCGATAATGCCCACCTATCAAAATAATTAATTAATACTGCGCAGTCGCTTCTACTAGTCCTTTGGATTAATGCGATAATTCCATATCCTGACTTAATTATCTACTAGAAGTTAATGGTAGCTGTTAGCCTAATCACGTAATAGAGGAACGGAACGTTACTCCCGTTTCAATTATGCAATTATTGGAAAAGTACGAGTTTTTGCGTTAATCATCAATTTTAGACATTTAAGTGAGTTATATTATTGTTGGGTTAAAAAATGGGTTTGATGAGGAGAATGGGTGGATTATTAAATACTAATGAATAAAAGAATGCTAGTTTGATAAATATTTTGCTGCGTATTTCTTAGAATAAGTTTGATGGGGTAAATTTTTGAAATAGGTTGAGAATGCTTAACAAAACGGAGTTTCGGAATTTTAGATTAGGAAAATATAGCCCCAAGGCCAACTGTTGCAATTATTTTTAATAAAGCTGGAGAATATGTTTGAGGTTGGTTTGCTTTCTTTTGTGTTTTATGTGGTATCTGAGAAGTTGGGAAAGGGTTCATGGTTTTGGACTGAAGCCTCATAACTGGCATACAATTTTATGTCTTTAAGGCCAGAAAAATTGAACAAACCATACCGATTTTGGGTAACTTTTTGAAGCCCCAAAATTTCGTAATTGGGTAAAAACCATCTCAGTAATCTAATCCCCAAGAGATTAAAAACAAAATTATGGGGGTCGAATATGGGCAAAATCAAACGTTCAATATCAATTAAAGGGCGATAAGGTATTTTTATGCGTTTTTAATATTCCCAAAAGATAAGGCCACCAATATATCTAAACAGTCGCATATGTTCGATGCAAGTACGAACATGAATACAAAACAATATCATCATCCACATAGCCATAAAAAACCGTATTATGCGATATAACATCGTATTATTTCAGTATATCGGAAATCCAATTCCATTTATTTTGTTTTTGCGTACCGTACAGGATCCCGAATCATTATTATGATTTAAATTTCATTTTGATTTGCATGCCTATCAAGGCACAGACGCAAAATAAATATCGGGAACGTGTTGTCGATATTTCTTGATATTAGAGTAAATATTTGGATTGGAAAAACCAGCATATATCAACATTCCGGTTCATTTAACCACGTCGTAGAAATTTTCATTGATAAATACCAACCAATCCCGTACAAATCTATCCAATATCTTAGTTTCAGCGCTCCTTTGTCGACCGGTTCTCAATAATCACTACAAAAGTCGAAAGATTTATCAAAAAAAGCCCGGTGATATTTCATTCTTTACAGTTTCATTAGGGAGACCAATTGCAACTTTGTCTGTCGATCGATGAATGTATTTTTTGGGGACAAAAACCAGAACTATAAATAACTTTGTTTAAAACCTCCGTGGTGCACAAGGAAAAACTACAAAAACCGAAACGGTGCTCCGATTATGCCATTACCGTAAAGTAACACGTTGAGTAGAATTCGCTCTGAATTTCAGCACTAAAAAGTATTTACCTTTTACTGTCATTAATTTGACAGATTTTGCGATCGGTTTGGCGAGAGTTACTGTAATCTTAGAACGTTAGGCAATCTAGAAGTGCGAATTTTGTTGTAGAAAACGCATCTTCGTAGCAACGTCGAATTTCTAATTTCTAGCCTACATTTTTACTCACATCAGACATTTTAAATCAAAATTTCTGATTGAATATAAATTCCTTGCTTAATTTCTGTTCCGAATTAAAACGAAAGCTTCCAATTTTTAATTAAATCCTAAACCAAAAAAACTCTGAACCCAAATTTTCAGTAAATAATAAGCAACCAGTCGAGAATAACATACATAATCAACGTATATTCGCTGGAAAAACAAAAAAAAAATAAGAATTTTTGAAAACTTAAAAGTTTGGGATTAAAATTCCAATCTTTGCAAGAAAAATGATCTTTGACGCAAGATCCAAATACCAAATTAGAATATTAAATTCGGATTTAAGCTCAAATCTGATGCAATTTCAAATTTCAAATCAAAAATGAAGGTGTTGTAAATGGAAATTAAACTCGATATTTAAATCTAAATTAAAACTTCAAAATCAAGTCTTCAGTCCAAATTCCAAACTTAAGTTGCAAACTCGTACCTCAAACTCTTTTTTTCAATCCGTATTCCATTATTCAAACTCGTATTCGGAATTTGAATTCGACTCTTGAGTCATTATACAATTATACTTAATTAGATATTCAAACTTGAAATCAAAGCTTCGAAGATAGAACGTCAAAGGATAGATTTTAAGAATTTTGAATGAAAATTAATCGAATCCTATTTATAAGCTCCAAATTTCAGTCTAGATTTGAAGATTAAAATCTCAAACCTAGATTACAAATTTCTTTTCAGGTTACGAATTCGAATATTGAAACTCAAAATTTAGAATAATTTTGAAGCTTGATCAAGGCTTGGCTGGGAACGAAAATTTTTTAATTATTGAACCACAGGTGACTGATTTAATCTTTTAATAAATTAGCAATTTTTGAATAAATTAAATGTGTTAAAAGCTAACAGCTTTGTGTTTACACAACTTATGAATCGCAAAATTCAGTTTTAAATGTTTTCTGGATTGGAAGATTTATTCGCTGCAAGCTGCTACAAAATAAAGGGCTGAAATACTTAGGGCCGGTCTTTCCATCTCCTAATAAGCTATTTGGCAAATAGTTTCCATGGAAACGATTGTATTAACAGGTATTTAATAGGAGAATAAATTTATTAGGAGATGGAAAGACCGGCCCTTACTTAAACTTCCAAATAGTAAAATAAGTTACAAATACTTCAATTATAAAACTTAAAATGCAAAATGTATTGGTTGAGTATATTTGTTACATTAGAAGTTGAATTCATAAGTATCTGAAGAAATTGTAAAGCAACCTTGCTAAGCAAAGAAAATAACTATTTTTGTTGCTAAGCAACGCCAGGCGTCACAAAAATAAAATTCTACATAGCACAATCCCAGCACAGATTATTACTTGTTTTTGAATGCACTTCCGTCGTTAACGTCGCGGGAATAATAAATATTTTACGAATGTACATGTACAATTCCTTGTTTTCCCTTAATTTTCATTAAAATATACGGTCGTGTATAAGTATAACGCCATTAATAAAATCTAAATAGTCTGCTAAAAATAGCAAAACTTGTCGCTCTATCTTTGAAGAGAAAAATCTTTTATATTTGCTAGGGAGGTTTTCTACTGGCACATATTAGTCTCACGATGAATTCAGACAAGACATCAAAAGAACAACAAAAAAATACAGAAAAAAGAAAGGAAGGAGGGCAAAAAGAAAGAAAGAAAAAAGACAGAAAGAAAAGAACATAACAATAATGATGATTACGATGGCGAAGAAACAAAATGCCAAAAATAGCAAAACTCGCCAGGTCCATGTTTAAGTTGAGTAGAAAAATCTTTTACATTTACAAGGGAAGTCTTCTACCTTGCGTACATTAATTTCACGGTGTATTCAGACAAGACATTCAAAAAGAAGAACGATGAAAAATACAGAAAAAAGAAAAAGAAGAAAGAAGAGAGGTAAGAAAGGAAAAACGATGGATTCAGTAGTTTTCTGACAAGTCATTCAAAAATTGATGATGAGACTTAGTTCTTGATCTAAAGAAGATGTAAATGAAGAACGAGAAAAATAAAGAAAAAGAAAAGAAGTAAGATAGCAAGAATGGAAGAAAGTGAGGCAGAAAGAAAGAAGGAAAGACAGGAAGAATGTAATAAAGATAGAAAATTAAAGAAGAAGTTTAAGCTGACGAGAAAAATCTTGTATATTTACAATGGAAGTGTTCTGCCCTGCAATATTAATTTCATGATTGATTCAGAAGCAATTTGCTAACCAAACATTTAAAAATTGATGATGAGGCTTAGTTCTTGGTCTAAGGAAGATCTACATGAAGAGCGAGAAAAATACAAAAAAAGAAAAATAAAAGTACGAAAGGAAGGATGGAAGAAAGAAAGAAAGCAATAAAAATAGAAAATTAAAGAAGGGGCAGGTAACAAAGAAGAGGACGTCGATAACGATGATTACGAAACTCACCAGCTCCACGTTTGAAGTGACGAGAAAAATCTTGTATATTTATAAGGGAAGTGTTCTACCCTGCATGCATTAATTTCATGATAGATTCAGAAGTAATTTGCTAGACAACACAATTAAAATGGATGATGAGGTTTACTTGTGAGCTAAAGAAAATCTAAATGAAGAATGAAAAAAAAAGAAAGGAGAAACGAAAGGAATAAAAAGGAAAAGAAGGCAGAACTAAAGAAATAAATAAATATAGAAAATGACAGAGCAGAAGCAGGCAACAAAGAAGAAAAAGAAGACGTCCATAACAATGATTACAAATGACAAAGAGAAAAATGCTAAAAATAACAAAGCTCACCAGCTCCACTACTCAACGTTTGAGATGACGAGAAAAATCTTTTAAATTTACAAGGGAAGTCTTCTACCCAGCATAATATATTAATTTCACGATGGATTCAGAAGTAATTTGCTAGACAAGACATTCAAAATTGAATATTTGAAGTATGTTCTGTTCCAGGGATCTCTCTCTCTCTTGTCTTTACCGAAGATGAAATTCCCCTTGCATACAAGCACGGATATTCAGGATTCAATTTGCTTTTCAGCCAAATGAATATATGTTATAAAATGTGTTGCAGATGTTATGCTGATACTGGAAAATACCCCAGAAATGAGGAAGTAAATAATTTCGAACGTAGAAAATTCCTCGCGAGCTGGTGGAAATAAGTGCGGACGTTTCAGAGAAACGGGGTTAAATGAATAATATCGGGGTCAACTTTGATTCTTCGTTTAATCAACGAATAAAACTTGAAGTTTCAATCATCACAAGGAAGTAAAATACACCCACGTTTGTATAAACAAGTCTTGTAAACACCGTTAGGACGAGTAAGGAAGCTGTTTCAGGTGTTCGGAGCTTTACGACGGGGTATTGAACTCACCTGACAAGTTAAACCTTTCTGTTTACCTTCACTAATAGCACGTACTTGTTACTGTATTCAAAAGCCTTTCAGAAGTCCTCACGCTGCAAGAACATGTAAATGCTTTCCAAATCTTGTACGCTTTCCTTAGAGGATCATGTTCTAATTCAGCCGACGTTTTTTAGGGCGCATAAATCAATTCCTTGGACTGAGGGTGATTGGGGGTTTTGTATAAATCAAATATATACCTGAAGTGTATTTCGATGCACAATCTCCGTCATGCGAGATATCAAATATTGACAAATGTAGGGCGTACCTCGTCCTATATGTAACTCGGTATTCTTTCGTGTTCGTGACGAATACGGGCGCTTCCTCCACTATTGGGTTTACGACCTGTCATTATACTTTTATGTACCTATTTCCGACTTCACGTCAATTACATGTGTAATTTGCAAGTACCCACTTCAGATTTAGGTATCTCGCTTCACGTTTTAAGAATTCATTACGTTACGCCCTTTTTCATGAACACGATTTCGCTTTTAAATCGACCTTGATCATCGTGAATACAAATTAGCAAATACCGATAATTGCAAGTGATTTAAATAAAGCCAAATAAAACCATTTTCGAATACATTTACCAGATTAACGGTTCAATATTAAATAGTAATTTCAACACCAAAAACAGATTTAACCAAAAATGAAGCTTCGCACTCAAAACTGCAAAGCAAATGGAAAAATCCATAGACAGACCAAGGGCGTGATGGGCTGTTTTAAGTATGCCTTAAGAGGTCTGATAAGGCTTAGTTCTTGAAGATCTAAGTGAAGAATGAGTACAAGCATAGGAAAAAAAGACAGGAAGAAAAAGAGGGAGAAATAACGAAAGATCGATAGAAAGAAATAACGCAAAATAAAAAGAAAGAATGAAAGGAGACAAAGAAATAAGGAAAGACAGAGGGGCGGAAACAAAACGAAGCAATGAAGCAGGCAATGAAGAAAATGATGACGATAACGAAAAACACCGTTGCTGTCCAGTGGTTTATTACTTTTAATTATTGGGAAAGTTTATCCACCCAACTTAAAGCAAAACTGTTTCTTACAGTTTACAGTAATTTTTGTGAGAAGAAGAAACGATAATGAGATCAGGTGCAGTTACATTAAACCTTAAACAGAGTTCGGACCCTCTTGCAAACCTAATCCAGTTGGAAAACTTGAAATCAACAAGAATATTTAATAAAGGTCTTCTGGAACATCCAAGCCATCATAAATTCCCGTAGCTGGATACGTATGTACCTACATGCCAAATATCATCATTACCCAGTATAAAAACTCTTCGTCATAAACGGCTCACTTTCACCGTATAATCTAGTCTTTGAGTCCAGAAGCCTCCAAATAAAGTTAAATTATATTTAAGACGACAAAGATGTTAAAAGGGTCATCCAAAAACGTCCACAAGCAAAAACCCCAGGAAGCAGGTACAGCTCAAGCTACAGTTTTCTTGCCTTACATTCAGAAGGTCAATGTTTGAAAATACAGTAAAAGAACCATGTTCAAACCACTCCAGCTATTCTACAAATACTTTATAATAATTATGCTAAAGGATAATAAGAATAAACTCCTGTCAACAAAAGGCGTGTTAACGCGGTTTGGTGTATACGGGAGAAACTGGTCGCTCTGGACGTAATCGTATATGTGCGCACAAACGGCAAATAAGATTTTCGTTTATTTCTACTGTTTCTGAAATTCGAGGCCACACACGTGCTCCAGTACAATTCGATATTTCCCACGCTTATATTGAGAGAAGGGATCAATTTCCTGTATAAATACCGCAGAAATTAAGCTAAAAGGATGGTTAAGTCTGATCCATCAAAGAAGTAGTATCCAGCAGTATCAAGGCGATGATTTCTGTAATACACATGTAAGATTGTTTTCTTTTTTAATTTTGGACTTGTAAAATATTTGTGTAAATTATTTAAATTAGCCGTTTTTAATGTAATTAGAATTTATTTCTTAACTGTTGGAGAATTTATTTGGACTCTGGACTTAGAGTAAATAGTGTCGAGTTGAACTTAGAATAATTTTGTATAACTTCACTTTGAACTGGGACTTAGAACCATTTATATTATTTTGTAAAACTAAAGCACTGATATGAAATACATGAATGTTAGTTGAATTTGACTTCGAATGAAAACCTCCTGTAAAAAGCCAAGCAATATGCAAGTGCCGACGTTGATCAAAGACTCTACCTAAATTATTAAAGTAACTTAGTTATTTTAACTTCTAACATTAATCGGCAAACCGGCTTCACCACAATTTCAAGAAACTGGATGCAACATATTATCTGGAACATAATTTCTTATCTTGCAAGCTCCCAGTCTTACAAAAACAAAGTTTCCAGAAAAATTCACGAAGTCGTCAAAATAATCGAAATAATCAAAACTATGCTCTTTGGAATACACAAAAGTCTACCTTCGGCTTTAACTGTGCCCTTATTACACTGAATTAACAGGTTTCTTTACCTGATCTGATTGAACAACAGCAATAGATATGAACAGGTTGCTTCTTTTCTTTTCTTCGGAATTTTTTTACAGGTAGCACACCACTTTGAACTTTCAACCCAGCGTCAAACTTTTTGAATTTCTATTATGACGTTAAAATAGAAAATTCCTGAACTACCAAGTAGAAGACCAGAGGAGGTGTGAAACCATGAAAGCGGGCTTCAGTTCTCAAAAACGCCAGATTTTCGTCATTCATCGTCCCTCATTTGCAGAATCGTTGCTGTGTTGTTCTTCTCTTAAGTAATCACTTCTTCCTGTGACTTCAAAGAGCTTTGATTTTTACGTGATTTAAACCAAACCATGCCCTTTTACTTTTTAAGTTTCTAGGATCTCCTCTGCTTTCAAAATAGTTTCTTTGTCATGAAGGTGGTTCAAACCCAAAATTACCATACCTTTTTCTTTTAGAGTTTCTGGGATCTCCTTTTGCTCCCAGTAAAGTTCCTTTCTTACGAAAGTGCGTTATTGTACTGCAACCTTGATGCTCGCGATCTACTTCTAAGTTATCAAGCCTTTCATCTTTTACTTCCCAACGAGTTACATCTGGGCCTTGGGTGGGCTACCAAACTCTTTTAGCTAACGTTAGCTGCTGATGAAACTTGAAAGTGGACGAAGCTTGAAGTTTTTGTGTCATGATCCTAGCTGTGACCTTCGTTCTTTGAGTTTAAAGCTCTGCTTGCCTTACTCACAAAAGTTTTATTTAAGGTGTGGTTGACGTGTT
Organism: Melanotus villosus; assembly: GCA_963082815.1. NCBI lineage: Eukaryota > Metazoa > Arthropoda > Insecta > Coleoptera > Elateridae > Melanotus > Melanotus villosus. The sequence goes on along the minus strand of OY720419.1, from coordinate 3,979,854 downwards.
TTCGAAACGAAACTACCTTTTTGTAGCATAACCTGAAGTTGAGTTGAGCCCTTTTTCCTTGCTCCCAGAAAAGTTTCAACTAAGGCGTGGTTGATACGCTGAGCTTCTTTAATTAACGGTACCTCCTACTGAAGCCTCGTATGAAAGTTACAGAACCTACATTTTTGTACCACAACCGCGACCTTCTTCTTTTGTGTTACCAAGCCCTTCCTCTCTTGTTCTCAAACGGGTTTCATCGGAGGTGTACTTGAAACACTCAATCCCCATGCTTTTTTACTTAGGAAAATCTTCTACCAGAACGATGGCACAATCCAAACCCAGCAGATGATCAAATACGTATTTCGGCATCTCAGTGTGTTTTGTTATGATTTTTGGAGTCTTTCCCTGATGTGTCCAAGATTAATTTAACTTAGTCGGGATCTTTTCTGCCATAACAAGTCTCACAATTTCTGCAAACGTAAAACCACCTATTTCTTAGGTTAATTTTTAACTGACAGTGTGGCGTGTTAAGATTGAAGTAAATAATGAAGACAAGGGCTAAGAATTTTTGACAAAACTTTAACAAAGCTAGGAATAGTTAACATATGAAACTTGCTTTATGGTTATTTTGTGACTGTTTCCATTACTACATATGTGGTTCAGTTAAGAGTTTAAAGGTAATCAATTATTGTTAAATCATTTCGTTAACCTTGCAACACTGATGATCGATTTTTTTCTCGTCGTTCAATGGGTAAGGTTAGCCTCCTACCCAGTACACGTGCAAAAAGGGCTCACAGAGTTAATAACAGAGACTATCAGCCTAGGCTTCGGCCATAAAAGGAGAAGGAATACAAAATGAAGATGATGAAGAAGAAGAAGTTTAGCTTCCTGTCAAGCATACGCGCAAAAACGGCTAACAGAGTCACTAACAGATTAGACGCCTAGGCTTCGGCCATAAGAGGAGAAGGAAAACGAAAAAGAAGAAGAAAAAGACGAAAGAGACGAAGAAAAAGAAGTTAATTGCCTGTCCAGCGTACGTGCAAAAAGGGCTTACATGGTGATGATGATGACGAAGAAGAAGAAACAGAAATCAGTAATTTACATCTAAAAGTACCGCCAACTAATTAACGCTTTGAAAATCTGCCTCACAAAAACCTTGAACCCAGATAAATCAAAGGGCTTTTGACCGAACAATTTTTGTAATAGTTTTAATAGTTTCCAGAACATATATGAATAAAACTAAAACTTCAAAATAAATTTACAAATACTGAATTCTCCGTGAAAGCTTTAAATGGGATTAAACCAAAGCTTGCCAATTCCCCGAACCTTAGCAAAAAACTACTCGTTTAACATTTTTATTACATAAAATTAATTTTCTAAAAATGCTACATCAAAAGAAGCATAATTGCGTATTATTTGCGTTTATCGGTGAAGAATTTAATTAAAAAGTGCTGTCAATCGATAATGAACATTTAAAGTAGGTCTACTGAAATACATATTTGAGCAATAATTTCAACTAAATCTGTTTGTTTTTCGTTAAGGGGTTTCTAAATCTTACCACAAAAATAAATTACACGCAACTTACTTGAGGAAAATTATATTTTAAGCCTTAAGAATATAATAAAAGCAGTAAAAGTTAAATAAAATATAAAACTTAAAAGCTTTTAAGCTCAGCTCGTACATAAATAAGAAATAAAAACCAGCAAACATTTCCAACGTATTTTAAACATTAAAAGGAAAAATAATGCACACCGAGCCCTTTTAATAAACGTTTTCCGTGTGATAAATCAAAAAATAGAACAAGATAACATCATTTTAACCGTTACAGAATGTGATTTCGTATTCAATTCATATAACTATTAAAAACTCTCGTTTCCGCCCAATACATTCCTGATTTGTTAATAATACACTTTCTATACCTATGGAACGATAATGAAAATCAAGATAAATGCTTTTTTAAAGCGAAAACGGAAACGTTGGCCCACAGAATTGCAACCACGATACACACAATGGTCGAGATTATTCCTTTTTAACGCTTGGGAGGAAACAATATGTTATTAAATTGACTTGTGTTTCGTTCATTATTTTTTTCTGTATACAGGGTGGCCCAAAGGTCTTTACTTTGTGATTGTAACTTTTAATCCATGTCTTGACTATTAATGTTGTTTTTAAGGGCTTCAAGTATTTAAATTATGATTTTAACAGTTCGGTTTTAAATTTAACGCTCAAAAACTTGAAGTTATAAAATCGTAGAACTCATATGTAAAGGCTATTTTTCTCAATATTTCCAAACCGTCATATTTCATAAAAACATCGAATTATAGACGATTACAAATTCATGAAGGGAAACGACATGAATATAACAAAGCCAAAATTTTATCAGCAGTGACATATAGCGTATTTATAGAGTGACAAATTTAATTTAGCTTCCGCTTGAAAAGAAGACGGAACAATGTCTCTCTTATCAGTGGAATGATTTAGAAGATGAATGTATGTGACCCAACGTATTATAATACGCTTGTATGCGTTACAGACATGCAATGGAAATTATTCTAAAAATATATTACGCTGTTACAAAAGTTGATATTTTAATAAAGCAAGTTGAGAACTGGTTGGGAATACTGCCAAATGCATTTAAAACGTCTTCGAAGAGCGAGTGAGTGACACGCAGATTTCCATTATGGCATAAAATAACTAAAAATAGACGTACTTTGCTTACATTCGAGATATGCCAGGTTATTTATACATATATTAGCATTTTAAATAGGTATCGGGTTAATAAATAGTTCCGTTAGGCGCGAGGTAAAAATAAAACGAGATTAAATTTTCAACAGCGCTGACAGAAAACTCCGTACCTGCTTATCCAAGCCACGAATCATTTTGATATATAAACGCAATTTTATAATAAAAATTTCCTTTTTTAAATTTCCAGGACGTTCGTTCACATCCAATTTTTTTAAACCCCCTTCAAAAGCAACCTTGATTTTATTACACTAAACTCTGACTCATCAAATCCAAATTTAACTCCTTCAAACTTGGTTTTAAATTTAAATTTAAAAAAGTTTAAAATAGAATTAATTTTAAAGAGCAAGGTTAGAAGCTTCAAAGAAACGAGTTTTTGTTTTATTTTAATTAAAAATTTTAATATCCGAACTCATTGATTTCCCACGCCATGTATGGGAACAAGCCGATTGGACAAATTAATAAAAGAAATGCGTTAATTCAATAACTGCGGTGACCTTAATTTTAAAAATTAACAAATGGATTGTTGTTGTGAATAATTCAGAAATCAAACTAATTTTTTTAATAGCCACAGCGATTCCTTCTCGCATTAATTCCATATTCAAGTTGTAAAAATATTTGGTTAGGTGTGCTTCGTCGTCTTTCCCTTTCTCATCCCATCTTTATCTAGTTTTGGCTCTCTTTAACATCTTCAACAAAATATACTTAAAAGCGGGGATCAATATTAGAAGCTTAATTACAATAAGCATTGCATCTCTTTTCTACATATTCGGGTTGTAGAAGGCTGCACTATTTTATATTTGCTTTAATCGCGAGTTTAGTTAGAGCAGTTTCAAGCATTAAAACGAGTCAATGACTCTAGCCCAACTGTCATTTTTATTGAGTTTTTTAAATCTTAGTTTTAAAGAAAAATTGATAGAATCTTTACAAAAACGCACAAGCCTACGTTGCAAAAATTTCTTTAATAACTTTCCTGTCGTCTCCAATTCGAAGTTTATTTTAAAAAATTGTCTTTTCCATTGGCTATTGTTTTTCTATATAAAACAAGTCACAAAAGCTTAATCTACCGAACTATCCATCCTTTCAATGTTTTATATGCCTATTTGAGCAATAATTGCCTAATTTCTGAACCAAAGCCGTAGTTAAACAATAACCATCGATTATTCATTACTGTTATTACTTGCTTTTTTAAGAACTGGATTACAGTGGGCACTAATAATACCAATTTCAGATATTTTTCCCAGATAATAACAAAGCAACGGTTTATTTAGGTCAAACTATTTAAGGAATCAAGTTATCATGCTTTTTGGTTCAAGTGGAACATTATTGAAGATTAGGCAAAAACATCACAAAGGTGCTGTTGTTAGATTTGGAAATTTGTAATTGTTAGAAGTGATGGAAAATTTTCAATTATCTTTGGTTTTTCTACTGAAATACCTCGCCAATATTTGTTCAATAATGTTATACAATTCCGTAGGATTAAGCAAAAGGAAAAAAATGCCTAACAAGGGGTTGTTTTAATTTTTCTTTTTCGTGTTAACTAACTTGGATTATCTTAGATATAAAAAATAATTAATTTTAATTCTCTTTTATATTAATTTTCATACTTTTTACAAACGTTTCTCAACGCTTAGAAGACAAAATGGTGGAGAAACAACCCCAAAACTCAATTTAACAGTGCTTCTCACCTTTATTAAAACGCCATTTTCTTTGTAAATACCGTAAATACAACCCCAATCATCACGTTTTAATTCGGTATACGAGAATTAAACACGGACTGAAAATAAGCTAAAACCTTTCGTTAGCATCATCCCAAAACACACAAATTGTGAATTTTCAAACAGAACTTTTGTTTATCTCAAACATTCGCAAGATATCAACTTCGGCAAAGCTGAAGTGTGTACTTAACACACAGATCAAAATATTTACAAACACAATCTTGAACTTTCGTCACTTCTTCTGCCAACGTTCCATGACTGCTTTAAATCGAAGTTTTACTAAATTACCTTGCGCTTTATTAAGGCATTGGAGAATTTCGACCTTTTATTAGGTAATTTTTTAATTTAAAGTTAATTTAAAAAATTAAGAACAAATAGAGAAAATACGGAAAGTTCAAGAAACTAGGAAGAATTCAAGAATTTCAACCAAGGTTTTAATTAATGAATTTATTAACAAACCCAAACTGGATCAAGATTTCAGAACTAAATGCATATCTGTGCGAGTTATCCCCTAACCCTGAAACGAACCCTTAATTCATAAACTTAAACTGCATGCAACGGCAAAATTAATTAAACGGAAAGATATAATCCGTTTAATATATTCCGAAGACATATCAGCTTTAAAAATTTGTCATAAATTCTGTACCCACCTTAAAGTCCCTTTTTAACAGGGTTTTAAAAACCATAAAGCCGGTGCGTGATCTTTCCATATAAATTTAACAAATTAGGGGCGAATTTTAAAAAATTAAGTCATAAATTGTTGTTAATTATATGGTGAAATAATTTTTAAGAAATTAGGGCAGATTTGACGCATTTGTTAACAATTTACATTAAAAATTGGAACAGAGTTATAAAAATGTTCGAAAGGAAATATCAAAGAGTAAAATAGTCAAAGTAAACTTGCTTGAGGAGGTTATCGAGTTTTAAAATAAAACGAGATAGTTTTCCCAAAGCTGTATTTATTATGCAAACGACGACCATCGAGTCGTGTATAATTTTTATGTCGCGCAGCGTTTGATATTTAAATTTCTCCCTTGGTTCTTTGGACAAAGGGCTCACTTTATTTCATCAAGATTACTGGGGATTGCGTACGTACCCATCTTAACAACCCGCATAATGCGGCTTAAGACCACGAGTACATGTTCAACGGAGCATAAATCAAAATAATATAACATATAAATTGACTGAGCCCGCATAATAAGAACCCTTTAGAAGTTTAAATACTTAAAATTAAGGAAGGAACACGAGAATTATAGGCATTGAATAATGGAGGAACGTTAAGGCCACGACCATTTTTGCATGTTACTCGCGTGATGTTCTAGTTGAACTTCCAACATCAACCTGATAGTTATGGAGAAAGATAATGCAGAAGTTTTGAAACATTAATTAAGTTCTAAAACTCCGAAAAGATTTAAACGTATCCGGCACACGAAATGCGTACTTAAAAGTTTAAATTCGTTATGCAAGAAATGACATTAGGAAAAGGCAAATGACATATTAATTTAAAACAGATAAACTTTCACCACGTACGGATTCGTTTAGGAAATTTAAATTATACAATCGATTATAATTTTAAACTTTTCAGCGGTTATTAAAACGATTTACCACGAGGAAGTTAAATTGTGCAATAATTTAACTTTCAAAAGATTGAAAAAGTGTTCAAAATATTTACGGCACATGGACGCTTTGTGGCAAATTTTGAAAACTTCAGGCCGATTGTAAGCCGAAGAACCTTAAAGAAAACGAATTTATTTTATAAAGCCCCACAGTAAATTAATCAAAAGTTCAACTTTCGAAAGATTTATGAAAAATATCGAAGCGTTCTTCCGTACTTTTTCCAAAATATTAACTGCGTCTATGCACCTTGTGTCAATTTTCGTGAAGTTCAGGCTTATTATGAATTGAAAACCCCAAGGAAAATGAATTTACTTACTTTACAAAACCTCATAAAAATGCAAGCCCAAAAAATTAAATTATGCAATAAAATTGCTGAAAGATTTGTTTAAAATTTCTCTATAATTTTTCGAAAATACTAACTACATCTGGGCAGCTATTTTAAGCTGAAACATTAAACGTAAATGAATTTACATATTTCATAATGCAAAAATGCAAGTTGAAAAAGACAAATTCTGCAATATTTGAACTTTCAAATAATTTATAAAAATTACCAAGGCGTTTATATAGTTTAGTTAGCTTAGAATTTATATTGAGAATGACCCAACGATGAAGGAGATGGAAACACAGAGTTATGGAAAATTGAAAATGAGTAAAGGAAGGAAGGCATAAGAATCTGGATAGGATATAAAACAAATAACGATTGGAGATTAAACATATAAGGTGCGAACCAGGTGTACTGTCCCAACAAGTCAGTGGGTTCCACTGCAGAACGAAAGAAGAGAAGAGTAGGTTCAAACGCCCAGATGTGTGCGTTAAAGAATCTATGCGGTAGTCAGGCATTGGTTTCCATGTGATAAGCATGCCGGAAGAAAAAGCCACTGAATACGAAAACATCCGCCGACTTTTTCAAGGAGCACAATTATGATCGAGAATTAACGAGAAAGATCTCCGTGGCATAAGATGTCATCAAAAGCTTTCTGGAGACCGGTGACGTAAGGTACAGCAAGAAATCTGGACCTGGAGAAGACAAGGAAACTGTCCATGAATCAGCCAAAACTGTTAACTCGAGAGGCCGCTGCTAAATTGTCGAATGGACAAGCGTCGGTTATCAGAAACCGGAAAAAGGCTGGCATTCCGTCAATAAAAAGGCAGAAGGTGGACCTCGCTAGGGTGACGAAGAACTGTGCCAAGCTATATGTATAAACAATCTGTTTCCGTCGTTCCAGACGATGGTACAGCCTAATTCAAAATTTCCAAAGAAGATGATGGTATGGGGGGCGTTCGCACAAGACGGGACATTATCACCAGCTTTTGTTGCCAGTACGAGTATGGATGCCCAAATATATATTGAACAATGTCTCAGACATTCTGTCATTAAGCTCACGCAATGCGTTTCTGGAAACTAACAAGATTCGGTAGGTTGTGAACATGAATAACCCGATTGAGCGGTTTTGGTCACTGGTGAAGAGAGAAATGATCGCTCGGAACTTGCAAACGGAGAATGGCACTCAGTTCAAGGGCAGCTGGACGAGGATTTCGAAGCAGGTCGCAGCAAAGCATGGAAAAACTCTATTCCGAAACTTTATCAAGAAACTACGCTATGCCGTACAGGAAGGCCCATATTGTGTCGGCTTGAAGAAATCCTAATTGGCACATACTGTAAATTGCCTGAAATAAATTTCATCCGACTTTGACCTCTTGTTCTCTTTTTATATCATTTCCTGCCTATGACAAAAAACCTGGTTCGCACCTTAAGTGGGATGAAGGGAAGGGTGGCCTTGAAAAAGATAGTCTAGGTAAAAATCAGAAGAAAATACAAAAAAGTAAGGAAATTAAGGGAGGAAGGAATAAAGATGACAACAACGGCAATGATAATGAACAACTATTTAGAGGCTAGGAATAAGAAGGAAATTAATCGAAAAGCTAAAGAAATGCAAATGTATATAGCAACATACAATGTAAGGAGTATATATTCGGAAGGAGATTTAATTATATATAACGAAGATTATGCCAGAATACAACATAGACATTTTGACGATACAAGAAAGGATATAGTACAAATGAAATAAATAATTGCATACTTTCAACGGTGGAGATGACAATAAAATGCTAGGCACAGTTTTTTTTTTTTTAAATAAGAAATAAGATGAAGAAAGAAGTGGTAGAGTTTAAACCAGTATCCAGCAGAATGAATGTCCATGCTAAGACTCAGAAGTAAATATAGAAAAATAAGCCTAATAATCTGAAGAAAAAGAAGTAGAAATTAAGGACGAGTTCTACAGAAACTTAGAACGGCCTTTTAATGAGATTCCGAGATATTATATTAAAGTAATTATTTTCGCCAAAATACGAAAAGCAGAAAGGTATAAACCAACTATAGGAAACTTTAGCAAACACGAGCACCAACATACTTCCAACATAAGGAAATCCATAAAGATACGTGGATGATTCCACGGACCTCACACAGTAACCAAATAGATCATATATTAATTGAAAATAAACATCTGAAAAATGTAAGAGATGCAAGAAGTTATAGATGAGCAGATGCAAACAGTGACTACATGGTTACAGCGAAAATGATAGACAGTCAACCTCCAAAAGAAAAAAATATGCGAAGGAAAACATTTCAAACCCAAAACTTAAAAAAAATAGTGAAGTCAAAATAAAATATGAAGAGATAATAAATAGAAGGGCGCAGGAAGGGAATCCGGGAAGGACAGTGGAAGAAAAATGACAAAAGATAGAAGATACAATGAAAGAAGCAGAGCAAGTTCTGAGTAACGAAGTGAAAATAAAAAAGGAAATATGGTTCGACACAGAATGTGAGGAAAAGATAAAAACCAGAAAACATACCATAATGAAATGGTTAAACGAAAACTCTGTAGAAAACGAAGAAACGTTTAAGGAAACAAGAGGCGAAAAATTTTTGTAGATAAAAGATGAGAGAATTTCTGGAAAAACAATTAATAAACATCGAGACGAATTACACAAAGAAGCAAGCGAAGCCAGCAAGAGATTCTTACCACGACTTTAGAAAACAAACACAACATCAAAAGAAAACAATATTTATCAATGACGAAAAAGGAGATTTGATGAAGGAACGAAAGAAAAGCTGGAGCCTCGGAAAATTATTTTAACAAACTGTTAAATGGAGAGGAAAAGGAGAATAATAAAGTAGTAATGGGAAGAGATCAAGAAGAGGAAAAAGAAGTGCCAAGATTGGAAGAAGTCAAGATTATAAAAAAAAAATTGAAGAAAGCAGCTGCGAAAAATGGTGCCAAGGCAGAAATGCTGAAAGAAGGAAGAGACGTAATGTTAGAACAAATACACATGTTAATAACCATAATCTGGGAAGAAGACACAATGCCAAAGAAATGGAGCTAAACATTGTTAATACCAATACACAAGAAAGACGACGCATCAAATTGTAATAACTATAGTTTATTGTAATAGCTACACGTAGTTAGTAGTTATACAAAGTATTAGCAACTCTTATAAAAATCAGGCTGGAAAAAATGGCAGAAAAATTATAGGTGATTACTAGCGCCGTTTCCGTAGTAACAGATCGACCATGGGCAAAATCTTCACATGAAATAGATATGTGCAAAAATTTAGCACTCCAAATGACTAATAGATTTCCAACAAGCCTATGATTCAGTAAAACGTGATAAACTGTACGAAGCAATGATCGAGTTGGACGTACCTAGTAAGCTATTAAAACAGAATGCAAAATGCTAGTAGAAGCCTATAGGTACTTCAGAAAGTTTCATAGTAAGCCGAGGATTAAGGCAAGGAGACCCACTTTCGAAAACTCTGTTTAACATAATTTGGGAAAAAGTACTGAGAAAAAGTGGGATAAGAAGGAATGGAACAATATATAACCTGAAAACCCAATGTTTGGCGTATGCGGATAATATTGCGATACTGTATGGGGGCGAATTATGGAAATTAAATCAAAAAGAACAAGAAACCCTGGACATATGGGAAACGAAAGTATTAAGGAAGATATACGGAGGACAAAGGATAGGGGACTAATGCAGAATTAATGGAACTGTACAAAGAACCACAAATAACTAATGTAGGTAATCAGAGCACAAAGGATTAGGTGGCTGGGTCATGTATACAGACTCCCACCAGAAAGAGCGACCAGGCAAGTATTAACTAGGGGCATCGAAGGGAAAAGAAAAAGAGGAATACCCAGGACAAAATGGATCAGGAATAGAAAACAGGCTGCCAAGGATAGGAAAAGCTGAAGAAGAATTTGCACAGAAACCATGGGCCAACTTGGCCTGCAGAGCTGAATACATATATCAAGGCGTTTTCTATAACTTTTCCAAAGTATTAGAGCTGCATCTGGGCACCTCGTATCTAATTTCTAAAGCTTGCAGCTATTTTAAACTGAAAACAAAACGAAAATGAATTTAGATACTTATTTCATAAAAGCACACAAAAATGCAACTCAAAAATGATTAATTCTGCAGTACTTGAACTTTCAAAGAATATCAAGACGTTACATAATTTGTTCAAAATATTAACTGCTTAGTGCAGTTCGTGCCAAATTTCGCAAGCTTGGAGCTTATTTTAAGCTGAAAAACTAAAAGAAATCGAATTTATTTCGTAAAAGCATACAAAGATGCAACCGAATGAAAATACTCGTATCATCTCAAAGTTTCCCATAAAAGGCTTCTAAAAATATTTCGAGAGCAAGATGCATTCATAAAATAAGTTCACAGACCGGAATGTATTTCCCAGTGCATTCGTAAACCGGAAAAGCAACCACACATGCAGTAAAAACGCACAGCCGTTCGATTACTTCAACATGTTTTAAAGTCTGGCGTTATTCCAAATCCCAATCACCGTTTAAACAGTCTGGAGAAACGTACATTTTTAACCAGGCATTACAACATAGCCGCCATTTCGTATTAGAATCTCGGATGCAGTATGGTATTGCGACAACTCGTGCAACTAAAGTGTACTCAGACAACTAAATGCACTCAGCAGAACCGAAATCGAAGTGGACCAAACATACGTTTTTGTGATTAATTTGTTCACATTCATTCCGAAAAGGCAGTGAGAGCCAGCTGTGCATCGTTTTTGCGACGCCGCATTTCACTAATATGGCATGCACGTGCCCCAGCTAGCAAAAAGCCACTCGCCAGTAATTAGCTAAGTGGACTTAATATGAAATTTCAGCGAGTAAAATGGGTGTGAGAAAATTCTATCTAATCGATTTGTTTTTGCTACTGTTCCTGAAAGGTTACACATTAAACTACTGACTGTGTTTAATGAACAATTGAGGGAGGATTGAGAAAAACTAGTTTGTTATACGACTGAAAAGTTGATGCTTTTAATGAAGACCGAAATACTTTCCAGATATCACAGATATTAATAAAACTAGGCCGAAAGTTCACGGAACAAATGTTATACTCTAATTTGTACATTTATTTTTCAGTTAAATCAGAAACTGTTACAATATTTAGTTTGATACTGAAGTTAAAGCTGAAAAATATTCTATTAAACTAACAAGTTAGGAACTCAAGAACTCATTACAGATATTTCAGGATTTCTCCTTACTGAAACGCTTTACGAAGTTAACTGAAAATGAAAAAAATGCCAAATCTACCTGAAATTGCAAAGCCGAATCGAAGGCTTATGAGGAAGAATTTTTGTTAGATTTTATTTTTTCAGCCCAAGAATAAGCAAACGCATCAAACTTGCTGCTATTTGTTTTGAATTGTTTTCAGGCGAAAACCTAGGCTTAACCTATTTTGAGCAAAATATTTTAGGAAACGATTTTCAGTATTGACAAGCCAACAATTTGCGAATTCATAATAAATAGAAAACTCGTAAATTAATAATTTAACTTAATTTTCAGAAAAAATATTAATACCTAATTCATTACCTTCATTATTCAATCAAACCAAACTAATAATTTAGGATTTTTTGCAAATCCTGAAAACTTCTTAAAACCATAAACTTATAATCAATAATTTTAAACTGACGCCATGAATTATTATTCGAGTCATTTTCAGCATCAACAGGCTAACAATCTGTGAGCTAAACTCATTAAAAATCAAAATCTAGTTTATTAATGGATTTTATTGCGGAATCTAAAACATTTTCACTGAAAGCTGAAATAGTTCTCAGAAATCCGTTAGTAAAACCACACCGAAAGTACGCAAACAAATGTTAAAATCTAAAAAATACACTTTCAGTAAAAGATTTAGACTGAATTTAAGCTGTAGATTATTACATTTTTCAACATCGATAAGCCCCAATAATTTGGAAATGAAAGAATTCATAATAAAAATCCTGGAAAACCATGATTTGAGCTAGACTTTATTGTAAAGCTGAAATACTTCTCAGAAGTCATTAAGGTTAGTATAACCAGATTCGAAGTTTGAAAAAGCAATGGTCAAATCTAAGGTTACAAGTTTGTTTTTCATTTAAACCTGTAACTCCTTCAACATTGAATCTGCGACTGAAATTGGAGCTGAAAATAAGCTGATATTTTCTGAACAAATAATCTAGAAGAATTTTCAGAAGTGAATCTTCTTTACTCGAAGATTTTATTAGTTGAAACATTGTTGCTGAAAACTGACCTCACAACTGTTAATACAACCAGGCTGAAAATTTTCAGAACCAATGTTGAAATATAATTTTTTACGCTTTATTTCTCAATTAATTCTTTCAGTATAGAATTTGAGACCGAATTTAATGCTACAAATTATTACCTGAAACTTTTTTCAGTAACGCTCTACAAAAGTATGTACTCAGGATAACAAAAGCTCTTGAAGAATGAACAAATTTTAAAAGTTAGAACACTAGGATTTTATTGTTTCACTTGAAACACTCTTGCTGAAAACTGCAACCATAAATGTTTGCAAAACCAGTCTGAAAATGTACGGCATCAACATTCAAATCTAATTACGTTTGTTTCTCAATTAAACCTGTAATTCTTTCAGTATAGAACGTGAAACTGAAACAGCAAATTGTGAAAGCGAAAGATTTTTCAGCAACACCGAGACAAGAAGTTTTGAATTGAACTAGACTCAGAGTAAATACAAATCTTGAAGAATTAACAATTTTCAAAAGAATAATTTAAAATAGTTTATTCAAGGATTTTATTGCAGAGCCTGAAAGGGTTTAAATACATGTGAGATACCAAATTAATTTTCTACAGTTATGTGGAAATTAAATTTGTCGCCTTTCTCAACTGGGAATTTCAGACTGAAGCTGATTATTATTCTGGGCCGCTAAACTTAACACTTTCTGAACTCACCATAAATAAAAACCAAAAACATTCAACTTTTTGAACGAAGTTATTACACTGACACGTTTCAGGATCAACGTAAAAAATCTAATTTTCATTAATAAACCTACAATTTTTTAGCATGGAATTTGAGACTTAACTGAAACGTTTTTCAGCATTATAAACCAACAATTTCCGAACTAGTTAATCTATTCACCACGAATAAAAACAGTTAGAATTATTGACTTTCTGAAAGAGTTTATTACAAAAACTGAAACTTTGTAATGAAGATTGAAATACTTCTCGGAATTGATGAAGGTTAAGATAAATAATCAGGCTGAAAGTATGCAGAATCGATGTTAAAATCTACTTTTCAAAATGGAATTTCAGACTGAAAATTCATATCTGAAACATTTTTCAGCATAGCTAAGAGAATAACTATTTACGAATGTTTCAGGTTTCAGCTTTGCTAAAACGCCTACCGACAAAACCTTTTAAATGAGTTTCTGCAACCTAACCATAAAGCTGAAATTTCGAACATAATACCATATGAAATTGTTATTTTTTTAAAATTCGTAATGAAGCAGCATCGAATGCTTTTCAGGAAGAATTTTTGTTTAGGTAGAACTTCAACATAAATAAAGGAGTATTTTGTAGGAACTAATTAACTACTAATAATCGAAATTATGTTATGAAGAAGCCTCAACAGATCGTTTTTAGGTCATTTTGAATTGAATGAAACATAGAATTTCAGAATTTAAATCAGGGGAATTTAAAACTTTTTCTGTGTAATTCCTGAAGAAACCTGTGACGTAAAAATTTAAGGTTAAACAAACACAGAACGTGTATATCAACCCAGAAGTTTGAAATTAAAGCACGAGTTACTGATATTTTCAACAACATTAAACCACAGCGATTAATTATGTAAGAACTTAATATTTAAACTGCAATTAGAGTTATTGGCGATACAATTTAGGTTAAATTAGTTCCCATTACATATTAATATTTGCATTTCACATTCGAAGTGGCGACATTTGAATTTCACGCGGTGTTTTCCTAATTGGTGACGTCTAAGCTGAACAAGAAATTTGATCTTTAAATATGTAATAGGTATTAAAAATGCTGTTAAATACAAAGGATTACCCCACAACCAATAATTTCCAACAACAAGTTTTAACGTCAAAATTTACATTCAATCAATTGGTGTTTCGTCGAATTGAGAATTTCAGTGGAAAATATAACGAAATTAAAAAGCGTAGCTAAATTTAGAATAATCTCGAATACAATAACAATCCAACACAACAGTTTATCACAGACAATACCAACAATATGAGCAGTTTTTGTTTCGTATGATTGATCAGAACAATTAGCTCTGCCGAGTGGATGACCGATGTTGGGGGTTGCTGCACAATTGTTGAATAATTGGACTCATTAATACCAGCGCCACCTTTCCGCCGATGCAAAAAACTCTTGCCATTTTTCTGATAAATTATATATTCGAACACGCCGACATTTAACTCGGATGCAACGTTTTAAATAATTGCCTGCATATATTATGCCTTTTTTAGAAACCGAAACGCCCACTTTTGTAATTTAGTCGTATTATTTTTAAAGAAATAAATTACAGTTTCGTAACTGCCACTTTTGATATCAGATTTTCATATAAAAAGACCTTTCCAAAAACGGCTAATCATGCTTTTACCTTTCAGAACATGAGCGCAATTTCCTTGACCCCCAAAGATTGCCATTTCTAGGTTCCCAGTTTATTTATGCGAAAAAAACCTAATTGCTTTCGCCTGTTTAAGATTTAAGTTAAGATTTCTTCTCGATCCTTAACCGCGTGTTTAAAAGTAGTTTGGTTAAATCTAAACGCCATATGCACGCACGTAACTGTCAAAATAAACCTAAATACGTCCCACACGTTCAGTTTCTGTTTTAAAGAATATAGATGTTTGCCGGTTGGAAATTCGGCTTGTAAGCATTTGCTAGCGGGAAACAATATTTTACAAGATTTATGTAATCAGAAAACGTTGGCTGTAAATCAAGCCCTGGGGGAAACCCCGTCGCATGTGGTACATGACCTGGAACTCATTTCCTTTTGTTTTACGTCCATACTTTTTTTTTACCGCAAACATCTGGCACACGCTACTTCAAATTCTTTCTACTGGATTTACTTATACTTTCGAAATTTTCTTAGTTCTAGAAAATTTGGATAAGCTAACTTCCAATCAAAAAATAGTTAGTTGCCTTGAAAGGACTTTCAAAAGAGGAAAGGTTTAATGCTGTAACATTAAGTTTAGGGCATGCTGAAACTGATCAAAATCAATTGAAAAAATATTTAAAAACCACCCAAAGCTGTCGGTTCTTGTTATGAGCATAAAACGATCAAAATCCTTAATCAAACAAACATAAACAACTTAATATTACCACACACGTTTTATGTAAATTAATATAAACATATACAAAACGGATGTTAATTAACTAAAATAATTCGATGTCCTCGTTAACGGATTCGGTTTCAGACTAATCTTAACGAAATTGGGATAATCTCTGAAATGTTCTCTTTTAAATTAGCGGTCTTTGGCACTGCGTGCCTGCTGAATTTATGCTATTACATTTACATTTTACATGGGGCAAGATGCTACGAACAGGAATCGCTCCGATAAAACTTATAGCTTTTGCTTGTAAAATGCAAATACTTTTTTGTTAGATTTATAGCTAATCGAGTTTTTATACGCCAGACTAATCACCATGGCCGACTTTGCGACAATTAATTAATTGGCGATACGTTTAAAAACAGAAAAAAATTCTGGTTAATAAACAGCTTCATTTTTCAGGTGGAAAGGTAAAAGAAAGGAAAAGCCCAAAGCAATTGAAAATCATAATAAACTAATGATTAACCATTTAACGAGTTGGAAAGCCTAAACAAACAAGCAAATCCGAATAAGGACCATGTCATAAATTTAACAACGTTCAACCCTCACTAAATTTCTCAATTAGGATTTACTTAATTATGTTTATTAAAGTTAATTTTATCTATGAGCCTCTATTAATCTGCAATCTGTTTGGTAAAGCAATGATAAACGACGGCCAATCCAAATGAAATAACGAACCAAAATTTTGGCTTTGCTTCCACATTAAATTATTCCGTACTATTCTTTTTTTTTTCTTGTTATTTCAGAACGTAATTTAGCACTTATTTTTAGAATTCCGCAAAATTCCCTGTCGTAAAAGTGCAGTTTTATGCAAAAAAAAATAATAATATAAATATTATTTTGGACACCAAACACGTTTACCTTACAGAAAAAAATATTTAAAAAATGATTTCGCCCGAAAAAACAAAATCAACGCTTGTCTGCAACAAATATAATTTTTGGCATGGAAACGTAGCCCAATTTTGGCTAAAGGTCAGCACTTCCAACTGTTTTTGACAGGTGAACACCTCCAAACACCTAAAATTGATATTTTGTTTTGACTACTGAAATCGTCGCCTTAAACCGTATACAAATACACGCCACTGTAAACAAACAAAATCTTTAAACTCAGATCTAAAGCCAAAATTAGCAAAGACTTCCAATTAATTTATTCCCTTCGCCCATTCAAAAACTTTCCTTTCCTAAAATTCCAGAAGGAAATCCCGAAGCGTGGATTAGCATTACTTCAGCGAGACAATGGTTTTGCATTGTTCAATTGCAGTCGATGCAACAAAGGTTGCACCAAGTTTACAGTTACGTCATGACACCCCTAAATTCTGACAAATTAGTAGTTTCAAACTCGGGTGTAAGTTAGCGAGATGGGTAAGTATGTTAACTGAAATCACGTCATCCACCGACATATTGAAACCGCTCCGTCTTACACGGGTTATTACTTTGAAACTGCGGCAATTCAGGTTCATATTTAATATATGCATTTGTTAGTATGGCAACATAAAGAGAGAACTTACCAGACAGCAGGCAGGCAACCTACTTTATGAATACTAAAACGGGAATACGGGTTGTTAACTCACCTGAAAAGACAACAAAATAGTAAGATGCAAGTAAATCTTTAAATTAATTCTAAAACTTAAATTAACTACAAACGTGTTTACTGTAGACGTGTTGCGAATACAAAACTTGTCTATTACGTTTTGTTAGACAAAATAAACTTACTGTAAGTATAAAATTTAAGAAAACCCGATTCAAAAGCCTTCACAAATATTTTCCTTTGATGATGTCATGAAACAACATTAGCTGAAATTTCGTACAGGAAAATTCTAAGTGAAACGCTTAAATATTGAAATTAAATCACTTTCTGGAATGTTTCAGTTTTAAATTAGTTTAGAGGTTTTATTATTGTACTTGCAGATTATAAGATTGAATTTGAATCCCAATTCACCACTGAAGAAAACAAAAACACAAATAAGCTGGCTCAGAAAACTTAGCAATGAAAAACTGATTAACTTAAGGGGTATCTAACTAGTCCAAGCATTAAAGTCTCTCAAAACATCAAAGCAAATCATTTTTATAAAGCCATAAGTTTGGAACTTAAGACAAGCTAGCATTGCAGAATTTTATATCCAGTAAATTCGTCTATTAAAATAAAAATTCTTTTTCCTCCCAGACAATCATATTCAATTTGTATCTGAATTAATCGCTGAAGACCATAAAATACAGTTAGGTTAGCTCAGAAAACTTCAGATTCGAAAATTGGTTGAATTAAGTAAGTATCTGACCTACTCAAGCGTTGAATTAAGGTTAAGTTGAAATAATTTTCATGAACTTCATTAAAAACAGTCTTTTATTTGGGTTTCAGAATTATGAATTCGGTCCATGAAAATAAAAACACAAAGTTAGGTTAGATTAGTGAAAACTGGTTTTATTCTGCTTATACCAGAAGATTGCACTGAATTTCAGCCTGAATCCACAGCTGCAGAAAATGCACACCTAAAACATCCATAATTTGGCCCAGAAAACTTCGGATTGGAAAACTGAATAAATTAAGTGTGTGCGTTACTTGCCCAGGCATTGAAATCTCTTAGAATATCCATGAAAATGTTGAAGTTACAATAATGTTCATAAAACTTACTTATAAGTTTGGAGCTGAAGACTTTGTTAGTTAAAAACAATTTTTGCACAAGATTTCGTAATTTTACATTCAGTTAACTCATGCATGAAAATAAACATATAGTTAGGTTAGATCAGAAGAAACTGGTTTTATTCTGCTCATCTCAAAAGACTGATTTGAATTTCAGTCTTAATCTACTGCTGAAGCAGAAAAAGCATACCAAAAGCATCCTTAACTTGGCTCAGAGAGATTCAAATTGGAAAACTGATTAAATTAAACAATTTTTGTTTGGATTTCGCAATTACACATTAATAAATTAGATCAGAAAAAATCTTATCCCAGAAGATTAAAATAAATTATGAATTTTGAAAATAGAAACGCAGCTGAATTGCCTCAAAATAGCTTTTCATAAAAACATTTGACGCTTAAAACATGTCAGCTAACAACAATTTTTTATTTGAATTTCAGATTTATGAATTCAGTTCATACATCCATTAAAGCATAGAAGAAAATAAAAATTAAGTTAGATCAGTAAAAAAAATATTCCTGAAGATTAACTCGAACTGCATTGAATTTCAATCTGATTCAATCTGAACACAGTTAAGTTAGTTAGAATATCCATGAAAATGTGAGGTAAGCTAGAATAATTTTAATGTAGTTCAGTTCTACATTGAGAGCTTAAAATCTGCAAGCGAAAACATTTTGTTTGGAAAACTGATCTAAGTGGGTATTTAACCTGCCCAGGCATTGAAATTTCTCAGAACATGCATGAAAATGTGAGATTAGGTTACCATAATTCTCATAAATCTCACTTAGAAATTTGAAGCTTAAGATAAGACAATTATTAAAAGCAATTTTTTGTGGGATCTCAGAATTATAAATTTGGTTAATTCATCCATAAAAGTTAAGTTAGGTCTGAACATTCAGATTGAATTACATTGAATTTCAATCTGAATTTGCAGACGAAGAAAATCAAAACAGAGGAGCTGAGTTGGCTCAAACAAAATTAGCTTGAAAAATTATTCAATCAAGTGCGTATTTGACTTGTTTAAGCACTGAAATTTCTCAGGCTATCCATGAAAATGTGAAGTTGGAACAACTTTCGGTTACAAATTTGAAGCTTAAAGCATGCAAGTGAAAACATTTTCTCTGGAAAACTGATTAAATTGGGCTAGTCTCTAACTCTAACTTGTAAGTGAAATCTCTCAGAATATCAAGTAAATTCTGAGGTTAAGTTGAATTATTTTCAGTTATAAAATTCGCTAGTGGAAATTTAATTAACCTACCTATAAAAAGAAAAATACAAAATTAGGTTAGATCACAAAAACAATTACCAGGTTAGGCAGGTGTTTACTATACTCAAGTATTGAAATCTCTTAAAATATGAAATATTAAGTAAACTTAGGCCAGGATGATTTTGGTTGGGCTTCCATTTAAATTTTAATCACATCTTTAAAGTGTAAACATAATAAAATTAAACCAGCTCCAGCATGCAAGTACTGAAATCTCTCAAAGCAAACTTGCAAATAAGTTTATAAGTTTAGACTGACTTTTACAAAACCCAAAGAATTTACAAAAAATATTTTCAAAGGAAATTCAAACATTCAACCTAAATTAACCCTCAGACAATAAAAACAACAACTTGGTTTATCCATTCAAAACAGAAAAGAAAACTGGTACATATTTTGCTCAAGCATTGAAATCTCTCGAAATATGAAGGCAAATAAATAAAGTTAGAGAGATTTTTATAAAATTTAATTTCTAAAGAATGGTTTTTATAAAGCTTATGATTTATGATTTACAAAAAAATATCCTCAATAGAATAATTCCAGTATATGAACCTGTATCAACCCTCAACAACAGCTGTTGATCCACAAAGCTCAGAACCGTATAAGATCAGCATAAACAGGTAACTTATTTAATTATTGAAATGTCCCGCAGGAAGATAAGAGGATTAAATTGATTTTTATAGAGATTTTAACCTAAACTGACCTTCAGAAGAAAAACAAAAGGCTTAGTTTACCTACAAAAAGAGCTCGGAGTTTATACCAAACATTTTCAATAGAATTTCAAAATTTTTACTTCAATTAATACTCAGAAAATAAAAAAATTAAACAAATGAGAAAATAAGGAAACCACAAAGTTAGGCTAGGCTGAGTTTTATTGTAAAAGTCTTAGGTTTTAAAATATTAATTTCTCAAGAATTTTGCACTGAATTTATCTCCAGACTCCAGAAAACATAAACAACAGCTGAATTAAGCATTGAAATCTCCTGGGATATGGCTGAAAATATGAAGCTCAGAGTTTGCAGAAGACATTGTTAATATAGTTTACACTAAAAGAACCTACAGAGAATCCCAAAAAATCTGAAAAGATCGTTTCGAGTAAGCATAAGCGGGTATCTAAGCGAAGCATTGAAGTTTAGGGCTGGGATTTTCTATTGAATATTAGCGTTTAACACAAAGTTCAACTCCAAAAAATAAAAGCAGGACCTTAATTAAAGCACAACAAAACCTGAAAAACTATTTAAATTTAAACTAACACCCATTTCATCCAGCATTGAAATCTCCCAAAGTATTTTGTATTAATCGAGCAAACCCACACATAATTACAGCCTTTTTCCAAGATTTTCCGCCCACGTTTTCGCAACGAAAAACTTTCTGTTAAACTAAACTAACGTAAACAAACCCGCAAATCAATTCGATTAATTATAAAAAAACCGTCCCAACTTTGTTAAAACGTTTTTTGCATTCGTTTAAAATTCCAACTTCGTCCATCTCTGAAAACTTAAGTAAGTGGGTGTCCAGACATAATACACTGAATTTAAACCGTCTAGTTAATTTTATTTATGTATCCGACTTCTATTCTCGGAATAATAGCCGATTGCCAAGTAGCGGTTACGAAACTCAACTTCATTGAGTTTTACGTTGAATGAACCGGACCAGGTGTTCAACACGTAAATTAAACTTTGAGCGCCGTATTTTCCATCCTTATAACACTTCGGGATTTAAACTACGAAACGAGGGAACTCTACGGGATTTAAATTTTAAAACGAGGGTTCATCGAGCCTTTCCCTTTTTTGTTTTTATTGATTTTAAAATTATTTCGTGGAATTTGTGAATTATTTATTGAGTTACAAATTTGGGGGAATTATCGATAATGAATTGTTTGTTATTAGGGTTGTACATTATGCATTAGTTTGAGGTTCTTGAATTCAGGGACAAATCTTACAAAAAAAAGTTGTAAAACAATTGGAGACTTACGTCATAATGGATTAAATATGGTTACGAAGTCCTTGAAAAGTTTTCTGATATTTCCTTAAAGGATTTTCCGAGATTAAAATTTAATGAGGCGATTTGTTTTTGGTACTGGTTTTAATGAGGAATCGAAAGTCGGTATTAAAATACACTCAACAAATACCTATTAAATTTGTAAATATAATTTGAAATTTGATTCGAAAAAATTCCCAAAATTAGCCTTGCCTGGTGGAAATATTTTTGAAAGCTCCAGATTTCAATCTAATTTTATTCCTTAATTCAACCAATTGAAAATTTAAGGAAGAAACGCTTTTTGCCACAGTAAAGCCTGATAATTAAAAAATGTAAAGCTTGACCAATATTTTTAAAAACATAAAAATTTTATCTGTTTTATCACCACCTTTGAGGCTAATTTAAATACCTTGGGCTGCTTTACATTTATTAAACATTTAAATAAACATCTGGTTCCAGATCAGGTGTTTCCTATTGTATTTAAATATTTAAATTTACTTTTCTTCAAGGCTCAAGTTGCAGATTAGATTGAATTATGCTCTGCTCACCTTGTCTGCTAACTTCCCGAATTTTTTCTTTCTTTTCTTTTTAATAAAAGCACTTTGCACTTTTATCTTACTTAGATGAAAACCAGTCTGCTAAAGCTTTCCAAAAATTTAAGAAAAAAACCACAAATTCAAATTCCTTCAACGATAATAAAACAAACAAAAAACAGGAAAACAAATTGCCTAAAATTACTTTAACACACTTAACTTAATAGGAGTGTAAATAACCACCTGGAAAACTTCTAAAACTACAATTAATAACAATCGTCACCGTTTGTTATCCAATTTTATCACAAAAAAAAGAAACAGAAACGAGAACAAAAGTAATTCCGAAACAGCAATTTATTATTCATATCCTCCAAAGGTTAAAGTTACTTAGATTAGCTTTTATATTTAGCTTAAAAAAAGGGCAGGCAAGCTTAGATTTTTTTTTATACGAGTACGAAAAATCCCACAGGATTTCTGTAAAACACAAACGTAACTGAATTTTATCCCAGTATCCTCGAATGACAGTACACAATCTCGTTTTCTTTTTCGCAGTTTCTGTTGCTTTTTGTAATTTCCTCTGATTTTAGGATTTTACTTTGAGAAATATATTTATAAAAGAAAAGAACGGCTACTGTGAAAAATTCCATGGTAAAATTGATTAAAATGAGTTATAGCTGCTCATTTGAATAATTACGTAATTAATATACAAATTAAAAATAGTTAGCTTATCGACAGTATAAAAATATCCCTGGAAATGTTTTTTTCTTTTATTCTTAGAATTACCCTGAGTATTTTAAAATTTATTCTTAGTAACGTAAAGTAATTTTATGACTTCTGTGGAAGTTATCAAGTGTTTTGAAGGAAAACTTATGATGTAATGGCATTTCGAATTTTTTCTTTTAATTTTTATAGACCAAGAACAGAGCCGATTTTGATCCACACTGCAAGGTGTATTGCTTGGAAAAAATCCCCCAGATCAAGAGTTAATATCATCGTTAACCAGCTAGTCGCTAGTGGGCTTGTACGATCTGAGTTAAAAACAAAGTTCGAAAGAAAGTTGTTGAGAAAATATTCAAATTAAATTTTAACGAAAGAGGACGGACTTGATTCGACCTTTATGCACATGAAAGTGCTTTATTTAAAATACTAGAAAAAAACAGGAATTAATTTTGAAAATTCTGAACTTCAAAGGTTGCATTATGAAAAAAAAACACTGGCTTTACGTAGTTGCTGAATTGTCTGTAATTCCAACAAATATTTTTTCTTCGAAATCTTTTAATTTTCAATTTTTGGTAACTTTCAAATGTCAAGGAGTTTTTCGAGAATCAATGTGATTTACTTCACAATAAAACACTTAAAAACCCACAAAACGTGTGAAATTTCTGAAAACCTTAAATCAACTGACTTAAACATACCAAGCTGACCTAAAACAAAATAAACCAAGGTAATCTAATTTGAAATAAAGCAAGCTAACCCAACTCGATTTAAATCAACCTAATTTAAGATAAATCTATATATAAATTATGTAATACCTCAAAATAAGGCGTAGGATGTAGAGTAACAAGGTCTTGATTAGGGTCTAGGTCAATACCACTCCGCAATTACCACGCCGGTCAATACCACGCCGGTCAATTCCACTCCCACAAAAATCACTCCAAACAATAACCACTCCGAACAAAAACCACGCCAGCAAATACCACTCCGTAAAATATCACTCCTGTAAATTACCACTCGGGGTAAAAACCACTCCAACAAATATCACGCCTGTATAATTCCATGTATGTAAATAGTATTTTAAGACGTAATAAGAAAGATACAATGGTACCACCAAAATAAAGAAAAATTAAAAATAATGATTTATATGTTATGGCTAATTTGATAAATTTGTATTCTTTTTAACTTACCCATAAGAAATATCTCTTAGTATATTTTGTTGTATATATCTTGTGTGCCTATGTAGGTTTTAGTTCTTAATTTTATATTATTTTATTTATATTATCAGATTCACATTAGTATTATTATTATTAGTCCATAGACTAAACAAATGAACAAACTTCCCATCTTCATTTGTTATTTTCTTTTATCTTCGTCGCATCTTGTACAATAAACTTGATCATTTTCGTTCTTATCACGTTTTGAACTTTTATATGTCGAATATAACGGCGTGATATTTGTTGGAGTGGTTTTTACCCCGAGTGGTAATTTACAGGAGTGATATTTTATGGAGTGGTACTTGCTGGCGTGGTTTTTGTTCGGAGTGGTTATTGTTTGGAATGATTTTTGTTGGAGTGGAATTGACCGGCGTGGTATTGACCGGCGTGGTAATTGCGGAGTGGTATTGACCGGACACCCTTACACATACACATGGTACAGTATGTAGGGTACGTAAAATGGCGCACCAACTTCGTAACCCGCAGAGCCGGGTTGTGTATTCTACGCGTAGAGCCTCATACGTTAACGCAGTGGTCGCCAAAGTGGTCTACATCGACCCCCAGGCGTCGACACAACATTGTTAGGGGTCGATTCGGGCTCAGGGGTCGATGGAAAAATATAAGATATCATTCATTGTAGAGGTAAGTAATACGAGTATTTAATTCGGTTAGCTTGGATTACCGTAGGATTATCATAGGAACAGTGACATGAATAGGACCTGTAAGATGGAACAAGGTCACGAAAATAGTTACGGAGGCCAATCAGTTTGGCGACCCCTGATTACACATTCAAACAATGTGTGTTCAGATGTGTCTATCTCATCGTCACAATAATCGCACCTCTCTTCCTGGACTTTGTTTATCTTCTTTAAATAAGTTTTAAGGCGGTCGTGGCTCAGTTGGTTCAGCGTGCGTCTGACCACTGAGATGGCCCGGGTTCGATTCCCAGGGTCACATATAACACCGAAAATACCCGGTCGCTTCCCTCGGAAGGCAATGGCAAACCACCGAGGTGTATTCTGCCTAGTAAAGTCCTCTCTGGAGAAGAAGTGCAAGCACTTCCGTGGTTCGCAGCCCACGTTAAGCTGTAGGTCCCCTATGTCTGTAGGCTACTTGATATGCACACCACATGCATATGGAGAGAGGATCGGCAACGCCCTGTAAAGGGTATGCTACTCTAAGAAGAAGAAGAAATAAGTTGTGAAACATCCGTGGCCAGTTAGACATTGCGTTAGCTAATAACTTGTACTGCCATGTTTTCTACCAACCCACTGTGCGATGTTTGGAATTAGCATGTATGTCCATCTTCCCTTTGCACTAATGTCCCATCTTCTTTGCCACTCATTCATCGTCTCTCCTTCGATGTGTTCCGTATTAAGTATGTCCATGTTTCTTTGCTTCATCCTTTCTTCTACGCTTTTTGCCACCAGATCAATTGGCATCATGCCCGCTATTATTGCTGCTGCATCCGTTGATACTACGATATGCTCTCGTAACGCGCAGCGTACATATTCTTTGTTTCCTCAGAACTTTATTCTTGTATTTTGCAAATTTCATTTTGGGCTTGTCACGGGTTTTTCTTTAAATTAAATAAAGATCGAATTTGGGGATGGGAGATGACAAATTATTCTTCCGACTTCACTCAATGGGCGTAGGTTATGCAATAGTTTGGGCGCCAGGGTCGAATGCCCACAATCAGAAGAAGCACAATAAAATGTAGTATTCTTAACTGAGCCAAATTAAGTAATCAAGACTCCCCAAAATCGTTAAAAAAAAGAGAAAAAAAAACAATAAAGTGAAATTCACAAAATAATATAATGCATCGCAAATATGTACAAAGTACTTAAGTAAATTATTATATAAATTTAACAAATGATGTTATAAACAAAAAAAAACAAAATCAATAATAATGACGGGTTGAGGGAGAAAACGTAATTTTACTAAACGTAGGTACCAAATAATAAATAAAAGAAAATATATTTAGAGCACGGATAGGGACGACGCAAGTTCCTTTTTTTTTATAAAAACTTCCTTTGTATTATTTATATACCTCAATTCGTTTTCAATATAAACTTCCCTAACTCGAACTTTATATTTTTAAATCAACTATCAGGGTATGAGCTCTTATCCCAATATATATAGTTTATATACAATGTAATTACACATTAATCAATATAAGTTAACCGCAACTTGCGAAGCACTCCGATTAAATGATCACCTAAAGGTTAAATAATTTTGGAAATAAACTTCCCATATAACCGTCAATATACATATAAATCAATTAGTTCATTTTCGTCAGTGATACAAAAATTATAATACAAATAATATATACAAATAGTACCTATTTAATTTGTACTTTAAATATCATTTAGAAATTCTTCCACAGGTGAATAAAACAGGTGTCGAGTTGAACAATGAAATATATAAAATCTCTGACCTTATGTTGGCCTGTGATTTGGAAAGAACTGATAAGTGTTTGACAGCAATTCACTTCGATGTCCTAAATACCCAATCTCCAAATTATTTCCAGTATGTAAGTATGATAATTTTCTTACAACGCCGATAGAAAATTTCCATTTAAAACACCTGCATCCAAACTGATAAGCACGCCATACAATACGCCATACGTTTGGGACGAATGACCAGGATTGAAATAGGCACGCAATAAACCCACAAATCAAATCAATCAAAATTAGGAATAAAAAAAAAACTGAATGAAAGCCTAAGATATTGGGCGGCTTTAATGTAAATTGTCGTTTATATCCTTTTCTCTAGCGCAAAATGGTAATTAACACCAATATAATATGTTTAAAGAAACAAAGATACCAATTTGCTATTAAATAAATCTGCTTTTAGAATCCTCTTTACAGAGAGAGCACTTAACGAACGTGCCTGCTACAAATTTATCAGACGACTGCGTGTCCAGAAATGCCTTGGCAATTCTTTTTGAAAAATGATAATCGAATTCAATGCGCTCTATTGATCAAAAGACGAATTACTAGAAAATAAAGTCAAATAATGACAAAAATAAAATGATTAAAGAATTTACCGTTACAGGCTTCCATACAACTGAGTGGATTCCGTCACTTTCGATAGAAGCAGTCTTTTGTTTTCATTTGGGCCTTGCCATGCATCTTCTATATGCTAGTAGAATGACATTCTTCTATCGAATATCACCCCCAGCTAAGGAATACTTATTTTTGGTAATACCTCTATTTCCCCTACTTGGTTTACTGGTTTGCATTAATTTTTTCTTTCCGATTAATAGCACGGCTTCTGTCTTTTCTCTCGTCAGCAGCAAACTCTTTCCGGTCAAGGCCATTCCTCTATTTTAAGAATAGATTCATTTACTGGTGCTTGCAGTGAATCCTCTGTCTTTGATATCACCATAAACCATGTGTGTCCTCGTTGTATTTTTGCTTTAGCACCCCGTTATACACCAAATTCCATAGAGTGGGGCCTAGGATCGATCCCTGCCGTACCTCACTCGTAATCGCTTTCTTCTGGCTGCCATCAGTACCGTTGATGTATGTAGTTAGATCAATCTATCTTTTAGGTAATCCCCATTATTTTTATAATTTGGATGGATATATTATACTGCTTCAGTGTATTTATGATATACCCTACCTTACTGAGTTAAACGCATTTCTTACATCTAATGTTGTAAGTGCGCACAACCTCCGGTATTTTGGAGCATAGTCTCTCGCACGTTCCGTTAGCTCTAATACTCTATGGGGCACTTTCATGGTTGACTTGCCTTTTGCAAAACCATATTGACTTTCCGATAGTATGCTCCTCTCCAGTAGCTCTGTCTCCAGTCTTGTCAAGATCATTGACTCCACAACCCTCCCACAACTGTCTAACAACCACGGGGGTCTATTACTTAGGTCTTGCCTCCCCTCTCGCATCGCCCTTTGGTACAAGGGCCAATCTGGCTTTCTTCCATTGCAATGTTAAAACTCCCTCTTTATTACACTTTCTTCATATATTTGCATCATTAAATCACCAGTAATCCTGTCCGGCCCACAAGCCTTCCTCTTATTCAGCCTGATTAATGCTGATTTCAACTCCTCTGTTCTCTGTTGTCTCCGGAAGTTCCCATGCTATTCGTTCATGCTCTGGAAAAGGCTCTTCAGCTATTTTTATACTTTTTTGTAATGTCTCATTTTCAGCTGTTATCTTACTATTTTATAGGCATTCCCCCAAACGTCCCTTTCCAATTCGTTGCATAAGGTTTTCCATTTGTCTCTCTGTGCCTTCACTATAGCGTTTCGTAGGGACTTACGGCACGTAACTCCCTACGACACTATTTATACTCATGTTCTTCTACTTCATGCCCTACCTAACTTGGTTTAAAACAAATTAACGAAGCTTAAAACAAACTAAGCCTCCCTAACTTAAAATAAAGCAAGCTAGACTAAAATTTAAACCAAGATAACTTAAACTGAAACGAAGCTAAGCTAACTTAAAATATAGCAAGCTAACCTAACTTAATTTAAACCAAGTTACCTTAAATTAATTGAAACCAAGCTAACCCAATTTAATTTAGGCCAACATGACCTAATTTAAACCAAACTAACCTAACTCAATTTAATTTAATTTGGTTAGAAGAAGTTTTGGGTTCCCATATTTTCAAGAAAGTCGAGAGTGTCTGAAAATTATGCAGAATAAATTGTAAAGAAGCGAAAATGCCATTCGATCTTCATTCACATCGCAAAGTGCTTAATTTGGAAATATTTATGCTTTGAAAAAAAGCTTGAGCCGTATTGGCATTTCGAATTTTTTCATTATATTTCGTAAACCAAAGGTAAATATCATCGTTAACCAACAAAGAAAATTAAAGTGGGCTCGTGCGACCTTCGTTAAAAAACTAAAAGCGACGGAGGAATGCTAAAAATCGATACCTATGATTAATTTTTCATTTTCATTAGCCGGTTGGATTATTCAGGCGCTTGGGAATTATAGATGTGAATGTTCATTCACGCAAATATAAATTGAACTCGACAGTCATCAAAGACTGTCACTGTCATAAACAGGGAGATATAATAAATTATACCTTCTCCTAATTCGAACATCATCCAAGTTGAGTAGTTGCGTTGAGCGAATGGAATTAAAACAAAAATTTAATATACAGCAATCAAGTCGCTTATTGCTCGGAAAATTTCGAACTGGCAAGATAAACCAATGGTGCCTTGGAGTAAAATTATATGTGCTAATAAACCGGCATCAAGGGCCTTCTTTGTGTGTAGTTAGATTAGCAAAGTTGCGAACAACTTTCGCATAGATATTGGCGGCGCTACGTTGATAGAAATTATGACGAGCATCAATTCGACGTTGGGAAATTTCCGCGCCCCGAATTTTCCTCCAAGACAAATTGAAATAGTTTTACACGCCGAAAGTTATCTTAACCATAAAACTGTTCTTGTAAGATTAATCGCGTTAAAACCGAGCGCTCTATTATTTAATTCCTCACTTATCATAAATTGTAGGTGTACAACATGCTGGATACTACCGAATTATAAATTATGCAAATCTATTTTACGGAGATATCATTCGCGGAATTAATTAAATCCACCTAACGGGGTGGTCTTGCTCGACGTGCGTAATACACGGCCCACCCGTGTTTCCCTTTGCAAATGAATTCCTGGATTACCAATAAATACTAAATTACCCGCACCCTGTTAAGATACTGCAAATAATAAGCCCTACATTTAATGTTAACTTTAACATGGCATTAAATATCTCACGTTTAATTTCCCCAATTCTTATTTTCAAGGATACATAAAATAATAGTTTGATATGACATAAACTGAAACTTCTTAAAAAAAAAGAGAAGACGGTAACTGGTATATCCCAAGAGTTGTTTGAATACATCAGACATCCCAAAACAGAACTTTAGAAACTGTTCATATTGTCCAAATGGTATTTGAAGGCAGTTTACTTTTGAATATTTTTGGTAAGCCAAAGAAAGTGATAGAAATGAGCTTTGGCCCTACAAAATATTTTTGTAAACAAGAAAGAGGTAAAATTTTATCTTCTTCTTGAAATAAATAAATTGACGATCTGAAGCACAATAAAGCATTCAAAAACTTCCTCAAAACCCACTAAAGAAAAACGTGAAACAATAAGGCTTTGTAGATTATTTTTGCAATTACTGAAGAGGCTACATCGACATCTTCATTGTCATCAAAATTCTGTGACGAAGAAAAGACACAATGAAGACTTTTTGTACGGCAAAACTTAATCCTAAAGGCTTTCAAACCATTTTGTAGACATCAGTTGGTTACATAAAAAATTACCTAATCGATTATTAAAGAATTAAATAGATTCCTCAAAATCTGTTTGGTTTCGGAGCAAGTAAACCTTGCCTTGCAAAGCTGTTTTGACAGTCCTACAAAAGGACATTTCCAAGGATAAAGAAATAGGGCATCTCGGCCCGACCATTCAGAAAGGCATTTTTGTCAATTTAAATAGGAAATAGTTCCATATTTCTAAAGGTTCAAACTGTAGGTTCAAAGACTTTTGGACAGAGGCGTTTGATTGACGTTTTCGAAGACTTCCTCGAACCAAGCGACCAAGCTCCGAAAAATGGTAAGGAAGGTGGATAAAGACAAAAAAATGCCCAAGAATTTGTTCCACGCCCTTTCTTCCCAAGTAGACAGTATCACTGAGTTTCTCTTCTACCAAACAATCGAAATTTTTTTTTAATAATTTCTTGTAAAAGCTTAAGTTAAAAGTAATATTTATCACATTTCCTTCATTTTTCACCTTTCCTCTACCACCAAATAAACCAGCAGTTCCTTTGTACAAAACAGAAAGTACCACTGAGTTTCCCTTCTTTCAATCTTCATTATATTGTTAATTTTTTCTTGCCGAAATTGAAGGTAAAAATGTGTTTTAAAATAATCAATACTTAGCATTTTTCTTTAAATTTCTATCTTTCTTGTGTCACTAAATTATTAAGCAGATTAACAAATCAAAAGGTTAAGGGAGGAAAGGATGAGAAGGTTTTCGATAAACCTATTTTGTAAATATGAAAAGAGAATCTTTACACTTTAATATGTGTGTCGAAATCGGTTAAATTATCTATACGAGAAACTAAGCCTTTGAAAGCCTTTTGGTAGGAGAAAAAGTTGCTGTAATGTCTTCAAAAACTTCTATGAAATCAATCAGAGTTAGCCTAACTCTTATTAACCACAAAGTACTTAAAAACCACCATCTTCAGGAAACTTACCCAAAATTTGCTGATTATTTTAGGGCAGAACAGAAAGGAAACCTTTCAAAGGTCTTCGTCTTCTTATTTTCCTTTATGGTAGAGTTTAGGGCGAATGGCCTGTTATTACCATGAGAAGAGAAAGGGAAAACTGAAGCAGGTTCTTCAAAAACTCGCCGAAAATGGTTAAAATTACCCGAAGAAGCATAAACTTTCAAAATCCTTTGTTTATAAAGTTCAGTTGATAGAACTCCAGACATACCTCCAAACACCTCAAAACTCCAACAGTCAAATGAAACCGCACACTGCAAAATTAATCTACAAAATACTATTACATCTTCAAACTTTCTCAAAACTGATTAGATCAAATAACAATAATGAAGACTTCTTCTTAACAACAAGATAACTTCAAAATTTTGTTCAAAATTTGATAAGCTGGTCATCAAGGAAATAAAATACAATAAGAAAAAGGGATTTTGGGAAGCTTTTTCAAAATCGGTCAGATTAAATAAAAAATTCTGAATTAGCAAGAGGATTTAAAGACAAACAATCGAATACCTTTTTGGAACCCTTAATTATTGTGGTTGTTGCTAATTTTTTTCCGGGAGAAATTAATAAAATTCCTCAATTTTTGCTAATTAAAGGAAATCTTCAGCTATTCTATGTTGCTGCAGTTTTTTTTTTTTGTTTATAGAAGTAAGGGAAAATTCCTCCAACGCAAAAAGTGATTATTTCTGATTAATCGTAGCCATAAATGCATCACCAAAAATCTTTCAATTTTTAATTCGATCGTTAAATAAAACATCTAACCACATATAAATAACTCTTTCTGTCACAGAATTACAACCAATAAAGACAACGAGGCGATATTTTCAAGTTAATGAGCCATCCTGAACTATTTAAGCCAGAAAAGAAGAATTCGGTCTGGAAGAAATAAACTAAACCTAAACACAGCCAATAACCGCAAGTTTTTCGAATTTTCGTTCTCAGAACTTGCGGTTAATACCAGAACACATTATTAAACGTATAATTCCGCCAATAGTAATTAATTTGTCACGAATAGAGGAAGGTAACAGGAGAACGGAAAGTTACATCGGATCTGAAGTTACACATAATAAGCGCCATTATCCTAACAAACTTTCAAAATAGGCATAGTAAACTAGACCTCCATTTTCACTAACTAACCCTCTTAATGCGTACAACATTTATGTGGTAACCCGTGAAAATGGTTTCTGATATGCTAATACAACCCCCCCTTGACAAAAACACAAGCACTAAATCATCCCTTGAAAAACGCGAATTTTATGACGTAAATAAATTTCTCTTTCGGGTTTTTTAAAAAAATACCGTCACAAACAGATGTTCCCTTTAAAAAAAATGTAAGTCACAAACCTTTCCCGAAAACTTACCCCAATAAACTTCCTGATTAGACATTTGTTTTGCCTTTGAACTCAACCCCAACCAAATTCATTATACCCGAATACCCGATATCCTGCGAAACTGGACATTTCTACAGGATTTCACCTTCCTCGTAATTTCTTTTCGCCGAATCCATCATTTATTCAACAAGGTTTTCAGGAAAACGGGGTGCGGTTTACTAGTTTCGTGGTATTCCCGAGCACGCGGAATTGATGTAACGAATTAAATTGCGCAAGGGGTTGTCGTGAAATTCGCGACAGACTGCAGACTCACCTGAACTCAAAACGAATTTTGCATACGTAGTTTCCTCTCCATTCCGACTTCACTAAGTCGATTTCAAATTGCTAAACATCGATCAACATAATTTGTAAAACTACTTCGGAATTCGGCTGGATGGTCGTTGATTAAATTAAATATTAACATACCGGCTTTCGTATTTTAAGGCACTGCGCTAAATACTGTGAAGTCGATTAAATTGCCTGGTTTTAAACTATCAACGAGTAATAATAAAAGACGGGGTTTATTAGTAAACTGCCTTTATTACAAGACTTGGTAATTTGTTTTCCTTGTATTTTAAGCTTCTCACTGTCAAGATTTCCTGCGTAATAATTAAATTTAAACATTAATTAAGAGCTGACGATGTAATTACACGCAAATTCTACTAAGTTTTAGTTTTAGTAATCTTCTCGCTTGATTAAGTACACATAAATGATGTTTCGACACTTCCAATTCTCAGAATTAATAATTTTCACAAAGGTTCAAAAAAGGGTTGCTGAGAGTAGCATATTATGGGGTTAAGATTTAATGAAGTACGAATGCAATATTCTACAAACAATAAGTTATTTCATTAACAAAACGGTTTCCGGATTGGATTTTATTTAATATGTTAAAAAGGACACAGGAACAAATTCTAAAAATGTTGATCTTTCAACAAGTGTTATATTATAAAACCTGTACTGAGATTATTTACTGAATCCTCTGCAATCTCAACAACTAAAACCATTCAATTTTCAGTTCTGACTATCTTTCAAATGTTAATGTGTTTTACTTAACAACGAAATCGCTGAAAAAACTCACAAAACGATTCAAACTACCAAACTAAACGAATCTAATCTGACATAAAATAAATTAAGTTAACTTAATTTGCTTTAAACCAGCCAAATCTAAATTGATTGAAACCAATCTAAACTAACTTAAAACAAACCAAGCTGGCTAACCTGATATAAAATAAAATAAGCTAATCCAACTTAATTTAAACCAAGCGACTCTTACTTAAATAAAGCAGGCTAACCTAACTTAAAATAAAGCAGGCTAACCTCCAAAACTTTTCACGGAAGAAGAGCTGTAAGAGCTGCGGGTAGGATTAAAATAAGAAAGGCCCCAGCACCCGATGCTAAACCGTGGGAAATGATCAAAATATTATCTTACAAGCAACCTAAGTATTGCACCCAGGTTTATAACAGACTATTGGAGAGTAGGCAATTTCCAGAGATATGGAAAGAAGCTGAACTGCTACTTATGGAGAACCCAAGAAAAACATTGATGAACCCCAACAACTGTGTAAATTAAACA
Source organism: Melanotus villosus (assembly GCA_963082815.1). Lineage (NCBI taxonomy): Eukaryota > Metazoa > Arthropoda > Insecta > Coleoptera > Elateridae > Melanotus > Melanotus villosus. Next base: position 3,945,566 of record OY720419.1, on the reverse strand, counting down.
CATCAGGAAAGCTGTATGAGACACTTATTTACCAAAGCATAAATGAAGAATTGGAGGAAAAAGGGGGATTAGTAGAAAAACAGTTTGGCTACAGAAAGGGTCACTCAACAACAAGCGTAATGGAATCAGTGCAGAGAATAGTAATAGACGCAAATAGCAGAGACCTGAGAAGTAGAGTATGGTTACCCTAGACGTCCAGAATGTGTTTAATAGTGCATCCTGGGAGGGTATAGTACAGGAGTTAGAAAGAAGAGAAATATCAAGCTACTTAATAAAAATAATATTAGCTATTTCACCAAGAGTAACTATAATTGGCCAATGAAAAAAATGGATATGACATGCGGCGTACCGCAGGGGTCCATACTGGATCCCCTGCTATGGAATACATATTATAACAGCGTACTTGAAATGGAAATGTGAAGGAGTTCAATTGGTCGGCTATGCGGACGACAGTGGCATTGTAATTAATTCGGCAATCATAAAAATCCAAACGGAAATGGCAAATAAACAACTTAGGCTGGTACCGCATAAGACTGAAGTGATGATATTGGCAGGAAGAAACACGTTAAAAGAACTCACAATCCACATGGATAAGATAGAAGTAAAGGCAATTAAAGCCTTAAAATATATTGGTGTGCATTTCGACCATAACATGAAGATGACCCTCCACATCAAGAATGCAACCAAAAAGTGACGAAATAACTAGTACGCATAATGCCCAACCTAGGAGGTGCCAGAAGCAGTACAAAAAAAATCTTAACTTCAGTGGTATACTCCATACTACTACATGGAGCGTCAATCTGGAGAAGTGTTTTGAAATACAGAAAATATAGGAAAATGTTGGAATGCTATTATGGGTGTATAATGCATACCGCACGACGTCCAATGAAGCGTTGCAGGTGATAGCTGGTTCTTCACCTATCGACCTGTTGGTGGTGGTGGAAGAAAGGTGCCAACTGCAGGCTAATACTGAGAGACAGAATGTCAAAATAGACGACACGAAGAGGAAATGGCAAGAGAAATGGACGAGAATGAAAGGAAAGGCAGGTTGGACCAAGCAATTAATACCACAGCTTGGTCCATGGCTCGATAGAAAGCATGGCGAAGTAACTTACCACCTTTCCCAGGTGTTAGGCGGGCACGGATGCTTCGCGGCAAATTTAAAAAGATTTAAAATTTACAATACTAATGCATGCTGTTACTATGGGAATTTGGACGACGTTGAACATACCACCTTTTACTGCCCCAAATGGACAGCACAGAGAACACGATTACAGACATAGGTCGGCCAAATTGTGACACAGAAGAATATTATAGAAATCATGTTGGGCAACAAAGACAAATTGAACCTGATCGCAAGATATATAAAAGACATCATCACAAAAAAAGGAGAGGAGGAAAGAAGACGACAAAATGTAAAGTCATTGAGCTAAATAAAGATTGTACCTAACTATAGAAAGAGCATCTCCTTCCGAAGTTATGCATTTGCGTTTCCATAAGTAGATGGTGCCCGATTGGCCAATGGTTGGGTTAGCCTCGGAGCCCACTACGCCATTTTAAAAAAGGGTTAAGCTATCTTAAATTAAACCATTCTAACATTACTTGATTTAAACGAACTTAACCTAACTTAAAATCAAAAATTTAAAGCTGAATATTATCCTGAAAATCTTGAAACAACAAACACACTGCAAAATTACCCATTAGGTTATTTTATTGCAAAAATTATGCTAGAGTTTAATTATTAAAACTCTGTTATATCACTCAAATATTTATTATTGAAAGAGTAATCCTGGAAAGCTCAACTTCCAGGAATTAAATTATTCGATGTGGATTATAAAATTGTAAATAGGGCATGACAGGATTATTAAACAACTCTCGTGTTAAAATAAAATAACATAAAACAAATATATTTGATTTTTATGTTTCTTTAGCGCTGATTTTATAACAAATTTGGAAAAAATTTAGTTGAAGTAAAAATTGCTGGTTATCGACTGAAAAAACCGCTAACCTCCACAATTTCCTCAAATCACCCCTGAAATGCTTTGATTTTAGCCGTTCAAAGCGATTCCTCGAAGAAGAAAAAAGAACAGAAATAAAAGAAAAGAAATATAAATAAAACACATGCAAGGTGGTTGTCAAACTATTGTCGTTTTCCAAAAACCAATACATCAACAAAGTATGCCACTTAAAACTGTAACTTAATAGCAAAAACCCCCAAAATTACGTGTTGTATTTCACAGAATTTAGGGTGCTAAAAAATTAACTGCAAACTAGTTTCCAGAAACTGCACTCCCACGATTAAACCACACCGTGTTTGCAGTCATTAATAAGCAAAATAACTTAATTTTCATAGAAATCCGCGGCCGTTATACGTACATAATTCCAAGTAGGTAAATCTAGATCAATGCGTTTTCCTTGTAAATATGTAGAAGCAATCAATTCCAATGGATGTCATTTTTGTTATAGCTGGAAAAGGAAATTACATTTCCAATGAATTTTGAGCCGATTTCATTGTACTACTGGAATTATTGTAATTTATTCCACGACGGTTCAGGAAACGTTCCCCGTAAATCGTGACTCAATTTGTAATTATTTGTGTACAGGCTCAACTTACCTATAAATAAGAAATATTTATTCGTGTTTATTTTAATGACAATATAACGACGACGATTCATGAATTATTTCTGACACTCGTTTTGTTATCGTATCGGGAATATCTTTCGATAAGTTACATAATTAATGAACACGCGTGTCACAGGATTTTTCGTTAATTTTTAATACGCACAAAACATTCCAACAAACTAACGATATTTCCAAAAATTGTATTACTTTAACTTTTATTCTATGTTTATATGTTAGGTTGCCATATTTATAGTTGATGCTTTGAAATTCTCAGGTTGGATTGGACATATCAGAATGTATACCTTAAGTTATCTTTGTCACCTTCAGCTACAACAAATCAACATAAAATTAATTATTTGAAGGTTCACCTTCATCCTAGCTCCAAAATAACTGTCTGAACGTCAAATGCTTAACAGGCATTTCCTTGCTGTTATTTTTCCTTGATGCTCTTAGAACTCTGAAGTACCTATTATGTTCTGTTTGTACGGACTAGTTTAATTTGTAGGATTTGGAATTTTCAGGGACATAAAAATTCTGAAACGATTTCTTTTAACATTAATAATCTAAATAGGAAACTTCTACATTATTCCAATCTCAAGGTAACACCAGATAAAGTAAACAAAGAGGTAACTTAAAATAACCTAAGCTGACCTAAATTGAAATAAATCAAGCTAACCTAATTTAACTGAAATCAAGCTAACCTACCTTCTAATGAAGATATAAAATGGGGAATTGATATCTGATTGAATAGAAGAGATGGACTGGGAGGTGGAAAATAAACGTAACACTATTCTCAGATGATGAGTCACTGAGCGACCATCACTTTGTCACTTTTGAAGTTCAAATAGATAGAAGGAAGTACTGTAGAACCCCTATACCCAAGAAAAGGCTGGGTCATCAAATCGAACCTGATGAATCAGTTCATGGATAACTTAAATGAATACATGACCGAAGAATAAACCTTCGGAGCAACCCCAGAAACATGGCGGAACATCCTAACACAGGTGTGTGATTTAACTTTCAACCTTACCAATATATGTACTAACAACCATCGCAGAATACCCATATACTGGTGGAATGGTCATATCAAGTGCCTAAGAGAAACTTGCATAAAGAAGAACTTACAAGAGGAAATGCAAATGCAAACGTGGTCCCAGAAGAGATTCGGAGGATGAAGCGGGAATATACAGCACAAAGAGATCTGCTTAGAAAAAAATTTAGAAAGGCAAAAAACGCGGCCTGGAGGTTGCTATGCGAAGATCTAGCTAAAGATGTATGGGGAAAGCCGAGGGGAAAGCATACAAGATAAGACCCACAGTTTTCCCAAAGTATCTCTTGCAGACGAAGACAAGAAAGAAGAAGCACTCAAGTTGTTTCCGAACACTGAAATAGAAGATTGGAATCCAATACAGATAGCTAACGAGGAGGATATTCCTCTGTTCTTCGATGAAGAAATTCTAGAAGCTGCAAGGCAACTGAGTAGAAATAGCGCCCCGGGACCGGATGGGATAAATATGGACTTAGTTTGCAGAATGGTGACCCAATTCCCTGACTATTGTTTAAGGATATTGAATAGACTACTGCTAGCTGGGAAATTTCCAAAATAATGAAAAGAAGCAAGATTAGTAATACAAAAACAAAAGGAAAAAAAGGAGGATCTGCCTACGTATAGACCCATCTGTTTACTGAAAACTCCATGAGAAAACTGCTGGAAAAGGTGATATGTAAGAGAATAAATGTAAAATTACAGGAAAACGCCTGAGAATGTAACTAGACAATTAATGCAATGCGTATGGTGCTAGACAACACAGAAGAAGCAAAACGAGGTAGGCATGGCAATAAGGGTTACTGTGCGATGATAGCGGTGGACGTTCGCAATGCCTTTACTTAATACAGTCAAGTGGCAGGGCGTCATTCGGGAGCTATAGAGAAGAAACATCAGGAAATATATAATTAAAAATCCTGCTACTTATCAAATGCGCAAATTATACTTAGTTAGCGACAATGCGGGGTTTCACGGGGGGTCGGCTCTCGGGCCGCTCCTGTGGAATATATATTATGATCCGGTACTAAGGCTCGAAGATCTAACTATTATAGGGTGCGAGAAATCCATAAGTCTATTGGAAATTAAGCTTAATATTGCAATAGATAAAGTCAACACTTGAACGAGGACAAATTATCTATCGATGATTCCAGAAAAAAAAACGGGGCAGTAATATTTGGAGGCATGCGAAAATTTAAAAATCTGCACTTGGAAGTAGATGACACAGAAATTAAGGCTGCTAACCCTCTTACATACCTGGGACCCTGGGAGTTGAATATAATCGTAACTGTACTATGACAACTCATATCGAAATAATAGCACAAAAACCGGGAGTAACAGCGATGGCCATCTCCAGAGTTATAAACAACACATACGGCCCAAGATTAGCTAGACGTAGAATTATTTCTTCCGTAGTCTCCTCAATAATATTGTATGCAGCACCGATATGACAGTAACGAGAAAATATAAATATGTGCAAATGCTATAGAAATCCCAAAGGTCACTCGTGGGAGTTTGATCAGCATACAGGACATCCCCCACCGAGGCACTTTATGTTATAAGTGGAATTCCACCAATAGACCTACTTATAGAGGAGCGCTGTAGAAGACACGAACACGACCTACGATAAAGGAAAAGAAACAATTAGAAAATGGCAGACACGATGGAACGATCACAATGAGACGTCAGCGTTGACGAAAGCCTTGATACCACTATCAGATCTAGAAGAATGGGTAACAAGGAAACACGGAGACGTAGACTTCCAGTTAACTCGATTTCTCACGGGACACGGCTACTTTGACACATTCCTTAAGCGGATGAAGATACAAGAGGAAGATAGTTGCGTTTATTGGGGCCAAAGAGACTCACCAAGCCGTACGATCGTTAACTGCCAGAGATTTAATCAGCTACATGCTGAAATGGAGAGGGCAATGGAAAAACAACCCAATCAGGACAGCATAATAAGACATAATTATGTTGGAAACACCTCAAAACTGGAAGGACGTATACAGAGTGATTCAAAAGTATTGTCATTAATTTTAAGTGTAGGTAGAGCAGATCAAATAAAACAACTTTTCTCAATAAACCATGTTTCACCAGTAAACGGTAACCTCAGAAAAAAATTAAAAAGATCAATACAAAAATTGGTTGGTGGTCACTGGAGTTTAAATTTATCAAACGGCCTTCTCGTTCATTCTGATAAGACCCCCAGTTCATTCGCTTTAAAAGTGCATTCATCGAACGTTTTAATGAAAACAGTTTTGTGTTTATGTTTGTGTTTGTGTAGAAGTTCATGGATGAATATTTGAACATTTTCTGTAAGTTCCGTTCCTTTTCATTAACAACAATTTTCTGTAATATCACTTTTTAAACGTGCCACTAATTATCGTTTACTGCCAGTCTCACGCCTGAAAAACTGTGAGAGGAGAGTGAAACCTGTAGTAGCCTGAGTTTTAGCATTTCTAGGTTATCGCATTTGTAAGTTAGGTTGTTTAAACCATTATATTTGCAAGTTTAGGGGCAACAAATTACTTTAAGATTACTTATTTATGGGTTAAACATCATCATAACCCCAAATATAACTTTCGAATCCATTTCTAAACGTATTTCTTAAATAAAATCTTTAAAAGGAATTAACTAATGCTAAATAAAAAGTTAAAAAATGAAATACTCGGGGCACCAGGTTATTTTCCGCACTAGTTCACATCATTATTAAACGAACTGAAATTGGAGAATTGAAAAATTAATATTCAGACAGTCGCAATCTCCTACGTAAAGCTAGGGTTGTAGAGCCGATGAAAACTTCGAGAATTACTCAGGCGTGTTCTGGCATACATTTATTAATTATGAAGTTTAGTTTGTGAACTTTTTCACTTTCATATCGGTACCTGACTTTATTCTCGGACTACGTTAGTTTTTTAAATTAATAATAAATCTTTCTCGGGCTTCATCGAGTTTTACAAAAATCCATACTCGGCTTTATGATGGCCTGTTGGTTTTTTTTCCCGTTCGTTCGCTGTGCTTATTTTAAGTGGGCGTTGCCTTAATTTCCTTAATTATGACATTATTTAAAACTTCTGTAAGTTTTTTAAACGAATCGTATTTCCGGTGTGATTAAAATAAATTTCAAAATTACTGTGGGGAAATTGAGGTTAGAACAACCTTTCTTTAAAATTTAATTCATAAATCAATAAAAATCTCAAATGAAAAGTTAAACACAACAAACTTGGCTTTTGAGCTACCTTAAAAAAAATTCAGAAATCTTTCAACCTTAATTACAAAAACCGTTAAAATTTATGAAAATGAAAACGAGTTTTACATTTAATTAAAACGCATATAAATAGACTGTCTGGGGATTGTTGAACCAACCCACGTTTTATTTAATTTTTTATTTTATGGGAAAACATGCCTGCTTTCACTGAAAACGAGCAATAAAAACGTTTGCATGTACCACAGGAAAAAAAAAACATCAAAAATTCGTTTACGAGTAAATTATCTTAAAGAGCCGGAGTTAAAATTTAAATAAAAACGCATTTTTAAATATTCGTTAGGTTTAAAATATATTAAACCCATTGTACAAGTTCCTAACAGAGTCGTCCTCCCACATTTACACGCTTGGAAAAAAAGATACGTTATTGATCCTAATCTTATTATGTTTATCTTCGAAATTCCGGGTTCAATAAACAAATAACGGAATAAGAACGTTACATATCGATGGGCTGAAACAAAGGAAATAAAAAAAACACCCACTCGATTCCCTCAACCTTAAAAATAACTCATATTCAAGTCTTATCTTTCAGAAAAAAAAAACTGAACATCTTCATTAAGCTTTTTTAGATTAAAATTTAAGGATAATTAAATACATCCTTAATTAATACGGGCACAAATGAGGAAAAAAGAAAACCCCCGTTAAGCAACAAATAAAAGTTATTCGGGGGAAAATAAGTGAATAAAGGTAATTTAATGAAACTAAAGCAATTAAGATGAAAATATTTCTTTTCTTTATTATATTTTATTGGGGTTGCTCTGGTTGTTTTTCAGATACGGACGATAAACCTGCGTGTGACTTCGCAACAATACGAAGTGACTTGAGGACAATATAAAATGTTTCAGAAGAACAAGAAACAGAAAACGGATGGGTAATATCTTTGTTTTTCTTGTTGGGTACAACAACGGACAAAAGACAGTAATGTAAGGTTAAGAGAAGATGTAAGAAAAATTTGGAGTTAGGAATTATAAGAAGGGTGGCAAATATTTGTGAAAATTTTAATCCAATAAAAAATTGCCTTTGAATAAGTCTGGAATGTATTCTCCATTTGATTTTCTGAATGCCTGTTTGTCAGTTGAATTTACCTAACCTAATTTAATTCAAACACGCCTAACCTAACAAAATTGTTGTAAATTATTGTGAAATTCTTCTAAAATTCTTCAGAAATCCAATAAAAACATTTGGATACGTTTGAAATGTAAACTCCATTCGATTTTTTGCACCACTGGTACATCATACCTCTTTGGTTGTTGAATATAAATCAAACTAACCTAATCCGATTTAAATCAAACTAATGTAATTATTGTGAAATTCTTTGAAATCTCTGGTGGGGCATGGTTATTAAACAGTTTCGACTCTAACTATAAGTTAGACTTTTAAGCTTCAGAAGCTGAGATTATGTAATCTAATTTTACGAAAAGTTCCATTCTTTGCACTTAACTTTGCTAGACTTTCTAGATTTGGATGGACAAAAATCATTTGACAGTTATACTACGCAAACCCAGCTTTTGTACAAATTGAGATTATGAAATTTGATCTTTACAGTTTTGTTTATTTGATTTATGATGGCTTTGATCAACCATGATTATCTGGCAGTTTAAGCTATGTAAACCGGATTTTTAAACTTCAGATTTGTATTTTATTAAACTCCGATGAGCAATGACCCTTTTGATAGTTTTAGCTAATTATGTTTCAGCTGATATGTAAACTAGGCTTTTAAACCTGAAAAACTAAGATTATTAAATTCGAAATTTTAAAAAAATCATTCAATTTCCGATTTATTTAAAGCACAATGATGACTTTATAGCTGTGTAGAGAGGGTTTTGAAGCCTGAAAATTTGAGATTATTTAAACTAAAACTTAATGGAAGATTATTTACTCTGAGCTTCAGAAAAAAAATTCATTAAAATTATTTTAAGTTTTGATGAGGTATGATCAATTGGCAGTTTCAGTTATGTAAAGTAATTGTAACCTTTTTTAACCGAAAAAATTGAGACCCAAGCTTTCAAAAGCTCTGATCAGCAGTGGCAAACTGGCAGTTTAAGCTGCGTAAACTAAGTTTTTAAGCCTGAAAAATGAAAGATTATTTAATCTGAATTAAAAAAAGTCATTTAATTTTCACAATAAGCAATTGACAGTTTTAGCTATGGAAATTTTATAGTTTAAGTTGTGTAAACTGGGATTTTTAGCCTGAAAATTGAATATTATATTATAATATTATTTTATAATCTTAATTTTGGAAAAATGTCATTCAATTTGCAATTTTTTTAAAGTTCTCATGAGCAATGACCACCTGGCAGTTTCAGCTGCATAAACTTTGGTTTTCAGCCTGAAAATTAAAGATTATTTAATCCGAGCGTTAATCATTTTTTTAAAAAGCTTTTTAACCAGTTTTAGTGGTGCAAGTTGATAGTTTCAGCTATTCAAACTTGGTTTTGAACCTTGAACAATTGAGATTATTAAACTTTGCAGCTTTAAAAAATGTGGTTCAAATATTAATTTTTTATGAAGTTCAGATGATCAATGATAAACTAGCAGTTTTAGCTGTGTAAACTGGGGTTTTGGGCCATAAAATGGAAAAGTATTTAATCTGTGCTTGCCATTCAATTTTAAGCTTTTTAGGCAGTTTTTACTGTGCAAATGGACAATTTCAGCTGTGCAAATGGATAATTTCAGCTGTGTAAACTTTGTTTTTAAACCTAAAAAATTGAGATTATTTAAACTAAAACTAAAAATGTCACTAAATTTTCTAATTTCTTGGAAGCCCTGATAAGCAATGATCAATTGACAGATTTTTAGCAGTATAAATTAATAGGTTCAGCTGTGTAAACTGCAGTTATAAGACTTAAAAATGGATAATCTGAGTTTCAAAACAAAATATCACGCAACTTTTAAATTTTTTGAATCTCTAATGAGCAACGATTACTCGATAGTTTTAGCTGTGTAAATTAGTTTCAGTTTTAGCTGTGTAAATTGATAGTTTCAGTTGTGTAAACTAGGTTTTAAGCCTGAAAAATTGAGATAATTTCATCTGAAGTTTTAAGAAATGTCATTCAATATTCAAATTTCAGTTGACAGTTTCTAACTGTGTAAATTCGATGTAAATTAGTAGTTTCAGTTTTAGCTGCAGAAATTGAAGATTTTAGCTGTAAAAACTAAGTTCTTAAATCTGAAAAACTGATATTATTTAATTGCGTGTTTTAAGTCACTGAATTTTCAAACCAGTCACGATTTAAGCTGTAAAGACCAATAGTTTCACTTTTATCAGTGTAAATTGATAGTTTTAGTTGAGCAAAAGGGGTTCTTAAGCCTGAAAATTTACGATTATTTAATCTGAAGCTTTAAAATTGTCATTTAATTTATAATTTTTAAAGCTCTGATGAGCAACGAGCAGTTGACAGTTTTAACTGTGTAAGTTAATAGTCTCAGTTTTTAGTTGTATAAACTAGGTTCTTAATTCTGAAAAATTGAGATTATTTAATCTGAAGCTTTAAAGAATTTTGTTAAAGCTCAGGTGAGCAATGATCAGTTCACAGTTTTAACTGTGTAAATTGATAGTTTTAGCTGTATAAACCAGGTTCTTAAGCCTAAAAATCTTTGATGAACAATGATCAATTCGAAGTTTTAAGTATAAATTTGCAATTTTAACGGTGTAAACTATGATTTTGAGCTTCAAAAACTGAGGTTATGCATATATTGTGATCTTTAACGAAAAGGGACCATAATTATTTGACAGTTTCAGCTATGTAAACTGGGATTTTAGGCTTCAGAGATAGAAATTATGGAATCTGATTCTTATGGAAATTTACATCATTGTTCGCTCGCATATTATTTAATGTTTGATGGTTCACCTGTATAAACTTTCAGGCTTAGGATTTCTTTAATTTGAACATTGCAAAAATTTTCCATAATCTTTTTTTAATTTGTAATGAGCAAGAGCCTATCGATAATTCTGTGTAAACTAGTACAGTGTGATTTTAGATGGTTAAGGACAATTTGAATTTGGAGCCATAGTTTTTAGTGTATTTCATATTTTGAATTTAGCTACTAGTAACTTTCGCTGTCAAATAACAGGAGCAATTCGCTAACTTTGTTGAAGGTTTTCATATTTGTTTATTTTGTCTTCTAATACAATATGATAAAATTTTTTTAAATATAATATTAACCATTCCTATTCGAGACGCCACTAATAGAGGATTTCAGACGGATTGCTGATATTACAGTAAATTAGTATGGCGCCAATTCAAATTATCCTCAATCATTTAAAATCACACTGTACTTAAATTAGGTTGCTTTAAATTAACTTCAGTTAAGTTAAGTACTGAAACAAGGTATGGGTTTCCTATATATTTCAGGGCCTTTATGTGTCAGAAAGTTCTACATACTTCAAACTATTCCGCCTAGAAATAAATTAGGTTAGCTCGCTTGAAAGTAATTGGCAATGGGAACCTTGCTTTAAACCAACTTAGGTTGGCTTGGTTTAATTTAAATGTACATAGTTCCGATTGTTGATATAAATTACCAATAAAATAAAAAATAAAGTTAACTTATTTTAAGTAAGCTTAGCTTAATTTATTTTAAGTTAGGTTAGAGTGGTTTATTTAAAGCTTAGGTTGAGCTGGTACTACAACAAGGTAGAAGTTTTCAGTTTTAGATTCCTTACATTAAATGAAAATTATGACAGGACTTTTATGAATCTGAAAATTCCAAATGTTTGGAATTATTCTACCCAGAAATAGTTTGTACAAACAGAACATAAAGCTCTGGATATTTCCCTTGCAGTGATAAGAATCTCAAATTAAAATAGCAGCATGAAAACGTCTATCATTTGAAAAAGAAACCATTAAAAAAATAACCAAATATGTTACTTGCATATTCATTTTATTTAAATTAAGAAGCTGTAATTTTTTATTGTTTCATATGCTAATTTTTTATATTTTTATTTGTATTTCAACTCTTTCATTTGCACGTTTTGATAGTGTCATGCTAAGGTGAAGGAAGTCCCATAAATCAAGTTTTTAAATTTAAAAAGATGATGAAGAATCCAGTTTATTTTCCTTTGTGGCTATTTTAATTAATATTTAATTGTATGTGCTATTTTTCTGTTATACTGTTTAAAATATCACTGGTAATTTATTACAAGAAATATAAGATTTGATTTTTCATGTTTCTGCCGCATCGTTAAGTTTGCTTTATCAGAATCACAGTAATTTCGCAATGTACTACAAAACGAACTTTTATTTACAAGTCACATTTCTGATGTTAACGAGACCGTTCGTTCCAGTTTTATTATTTACAATGAATATTTACTCTATTTCATCAAAAGAAGGTACGCTTCGTTGGTTATTTTTATCGGCTCGGCGATACTGGTTACATTTTCGTCTTTGTATAGATTCTCTTTACTTTTGTGACCAACTTCTCTAAGGCAATCTTGTGTGATTGTGTACTTTCAACCTCAACTTGTTTGTATCGATAACCAAACAGTCTTCTCGATATTCGTTAGAACAAATTGGTTCCTTTTTCGTTTATTTTACGACGATTCGCCAATTTAAATTTGCTCTTTTACCATGCCTCATAAGAAAATCTAAATTGAAAGAAAGTATCTGAAGGAGTGGGGAGGGAAGGATTAAAAGGGCACGAAAAAGAACAGAGGTGTTGAGTGCAATCGAAATGCATAAAAACTCGTCGAAAACAATTAGGAAATTGCACGCAGTATGTTAATCATTCACCACATGGAGATTTCTGAAAGCTTCTCATGCTGCTGCCATAAATTACGAGCCGGAGCATTTTCAACGACCTGATAAGTACATCAATAACGTACATGCAAGCGCCTACGAGATCCAATTTAAACCGTAAACAACAGACTGAACGTGTACAAAAACATTATTGCCGCAGTCAAGAACCCATTCACAAGTTTTGTAACACTTCTAACGCTTCAGAATATATAAATATTATGAGAAGAACAATTTTAGATAATGTTTGTGCCAAGATAGTACTAAAGAGTTCTCGGAATTACTTATTTGTCTAGATTTAATTGTTTGAGATTCTTTGTGTTCGTTTTATGGCCAGCTTGGCTTATTTCTGTGCTTCTGCTGCTTGAGATTAGTTGTTATCGTTAACTTTTTAAGTTGTTAACTTAATTGTGTCAAATAACCGTTCTGTAGAATCCAAAGCATTTACTCATCTTGTATGATTCAAAATAGTCTAAGGAGAGTTTCACTTATTGTAAGTACATAAATCTGTTTCGTAGAAAAGTATTTTCCAGATTCATCACTCTTAAGAAATTTATAGTAAATCAATTATTATTAATGCAATTTAAAGCGTGGCATGATTATAAAGTCCTGTGAATAACATACTTAAACAAAAAATTAAAGTATAAATATGGGAAATAAAGGCAAATGGGTGAAATAGCAAGATAAAATCCATTCGCGTCTTTTTGGGCCTGGAATTAGTCATGAGTTTTTGTGTGTACCTGTAAATGTTTAGATTTTGTTTTTCTGTGGATTTTATTTCACAACTTATTAAGGATCAGATTACATAACCTCATTTGCAGAAGCTTAAAAACCTACTGCAAGGGAAATATTCAGAGTTTTATGATCTGTTTGTACAAACCATTTCTAGGCGGAATAATTTGAAGCATTTAGAATTTTCAGACACATAAAATTCTGAAATAAATGGGAAACCTATACCTTGATTCAGTACTGACTTAAGTTAATTTAAAGCAACCTAATCTAAATAAATCAACCTAGCTTAACTTCAAACAAACTAAGCTAACCTAATTTAATTTTAACCAAACTAGCCTAACTCGAAGTTATTTAACCTACTTAATTGGATTTAGGTCAAGCCTAACTTAAAATAAGCCCAGCTAACTTGAACTATGAAATCCAAATGTGACAATTACTGTTTTCAGGCATTGTATTATTGCAAAACTTAACGATTTCAACTGAACTATAAAAAATTACAATAAAATGAAACCTGAACTCCTTAAAGAAGAACTTGAGAATTTAAACGAACAAAAAGCAAAACACTTTCATTTGTGGAGCAGACTGAAAACTTTGACACGGACAAACGAAAGCTTTAGCTGAAAAATAACTGAATATTCAAAACCTTCAGGGCAAAAAATGAAAATACTAAACCCAAATTCCAGACTGAAAAACTGAAAATTCTGATGAGTAAACCTAGAGATCTAATGCGTATTTGCTTCAGTGCCAAATTAAGTTAATTAAGTACTTAATTAAGTAATTTAAACCTGAATTTAAATACACCAATCTGACCTAACTAATAACAAAATAAGCTAACTAAGTTGATTTAAGCCATATTAACCTAACTTAAAATACATCAACCTAAGCTAAATTGATTGAAACCAAGCTAGACTTCAGACTAGCTCAGACTTCAAATTAACGAGGAACACAAAGCACAAACTAAAGAATGTGATAAGTCCGGGTGGCCCATACCCCCCCCCCCTCCAAAAATAGAATTATTTAAGGAAAATCTCAGAAATTACAGGAAGAATAATTTAGAACCAACTCCTAAAGCCCTGGAAAAAATTATGAGAAGAGTTTGTGATAATACGTTCTCAAAAAAAAAAAGCGAGCGGGCCACATGGACAAGGACAGTCTACTGGTGGAACGAGATTATAAGGGAACAAACGGCACACTGCTTAAGAAACAAGAGAACGATGACACGTACTAATGCAAAACCGGAAGCCACCTTAGAAACAAAACTAGAAAAGCGCGAAGAAGACAAAAATCAAAGAGATAAGAACGGCCAAAGATAATGCATGGAAAGCGCTCTGTGAAGAATTGCATAACAACATCTGGGGAGATGCGTATAAAATCGCCTACAAAAAATGAAGATACTTGCCAAGATTACTCTCAAGGATAAGGACAAAGAAAACATATCTGAGCAGTTGTTGCCCAGAGTAGTAAACCCCGTATGGAATAGAGGAGAGCTGAAGAATGAAGAACAGGTCCCCTTATTCACGGAAGAGGAGATGATAACTGAGACGAGGAATTTCACCAGGACCAGACGAGATAACGACAGAGTTGTTATACGAAATGCTTATAAACAATACAGAGTATGATCTATCCCTATCCGTATATAATAATATATTAGAAATCGGTGAATTCCCGAGGAGATGGAAAGAAGTGAAGACTCGGAAAACCGAAAAAGAATCCTGAGGATCAAGCTTCATATAGGCCACTTAGTATGTTAAATGTTATGGGAAAGGTACCTACTTACTAGAAAAAATGATACAAAAAAGTCTAGAAAAAGAAATAAAAGAATAGGGAAATCTCCAGGAGACACAATATTGGTTCAGAAAGGGGCGCTCGGCTATAGACGCCAATTGCTCGAGCTGTTCAAAAAGAGGCGAAAGACGCGAAGAAGGGTAGCTACGGGAACAAAGGATACTATGTAATGGTCACTATAGACGTACGCAACGCCTTCAATTCCGTCGTGTCATCTGGAGCTAGAGGAGCCCAATACAAGTACTTAGATATCTAATCACTAATCAGTATAATACAGAGCTACCTAAGTGAGAGACTTCTCATAATCAGTGAAGAAAAAAGCATGTATATAACATGTGGAGTTCCGTAGGGATCCCGCTCCTCTGGAATGTCTATTTCGACCCTCTGGTTAAACTGCAGGTATCTAACAGAATAGAATGCGGCCGTTGTGGACCAAGAAAAAATCATATCAGCAATCGAAATAAAACTAAATATAGCCCTACTTACAATAGAGATATGCACGAAAAACCACGGCTTGGAAATAACGCCGGAGAAGACAGAGGCCGTAATATTAGAAGGTAGAAGAAGTGTAAACCTGGAGATAAACGGTACCAGCATAAAGACTGTTAAATCGTTAAAATACTTGGGGGTAGAATTTAACCAGAACATGAGTATGACGAGTATGACTACACAGGTACAGAAGGTAACCAAAAAAGCAGAATTAACAGCAGCTGCAGTGAGTAGTTAAACACAGGACAAATGGACCAAAGTCTGAGAAAAGAATCCTGGCAACAGTCGTAAACCCTATAATATTATATGCAGCCCCGGCATGGAAGAAAGATATACAAAAAAATAAAGCACAAAGAAAAATACTAATAAGAGTACGTATGGTATATTGGTATACAACTTCGTCTGAAGCCCTGCAGGTAATATCTGGAATACCACCAATACGTGTCCTGGTGAAGGAAAGGTGTAGGAGATACGAGGAGGAAAACCGTCCCACCAGAAAGCAAGCAATAGAAGAGACCAACAGAAGATGGCAAAGCCAATGGGAAAAAGCAGAATGGATAAAAGCTATGATACCAAACATAAAAAAGTGGATTGAAATAAAACATGGAAACGTAGAATATGCAGGACATGGTAATTTTGGAACTTATCTGCTGCGAAGGTCAAAGGTAGTAGCGACTGTGTATATTGCGGAGAAGAGGAGACACCCAAACATTTCTATTTGCGGAAGATAGAGAAATGAACGGATCGAGATGAAACGGATTATAGGGAAACCATCCACAAAGGAAAATTTAGTACAACAAATGCTAGAGTCTGAGGATAAATGGGAGGATCTCCACAAATACTTGACAGCTATTATGGTTAAAAAAGAAGAGGACGGAAGAAGATTAGAAAAGTTATGCGATTGGCAACTGAATCCAAGCGCTACGCCGCTATGCGGTAGAATTTTGAACTGTATGTAGGAGGTCGAAATTTAGACTCGTGTACACGTTGAAAGGGCAAATCAACGCACAAAGTGTTTGATATATTTAATAAATTTCCAACTAGTTTATTAAACAGAGTGAATGAAGTATTTTTTATTGCTTGTGCGGTAGTAAATGTCAGCACGCCTATTTTGGCACTGGACAAATTTTAATTTAAGAAAAAGTTCGATTTAAGAGAAGTTTTTGCTTTTATTGTGATTTTTTTATAACAATAAGATTTTTTATTATTATTAGCTAAAGTAGGTACCTAGTCTAAGTAGTTAATAAGCAAACTACTAAATTAATATTAGCTTACTTATCGTTATATTGCATGTTTCATAAGATTAAAATAAGCTTGTTTTAATACGAATATTTTATTAATAAAATTGTAAACCTTTAACCTTTTTAACAGTAATTGTATAAAAGCTTCAGTGAAATATAGAAAGTACGTACGACAAACAGTATCTACTAGTACTGAAATTTAATAAAGTTCTCATTTCAAATTATAAGTAGAGCTTTTTATTATGATGTAAGGTAGGGCAAGTAAATAAAAATCAATTTAGCAAAATACATATTTAATAATGGTGATTGATATTTGCTATTTACATGTAGGCTACTTATTTATGATTAAAATAAAGTGAGTTCCAGCTCAGTAATATTATTTCTAAAACACAAATAATTTTATATTAAACTACAATTTTGTTTTTTTAAACGTGTCTTACCTGTTTAGATACATTAATGTTGCTACAATGTGCTTACATCTACGACTTGCTCCAGCTTTACACGAGCACATCATATTTTCAATTTTCCATTGTTCATTTGCAAAAATCAAACATCCGTTGATTTCGTGTGGTGCTTCTTTTAACGCCGAAGTTTGTAGGCAAAGAGCAACGATACTTGTTTTAACATTTTCTTGACTTTTGCACCCACAATAAATAACATGTCCAGAATTTATTAATTGTTCCCCTTCAATGTAATTTCTAGAAGAAGATGTTGCTTGTGCATAATTGCAAATATTGAGCATAGTTAATTTATCTGCCATTATCACTTTATCGCGAAACTTTACAACCAACCGTTTGACTGTCTTACGCGCGTGTGACGAAATTATTTATTTGTAATATTGTTGTACTAATACGTTACTATTAAAGTATCATTAGAACATGTTTAACTACATTCCATATAATGAAGACTTAAAATTCCCCAACAGTTGCTATGCGTAACAAATACCTACTAGAAATAGAAACTTTGTAAATAATGCAACATGACATTACTCACGGCTGGTGAAATTATTTATTTCTATCAAAACAGCTTTATTAAAGTCCCATTTAAACATCTTTATTTAAAGTGCATGCCATGAAGAGTTAAAATATCCCAATATTATGTCCCTAAAATTATTTAAACAGATACTAGAAGCGATTTAAAATCAGCATTTAAGTAGGGAAATACATAGGCTTTAAGAATTGAACCTCCTTAAGCGGACATTTTAACTAAGCTCCTCCTTCAGTTCACTTCCCAATAGCGGTTCCGGGCTCTTCTTGTCACAACCAGGGAGGGGTTTTAGTGGGTAGAAATCCCTCAGTCCCGCGGGGGCCCTTTTGAAGGTTTCCCCTCCAACACATAAAAAAAAGCTAACCTAACTAGATTTGACTCAAACTAATCTAACTTAAAATAAACCCACCTAAGTTAACTTGATTTAAGCAGCTAACGAAACTTATATTAAACCATGTTAACCTAGCTTTATTTAGACCTTCTTCTTCGTCTTTCTCCATCCCTTATACCATTAAGCGTCGGGAAAACCCCCAGCTAACTTAATTTAATTTAAATCGAGTTAACCTAACTTAAATTGATTTGAATCAAGCTTAATTTAAGACAACCTAACCTGACTTAATTTAATTTTATACACCTTACTTAACTTAGCCAATATTAATTTAGGTTTACATATTTTAAAGAAAACTTATATTCAACGACCGCAGATTACCCTTTCAAAAAATTGGTAGCTTTTCAGTTTAATTATTATCAAAGCTGAGATCTCAAGCCTTCAACATTTAGATCAAGGATTAATAAATGTACTGAAGCAGACTAAATTTAAAAATTAATTAACCATTAACTACGTCACAAATACCAATTAATGCACAAGTTTCTTATAAATTACTAAATAAAGCCTGAAAATAACTACCAGATTTTCTAGTAACATACCAAAGTAATTAATTTCAATTAACGTATTTATTCTTAAAGCCAATCTACGTCTTTAACACTCAAATGAATCATTTAGCTCGCTGTTTAACATAACTCGATTTCAATAAACATACAGAATCGTCGGAAATCCCCAAAATCATAAAACATTCACAGAAGCGCTAAAAATAAGATACCAAGAAATGAGTAGTAATAATAAACACACATTAAATTATTGCACAAGTGCTAAAATCATTTTACACTTGCTCAAATAGAAATTCTCGGTATGAAGAAAATAATAAATAACAGGAAACGCCCTTAATGGATGAATAAAGGCAGAAAACATTTTCAGTACTGGAAGTGATCTTAAGATAGTAATTTCTAAGTAAAACAGCTATCGCTGCCTTATTTTCATCATATTAATCACTGGGATCTCTTGACAGAGTTTTTGCAGGAGCGACGTTCAATGCACTCCGCTTGGGGCAATAAAAACGCATCCCAGCGCAGTGAGGTTGTGTACTCGATGATGGATGATCTTAAGCTATAATTACAGCGGCTGCTCTTTCTATAATCCAATACGATATTCATTTATAATTACTAGATTCCCTTATTAAAAGTACGGTTTTGAAAACGGACGACGGTGTAACCGAGCGAAACAGGATTCGAATAAATTAACGTTACGACTACACTGATACCGAAGAATGAACAGTTTTTATTTGCAAAAACTAACATAAATATTAACTTGTATTTGTAGTGAGCAAACTAGAAAACTTGCTACCTTGTTTTATCTTATTAGACTGTAATAGGATTAAGTTTATGAATTATGATAGATGTTCGCTGGAGGTGGATATGCATTACTCAATTATCTTCGCCATGAATCAAGATCATGGTTATTAATTGTACTGTTTGCTTGTCGACTCATTATTTATTAATGAGAAAATGGAATATTTAAAAATCAGGCTGCATTAAATTAAATTAATATAGAAGAAGCTTTACAGAAGAGACAGTTACACAAGCCTTGAAAACGTGGCTGTAAAATTTTACAACAAAAGTCAAAACAAAAAATAATTTCTGCTTCTAAACCTTTTCCGAGATCGTGGTGGAGGAGCCGGAAGAGTCCTACTTCGAAATTCAAACCTTTTCAATCTTTTCTAAAAACTCACAGTAAAATAAGTTACTTCGCGTTCATCCCCGAAAACAGCTGACTGCTTTTTACATTTTGAAAAATAAAATAAAGTTGAAACTAAACCCCTTAACGAAGAACTTGACAATTTAAGCCAATAAAAAGGAATTACTTTGGTGTGGAGCTCACTGAAAGCTTTTACGATAGACAAGCGAAAACTTGATGGAAAAAGTCTTGAAAATTCTGAACCTACACTGAAAATTTGAATGAGTAACCTAGAATCCCAATACAAAAAGCTGAAAATGTTGGGGAACGCAAAGACTAAAAACACACTGATAACTTTACAGGGAAAAAAAAGAAAATTTTAATAAGAAGGCCCCCTAAAGCCCGACTGAAAAACTAAAAAGGTAAGTAAAGAAAAACCGACAACTTTAAAGAAAAACGCGGACAATTCTGATGAAAACTAAAAACCTGAATCTGAAAACTAAAAATACCAATTCAGAAGGTTGCAACTTTTGGGGAAAGCTAGGGCTGAAAAAGTAAGCGAAACAAACGGGTAACTTTACAGAAAAAAATTCCAAACATTTTAAGGAAAAAATTAGTAAAAATGTTGCTGAGAACATTAACATCTAAAATTCCAATTAAACTTAAAGATAAAAGAGCGAAAACATTAATCAACAAGTCAAGAACTGAAAGCTATGACGAAAAAAACTGTGAACGATAAAAGTTCAACATTTAACTAGGAATGAACTAAAACCTTCACCGAAGAAACCCGAAAATTTCATGAAAAAAATTGAAAATTGCAATCCGAAAGAAACATTGAGTCAACACAACAGAAACTGAAAAGGTTCCAAGTTCCAACTGGTGAAAGTGGAAATGCTGGTTGCGAAAACTGAAATTTTTTATTTAAAACAAAAGAATGTTAATATTAATGCTAAAACCTAAAAACTCTGTGGCACAAATAATGAACAATTGAGCAAACAAACCTGAAAAGTTGATTAAAAAAGAACTCTAAAAATTAGCAGAGAACTGAAACCTCGAATGAAGAAAATACTGAAACTACATATGAACAAGGAAATTCGAAGATTGTCACAAAAACGCTCTTTTATCAACGAAAGAACCTAAACGAATTTTGATAAAAAGGAAATTGAGTTTTCGAATAAAGATATTTGAGAAGAGGAAAATAAAGACTTAACAGAGACAAAACAGGAATTTTTAGAAGAACAAAAAACTAAAAATCGTTCGGCAAAAAACTAAAAATCGCTCGACAAAAAACTGAACACTTGTTTTATGTAGAAAAGCCTCAAAACTTTTGCAAGTTTAGACAGAAAAGAGGAAACTTTGATAAGAGAAATGCCTGAAAGATTTTATGAAAAATTCATTTTAACAGGAAACACTGAAAGTTTATGAAGCAAATACTGAGAAACTATGCTAGTTAAACTCAAAATTTGAAGACAAATTGAAACAAATACCGAGAAACTATGCTAGTTAAACTCAAAATTTGAAGACAAATTGAAAACGTAGGCAAAGTTTGAATTTACCACGAAGAAAATGTCAAAATTAAGTAGAAGAAAATATTAAAAAGGGAAACCTGCAATTCTCAGTTGAGAAGATAATACGAAAATTTCTATGAGAACAATCAAACAATTTCATCAGGAAAGTACTTTATCGAATTTGACAAGCAACAAAAAACCTGAAAACTTATACAAAAACACATTTAATGCTGAAAAGTTGAAAATTCTGGCGAAGTCAACAATTCAATACGAGAAAGGACTGGAAAGATAATCGAACAAGCACTGAAAATTCTAGTGGAAGAAAAACCGCTCTTATGGACGAAAACACCTTAACATTTTCACAAAGGCTCAACTGAAAACAGTGAAAACTAACAAAATGATAATTCAAATCAGGTCCAAAATTAACAGTTCAATGAGAGAAATTGACAACAATGAAACTGAAAACTTCAGTTACGAACAAATATTTAAACATGGAAAATACTGGGCATTTTGGGGTAAAACAAAGCAGTGAAAATCTGAGCAAAGCGAAATCAGTAATGAAAGATATCATCATCAATTGACATGGAGCAGATCCCTGTGGATCAATCCTGGATTACGCCAGGCCCATCCCATGCCAACAGGATCTGAAGGAATTTTTTATGATAGGTGGGGATTGGGAGCACTGTATAATGTTAACATACCTGTGACGCTAGCCGCTAGACACCGCTTCTACAGTGCAAGGCAGTTAGTAGATCACATATTCAATGGGAGTTGAATATCTGACTGAGATGGTTAAACAATTTTTTTTCCCCTCTTATACTGGCACTATTTCTAGTATAAGAGAAAAAAACAAAACATTATTGAAAGAAAACGAAGTCTTCATAGGCGAAAACCAAAACTTGTGATAAAACTGGGAAACCTATAAATAAACCTAGATAAAGAAGATAAAACATCAATTCATGAGAGCTTTATTGTAGCTCCAAACATGTATAAAAACCGACTAAGTTCGAAAAAAGCAAGATAGACACGAAAAAAAGAACAAAAAGACACAAACGATATTAAAAAAGGCTAGGACATAGCTGAAACCAGCAGTTTCAGCCTCTATAAATTATCAAAATCTGCCCCTTTTAACCCAACAAAGCGAATCCAACCAAATACATTTTCTTCAAATTGGTTAACAACTTCAGCAAAAGCACGAAGACGTTGCGAGGATTTTAAACCTGAAATTTCAGGCTTGCTTGTTTCCTTCAACATTCGCAAAAATCAGTAAATAATTAATCCTAATCACTTTTTTCTGATCAATCAGACTCGATTCTGACGAATGCCGACCCTTTGATCTTTAATTCACTTTTAGATTTGCATAAAATAAAAATGTTGTATACGTGAGGGCTGTTTTCCTTTTCGTATCAATATTAAAGGCAGGAAATGCAAATTTAAAACTGAAAGTACTAAATAATCATCGATGTTGACCTTTTTCCAAAGTGGGGAACTAACTTTGATTAGATTAAAAAGGACAATCTTTTAAAAACTATTTCTCTGAGTAAGTTTTGGTGTCATTAAAGAATTTTGAAAATATTAAAAGAGTTTCCAGACATTTAGTTTTTAATCGAAGAATATGTTTGGAAAGGAAGGGGTAATGGTTTTGCTAAGAATTTTGTCCAAAGTCACGGATACGGGGCGGAAAAAATTATTTAAAAAAATTCTTTTTGATAATTTTTGGTAATTATAAAAAGGGAAAAATTGCAGAGCAACAAAAGAGGGAATCTTAATGTTTCATATTGTTACATAAGGGTGAGGGCCCTACGAGGGATTCCGAGTTTCACCGAGTAAAAGGGGGATGGAAGAGGTAGGGTGCGGATCAATACACCAACAGGCCTACCCTGGTTATATGATACTTTTAATAGGATTAGCAAAATTACAGAGCATTCACAGAGAAAACATTTAATTCAGAAAATACGAGTTTGCGGTAGGAATAAGGAAGTACGCTTTATCCCGGGCTTATTATTTTCGAACGTTGAAATTTTTTAATAAACTCTCCCTATTAACGACCGTGCAATTTCCGCTATTACGAGCACCATTTTTACAATTCTTTTGAAAGCGTAATGCCGCTGTTGAACACTATTATTAACCTAGGTTGCTACTAAAAAAAATTCTATACCGGTTGTTGTATTCAGTCAAGTTCGGGCTGCATATGCGAAGTTATTGTTCTAAAAACAACCCTTGAATATTCTATACTGAAACGTACTATTCGATTTTTAATTGCACTTTATTTCGAGCACGTCAGGGACAGACTCAAAAAACTAGCTGGACACACTGCATTGTTTGACGTCAAGCTTTTTAATAGCGTAACGGTCAACTTACTAACATTAAATTTCAAAGGCAAAATTTATTGGAAGCCCAAACAATCCGAAACTAGACTGTTTCATTGTTATTTTACAATAATTGTTATCTTAGAACTAGATACTGCATGGAAAAAATTAAGTTTAATGAAATTGCGGTTACTCACTCACTCTTCCGTGGCTTTGTAACAAAAGGATAACTCACCTGAAACAAACAAAACAATTATTAGCATCACAAAGCAAAACAATTGAGGTCCATAAACTACAAAATGGTAATTAATGGTAAATGACAAAAATTAGGAAATCATCGAAATACTTTTTAATTACCTAATAAACATTTAAAAGTCTGCAGCAGCAAAATTTAAAAGAGGATGTAAAGTTATCGCCCTAAAAATTAAATTTCAGCAAGTTATTCCTAAAAGTATCATTAAATTATTTCCCAAATGAAAACTGGGGAGAAATCAATCCCAAATTTACTCAACATTCTTCTTCTACTGAAAATAATATATAATCCGTCTGAAACTGGCGTTCATTTTTTTGAAATTCAACGCTTTTCCCCAAGTTCAAAACGCAACTAAATTAAAATCAAAATATGCTAATGCTAACCCACCAACAAACAACATTTTACTGAAAATTTTGAGATTCAAAAGTTAACGTAAAAAACCGATTTAAATTTCAGCAAGTTTTTCTTGAAAACATTACAACGAAGTTTGTTTATTAATTTATAATTTATTTGGGGAAATCTAGGTTCCTGAATATTATGCATTATAAATTCGAAATGAATATAGAAAGTTTCTAACAAAACAGTCAGAAATTCTAAAATTTAAGAATTTTTCTAACCGGCAGTACATCAGAGTGGGAGTGCACGTAATACTGAAATATAAAAAAGTTAAGCATGGGCCTGCTTGGTCAGAACTTGACTGTAAAGGTGTAAGGGAGAAAAAGAAAGAAAGAAAGAAGAATTTTCCTGAAAAAAAGTCTTCAGTAGTATTTGAAACTTTTACTTTCAACTTCAAAATTTCAATACTTTCCCTAATTCTTCAAAAACCTTTCAAAAATCTAATTACAAAGATATTTTCCAGCCAGTAAACAAAATAAATATAATTTCCTTAAATATTGGAATCCCTAAGTCCGCTAAGTCGTCTGAAAACTTTAGGCTGATTTTTTGAAATTTAAGTTGACTTTAAAAATCGAGCTAAATTTTCTCTTCCAAAAAACTTTTTAATTCTAAATTAAATGAAGATATCCTCAACTTCTGAAAATTCATGAACAATGGATACAAAGTTTTGCTCTGAAATAAATTTTAGCGCCCTGAAAACCTTAATAACTGAACGAATTCTAATTATAATGTTATCCAAGAGCACATAATTTTTCAGCAGGTAATACGAAACCATCAGACGTAAGTTTCAGGATTCTGAATTTTTCAAAATGACGCAGAAAAGGTTTTTTTTAATACTCTAAAACGTACCTAGAACTCATATTACTTTCAAAAATCAAGTTCAAGGTTTGCGCAAAGTGGGTTCCCAAAATTTTAACGAGAGAAATGAGAGAAGCTCGAGTGCAAAAGTCAGCTTCACTTTTGGCTCTGTATCGACAAAATAAACAAGAATTTGAAGAAACTCTTATGATTGGTGATGAGACATGGATGCGGTGTTGTGATCCAGAAACCAAGAATCAGTCGAAACAATGGAAACACTGCGATTCACCACCCCCAAAAAAGGCAAAGGCGACCCTGTCGCGCCAAAAAGTAATGGCAACAGTCTTCTGGGATTCGAAGGGTCTTCTCCTGATTGATTTTTTTGAAAAGGGGGGCACATACTATACTGACCTACTAATAAAATTAAAAGAAGGGATTAAGAAAAAGTTCCAAATACTTGCACATCCAGCTTACTCTCCAGATTTGACTCCATCGGACTATTGGCTATTTCCTAAGCTGAAAGAAGTTCTGAAGGGTCAACGCTTTTCATCCGAAACGGACGCTTGTAATGCTGCAGAACGGTTTTTTGAAGAACAAACCTCTGAATTTTTTTTGAAAGGGATAAGAGCATTGGACCACCGCTGGGAAAAATGCGTTCGTGTAGAGGGAAGTTATGTTATACGTGATAAAAGTTTCAAACCTCCAGATGAACCAGAAGTGGTCTAGGCCAGATATATAATTAAACGCCCTCGTACATTAGAATTAGAATTACCTATTGATTTTCGCAAGATGTAAAACTATCGTCTAAAATATCAATTTTAGCTTTGCTCTGAAAGCGTCTGAAACTATTTAAATTCGGAATGAAATCCAAAATACGAAAACAGTCCCAAGTTTATCAATCCTAATTAAAAAATCAGACCTTCAGCACAAAATCACCTTCACTGGAAATTTGGAAGATTCAACAACTGTAAACATATTACATGAAAATACAAATTTCAGCAAGATTCGCCCGAAAATGCCTGACCATGGTTATTACATTTTAAATTCAACATAAAATCAAAACTCAAGTCCTTCAAAATCATTTTTTTCAGACTGGAATTTTTGAAATTCAGAAAAAGCAAAGGTGCAAAGTATAATTTTAGAAACTAAATTTGAAGGATTCTCTTTTCAGGAATTACAAAATTAACATACAAACATAGAACCATATCATTCAAACCAAGAAAATATTTTCGATCGTTTTGAAAAATAATATCACCAAGTTTTTTTCTGAAAACCGAAAATCTCCCAAACTAATTTGTGTCATTTTTCAATTCTGATGCCAAAACAATTAGAATTTTTTAAGAGATTTTAAACAGGTTTCCCCGAAAGATATACAATTTTTCAGCCCTGGCTCATATGAAGTCTTGGTAGATAGTGAATTCTCCGAATTTCAGAGATACCTCCGGGTTTTTCTAATGCTCAACAAAGATAAAATTTAAAAATAATTTAAATAATTTTAAAATTCTAGGAATTTAAAGAAAGCTATCGCTTTAAAGTAAGTATAGATTTCAACAGCTTGGCTGAAAGCAACTGAATTAATTGTATTATATTTGACATTCAGAATAAAATCAAAACTTTAGTTCTAAAACGCCAGATAAAATAAAATTTGAAAATAAATAAAATTATTTTAAAATTTCAGGAACATAACAAAAGAAAAGATACAAAATTGTCACCCTGAAATATAAATTTCAGCAGGGTACCGTTGAAAGCACCCGAGTCCAGCTTATTAAATTTTGAAATTTAGAATTAAATCAAAACTTTAGTATGAAAACGCCAGAAAAAAATAAAAGCTAAAGACTTTCAATGATTATCAAGAACGAACTTCGGCAGATTTTCTATGAAAACGTAAAACAAATTTGTGACAAAATTCTGATCTGAATACAATTGGAAATTTCATGACTTTAATAACAATTATTATACACACGACAGTATGGTAGAGTGGGAGTGCACGTAATAATGAAATATAAAAAGTTAAGCAAGGGCCTGCTTGGCCAGAGCTTAGATCATTGGTTTACATTGCAAGATTTTGAAATCGTTCCCGAATTTTGTTAAAAAGAATCGTTTATTTTTTCAAAAAAGTTGTTGGTTACAAACTGATTGCTTTTCTTTCAGAAAATCCAATACGAATTATTGAAAAACTCTTCAAAGCTAAGAATTTTTACTTAATTTAAGATGGGTATTTCTCCACCACTTGCTGAAAATTACAATGCCCATATTAAACTAAAAACATTCAGCAAAAACACCATACAGAGGATAAGATAAGCCACGGATTTGGTTAGAAGAAAACTGGAAGTAATGTTCAGATCTGGAAAAACTTAGACCTTGAAAACTGTTTATCAAAATATTGTTCTGCAGATTAAATTTTCAAAATATTACCTGCAATCTTTACGCTGAAAATTTGCAAAAAAAAATTCAATTTTAACAAAAGGCAAATTAATCCAGAGTTCTGTTAATTGGATGGCCTGAAAATTGAATGAATAAAAATAAGAAATATTTTGAAACTAAGTTGAAATTACGTCTTGAGACCATAAATTCTCTTAAAACATCAACAAACTTAACAATTTCTGATCAGAACATTGTCCCAAAAAACAGCATGTAAACCACCAGAATGAAATTAAATCTTTTCTGACTTTTGCAAGAGAACTCAAAGCACTTAAAAAATACATAGTCCAAAATTTAACTAAAACTTATACTAAATAACTACTAAAATAATTTCAAAATGTGAGAAACAAGCAATGAAAATCTTTTAGAATTTTAAAAGTTAACAATGAGATCTTTCAGGAAAATTTGAAAGAGTCAATCAAAATCTTGCACGTTTAAAAAATTAAGAAATCTTGCATGAATCCTTCTGGAAAAAAATTAAAAATCATCCAGATAAAAAAGCAAGGCTTTTGAGAATTAAGAAACTTCATGAAAGCTTTTTGACACCGTTTCAGACAAAATCGTGAGTCATTTAACAAAATTTAAAAATCTCAAATGAAGTCTTCCAGGACAAAGGTAAACAAGGAAATTACGTGCTAATCTTGCGAAAATTACCTCAAATTTCATGAGCTTTTAACAAAACATTCTGATTTTCCAATAAGTTTCCTCAAAAAAGAAAATTCCCCTTCATTATCCCGGAAACGAGCTGCTTCAGTAATAAATTCGTGTTTATATAAAGAGTTGAAACGTTAAGGGGGTATTCCAGATTGATATATTTCGATGTGGAAAGGTAAAAACGACCGAACGTGGGTGAAAAACAACAATGTAAGGGTTGAAAATGGTACGAATGCATGTTGAAACCGAGGGTGCCATAAAGCATTCCCGCTTATTTTTAAAGAATTTGTAAGCGCAATATATTTTTTGACGTTTGAAAGGAATACAATCGTTGGTTCCACATTGTGCCAACCTCTGCGAGGACTGCAACGGAAGGAACTAAACCCACCGCCTCCACTTGTCTTAAATGTCACATTATGCACTAGGGAATGGAAATTAATTGCTCCGCTACGCGAACTCCTAAATTGTATTTATGCTTTAATGGTTTCGTTCGGAAAATTTCCCTTGATGATGTTATTTGTTCCCGTTGTTCGATTTTTCAACTCGTGTAACTTTTACGGTTATTATTCGGGCGCCCGTTTTCACCAAATTATTTATAATAAAAAGTCATCGATACGGCGACGACCCTCACATAATAACGTGTGTAGTGAAATTTCGGTCGTATATTTTAATGTTTGTCTATCACGTTTTGCTAGTAGTGGATACTCGGAAAGCTTTCTGAAAGCACTTAGCCGGTGATGGGTTGGATGCGAACGGAGCCACCTTTTTTTCTTTCGTTTTTCTCCTTCCTCTGTCCCATATTAATGTGACAGAACCTTTTTTTTCGGTTATCTTTCTTACGATCAGCTAATTGCGAACGCAATTGGTAATAGCGTTTTCGGATGGCTTTTAAAAGTAAATTGGGAGCAATTACCATACGAATGCGCCCAACACAATTGGACATTTCTTTTAAGAGAATAATTGCGTCCTGGGTTATTTAGTTAAAAGTCGAAATTATTCGGCGACGCTTAGAATTTTAAACAACCCTGAAAAATTAAACTCGATTACTATGCATCAATTAAAAAATTATAAAAGACAGTTTCCTTTATTTTACTACCTTCAAGGAATTGTGCTTGAACTAGTATTTTGGACATTAACGATTGACAGAAATAAGCAGACGCAAACGAAATTTGAATTACTGCAGAAATCTGAAAATTTAATTGCGAATGAAAAGATACTTGGCACCCACAAGTCGACAGTTCGACTAGTAAATAAATAAATACAAATCGATTACTCCTCACCAATTAAAAAATTATAGAAGACAAGTTTTCTTTATTTTTTTAATTGAAATGGTTGTTCAAATAGTTTTTTGTGCATTAAAAGTTGATGCACACAATTTTCGTTGACTCTGATTAATTATAACGATGAAGGATTGAATAATTCAAATATACAAGAAATTCAGAAATCTCAAAATATAATTGCAAATTAAGAGACACTTAGCACTTAGCACCCACATGAATAAACATTGGTTACTCTGCACCAATTAAAAAACTAAAGATGACGGTTTTCTTTAGTTTTTTACTTGAAATGTTTTTTGTAGATTAAGACCAACTGAATCTTGTTAACTCTGATTAATTATGAAGAAAATGTTTTAATAAATCCATTATAAAAGATAGGTATTCGGATAGCTTAAAATAGAATAGCAAATTAAGATATACTTGGCACCCACAAGCCTAGATTTTGACCAATAAATAAACATTGAATACACTGCAGCAATTAATTTTTTTAATGAGTTTTTCAGATATATTATGGTGCATAAAAGGTTGACTGACAATTCAGTAAATTTCCAAATTCATTCTAATAACTACTACTCTGAAAATAATCCAAAATTGAGGAAATAAACCTATCTGAAGATAATCTCGTCTAAAATTTGAACAGATTCAAAAGCGTTTCGGTAGCTTTCTTCTCTGAAGAATAATGTAACAAGCATTTCTGAAAGTTTTATAACATGAATTTTAAAGAGAACCTACATCAAAACCTCCGATGAATATGTTCGATCAGGGAATAATCCTGCTATAACCTAACCCTTGTAATAATCGCCCCATATTGTATTATATGGCAGAGAACAGAGGTCACACATGGAGTTCACGAAAGGTGAAGGAGATTTTTTTTAGGGAAAGCGATAGCTCCTCATTTTATTTGGTTTTTCATATTCGTGAAGCTACTTTATTAAACAATTAATTTAATTAGGAATGCTTCCCCAAAGGAAAAAATATTAAAAAGTTTAGTTCTAAAAAATCAGGTTCAGGTTTTGGAAAAATTCTAATAACCAAAATAGGGAGTTTCTAATATATTGCAATTTTCAGAACATGGTGAAGACTACAAACAGGTCAATTTAATCAGGCAAATGAAGCTAATATTGAATTTCAACACGTTATAAAAATTACCTTCAACATATTAAAAATTAATATTTTAATGAAAAATATATTAAACTGAAAACAAATTAGTTAATATTTGAAGTGAATATGAATAAAACATCACTTGAAGGTATTTCAGGTGTGAAGTTATGAACTTTCAAATAAATTTTCATTAGAATCACAAATATTTTAAAGGTTTAAAAACTGAATTCCTAAAACAAAGAGGCCTAAAATGCCTTTAGACATTTCAGAGGGAGTAATTTTGCAAAAAACATATTTATTTTAATGTATTACAGAATCTGAGATTTATTTTTATATTTACAGAAATGTTTCAGGAAATCGAGGAAAAACGGGGTTTCTAGCCGAGAAATAAAGCCCTAAAATAACAAGGTCTAAAATGAACGATTATTCAGAACTTTTAGTATTAAGTTTTTAACCAAACTGTTGAAAACAAAACAATGCAAAAATGTGAAACCGGCCAAAAACGTAAATTTTAAATTATAAAAAAATGGAAGGATTTCTATTATATACTCGAAAATTTACTGTTAGTTGTTTCTTGTTGGTTTAGTTGGCTAAAACCGTACAATTTGGAATGCTTAGGGATTTACAAAGATATATGTTGCGCCACTCTCTGACCTAGTTTTATAACAATTAAATAGTTCCATATTCAGTTTGGAACTAAACTAAACTAAATGGTATAGAATTTCCCTTCAAAGAAACCCCTTGAAAGCTCGATGAACTCGTCATCCGTCAATCTCAGTCTGTCGTAAAAGGAAAACAGATAATCATCGACAAACAAACTGGGGAATAAAACAGTGTAACATGCCTCATATCTTATTTGTCCTCCGCTTACTGAAAACACACATAGTAAAGGATCCCGCGACAGAACAGGCACGAAGTGAACGGGAAAGTTTTAGAGAGATAATGTAGATTTGTAGATGACAGATCTAATATATGCCCGTAAATAGTTGGGAAGCCATAAATCTGCTGGTAAGAAACGAAAAGACATCAGAAAATACGAGATGTGGGAGTAATAAAGATACGTGCCGAACATTAAATGAAGTCTAAACTCTTGCTTCTTTTCAAATACCTTTACTTTATGACTCGATTTATAATTCCGATGAGCGATTCTACAAAATGAAAAAACTTTAAAGGGAACCTTTAACGTTTGATAACGTACGCCTTTTATTACTTTTTAACTGATAAACTTATAACATATGCAATCGTAAAAGGGAATGTGTTTTAAGAAAGCAACAAAACTTTTTTATCGACGTAAAAAAAAACTTTTTCGCCAAACCACGAATGCCACATTGATAAAAACAAACGAAAACTAACAAAATTTGGTGGTATGAAATATGCTCCGTTTACAATTTTTTGGACAAGGGTTATCCATGATTTTTTCGTTGAAATTTGCAGGTTTAATTTATTAATTATTAGCAGGCTAATCCTCAGTTTAATAAGATGAAGTCTGCTGAATTATCATTCATATCAACAAACCCCACAGTTATACAGGCGAAAACCAGGTTTACACAAGCGAAACTATCGAATCACCATGACCAAATCCTGACCAAAAATAGTCTGAATGAATTATAACTCTAATTATTTTTTATGGTATAAAATTCATTAATTGCAACCTAGACGGGTTTTAGATAATTTTAAAGCAGAAATTCCATTAAAAATCCCTCATTAAACTACGAAGATATTTCAAAAGTTTTGCTAGAAATTGGTATTATTTAAGGTGAGGCTAAATCTAATTTTTGGAATATTGCTGCGGTTCTTTGCTTCTCATACCTTCGACTACCACAAAAGGCTAAGTGCCTTAATAGGATTTGTTGATTTCCAAACATTCCTTTTTAATGGCATTTTTTCAAAAAGCATAAAAGAATAAAGTTATATAAACTATACTCCACAATCCAAATCACTCGCATTTTTTACGTTAAGCCAGAAATGCAACAACGTTAATCAAGCTTTAAAAAAATACAAACAAAATGTTATATAAAATACGATCTTTCTGGGCAAATATTAATCATTATTTTTTCTCTGAAAGTAGCAGCATTAATTTAGTAAGTATTGTAAGCCTATTCTGCATTTAATACCAAAAAAATCAGCTGTTGTTTGTCGTCATTCGCATCCTGAAATATAAAATTCCGCACCTCAATTGAAAATTTAAACTATACAAGCGCAAGTCAGGTTTGCACAAACAAAACTGCGAAACTACCATGGCCCTGCCCAAAACAATCAGAATCGAACTCGAACAATTTGTTATTATACGAAAATTAAGAAGATATATTAATGAATTCGAAGCTTTCCACGGTCAGTATCAGTATTAACAGAACGTTTTCCGGATTGAGACCGTGTCATTGTTGAGACAGAACAACTCAACGTTTCGCCCACTTTTTAAACCATGTTCAAACCCCGTACAAAAGTGTCACAGATACTCTCTTAAGTAAAAGATAAACCTCAACCCTTGTCATCAAGAGGCACCTATAGCATTCCCTGTTCCTGTGGTTTAGTGTACATTGGGGAAACTAGTCGCTCAGTGCGCACACGTATCTGTGAACACAAACGTTGCTTAAAATCAGGTCTTCTCTCACAATCAGATGTTGCTGAACATCATCACGACACTGACCATAAAATATTGTTTGAAAAATCTTCGATCATTGCCAATGCCCCTTATTTTTCAACAGGAAAATCCGTAAGGCTATTGAAATCATCAAGACCCCTAATAACTTGAATCGTGACACTGGTTCTCATCTATCCGATATTTGGAAGTCTGCTATCATTGCTGGTTGCGCTCCCTCCACCCCTGACCAATCGTCGTCACACTCCGATACGCTTGGCCGGTTACAGCCTATATAAAGTCGCTGCCTTTTCTGTTTCTTTTCAGAAGGGTTTCGCTTGGCTTGGTTGACAAGTTGAGTTACTGTTACCCTTCTCCCTCCTGCTAAAAGAGTTTCGCCTCTGGCGTGGTTGACACATTGAGTTACCGTGCTCTTTTAGTGCTCCCTTTTCCTCCCGAAGAAGCCCCTTAAGAAAGTGGGCGAAACGTTGAGTTCTTCAAATATATTAATGTTAGGGATTTTTAAGCAGGATATACTGCACTTATGATCTTTCTGGACAAGAGTTTACAAGGTTTGCACACAAAAGAACTGTCAAATTATCATGACCAAGAGTTAGCCCAAAATAATTCGCGTAGGTTATAGCTCAAATATTTTTTTATGGCACAAAAATCATAAAAACGTGCTTAATGTTGGGTTTTTTTAATAAGGATAAAATATACTGTATTTACGATCTTCTGGGTAAGGATTGGCCATTATTTATTCTTTTAAACTTTATTATAGGAGATTTCTCCTGAGCTCTTATTTAATAAATAATAATCATAATTGCTACACCCCAATTGAAAATTTGAACCTCTGCAGGCCCAAGCTAGCTTTACACACAAAAAACTGTTAAATTGCCATAGTCAAGTCCAGGCCGAAAATAAGCGGAATAGGTTATAGCACAAACCATATTTTATGGCAGAAAGTTATAAAAATACGTATGTTTAATGTTGGGGGTATTAAGAAGTATAAAATAGACTGCATTTAGGAGAGAGGTTTGCCATTATTTTTTTTTTTAAAGCTGCAGCTTTATTTTGTTAATTCTCTGTAGGCTCATTTTATATTTAATTCCAAAAAATCGGTTTTTGAAATCCTAAAGTCTAAAATGCCGTACCCAAATTGCAAAATTGAATTTATACAGGCGTAAGCTGGGTTTACACACGTGAAACTGTAAAACCCTCATGGCCTAGTCCTGGCCAAAAATATACTGAATAGGTTCTAGCTCAAACTATTTTTTATTCCACAAAAATGTTCAATATTGGGGGTTTTTAAGAAATATAAAATATGCTGCATTTACGATCTTTCTGAGCAGGGGTTAGACATTATTTCTTTCTTTTAAAGCTTTACTTTCTTAAACATTTACAGGCCCATTCTACAAACCAAAAAGTCAGTTTTTTGTCATCATTCACACATCCACAAATCTAAAATGCCACACCCCAATTGAGATGAACTTGTACAGGCATAATCCCTGTTTACACACACAAAACTGCTAAACTGCCACGGGCATGTCCCTTCCAAAAATAATCTGAATGGGTCATAATTCAAAGCTTCAAAGCTTGGGTGGAAGAACGTTGGGTTTTTTACGGTACAAAAATCATTAACATAATATTTAATGTTGGAGGTTTTTCAGAGGTATAAAATATACTGCATTTACGATCCTTCTTGAGAGGGGTTAGCTATTATTTTTCCTTTGAAAATAGCAGCTTTAACTTGTTAATTGTACGGTCATTCGAGATTTACTACGGAAATGTCATTGTTTGAATCCTGAAACTTAAATTGCGGCACCCAAATTGAAAAATTGAATTTATACAGGAACAAGCCTGGTTGACACCAATAAAACTACCAAACTACCATGGCGAAGTCGTGGCCAAAGATAACCTGAATGGGTTATATTTTTCACCTTATTTTTTATGACAGCAAAATCATTAAAATAAATTTACAATTCGTTGTTTTTAAGAAGTCAATTTAAAGGAGAAATTCAATTAAGAATTCCCCCTCCAAAGGCGATAACATTTCAAAACGAGGGTTGTTGCAACAAATTTTAGGGGAGTCCCGCATGCTTATGATATTATTTAAATTATGGTTTATTTAATCGGTGCAAAACTACGATTCGTCTTTTCTCGTTTAGTGTTGGACTTTAATGAACGATTGACTTCTTAATAGAGTTTAACCATGGCCAAGTTTAATGGGTTCTAACTCAAACTAGTTTTTTATGGCATAAAAATAATTAAAACTGTCAAACCAACATGACCAAATCTTGATCAACAATAACCTGAATGGGTTATAATTCACTCTAATTTTTTTAATGGCAAAAATCATTAACATACATTTTCAGTTGGGTATTTTTGCGAAGTAATTTTAAAGATTCTCTCCACTAGAATATCATGACGTTTTAAGGCAAGGCGGAGCCCCACATGCTTTCGATATTATAATTTAATTGTTGGGAAACTACCACGATAATCGTTGTTGTTTCTAGTTTAACTTTCGGTTTTAGTAAGGGGTTTCTTTAACTTATTATTGTATTAATTTTGACTGTTTTTGAGATTTAATTCCTGCATTCACAGGTTATCCTAGTAAAACTTAACTACAAGTACAGTTAATTTCTAGTCCTTATCAGTGAAATTTATGAAACATAAAATATTAGTTTGCATCGAACAGAACACATTCAGGTTTAATCTGATATTAAAATAAGTAAATTCTTGGAAATCTGAACTGAAATTGCTAGTTTTAACCCAGTGTGTGATCGAATAAAGTGCACAAATCAAATAAATTCTTTGTAAAATCGCAACCTACTGCGATTTTTATTCGAAATTAGTTTCTGACGAGCAAGTTTACTCAATAACCCCGTTATTCCCGGCGTTTTAAAAGCAGAATTTGCAAAATCAACCGATATTTTCCTAACAAACGCCGACTCTCCAGTTAGTTTTAGACGACGGTTTCTGGTTTCATGTCGTGATATGTTATGATATTCACCTAGATCTGTGTCCCAGATTCGTAAAGCTCTAGCATGTATTTCGAAAATAAAACAAGTAATGTGGAAACGATGTTCAATAACAAACCAGTATTTTTACAATACGAGGGTGCACAATTCTTCCTCCGGCTATAAATTTATTCCGGTGGTGTTGTAGGTGGCCTGACTGGAATACGGTGGCAGCTCTGCCAGAGGCAATAAACATTGGTTTGCATATATTTGTGGACCGTCTGATTGTGAACGATGAGAGGATCGTGCCTTTGCTGCTCCCTTTGCTTAGATGTCTAGATCTGTCACCTGCTTTTACCACACTACTTCGCTATTCTTGCTTGTCTGCCTTTGATACATCGCCTTTTTAGACATAATTCCCTTCCCCGAGATGCGGGGGAAGTTTTCCCTTTTAAATATTTGACTGGGCGTTCGTTCGAGAGTCGATTCCTACACGTTTTATATATCACATAACGACCCTCCATTTTCGTTCGAAACTTTGGAGGATTCGTTATTTTTTGACCTATACCTCGGTGGTTACATCGAGCACAGCATCCGTTTCCCAGATTTCTTGATTAAGTCACGAGAACTCGTTCGAAGACACGCACATCCCTTTCACTTTTACACCAAATATCCCACACTTTTTCATTATTGTTTGAACGTATTTTTGTGTTTCTAACGAAACAAAACCAATTCCTTTTTCGGATAACTTTTTCAGGACACCACATAAAATTCACCCTTAAGAAATCCGGAGGAAATTTCTCGCTCCGCACGAAAAACCTAAATTTGGACAAGTTTTGACATTTTAATATTTGAATCTGGAAAGATATAAAACGTTACAAGTATAAATAATACATAGTGTAACTTTCGCGATTCCCGATGTTAAGGTTTTTCGAGATATTTATTCGAGCTTTGCAAACTTTGAAAACGGCAAGAAGTTTTGATACACATTTATTTGAAAACTTGGGGAGCTTGTTTTCTTTACTCAATTTAAACATATTGTGCCCGATAAACGTGTAGCCTTGTATAAAGCCGGAACGGACCCAGACCGTTGGTATTTTCCTAGCGCAAAGCTCACTTCTGATGAAAAATAGATGGGCGAATGTCAAGAAACAGTCGTTATTTTCTGTGTGCATTTTGCCCTTGTTCCCGGGATTTATTATGTTTTATTTCCTTTGTGTTTTCTATGTTATGTTTGGAAGACGAGAGCTGCACGAAGATCCTCTTAAACGAACTGAACTAGATTTTACTTGCGACTCCAAACGTTCGACGTGATTTTTGGGATGCTCACGGAAAGGGAATGTCATATTGGATAAGAATTTATGCTGCTTTTTTGTCTGAGACTTCCCAGCGACGCATTTTAATATTATAGTTTCGCTTTTCGAACGTCAAATTCTTACGTATTTTCTACTAAAATAAAAATATGATTGATAAGGACGTGGAATTGTCCCATTTTGTTTTACGACTACTACCTCAAATAACAGTCACAAATTATTTAATACCTCGCCAGAACCGGATTTAGCACATCTACAAATCTGAGGGAAAATTTCTGACAATTTTCAAAACAAAACAATGAAAGTTTTGGGGACGCCGAAACCTTTCTTTTAATTTCCTTTTAGAATTTTTGCATCACAGAAGTCTCTTTTATAAATTTGCAGGCTAAAAAAATCATTTCACAAAACTAAAGCATAAATTCCAACCTTTCCAAAATTTTTAATTAAAACTTCCCAAAAATTAAATAGGTAAATAACTTAACACACTGAAAACGTTCTCCTAACACGTACGAATATTTTTTAACGGCGGAACAATTATTTCGCTTTCAAAAAAAGCTGACTTTGAATTCTCGTAACTTCAAAAAAATAAAAAAATACATTAAAAGAGCGTTTGCTGGTCGGTCACGAACTGCTGCTTGTGTTGGTGTTCACTCCACACCCTTTCCAACCCTCGTTACAGTTTAATTAAATTACACAGGATCACCTCAAAACATGTCAATTACTTCAAGTTATTACTGATTCCAGTGTAAATTTAATTATGAACCAGCTTTTTTCTTTTGGCAAATAATTTTCGTTCAAACTTAAAAAGATTTTTATTCAAATATTTAAAAATCTGAGAACATTTTGATGCATACAATTTTTATCAATTTGTTTCATTAGGAAAAAGAAATCTCGGGACGAATTATACAAGGGAACTTCAAAAAATAAATTGTACTGAATCTAAAGTTAATGAAAACTCAGTACAAAAGAGCAACAAATTAGAATATAAGCTGCCTACTTATATTCGTCTTTTTAAGACAAATTTTCACAATTACAAAAGTATTTGCTTATCATCGCCGCCACGTGTTTCCTGATAAGCCATTTGGTACTCAACTAGTATAGTTTGGTATTCAACTAGTATAGTTTTTTCAGTGTTGCGACACAAATTAATACATGGAAATTTTGGCAAGGTAATCCAGCCCATAGTACTTCCCATAGTCGCATTACGTCTTCTTGACACTTTTAAACCATACTAAAGGTGCATTCAGACTCAGAAATTTTGTCCGGAAAGTTGACGGAGAAATTTAAACGAACCAATCAGGAGGTGTGTAGAATTTGAGTCTGAATGCACCTTAAGAGCCATCGGAAGCAGAAATACATATTGCCTGATTAGTGCCTGTCTAAATAATTTCCTCGGGATCTATAAAAGCTACTAAAGTATGCAGATGCTGTTGTCTTGATCCATGTCGAACTTACTTTATTCATGAATCCCACGAAGCACCAAAACGCATCCACTTCATTATGTAATAAATTAATATAGAATGGGTGACAAAGGGTTACTCATTCCTTGTACATAGCCTAAGTCAAAATTGTACATAACATAAGTCATCAATATATCAAAAAGGGGTTGTAAATTTGGATTAAGTATTGTCGCCAGCAAAATAATCCATTGTCCTATCAGTACGGTTTACATCTTTTTCGATTAGCTTTTTCGTTCTCTATAATCGGCGAAATTATTTTCTTGTATCTTTGTCATGCTGTGCCATTACGTGTTAATCATCGCTACGCTGCTTCATTAAATTCAGACGCTGCGCTGTGCGTTTGTATCGTCCCACATGTAATAATCGAGAAGACATTTCCAAACTTCTTTTCGTATTTGAGAGGCAATACCCCCTCTAAATATAACTAATCTAACAGCTTCGACATCTTCAACGTGTTCTTCTGGATCTTGAAGGCTCTTTCCATTGTTGTATAGATACTTCTTCATTCATTAACCTCTGTTCACGGCCTCAGTGATTTCTGAGAATTGTAGTTTCATACGGTCAATTGTGAAATTTTTTGACGAATTTCCATACATAATCCGAAGATTGTTCTTGAAATAAATTAAGTTCAGCGAACGATCGATCAAGCTGTTGCGATTCTGGATTTTGTAAGTCATCCAAAATGATATGTATATGTTTATCTCTTCTCGCAGGTGCTGTCCTAAGCAAACCCTTTAAAGTAGTAACCAAAGCAGCACAATTTGAATGTTGAAAGAAGAAACTTTTTCATCAATGAATAGTAATTTTTGACTGTTACGTGAAACTCTGTTGTTGATCTCAGTCATATTTACTACTCTCACATACCGTGATCGATTGGCACCTTCGAAAGGTAGAGCACCACTCAGTGTGCGAGTTCTCCTTTCAATGGTATTTTTTACTACTGCCCAATCTTGTTCTTGTATGTCTGAGTCGATAGTTACATTGTTTGGTTTCCATTCGATACATCTTGTTCGATTTGAGTTTAAATATTCAATGACAAACAAGGTACCGGCTGTGTTAATGTAATTCGTGTAGGCAGCAGGGGCACTCATAAGGAACACTCCGTCTTGACAAAATATATACATGCATTCTTCAGGGAGGGTTTCCTCCATTGTTGTTTATATTTAGATAGTTTAATAATTTTGGATTACACTACGTCAGCCACACTTCATGGTCATAACACCTTCACATGGTTTTAAATAACCACTTTGTCTGTTCCTGAACTTCTGTATTATTAACATTACTATTCACCCCTGTACGACGTGGTTTAAGGCGAGGTTTTGTTTATTTTGAACATTATTTAAAATAAAAATGGAAGAGCTTAAAATGTTATTTGTTTTTTCTGCACCATTAAGTAATCTTTGTGCCTTTATCCTTATAAAGAAAATAAACAAACAATACAGGGTGGATTCAGAAAAAAAAATCATTTACATTCAAGATTTTATTTTCTAAAGGATTGTTGTGGCGAGGATTTTTAGAAATTGGGAAGATCGTTACAAAAAACTTGCATTTTTCGAAAATAGTACTTTCTTATGTAAATGGAGAAATCATGGTATATCATTCCAAAAGGTTTGAGGTTAAAATCACCTTATTTATGTTAGTATGCAGTCTAATAAAATTTTGTAAAGAGTGGGTGAAGCTTTTATAAGAACGAATTCAAGTTCATAGACATAATAAGATTGCGCTATGTTCCGAAATAAAGAACTTTGAGCAGGTAATACGCAGTCAAAATTCTTGTTAAAATTTTATTTGCTTGTAAACATGTTATTGTTGTTGTTAGTTAATTAGTATATTTTCATTTTAGCAACTGATGGCGTAAAACCCAACCACGAAATATAATATTTAATATTTTATTAAATAATAAATATACATTTTTTTACATAAAAATCAGACTTATAGGGGGAGATTTAGAAAATACATTTATTTATTCAAAATATCCCCCGGGATTTTAAAGGATTATAAACATTTTATTTGCCCTTTTCACTCATCAAGCAATTCCTTCATCTAAACTGGAACTGTCACGCCGTCTCTGCCAGCCAAAGCATAAAGCAATTGCTGATAATTTCAAAACATCTGTTTAATGTTAAATAAGCTTGGTTAGCAAATTCGAAAATGGGTTGAAATCGTTAAACAATCGCAATGGTTTTAATATAATTCGAGTGTTTATTTTCCAGTAAGCGTATATGTAAAACAAACAACTGGTTTAAGTGGTTAGAATTACCTACATTCCATCATTTATTATTCCAACCTAACCTAATTTAAGATTCAAGTACGTTTCGATCTATTTGAATTTCAAAGAAAGAGCGTATAACGTAAGTGCACTTAACCTGGCGATTTATAACCAAACTAGGCGGAAGCATAGACTGATACGGCCAACAATATGTAGACAAAGTAGGTAGTATAGAAGATTTATGCTGAAAGCTGAAAAAACAAGTGTAGTGAACAGCATAAAGGAGCGCATTGCAGTTTTTGAGGGAACCAAGCCCGTACGTCTTGGCCAAATTCAGAGGCAGTTCGCAACTGGGACGGGACTACATATAAACGTCAAAATAAATTCAAGCTATGTCAGTCGTACTTTTTTTGCACGGCCCGATAAATTATTCCAGTTTGCAACGTTCTGTAACTTCGGGATTTATATGATGTTGGGGGACACCATGCAGGGTTGAAGCAGCACCACCAACGAAATAAAAATAGACGTACGCGGGCTTAAATTACATGCATAATATGATTTATGACTTCCAGCTACCAAAAACTGCTGACAAATAAATCTGTCACTTAACTCTTGCGGAGGAAAGATTGGATAATCTACATAATTCTTTTTTATCGTCACCTTTTGAACCTTCTTTCGTTAATGAACTAGTTTCATAAAAATTTAGTTTTAATTCAGAAATTCCGAAAAAATCGAGCTTCGACAATGGAATGAGAGTAAATCACAAAATCGGTTTAGGCACCCCAGTGTTACGCACAGGCCCGTTCTTTCCAACAATGCGATACCATAATTCAGCCATGGAATCGACTTTCCCAGCAACCCCAACCATGGAAACGTTGAAATTTATGACGCTGAAACCGTTTAACTCGAATTATTAGATTCACGTGTTTTCTGACACTTCCTGCTGTGATTTTGATACAGGTTCCAATTTTGGCATTAAAACCGAGTAGGCCACGACACACAAGTTCAGAAAATCACACGGTAACGGTACGAAACTGATTAAGGTTTCAAGGAAGTCATATTAAGAGGAGAATTTCCCGAAGTAGTAAGACCGGTAGGTAAAATAAGAGCAAATCCATAAAATCCAAACATAGCGCAGTCATTTTCAACATAATCAAGTATCCAATTAATTTTGAATCGAATCTCGATCGTAGTAGCTGGAACGACCAATGTATTCCATTCGAGCCAGATTGCAGAACTTGTTAAGAGTTTGCAAGTTCAAGTCATGCATGTATACATGTAGAACCGAAGTTTAATATAACAAAACCAATTAAGAACTTTATTACGGTAGCTTTTCTCAAGGTTGCCTTCTAGGAGGGTCTCCCTAGTTAATAAAAAAGGAAACGAGACAAAATTGAAACACTTCTATATCCGGCAACCGGTACGAATCTTTTTCGGAAAAATCAATCTGCGGTGGGAAACGTTTTCGTTTATTAAATTTTCGAGCAACTCTAATTTATATTTTGACAGGGGTGAAACAGCGATAGGTTCATGATAAAGGGGCGCACTGGGTATTAAAATACAAATTCGAATATACCACTCAACGCCAAGTTTGCAAAATGAACTGAAAACGATAGACGTTTTTATGGAAGTTATTTTATTTTACAGTATTTTTTCCCTACTTGAAATCCTATTCATATTCCAACACACAAAAATATTCGTCACAATAGACAATTTTCATAGTTAAATGTTTTCAGGAATCAAAACGGTTTATCGGCTTTTTCATGAATCTTTAGAAATTTTGAGAACGTTTTTTTTTTCAACAGAATTGTTACTTCCTGTGCAAAATTTTTCAAGATAAAATGCAAATTTTCTTGCATTTCAGAAACTACGATTCTTTCAGAGAAGAAGGTGAACAGATAAAATCATTCTAATGCAGCTTATCTTTTACAACCCACGAAGTTCACTTTTAAGTTACTAAATTCTGTTTTCAGCAAGCAAGATTTCAGTTCTTTCTTATAAAAATATTCCGAAGTCTTTTGTTGACTTTCTATCAAATTAGTAAATTCTGAACAAAAATCATTTTTAAAATTCACAAATTCGCATTAAAAAGTCTAAAACATGCTGAAGACAATTTTCATAGTCTCTTGTTGGCTTTTCCATGAACTTTAAAAAAATTTCAGAGCGTCTTTTTCACCAGAAAAAGGATAACAGAATTAAGCTAAATAATGTTTTCTTCCTTTGCAAAATTCTTCTGGGAAAATTACCAATTTTCTTTTACTTAAAAATAATTAATTTCAGAAACTATTGGCTTTTTCAGGAAAGATGGTAATTGCAGTAACAAAATCATTCTAAAACAGCTTCAGTTTTACAGCCCATAAAATTCACCTTTCGGCAAGAAAGATTTCAGTGATAAGTATTTGAAAAAAAATACTGAAAATTTGAACTTATACCGACTTTCCATGAAATCACTGAATTCTGAACAAACATTCTCAGAAACTATAATACATACTTTATTTTGTAACAAATTCGCACTAAAACAACCTAGAAACATGACGGAGACAATTTTCGTGGTTCAATGTTTTCAGAAATGGAAGTACTAATCGGCTTTTAAGAAAAATCCAGAAAAATGATTTGCTAATTCTTGCAAAATTTTTCAGGAAAAAACGCCAATTCTTTTTTACTTAAAAAAACAATTTCAGAAACCATGAAACCATTAAACTTTTTCGTTTTCAGCAAGGAAGATTTCAGTTGTGTTTGTTACAAAAATATATTCCAAACTATTTCGATCAAATCACTGATTTCTGAACAAAACTTTCAGCAACAAAGTTCCTAATTCAGCCAAAAACACTAAACTTTATTTAAAAAAATCAACAGGAGTTCATTTTCTGATAGTTTGTCAAGTACTGTTTAAAGTACAGTCCACGAAATTCAGAACAGACACCTCTCAATGCCTGAATTCTTTTCAGGAAGGAAGAACAATTTCAGTTGTATTTATTATTTTAAGAAAATTGTTCAAAACAGTTTGGTTTTTGATATTTTCTTGGTTTTAATGAAATTACAGTCCCAGTCTGAATAAAATCTTTTAGAAACGAAATTCTTTTTTCAGGAAAGAGGATCAACCTTAGAAGCAGCTTGATGTTTTGACGTATGTTTGTTATTTAAATTATTGTAGTAGTTGAAATTGAGAAGATACATCTTTCAGCACCTGAATTCCTTTTTCAGGAATTAAGAATAATTTTAGTTGTGTTCATTATTAAACAATTAATTCAAAACAGCTTAGTTTTTCTACATTTTTCTAGCTTTCACTGAAATTGAGGCCACTGATATTCTAAATAAAACCTGTTAAAAATTAAATTCTTTTTTTCAGGAAGGAGGAACATCCTTAGATGTATTTGTAATAAAATATTAATCCACAGCAGCTTGACGCTTGTTATTATGTAAATTATAGTCTATGAAATTGAGAATGACACCTTTAAGCGCCTGTATTGCTTTATCAGGAAAAAAGAATAATTTTAGTTGTGTTTATTATTTTAAAAAACTTATAGTGCCGAAAATTTTGAATAAAACCTTTTAGAAACAAACTTGTTTTCAGAAAGGAGGAT
The DNA here is from genome assembly GCA_963082815.1 of Melanotus villosus. Lineage (NCBI taxonomy): Eukaryota > Metazoa > Arthropoda > Insecta > Coleoptera > Elateridae > Melanotus > Melanotus villosus. The sequence continues at coordinate 3,900,836 of OY720419.1, read as the reverse complement.
CAGCCTTAGATGTATTTCTAATATAAGATATTAATCCAAAGCAGCTTGACGTTTGTTATTATTTAAATTGCAGTCTATGAAATTAAGAAGAGACACCTTTCAGCGCCTGAATTCCTTTTTCAGGAAATAAGAATAATTTTAGTTGTGTTTATTATTAAAAAATTAATTCAAAACAGTTTTAATGAAATTACAGTCACTTAAATTTTAAAGAAAACCTTTTAAAAATACAATTTTTTTAGGAAGTAGGATCAGCCATAGATTTATTTATAACCAAATATTAATCTACAGCAGCTATTCAAAACAGCTTGGTTTTCCATATTTTCCACTGACATTCTGAATAAAACCGTTTAGAAATGAAATTGTTTTTCAGGAAGGAGGAGCAGCCTTAGATTTAATTAAATATATGTTACGTATATCCAAAGCAGTTTGATGTTTGCTATTATTTACATTGCAGTTTCTGAAATTGAGAAGGGACACCTTTCAGCGCCTTAATTCCTTTTTCAGAAAGGAAGGTCATTTTCAGTTGTATTTACTATTCGAAAAAACCATTCCAAACAGCTTGGTCTTTCCATATTTTCTTAGTTTTTAATAAAGCTTCTGGATAAAACCTTGATTTTTTTTGTATTTTGTGCAAGTTTTATTCATTTAGAGCTCCTGAAAGTTTAAGCAAAGTCAGCACTCCAGCCCTTTTCAGAAATCAGGGGCCACTAATTTAAATTTAGTTATAAGTAAATAAAATAAATGCTTATGTTTCAAAGGCTTTTTTGCAAGTTTCAAAAGGGGGAGGGTATTTGGCTATTTGGTGTAATTTTAAAAGTCTCATATTCTAAATTTTAGTAAACTTAATAGCATTTACGAACATATTTCAGTACCATCGTTTTTCAGGACCAAATCTACCTTTTCTAATTTTAAGAAAGGGCGTTTTTCAGGAACGAAAAACTATTTTGTTGGATTTAAAATACCCAAACGAAAATGTTCAAAAATTTGGTTTGTTTTTGAAAACCATGCAAATATGACTGATTTATAACAAAACCGTCAGGGAAATTTTAAAACAATTTCAAGCCTGTGTTTACAACAGAGATCATTTAAATCCAAAAACGGAACGGAAACGGAGGCCATTGTTCTTTTCTCCATTTTCAGAAGGTTTTTGATTTTTCAGGGGCGAAAGCGAAGATTAAGGATAAATTTTTAGCTGCCTTACTTTACTTTAAGACAATTTCGGAAAATCTCTGAAATTCTAGTTACCAACCGTACGATTTTATGTATAAATTCTTTCGTTTAATTTCAATTTTTTGATGATTACTATTTTTTAATAAATATAACTTTGAACGTCAGTTGATACCTAAAGCACAGTTAATCCTTCTTTAAATTTGTAAATTCATACACAAAGATTTCCTGAATTATGTTTAGAGATTAAAGACAAAACTCTTCTGAATTTTTCAGCTTATTTATTATTCGTAAACGTCAGATACTCTGTTAATATTATTCCACCGTAAAATTCTGTTCAATTTTTGCCGGTTATTTCCTTGAAAAAATATTAAAAAAGTTGTTTTCCTTTCATTCAGATGATTTGCTCATACAGCAGTTTCTCCCAAGTTTTTCCTGTAGCCTCTTTTTTTTTTCGATTGTACGCATCCGTTCCAGGTTCTTTCACTTGTGCGCGTTCCTCTCCCGTCTTTTCCTAATTTTAAAGTCAATGAGAACAGCAAAGGTATAAAATGTAATAAACTGAAAAAAGGGAATATCGGGCTCGCAATATATTGATAATATACAGCGAAAGGTGGTGTGTGAAATGTTGAATATTTAACCTTTGCGAATATAGACAAATTTATTATTAAAAATTTGCGCCGGTTTTTTTTTGGGGTGAAATTCAAGATTTATGGATAAAGTAAGCCTGGTTCTTATTTTACCAATTTATTGATGGGATTATGATTGAGCTCTCTTTTAAAAACTGGGCTTTTTAGTAGATTTGTAGCTTTGTCTCTTCATTTAAATAATCATAAATACATAAAAAGACGCACAAAAAGGATATATGGAGTTTCTGAATCAAAACTAAAAAAAAATCCTGTTATTTAAAGTAAATTAAGTAGAAGTCTGATTAAAGCTGGCGTTCTTTTGAATTCGATTTGATTAAAAACACGATCTCGTTGAAAAATGTGAAACACAGAAAGATTTCCATTCTGGCATTAAGTAGGTAAACAAAATTCAACCGAGGCACTTTATTTCTATGGTGAATAATCAGATCTTTTCTTTCTTCGAAAGTGAATTTTACCTTTAGCAGAATTAGCTTTTAAAATTCGCCCCCCTCCTTGGTTTCGGAATAATTTGTACTTTTATTTTCCCACAATAGTAGAATGACTGACATTTTTCAATCATAATTACAAAGCGTACGAGCTATTTGACAGTTTAACCCTTTAGGATGCTCACATGAAAACGGAGGGTTCCCTCCCTTTAACAGGGGACCAACACTCTTCTTACTGACATTCTCGTCATGAATCCTGTCACATCTGACAATTGAATATTCCTGCGGCGAAAAATGAAATGACGTAGACGTTGAGATTTTTTTCTTTTCAGTTTACGACCTTTTAAAAATGCTTTCTATTCTTGTTTTTTTAATAAAATGCCACGCTGGAGTTTTTTTGTGTTTATTACAATGGAAGGAGGTTATATTAGTTGTTCAAAGTAACGAGTAAAATGCCAGGTTTGTATTTTTCAAATTAGGCAACCTGAAAGAATTTATACTTAAAATCCCAAAGTTGGTATGTATTTAGAATTTCAGAGATTTTTTGACATTATTGTTTTAAAGTAAGTGTCGTATTAAAATAATTGAAAATTTTCGAGGAGTTTTCCACAGCAAAAAATTCGTACTTGCAACAACCCTTATATTTCGATTTTACAAATTTTAAGAAGGCTTAACTGTGCTTCTAGGTGTAAATTAATTTTTAAAAATTATGCTTAATAATAAATACTCGAAAAATTGAAAAATTACGCAAAATTTTCTGGGATTAATCAGTACAGAAAAGAATGCTTAAATAATTCCAGAAACCCTGAAATCCAAATTTCCATATTTAGAGAAGAATTAACTGTGCTTTCCGGTATAAATTAACTTTCAAAAATACTCCAAAAAATTTAGAATTAAACAAAAGTTTTATTAAATTAACTTGAAAATCAGTACAGAAAACAATGCTTAAATAATTCGAAAAATCCTTGTATCTAAATTTGCTTTTAAGCATAAGTTTACCCTTAAAAAATACATTTATTAATAAATATGTTTAAAGAATGCAAACATTAACGGAAACTTTTCTGGAATTAGCTTAAAAATTAATGCAGAACGCTTCTGGTTCGTTCTGAAAGAAGTTCAGCAAGCAAAAATAAACCCAGACTTCACCAATCACAGCAAAAGTTAATTTGTTTATTTTTAATATAAGGCCTTTGGTTGCACATGTTTTGTTTTCTAAAGTTAGATGCAAAGTAGCTTTACAAAATAAACTGTTTCACAGAACTTGGTTTACTTCCCAGTTTATGGTTTGTCTTAACTAAAAGCTTGACTGTGATTTTAGGAACGCAATTTTAAATAAGCTGCTTTTGTCTGTGGAAATTATTTTAAAGAACAAATTTTTGGGATTCACTTGTTTGGAGATATATATTTTTTTTTAAGGAAAATTTCAGTGTGTGAAGAAGCTCTACTACTCCTGAGCCTGTTTTAAACAAAATTTAACGTAAATATTTCGTCACAAACACAACAAAAATAATTATTTCATAGCCAAACACAGACCTTAGATATTTGAAAATTCCAATTTTTGTAATTACATGGCCATTAAAATGCTCAAACTTCCTAAAAGGTTAATTAATTAAGAATAAACCGGCAACTAATGGGGTGTTAAAAAGCAGTTTTTAACCAACAAGCTACGAAATAAAGCACAGCAAGTTTATTAATGTGTTACAAGTTCACAGGTGTAGGAACCTCTTGAAAAGCAAGACAATAGATCGGCCCAGTTTGTCGTGAAATTACATTTATTATGTCTTCACTGACCTTACTTAACTTTCAGTCATGAAAAGTTTTACGCGGAAAAGTAAACTTAATTTTGCTCGGTTAGTTAATCGAACGTCTAGCTGTCTGATGTTAATGTAACTATTCATGTTGATATGTCTGTTATCATTTTAACATGTTGGAGTAGTTGTACAGTAACAGAATTATTCCTACATTCAACATGTATGCTTGAATGAATCCGGTGGCAATTAATTAATCGGTGACCGCCTATTGATGGATTGCTATTGAATTTCAGAGAACTAACCGCTCTCTAACACGGTAACCTTCGGTAATTGGCTCCGTGCGTTAATCGCTAATCATAATTACATTCCAACTTGTTATTCAATCTAAGAGATTGATATTGTGTCCTTGAATTTGTAATCTAATTTCGTACATGTTTGTTAGGTGTACACGATGTGGTTAAATTAGGCTAATTTAACTGGTAAGCTTAGTTTCTGGGAATTTCCTGAAACATTTCCTGGTTGGTGATAACATATTAGTATGTTAAACTGAAGTTTTTCGTTAAATTTACTGTTGAAAAGTGAGAAGTCCCTTACCAATGATTTTATAAAGGAATAACTTTGATATAAAAAATTTTTTCAGGATTCCAAACTGAAAACTTCGCTTTCTCTTTTCAAGCTAAAATACTTCATTTTTACGGCTTAATATAAGCTTCGTTTTGAACAAAACTAGGAATTTTCCGGCTGAAAGCTTCACTTTTACGATTCCAAAATATAAACTCAAATTTAAATAAAACTAAGAATTTCTCAAATTGAAAACTTCCGTCATTTTCAGGCTGAAAGCTCACTTCTTAATTTTGAACTGGTTCGGAGATTTTTAAACAAAACACCTTGGTTTTTCAGTCTGCAAGTTTTCTTTTGAAGTTATTTACGGCAAAAACTTTAAACTAAAAATATTTTTTTAAACTGATAACTCCTTAGCTTTTCAGGCTGAAAGCTTCACATCTGAGATTTGAAGTAATTTCGGGAATTTCATACTTATTTTTCAAACTGAAAGCTTTATTCCTTCTGAGATACAGAAATAAAAACATTGAATTTAAACCAAACTGGAGATTTTAACACTGAAAACTCATTCGTTTTTCGGGTTGAAAGCTCGAGTTTTGAGAATTCAAAATATAAATTTTGAACCAAATTCGGCATTGTCAAACTGGAAACACGTTCATTTTTCAAGTTGAAAGCTTTCTTTTTGAGATTAAGAGTTAAACATGTAAGTCTGAACCAAACTGAATTTCGTTTTCTAAGCTGAAAGTTTCACTTCTGAAACTTGAATATAGAAACTTACAGTTGAATCAAATTGACGATTTTAAAACTGAAAATGTCTACGAATTTCAAGGTTTAACGCCCCAAAATGTAAACTAAAACTTTAACCAAAACTGGGGGTTTCAAACTGGAAATTTCACCTTCGTTTTTCAGGCTGAAACTTCAGTTTTATGATTTTTTTAAAATACAAACTAAGCTGGGAATGTTTAAACTGAAATCACGTTTGTTTTTCAGACTGAAGGCTTCACTTCTGGGATGCTAAAATGCAAAGTTCAAAATTGGGTATTTTAAAAGTAAATTTCGTTTTTTAGTGAAAGTTTCACTTCCAAATTTTGAAAACATAAACTTGAGTTGAATCAAGTGACGACTTTAAAACTAAAAACGCCTCTGAATTACAGGCCAAAAGCTGCACCTTTTAACTTCTTCGTTTTTCATCGCATGATTTTTTTAAGGCTGAAAGCTTCACTCCTGGGCTGTCGAAATACTAACTTAAATTTGGCGGAAAGTTGAAGTTTTCTGACTGTTGAGAAATTTGTTTTTCAAGCCAAAACCTGACTTTCTTGATTTTTAAAAATACAAACTTAAATTTTAATCAAACTGGCAATTTTTAAACTGAAATCGCGTTTGGTTTTTATGTTAAAAGCTTCACTTCTGGGATGTCAAAATCGGAAGCCAAATTTGACCGCAATTTGAAATTTTCTGACTGAAAACATCTTTGGTTTCAGGCTGAAACTTCACTTTCATGATTTTGAAAACTAGGAATTCCTAAGCTGAAATCACGTCGATTTTTCAGACCGGAAACTTTACTTTTGGAATGTCAAAATACACACTTAAATTTGACTAAAGTTTGAAATGTTTTAACTGAAAACATATTTGATTTAAATCAGCCTGGGAATTTCTGAACTGAAAACACGTTTGCTTTTTAGACTGAAAGCTTCAACTGGAATATCAAACTGAAAAACAGGCTCATTTTCAGATTAAAAGCTTGACTTCTAACATTTCGAAATATAAACTTAGATTTAGACAAACCTGGTAATTTTTAGCAGAGAATTTCAGCTTGGAGTTTTACAGGAAACTTTTAATCATTGAAAACTGATTGAAATTTGAAATTTTTTTACAAAATAAAACGATTTCTTGGTGTACTCTTCTATACATTTTCACAGGGCGTAATGTTATTAGTCAAGCTAAGCCATGTAAAACTGATATAATCCACTTAAACGTCCTGTACAATAGGTATTTCCAACAGATCAGCTTACAAGTTAAGTTTCTTGTTAAGTGTGAACTATTTTTAAGTTTTAAGAAGATTACGCACAGTGAAAATGTATGGAGTATACTTAACCTCAACAATAAAAATGTGTGTGGCTTTCAACTTTCAACAATGAACAAAAAACAAAACGTCATATGATTCACCATAGTTAGGTGCAGTCAAACGTAACCATGTACTTAAAATGATACCTCCTAATATAGCACGAAGTGATCATCACACACGAAAAAATTAACAGTGAAAGTAGTTATCATTTACGATTACTTCCTTGTAATGCTTGTGATGATGGACACTTCAAGACTGCTTGTCTATTTCTGGCACATAAAAGGCCTGAAATAATAAACGAATTAAATTTGTTGAAACTGGACGTTTTCACTTCCTTCTCGAATATTTCTTTAGGTTTATATAACGTTATCCTATCAGCACGACTAATTATAATTCAGACAGAAATTTAAGCTTGATTCTAAAGAGTCAATCAACGGAAAAATTCGTCAAAAATCTAATTAACCCTCCTGAAAATAATTAAGAATCAATTACGACTTGGAATTTTTCAAAAGCAAAGATGAAAAGCTAAGATTTTTAAATGCGACAGGTACAACGAGAACAAATGATTTATCCCACGGACGTCTCATAAAATAAAGAAAGGTCATGGAGAACAAGCCATTAAGTACTTTATTTACACATTTGTGGCTATAAATACGGCTCAAAGAGGTTTACGAACTTCAAAGGGTTTAAAATTAAGTTTTAATTAAATTATTTCCATTTTGTTTACCTTTAAGGAACTTTATAAAAGAATTCTTGGTGCTCGGAAGGACTTTCACCACGTTTCCCCTGTTTAAATTTTCAGGTAGGTAATTGGAATTTTCTGAATAACCAAATACTTCGCTTATTTTACATAATAATATTAATTTTTTTCTTTGGAGAAATACAACTAAATTTTTCCTTGTTTTAGGGTTAGATTGAAGCTTGACATCTCTTCTTATAAAAAAATCATATATACTTATTTTATAAATTACAAAGGATAACAACAATTAATTATAAAGAAATCAAGGAAAACACGCCTATTTGTTGTTGCTCCTAAATATCTAAACGACTTCCGCCATTGCACAACGCCTGTGGCGATATTTTCTGGAAGCAGTTGCTAAAAATGATTTTTTCTTAAATTAACTCACATTCCATTAGCTTAAAAATAACCAACTATAAATCTGCAAGACTAAATGAAATTTTTACGACCAAAACAATTTACTGGAACGATTCACAAAACTTTGAAACTTTGAAATTTAGATTAAAAAGTAAACAAAATTTTTTTATTTGAAGCATTTTAAGTATTCCAAAGCTTGAGTAGGTGTTTACAACATCAAAGCCCTAATTTTAAAAAATTTAAGAGCAAAGAAATCGTGAAATTATAACCAATTCATCGTCTTTTAGTCAAGGTTTGGCCAATGCAATCTGACATAGGTGTGCATCTTATTAGGCCACAGTAAGCCACATCAGGATAATTTCACAGCTATAAACAAGGTTTTTTCTAGTTTGAATCCGGCTTGATGCTAAAAACACCAAATTAATTGTAAAGCTATGCTTCACAAGCAAATAAGCGTAGCCAGCTGCTAATTTGACGTTAATTTTTTAATTAAAATTCATCTGACAATTTGATCGTATTACTGGCAACAGGGCACCCTGTACATAACCTAAGATTTGATATTTAACAAAATAACTCTTTGTTTTTCGTATAAACTTATTGGAAACATATTGAACTTAAATTTGGCTTACACCGGTCAAGGAAAGACCGTGAAAGCAATAGAAATTAGGTACCTCTTGTGTTTAGCGAACTTTTTAATTAAATATTAAGGTTACGAATGATTGCTATGTTGCCAACTTTACATAAACATCTATCCGTAGTGTTACAGCCCGTCGTGGGCCTTCACTTGCTCTAAGATCCGCCTCCATTCTGTTTAATGTTTTATTTTGTGTTCTTGGTTTCGCCTTCTCAATCGGATAATTTTGGATCTTAGTGATCAGCATAAGATCATTAAATAACCATAATGCCACAAGTTGTAAACCGCAGGAATGGCTTGGTTAAGACATCTCCTACTACTTCAACTGTTTAATTAGAAATTAATTTAATTAATTAAAAAAACTTTAAGGTTAGAAATGACAGTTAACAGCCATATTGTCAGTTTAACATAAAAATAATCCCACAAATTCCAAATAGTAAGAAAGCCTCGTTTAAAAGACGTGGTATCGACGGAATGTTTTCAGATTTCTCCTATTCGTTCAATTTTTTAATAATAAATTAACTTAATTTTAAAAAGATTGTGGTTATAAATGACAGTTAACAGCCCTGTTGCTAGTTTCAGATAAAAATACAAACTTACAAATTTTCAGCTATAAATTAACCCTGTTCTAAAGCAGAATTTAAAGATAATAAGCACAAATCTCTTAAATGTTTCAGTCTTTTCCAAAATTTACATTATCCTTGCTTGCTTTAAGGAAAGCTTTCATTTGATTCCACTAAACCCAGTGTAAGCTATCCTAAGTTAACTTAATGTGGGTTGATGTAAGTTAAACCAACCAAATGGGCTCAAAAATTATCGATGTCAACCAAAAACAGGTCTGCAAAACGAACAAAATACTTGTAAATTAAACATTAATCAACTTGAGCTACGCAAGCTTAAATTTGATGAAGACGTAATCTAACCCAACCCACTTAAACTTAAGCTAATCCAACTTAACTAACCCTAAACTAACTTAATTCGACTGGAACTAATCTAAGTTTTATTTTACGGACATCTAATTTAACCTAAACTACTTTAAACTTAAAACTAGTATAACTTAACTTACACTAAGCTAACTTAACTGAATTTGACTCGAGCTAACCTAATTTAAGCTTGATTTGATGGAGATCTAATCTAATTCACTTTAACTTAAGCCAACCTAACGTAACTTAATTCGACTTGAACTAAAACAACTTAAGTTTGATAAGGTGGAAATCTAACCTAACTTAACTTAAACTAAGCTAACCTAACTTAGTTCGACTTGAAGTAACCTAAGTTTGATTTGATGGAAATCTAATCTAACCCAAATTAACTTAAACTGAGCTGACTCAACTTAATTCGACATGAACTAACCTAACTTGAGTTTGATTTGATGAAGATCTAATCTAACTAAACCCACATTAACTGAAGTCAACCTAACTTAACTTAACTTAAACTAAGCTCATCTAACTGAATTTAACTTGAACTAACCTAAGTTTGATTTGATAGAAATCTAATCTAACATAACTTAAGTTAAACTAGGCTGACCCACCTTAATTCGACTTGATGGAAATCTAATTTAACGTAACTCACTTTAACTTAAACTAACCTAAGTTTAATTCGATGAAAATCTAATCTAACCCAACTTAACTTAAACTACGCTGACCTAGCTTAATTCTATTTGAACTAACCTAAGTTTGATTCATTGGAGATTTAATCTAACCCAGTCCTAACTTAAGTTTAGCTAACCAATCAAGCTCAAAAGTATACAAGCTAAACCAATAAATATCTAACACGCTAAGAAAATGTTTCTGAAATCAAACATTGACGAACTTAACTAAAATTAAATTTAACTTAATTCGACATGAACTAACCTAAGTTTGAATTGATGTAGATCTAATCTAACCTTAAACTAAGCTGGCCTAATTTAATTCAACTTAAGTTATTTTTAAATTATTAACCTAAGCTTCATTTGATGAATTAAAAAAATTAAAGGTTATAAATGACAGTTAAACAGCCACGTTGCCAGTTTCACTTAAAATTAATGCAGCAAACTGCAACCCGCTGGAATGTCTTGTTAAAGGGGAGTCACATTGGTGAAATCTTTTCCGATATTTCTTATTTGTTCGACTTTTTAATTAAAAATTAATTTAATTTAAAAAACTTTGAGGTAATAAATGACAGTCAACAGCCACGCTGCCCGTTTTACCTTAAAATACAGCCATAAATTGTAAACAGCAAGGATGCATTGTTTAAATGGTGAAACGTTTTTAGATTTTCTCTATTTGTTCAATTTTTTAATTACAAATTAATATAATTTTAAGAAATCTGACGTTATAAATCACGGTTAACCGCCATGTTGCCAGTTTTTCCTTAAAATAAAGCCACAAATTGCAAACAGCAGGAATGCATTGTTTAAGTGGTGGAAGGTTTTTAGATTTTTCCTATTTGTTCAATTTTTTAATTAGAAATCAATTTAATTATTAAAAGTCACAAATTGCAGACTGTAGAGACGTGATTATCGGCGAAAATATTTTCCCTATTTGCTCAATTGATTGATTTAATTAACAAAGTTCGAGGTTATAAATGACAGTTAACAGCAATGTGATACAATAAAATAATACCACAAATTCCAAATAGCAAGAAAGGCGGATTTAAGAGAGGTGGTATTGGGGAAATGTTTTTAGATTTTCCCATTTCATCAAATTTGAGGTTATACCCAACAATTAACAGCCATGTTGCCAGTTTGACGTAAAAATACTGCCAGAAATTGCAATGGCAGTAATGTGTTGCTTAAGCAAAGTGATATGGGCAACATCTTTGATTTTGAAAAACCTTTAACAGGTTTATAAACCATAAATAAATTAATCAATTTTACCAAAAAAATCATAGCCAACCTGTCGCCAAAAAACTGGCGAATAGTCTATATTCATCCATAACTTACGGCTATTGAAAGGAATCACGATTCGTCCCAAATTCCACCTCCTTCATTTAATATCAATATATTTTAATTAATTAACTGTAACGCCTCCTTAAATTTCTCAAAATCTTCTCCGATGAATTTTTTAACCTTGCAACGCTCTTGTAAACAAGCCAGATTAACAACGAAGTATGTTTTTTTTATCAAACACTACAATTAGTAACAAGCTAATGATCTTTTCAAAAGGAATATAAATTCCTCGATAATTGCTAACTGGAATGTGTTATTGCCTGTCTGATTTACCATTTTGTGGGATGATACGAGTGTACATTTTAATTATCATCGTTCTGGTTCAACGATGTTGTAAAAATGAGTTTGATTTACCCGTGCCAGGTAGGGCAGGTCAGTGATTTAATAAACTCACCTGCCTGCACTGGGTGACGCGGTTCAGCGAACTTCATTATATAAACGGTACCACAGTGAAGTTATACTTCATTCCTACACGTCGGAAATTGGCATGAAATAACTGTCCGTATTCACTTTCCATTCGAGAAAGGTTCCAGGCTTAACAAAAACGCCCACCAACATTATTAAATTGCGAAAATACCTTCGCGAACTCGATTCATACCTTTTTACTTGTTATGCGTTGTTGTTAGAATTACCCTCGGAATTACCTTCTTTTAACCTACCGCATTTGAATGATTTTTTAAGGAAGCCTTGAATAATTCAGGGCAAAATCATAATTTTCTTAAGAAATTCAAAGAACGCCACGGAAAATAGCTGAAAAGCAAAGCACTTTCGTAAAGGGTAATTTTTGAAGGATTTTCAAAACAGCCAAGAAATGCCAAAGATTCAAGCTTAAAAATTCCAATTTTTTTACAAAAGGTGTTCTACACAACCCAGATTAAAATACTTTTAAAAATAAAGGTCAAGGTTCGGTCGTTTTCCTAATTTTGGCGAACTTTAACATTTGGATTTTCATCGGAGATACCTGAATTAAGATTTTGGTGTAGTTTGAGTAACAACAACAAGGAAACTTATTAAAAAGGGCAGATCCTCCAACTGAATTAACCCCACTAATTTGACATAAGTTAACCTCTGCTCGTTTAAATTTTCGGTTTAATAATGAGCATTTAGTGCGGATGGTTGCTCAATTTGCGGAGAAATCTGAGAAATTTGGTATTTTAATTTAAAAATGGGGTTTGTCTTAGGTATTTTAATAAAAATCCAAAAATATAATAAAATTCTTGAAGTTCAGTTTATAAATTTATATAAATATTTAACCAATCAAGAAAATAAATTAAAAAAGAAAATAATTAATACAGAATTAATACAAAATAAAAATGTTCCTCCAAGTTTCCAAAAGAAAACTGATTTTTTTTTGTTGGTTAAATAAACCCGAAAACTGTGGAAAAGTGAGTAGAAATATACTTTAACAAAGTTTCAAAATTTGTAAACCACGACGAAGAGTAAGCTTTTAGTATAATTACGATTAGGAGGGTATTTCTTGAGATCAATAGTTTAAGGGCTTTAACGTTAGTTTTCGCTTAGCCGTTGTAGCCTAACAAACCCATTTCGAGAGCGTGGAGGATTTAACAAAGTTCCAACCACAGTCCACAGAACTCTTCAGGTGCTCCGAAAGTTACCGGTGGCCTCCGCAAACCAACCCACAGAGCCATGGGATTTGTTATTTGAAAAGATAAACATTGCGTCTCCGTCCGTTTGGGAATTCATTTAAAATTTAAATGGAAAAGGTACGTTTTAATATCGTTTTCTCTGTGTCAGCGAATGAGTAATTTGGAAAAAAATAATCGCCCCGTACTAATCTTGCTGACTGAGTAACACAAGGGAAATATAGTGCCTGTAAATATGAGATAACTGCGATTTTATTATTTATTGTTATTGTATTTCAAGCCCAAATTTTTTAATGTAATTTTCTTATCGCTTCCGTGGACAACTCGCTTTCAGAAGATTTAACTTGGTGGCCAAATTTAAAGCTACGGAATTAAATAATAAATTCCAACCACAAAACGTAGGAAGTGGTGAAAGTTCCTTGTTTTCGCATTACAATAATTTCAGCAACTCCCAGAGTTTCAAAATAACGTTGTATACGTTTTTTCGGGTATAAAACAAATAGAAAATTGCATTTAAACTACAGCAGGGTATGAATTTTCATTCAAAATTCCACCACAATTACAGGTTATCTCCTTGAAAAGATACAGAAAAAATTTATTATTTTTAAATCCTTTTAAACCCTCAAGATAAATTTAAAAACATACAAACTTTCGGCTATAAATTAACCCTGTTTTAAACCAGGATTTAAAGATAATAAACGCTAATCTCTTAAAATGTTCCAACCTTTTCCAAAATTTAAATTCTCCCTGCTTTTTTAAGGAAAGGTTTCATTCGCTTCAACTAAACTTAATGTAAGTCTAAGTTAACTCAAGCTAATCTCACCTAAACTTAAGGCAACCAAACAAGTTCAAAGAACTGAAAAATACTTGCGGTAATCTATGCTAACCAAATTTAATTCAGCTTAAATTAACTTAAGTTTGTTTTAATACGGATTTAATCTAACCTAGCCCACGTATACTTAAGCTAACCCAACTTAATTTAAACCAAAACTTAAGGCAAAAGAAGGTTCTTCGGCCGGGCGGCCTTTCTACCGATACATGTAGTATATATGATTGTAACGCAACCGGAATACTTGTTATCAGTCTATAATAAACTGTAAATAGAGGGGGGGGGGTTCCCTGCTGAATGGAAACGGGCACAGCTTACATTAATTCCAAAACTAAAAAAGAAAACGACCGATAACACAACGTATCGACCTATCTGCCTCCTGAATTCAATGGGGAAGATCTTCGAAAAAATGATTTACAGTAGATTAAACCAAGAAATAGAAGAAAACGAAGGTCTGTCCGTCCTCCAATTTGGATTTAGAGAGGAGATCAACATTAGATGCAATGAAAACGATACAAACTCTAGCACAAAATGCAAGACAAGGCAATTATCGCACCAAAGGTTTCTGTGCTATGGTAGCCTTGGATGTAGGGAATGCTTTCAATACAGCTACGTGGAAGGAAATAGTAAGACAATTAGAAAGGAAAGACATTAGTAGGTATTTAGTTACCTATCTGACCGACAGTTAGCTATCAATGAAGGTAAAACCATGAAACTGACTTGCGGAGTTCGACAGGGGTCGGTATTAGGACCGCTCTTGTGGAACATCTACTATGATCTAGTATTAAAGGGGTGACGACTGCGAAAAATCTATATGGTCGCTAGAAATGAAACTGAATACTCCCTTAATTAACATAAATGATTGGATGAGAGAAAACCGCTTAACTACCGCACCTGAATAATCAGCAGCGGTAATCCTGGAAGGAAGAAGAAAATTAAAGGACTTGAACTTGATAATATATGACAAGTAAATAAGAGTGGCAGACTATAAAATATCTCGGAATAGAATTTAATCGCAACTCTACAATGACGACACACGTTACATCGATAGCACGAAAAGCAGAGGTAACAGCAGCCTCAATATCCCGTTCGATGAGTAATACACATGGTCCAAGATACGCCAGACGAAAAATTCTGGCCATCAGTAACAATGTTTATTATTCTATACGCAGCCCCAATTTGGAAAGACGTCCATAATAAAAAGAAATACGAACGGCACCGACCGAGGCTTTACTGGTACTGTCAGGCATCCCTCCAATTAAATTATTAGCTGAAGAAAGAAGCAGAAAATTTGAGTCAGAAGAAACAATCAGCTGAAAGGAGCTTCGCCAAGAAACCATAAGACAATAGCAGGACAGGTGGTATCATCATACGGAGACATCGAGAGGGACAAAAACCCTAATCCCCGATATTCAGCCATGGCTACTAAGGAAACAAATAATGACTGGTCACGGTAATGATTTCAAACGAATGAAAATAAGAGAAGAAGATAACTGCTTGTATTGTGGTTTGGAGGATACACCTGCCCATCTATGAACGGTTCAATCAAAACAGACAGCAGATCGAAATAGTTATAAGTTATAAGTGAGCCCCCATCCCAGACTAACTTGATTAATCAGATACTACAACCAGAAGCTAAATAGACAGCTATTCACCGACAAATCGTTAATATTATGAAAACAAAGAGGAATTATGAGAAGCTATATGAACAGCAGCAACAACAGAATGGCTAAGAGGGCAAGACACTAAGGCATGTCACCAGCATGTCTATTGACATATACATGGTAAGTGCAACAATGAATTAAATAATTGTAATCATACTGTATAAGTGTATACACTAAGTAAATGTAGAACTAAGATTGACATAAAAATGTGTTTGTACAAGTAGCGACTGTTTCCCGAAGTAATGCTTGGCGAGGTTCCGGGGACAGTAGTGGATTCAGAGTGGTCACTTGCTCATGTGAGATCGATAGATCACCTGCTACACCACTATTAAAAAAACTTAATTTAAACTAAGCTGACCTAACTTAAATCTATTTGAACTAACCTAAGTTTGATTTTTATGGAGATCTAATATAACCTAACCCACTTAAACTTAAGCCAACCTAACTTAAATTACACCAAGCTAACCTAACTGAATTCGACTTGAACTAACCTAAGTTTGATTTGCTGCAGATCTAATCTAACCTAACTTAACTTAACTTAAAGTATCCAATTTAATTCGAGTTGAACTAACCTAAGTTTGATTTAAAGAGGATCTAATTTAATCTAACTCAATTTAAGTTAAACTAACGCAACTTAAACTAAACTCGACTTGAACTAACCAAAGTTTGATTTAATGGAAATCGAATCAAACCTAGCGTAACTTACTTTGAATTAAGCTAACCTAAATCAAGTTTAGTCAAATAAACAAGCTTAAAAAAGGACGAACTAAACCAACACATGTTTGAAATGCCAACAAAATATGTTTTAAAGTAAATATTAATCAACTTAACTGAATTTAAACTAATCTAACACTAATTAAACGAGTCAAACAAGCTTAGAGGTCAAACAACAAAATTTTAAATTAAACATTAACCAATGTAAATTAAACTAATCTAATTTTAATTCTACTCGAACTAACCTAATTTTGATCTTATTCGACTTGAAGTTTGATTTGATGAGGATCTAATCTAACCTAAGCCACTTTAACCTAACCTTAATTCGACTTGAAACCAACCTAAGTTTTATTTGATGGCAATATAATCTAAACTAACCCAATTTAGCAAACAAACAAACCCAAAAGTAGAGGAATTAGGCAAGAAAATGCCTGAAATACCAACACAATATGTTTTAAATGAAACATTAATCAACTCAACTTAATCTAACTTAAATTAAGCGAGCCATACAAGCTTAAAGGTCGGGATCTAAACCAAAGAAGTCTAGAAAACCAAAAAAATTCTCTTTAAATTAAACTTAAACACGATTTTGTTTGGATATAATCTTAAATTAACCTAATTTAATTCGACTGGAGCTAACCTAACTTAAGCTTGATTTTGTGGAGATCTAATTTTCACTTAAATTAAGCTAACCTAACTTAATCCAACTTGAACTAACCTAAGTTTGATTTTATACGGATGTAGTCGAGGCTAAGCTAGTTTACTTAACTTAAGCTAACCAAACAAGCTCAAAGATCGACCACAAATGCTGAAAAGTCAAAAAAATACTAGGCTAACCCAACTTCAGCTAACTAAACAAGCTCAAAGGTCCATGATTTCAACCATAAAAATGTGCGAAAACCCGACAAGACTTTTTAAATTAAACATAAAGTAATAAACTTTTAATAATACCAAACTTGTAATTCCTTTAGTTTCCCCCGCAAAAGGAAAGTAAAAAATTTAACCCAAACTTTGCACGAACATCAGCGGCAAATTAACTTTACTTACAACATAATGAAGATGAATGTAGTGATCTTTTAAATTTTTTATTTTACCTTTCCAGAATTTAACCTTGGGTTGTCCTTGGATATTTCGCTACGACTTAACCTAACCTAACATAATCAATGAGGCCTACACAACAAGTCAAGATTTTTATTACCTTTATTTACATTTTGGCGTGATGTTTTTCTTTGTGTTTTTGATATTAAAAACCCTACTCAACCGAAATATTTTCAATGAAATCTCTGGCAAATATAAATATTTTTCTTGAATTCAAATGAAAGCGTAAACACCTGAACGCTGCCACCAATTTTCTAAACGTAGAAAAAAATCTCATTTTCCGATGTTTCAATTTGCAAGTGAAGCAAAATATGTCAGAGAGTTAAAATTCTTGTACTGTGAAAATGTACCGGTGCGATAAAGCATGGCGTTATAAATTAAGCATGTTAAAATGTCACCTGACAACAGCTTTAGAACAAAGTTAAAGCTTTAAATTTCCCGACATTGCCGAAATAGGAACTGAGTGCCTAATAAACAAGAATTTAACTCAGAAATTAGAAACTCGATAAATCCACGAATACGAATTTCTTGTATTTATATTAAAGGTCGAAATTTGCATTTTATACAATGGGTTTGATCTTAAACTTGGCATTTTGTGTTTGTGCAAATCGATTTCCAGAATTTTATTTTGAAATATTTCGTTGGTTGAAAATAAGGATAACACCAAGGACGAAATGGAAACATATGGAAAATTATATTATCCTAGGTGAAGTTGTTGATTCGAGCTCACATAAATCTAAATCTGCACAAGTTTTAGATCAAAAATTTTGTAAATTCTCCTGGGGTATCCTTAAACTTCTGCAAAGTCGGAAAATCCTTGGTGAAAGGATTCTCGTGGGGCAAAACCAAGAAAAGGGGGTCAAAGAAGCATACTTGTTTTTACTTTTTTTATATGAAACTGCTCCAAAACCAAACAGACCTTACTAACTTGGACTCTAAACAAGCTTTCCATGCTATTATTTTACAGAAAAGGACGAAATTGAGATGTTTAATAATACAATAAATCAAGCTAAAGCCGCACTTTAGCGACAAAGCAGTCTGAAAAATATTTCGTGAAGGAAATAATGAAACATTTTTAAGGGGTTTGAAATTACTCGAGGCCCAAATTTGACTTCCACCATTTCATAACAATAATCCATTCCTTAAAATTTAAAAACAAAAATTCTTAATCCAATTAATCATTTCCTTATTTATTCCTTATTTCATAAATCTTTCTAAAAGGTTGCAAAAAAATCACTTTAATAAACTGTCTAAACAGCAAAAATAAATTAATTTCGTGAAAAATTATCCTTAATGTACTTTTGGCAGTTGAACAAAGAGTCAGAAAAAGTTTGGTAAGCCAGAGGAACTTTAACGAAAGTTATAAATAACTGGGCAAAATCAAGAACGTATTTGGACAAAATAAGACATTTATAATTTACACAAGACGTAGTTAAGATCTTGAATTTTTTAGGTGACACTTTAAGTTACTATTTTTAGTAGTTAGTCAAGGCTTACGTTTTATGGTCAAAGCTGTTAATTAACGTAATTTCGAATTTTAGGGGATAATCTGCGACGAACTGAAAGAGCCTTAAGTATTTTGAATTTTCTCATTTATTAAAAAGAAAAGTACGTGGTTGTTAAAGCCTTGTTCCAATGGTAAAATAAGTTTGATAAACGGAGTTTAACACAAACAACCAAAAAACCCAGCCATTAATTTCAAGAACTTTCAATTAACTTAATGCAATTCCGGTGTAGCTTATGCAAATTCCTATTAATGAAAAATAGTCCTTGTATTTCCTGGAATTTTTAGCTTGACAAGATTGATTTTGTGTTTTTAATTTGAATTAAGCAAAGGCCTTGTATTAATTTTTCAATCTATGGAAAAGCTTTTGGATTGTTCTTGGCTTTTAAACGGTTTCGCCATTCATGGAAACGTAAATTTTTCCACTGAAAGTTTTTGTTAAAAAACTTTTTTGGGGATTCTTTTCAAGATTTAAATTGAAAAAAATTTCTAATTTTGGTTTTAAAAATGAAATTTAGTCCGAAATCAAAAGAATGCGAATTATCCCAGGTTACAGAAATATGATGTGAAAATAAGGAATCCGCAAGGAATTTACTGAGGCACGCTCATATATGAATCTTCCTATCAATCTCATAAATTACAGATCTCAAACACGAAATCCAACATTTCTATAGCGCGAGGAAGCTATTTATACCAACATCCCGTTGTTTCCGTTTCTAACTCTTGTACTACGTATCATTAGTATTTCAATTCGGGCAAAACAGGAAGACAAGAGAAATCCCATTAAATTTCGAATGAAAACCTACTTTACCAACATAAAAGCACCAACAATTGTTTGTTGTTTGAATTTGGCCGAATTTTTTTCGAGTTTTTAAGTTACAAGCTTCCTAGATATTTCGCTCGGGAAAATCTTGCCGAGTAACTGAACAAAGCAGGGTGGAATTAATAAAAATAAAAATGTAAATAAAATAGTATCGATTAACTTACCTAGTTGGACGTACATCTTGGGCCGGACGTTTTCCTGCCAGGCCGCAAAACACGCGGAAAGCGCGCACGCGGTGATCACCAAAAAGCCCCTCATTGTCCATTCACTGCTACCACTTAATCATGTCAAAAAAACACCACACTCAAAAAAGTATCGTAGAACCGAATCAAAATTTAGTTCTCATCACAGACTTGAAAAAACCGAAAAAACACTCTTGAATTCACAGCAACTTCATGATCATAGAAAAGTACGAAAAATGAACGGCGTCGCGTTTTGTTTGGACGCCTAACGTCGACTAGAGAGTATCAGAGCGTCGCGACGCCAGTACCAGCTGACTACCCCTCCACTAAGAACGATGCCAGCGCCGGCAACCTGCAACGGACATATACAACATTACAAAAGAATATTATGCAACTGACAATAAAGAACACGGGTGACAACTTTTTTATAAATACATTTTTGCAAAAATGTCGATCAATCATTCCCTACGAAAATGGATTTTTATGTTGAAAATGGGAAAAATTCTTATAAATAGCAATGAATTTTCAAAAGATAAATGACAAAAAATTTTAATATTAACCATCTTATGCTTTCCATATTTTCGTTTCAGGGCTATTAATCTTAAAAAGGAGAACAAGGACAAATATTATTTTTTATTTCTCTGTTACAACGTTCTTTCGACGTTTTTGGCATTATTTGCGAAATATACAGGATCCTAAATCACTAATCCGGCGTAGCACTGAACTAATTGTTAAAAATAACCTCGAAATGAAATAGAAAACCAAAGCCAGTGAAATATGAGTACAAAATTTAGTTCACTAACAAAAACAAATAAAACTGAAACAATTTACACGTAGATAAGGCAGAATCTGATATGCTTTATCTCTACAGGATTATTAAATCAAACTGCCTTCATTAAATTCCGTAATTTTAAAAAATAGTAACTTGAATTAAAATACCTTTTTTCAATTCTGGGTTTTCTATGAATTTCCACATATTTAAATATTATCCTAACTTCATCTACAAACCTAAACAAACTTTAAGTTGTATCTCAACGGCCAACTTGAACTTTTGGTATATTTTCTTTATTCTGTAACAATTTAGCTAGGTATAATTTTTATCTAAAAGGCCAACTTAAATTAACTTTTCCTTAAGCTATAGCTAAAAGCTTGGCATTTCTCCTTTCCCAGAAAAATAACGAAATAAACAATAAAACAACAGCATAATAAGAAGGGACGTAGCAAAACTAAAATACGCCTTAAATTCTGACTTTTGGGGCCAAAACTAAAACTAGATATGTACTTTATAAATACCTGCAATAACTTTAATTAACACCAAAACTCAAATTTTTTAAAACTCCAGATATTTAAATTCTATCCTGAACGTTGTCCCTCAAAAACCAAGTTGAACGAACTTTTGGTACGTTTTCTTTAATCCGTAACATTTTAGCTTAAATTTGTATCTGTAAACATAACTTAAATAAATTTTTGGTTGATTTTCTTTAATCTACAGCCACAAGTTAGGTGTTTCTCATTTCCCAGTAAAATAATGCAATAAAAAATAAACAACAGCATACTAAGGAGAAGGCTCCCTATAAAGGATGTCACAAACCCTTTTAATTCCAGTTTTTGCGACCAAAAGTAAAGATATATCTCAGAAACACCTGGAATTATTTTAGTTAAAACCGAAATTTAAACCATTTACAAATCTTCAATTTGTATCTTAAAACCTATTTTCTTTAAGCTACAGCTACAAGCGTGGAGGTACTACCTCTTTCCCATAAAAATAACGAAATATAACAGCAGCACATTAAGCAGAAGAATTCTTAAAAAAGATGTCACAAACCTAAAATTTCCCTTCAATTCTGGGTTTTATTTCCAAAATTAAAGCAAAAATACTTGTAGTTAATATGAAAATTCAAACTCTTTAAAATTTCAGTTATCATCTTAAAGTAACCTTATTTACGAACATAAACAACTTTAGCTTCAATTTGTATTTCGAAAACAAAGTTGAACGAACTTTTAGCAGATTTTCTTTAGTCTAAACGAAAAGCTATTTCCTTGAAATACAGGGTGTCTGCTAACATGTGTCTCAAAATTTCGAGTCTGGTTCTACCCTTCAAAACAAGTAAGAAACGCTTAATAAACTATGTCCGGAAATCAACGCCGCCCGAGATGTAGCACTTGTACTTAAAGAAAATAAATAGTGTAATTAAGTACAATTTATGTGAGCTAAATAAAATAGGCTGTTTTTAATATTAAATAATAAGTCACTTTACAAAAGATATTCGAAGTGTTCTCCATTGGCTGCTATGCAAGCATTAGCACGACGCATCATTGATTGTCAAAGATACCTGCATTGTTTCGTATTGTTTGGCAAGCATTTTGAACTATTTCTCGCAATTCTTGAACATTATTTACAGGAGAGGCATAAACCAATTGTTTTAGATATCCCCATAAAAATAAATCCAAAGGGTTGGCATCAGGAGAGCGGGCACATACTAGATTTAAGTGAATTGTAATAACTTTAAAAAAAGTGCTACATCTCGAGCGGCGTTGGTTTGCGGACATAGTTTATTAAGCGTTTCTTACATGTTTTGAAGGGTAAAACCAGACTCCAAATTTTGAGACACATGTTAGCAGACACCCTGTATAACGAAATAAAATCAAACAGTATGAAAGGAAGAAAAATTCTTAAAAAAGATGTCACAAACCTAAAATATTCTTTGCATTTTACTGCCAAAAGTAAAAGAAAATATCTCAAAAATATCTGGTTAAAACCTAAACGCAAACTCCACGTATTTAAACACTATCCTAAATTAACCTCATTTAGAAACCCAAACAATTTGTATCTTAAAAACCAGCTTAAACGAAGCCAACTTAACTAAACTTTTGGTTGACTTTCTTAATCTACAGCCGCAAGCTTGACATTTCTCCCTTCGAAGAAACATAACGCAGAAAAAATAAGCAGAAGAATCCCTAAAAAATTGAAATTGAAAACACAGAACAAAGGGCTGATTACGTTAGAGGGTAACAATTTGTTGAGAATAAAAATCTAAATAATTTGCTAAAACACCAATTTGTACAGAAATATACAATTTCGGTTTTAAGCTGCAATTTTTTATTAAAACTAAGAGACAAAACAGTTCAAAAAATTAAATTACTAATAAAATTAGAAAAATTCTAAAAGAAAGCTAAATTTCTTTTTGGAAAAGATTTAGGAAAAGTGCTTCAATAAATTAAATAATTTTAAAATCATACATTTTTTGAAAAAACTAAATAATCACGAAATTAAGAAAATATTTGAAAGAAAAATAATACCAAAGTTAGAAAACTTTTGGAAGGATATCTTCGTCTCTTTTTTGGAATTTGGAAAAGATTACAAAATTAGAAAAAATAGTTTTCTCTTTCTAAAACATAACTTCCAATTATTTTAGTTAAAACCAAAACTCAAATTTTTCTTTGAAACTCCACACATTTAAATATTATCCTGAGCTAACCTCGCTTGTAAACCTAAACAATTTAGCTTCAATTTGATACTTGGTAGGTATTTCTCTCTTCTCTAAAAAAATTGCGAAATGAAAGAATAAACAACGGCATACTAATAAGAATCCTTACAAAGGGTGGCATAAACCTAAAACACCCTTGCAATTTAGCCATTTAAGGCCAAAAATAAAATAAAACATTTTAAAAATACCTGCAATAATTTTGGTTAAAACCAAAATTCAAACTTTTAAAACTCCATATCATCTTGAACTAACCTTATTTACAAACTTAAACAATTTAGCTTTGTACATAAAAAGACAACTTTTCTATACGCTATAAACCAAAGCTTGTTATTCCTGCCTTCCCAGAATAACAACGAAATAAAAAATAAACAACATACTAACGAGAAAAATCCTTAAAAGGATGTCACAAACCTTTCAATTCTGGCTTTTACGACCAAAATATCTCAAAAACACCTGCATTTATTTTAGCTAGAATCTTTTTTAGCACAAATATGTAGTAGCCGAAAAAATTATGTATAAAACTCGTATCTAAAAAGCTTCTTTTTTGTACTTTCTCACGCGTGCAAAAAAGTGGCACTTTAGCTACTCGTTGTATAAATAACTATTTTGGTTGATTTTCTTTAATTTATAGCCACAAGCTTGGTGTTTCTCCCTTAGCAGAGAAATAACGGGAAAAAAATAACGGCATACTACTAAGGAAAAGAAGAAGAAGTACGTCACAAACCTAAAATACCCTTGGAAATTTGAACTCTGACATTTTACGACTAAAACTAAAACACAACTTCTCACAAATTTCTGCAAATATTTTAGGCAAACCAAACTCCACAAGTGTAAATATTATCCTGAACTAACCTCATTTACAAATCTAAACAATTTCACTTCAATTTGTATCTTAAAACCTAACTTAAATAAATGTTGCTTAACTTTTTTAATCTACATTTTTTTTTAGAAATCGAAGATTACATAGTAAAACTTAAATTCTATAATGGATTTGTGATTTTGTGGACCACAGAAAACCATGTCAAGAGGACAATTTGTTGATGTAAACCAAGATGGCTTTCTTCTACTAGTAAAAATCACACTGAATTAACTGTCAGACTAAAAGTATGGTTCACTAAATAAGCATTGCATGCAACACCTTGTTCTACATTTTATTTACTGTTTAATTAAATATTGTTTTTGGTTTTGCCAGTTCTGGTTTAATGATTTAAACAAAGCTTCAAAAATATGTTTCATAAAACCTTAGTTTTTAAAAAGGTTGGGAAAACAACAAGAAACAACAGCATGCTAAGGAGAAACCATAAGCAATACAATTTTTGAAGACCTCAAAATCATAATTTTTAACCTGAATATTACACCAACTTACAACAAAAAATTATTAATAATAAAGCATTGCAAAAAATTCATTTATGATGCATTTTAACCGTTTTGGGCTACAGTAGGCTAGAATGTCAATTTCATGAAGCAGACAAAGCTTTCGTGACTCTGTTCTGTCAGCGAAAATCACACCAAATTCATTCCTTGTCCTAAAATTTATTCGCTAAATTTCAATTTTAAAAACCGGTTTTGTAAGAGTAAAGTTATTTTGGACGTATAATTATCCTGTTCATTATGACTGTTTTTTGTGTGTACTTATATTATTATCCTTAAGAATTTTTTGAAAATTTTGAGATTTTTTTTAGATGTGACGCTGCCGTAACGTTTAATTGTTTAACCGGCAAAATAGTGATGTTAAGAATAAATACCAGAAACAAGGATCACTTAATGGTGAGTTTCACAAGAACATCTAAAGCCCGTAATGCTCTTAACTACTATGCAGTGAAGTTCTAATAAACTCCCTATTGCCATTTCCAACTTGCCTATCAAAAGCTATGAAACAGGGGCAAAAGACCTGTTAAAGAAAAATGCTTTTTATAGTTACCAGGAATACCTGGGGTGTACATTATTGACTGCAAATGATATGTTGTAGTGTGATCCATGTATTATTGTCTGATTTTACATTATAATATGTACTAGTACCTATAGTTTGACGATGTAAAAGATCTTTGTATCTTAAAGCATCAAATAAATTTTGATTCTGATTTAATAAAATAAATAAATTTATCCATAACAGCTTATTTGAATTTTAGAATCAAAAAACCATAATTAACAAGCCCATAAATTTATGACTGTACCTTTTGGGACACCCTGTATAGGAATGGCAACGGATTCCCCAAGAAGCAGTTCTGCGACTCATCCGGAGTATGCCTTGTCGGTGTAATACCAGAAGAGATGGTAATACATCATATTTACTAAAATGTAAATCACCAAGACTATTTTTAGTTTCTTTAAATAAAAAAAAATCAAAAGACTTGGGCGTCATTTCGATTTTTGACGTTGTTTAATTTATAAGGCTTCAAAGGCGGCATATTTTTAGATATTTATTAAATAAAATATATATCATGTACGCACATGTTCAAGCAGGATGGATAAAACACGCATTCCGAAGAAGGAAATGAAGTGGATCCCCTGAGAGCGCAGGAAGCGGGGAAGGCCGAGAAATAGCTATAGAAAAGGAATAGAAGAAATAATGAAAGAGCAGGGTATAGAGGCAGGATGTAGAGGCAGGATATAGAGGAAGGAGAGTAGAGAGATAGAGAAAGATGGAAGAAATTATTGGGAGTCGGAAGGCGATCGACGCCTAAAAACAGGGAGGAAAAGGGTGATTCTAAACTACGTATTCTAGTAAAACCTTTACTGTTATCCAAGTTATAAAGCAATATGTGTGCTCTAGCGTGGCCCTTAATTATGGTTGAAACAAATTTTGACTGGGTCACCCCCCAAATCGATTCAAAAAAAATTAAAAATAATTTTAAGATTTATCACACCTCCGAATTCCAATGTTAAGGGGTGCCCCAAGGAGCCTGCATTTTCCCATTTAAATAGCATAGGCTTTCAGCACACTTCTGGTTTTTATTTTTTTACAAAAGTATGTGTGTCTGAAAAAATCCGGAGAGTGCTGCGATTCATTGCTTACTGATGCCCCTTTCATGGAAAAAATCATGGGAGCCAGGTGTCATATCTTAACAACTCGTTACAACAGAGAAAAACGACAATATTTTAAAATTACCACTTTCTTCACCCCCCATTTAGTTGCTTAAGATATGACACTTGGCTCCCATATTTTTTCCATGAAAGGGGCATCAGTGAGCAATGAATCGGAGCACTCCCCGGATTTTTTCAGACACACATACTTTTGTAAAAAAATAAAAACCAGAAGTGTGGTGAAAGCCTATGCTATTTAAATGGGAAAATGCAGGCTCCTTGGGGCACCCCTTAACGTTGGAATTTGGAGGTCTGGTAAATCTTAAAATTACGTTTTATTTTTTTAGAATCGATTTGGGGGGTGACCCGGTCAAAATTTGTTTCAACCATAATTAAGGGCCACCCTAGTGTGTTCTGATGTTAATGGTATTTATAGTGTAAGAAAGAATTCTATCAAATTTGAACTGAATTCCATTACTAAGTCTCAAAATTATAGTACAAAATAACAATGGAAGTAGATTTGACGAAATTAGCAGGAGGTTCACATTCACTGCCGACCACGCATACGTGGCGTGGTCGGCGATGTTCGCGCGGTGCCTACCACGCACACGTGGCGTGATGCTTTGCTGTAGCTTTATACTAATATTTTGCTGTAGGCATCGCACGACCATCTCCTGTATTAGTAGGCACCTAGGGAAAGGTTTTTACTACAATATTTTATAGTCAGTTTCCGAATTAACTTTTTCAGTAGCTTATGAATAATATTAAAGGTATCAGAATAATTACAAGGTATTGGCCACTGGGGAGAGTTCAAAATATTAATCGGCACTGAATGTGTTAATAGGGCTTTCTGTATTTCCATATTTGAACAGCAAAACATTATCAACTCTCTTCCACTGCCTTGATGGGCATCAGTTTCGTATTATGGCATTAACAGGTTTTTACATTTTAGTTTTACCTTTGGAATTTCTGTAAATCGTTTTGAAATTAATAGGTCCTACCATGTTATATATTTTAAGATCTACTGGTTCTTCTAGTTGATTAAGTAAATCTGGAAGTGTCTGAAGTTAGACATCTCCCCTCTTTTTTTCTCAGATACAGGAAAATGATGTGTGAACACTTCAGCCTTTTGCTTTAACGTTTTTTACCCATTCTGCATTTTCATCGGAGGGAACGGGGCCTTGATTTAAAACTATGATCTTAATTTTTTGGGTTATTATAACGCCAGATATGTTTCCAGTTTACAATCCTGCTGTAGTACTCGTATTTTATAAATATCCCTTTAGGGCCGACCCTTGCGGAAACAATTATACGCCTTAAAATATTCACTCTCAAACAAATGAGGTCAGTTGGCGTAGAAAATTAAGAATCTGTGCTATGTCCAAATGTGAGGCAATCTGAAAGGAGAAATTTTTATATGAATATGGAAAATTCAGTCAAAAACTCATTTTTTGAAAATTTTGAGATTTTTTTTAGATGTGACGCTGCCGTAACGTTTAATTGTTTAACCGGCAAAATAGTGATGTTAAGAATAAATACGTTTTCGTTTTAGCAACTCTGAGTTTCTTGAATTCTTTTAAAAAACTTTAAGAAGACGTGTAACCTTTTTTTAATTGGTTGAACACTGATAAGAAAGCAGGGTTTTCAGAAAATAAAATTGGACAACTGACAGTCACACGCTGTCCAGGCATCATAATCAACTTAACAAGCTGAAACCAAGGCCAACTACTATCCAAATAGCAAGTGAACAGCGTGTATTTAAAGTCCATAATTTTTAATTTTAATCAGTGTTATCAATAATGCCGGAGTTTATAACTATTCCCACGGGAATTTGGTAAGAATTAAATACTATCAGTAAAAACAATATGAAAAAAAGAAGGATAATCCATACGAATGTTTTAAATCTTCTACCTCAAAGCTTAAAGAAATAGCCTAAAGCAAGAGTATAAACAAAAGCTTAAGCAAAGTGACTGACATTATTATTTAATAATAATTAAAATTCTTAATAATAATTAAGATTTAATTGTTAAAAACATTTATGCAATTAAGAGTTGATATATCTGTGGTTCAAATCCCTGCAAAGTATAAATAATTTTCATAATTTAATTGTTCTGATTGGTGATTTAAATAAACTTAAAAAAATTATAAATATTACTATAAATAACAATTATATATTATAAAATAGGTAGTTTTCTAATAAAACAAACATATAAAGGAACTTATTAATAATTTAAAAAAATATTAAAATAATAACAATAAAAAAATCTGTAGAAGAATAAACATTATCAAAGTTTTAAACTTTTTCTTAAAGTTTAAAAAGAAACCTTAACGAAAAGCTTAAAGCAAAAAACTCAAATTCAAAGCTCAAATCTCACGACATCAAAAAGAAAACCAAAATTTGTGGATTAATAATCAATATACCGACATATGTGTAGCTATGAAGTAACGTTACAACATCAAATTTCAGTTTTAAGCTCTCAAATATCATTTTAAATGAAATTCGAGGCAAACATTCATTTCCTTCAAAAGAGCTTATAAAGATAAATCTATAAACATAACGATGAGATGAGTCCTCGAAAAGCTTTAAGCTGAAAGCCAACCAAGGACCAAAGATTACGTCAGAAAGTAGCAATTTCTTAAATATAAAAATCTACAAATTTTGGTTCTAACTTCAGCCATAATAGTATATTATACACGACGCTATAATGAATGCTATTATTTTGCAATTATCCGAGGTAATAGTAGCCATTATAGCGAGTCGTATACTATACTTTGACCACGAACACAAATACGAAGAATTGTTAATTAAAATTTAAATAACAACGCTACTAAAACCATGTGGTAGGACTATGTTAAACGAAGTGGTAGGATTAGAAACATTTCCTTCACATTATACACCATAGACAACGATGTTACCATGACACCGTGAATAATGATTATTCACTGCTGGCAGTGTATACTGGATAGCATTATGTTTGACCAAACACAATGAATAATTGACAGATTATTGACTAGTCGTGGACAAATAATTGAATTTGGTGCCCACCGCGGCTCGACATCGACCTCCAGACTGCAGGAAAAACCCTGCCCATCAGGAGATTCGAACCACGGACTAATATTATGCTGGCCTGACGCTGTACCACTGCACCATTTTTTTAGAGGAAACTAAATTTTTCTTTGGAAAAGATTTGGACATTAGCGAAGTAATATCAACATTTTTGAACCTAATTTATTTTTGGAAGAGTTCGACAAAAGTAAGATGATGGTCATTAATAAGAGAAAAGAAAATACACATATAAAAATAAACCAACTAGGAGTATGACTTAAGGATAAGGACTTTTGAATACTTGGGCTCGATTATAACAAACGACGGTAACATAGAAGCAGACATATCTACTATGCACTAAATAATACAATATTTGGTAAAAACAAAACTAATTTATAATATTATAGCGGTTCCATCATTATTGTATGGAACTGAAACATGGACTATACAACAAAAATACGAGAGTAGTCGAAATGAAATTTTTAAGAAAAATTGCTGGACTAACAAAATGGGATCATATCAAGAATGCATATATTGCAAATCAACTCCAACAGGAACGAATAATAAAAAAATATGAAAATAAGATATTATAGTGGTACGGACACGTGTCCAGAATGCAAGACAACACAATACCTAAAAAGATAATGGGGGCCAAAATAATTCAGAAGAAGAAAAAGGGAAGACCCAAAAGGACATGGATGGAAGAAGTGGCTAAAGGGAGCGGACTCAGAGGATGCAGTATAAGAGAACTAAGAGAAGAGGCTAAAGATAGAAAAGAGGAGACCTAAATATCCAACACCCGATGGGTATAAGGATAAATGGAGAAGACGAAGGAAGAGTTCGAAATTAGAAAAAGTTTCAAAGAAAAATTTCTCTATCGCAAATAATTTTAAAGGTAAAAAACTCCTTGCAAAAAGTAATATTATTGTTAGAAACGGTTTCAAAATTTGAAAAGTTCTTCGGCAAAAAATAATTTTTCTTTTGGCATTTCTAATTTCAAATTTTTTTAAGGGCTGCAAACTTCGGTTCTAATTTCAGCTACAAATTATTTTTAATTAAAGTTAAGAAGCGAAAAATTAAGTTGATAATAAAATTGGAAAATTCTGAAAGAAGCTAGATTTAGGAACCAGAAAAGTTTCCATTGAAATAATTTTGGACTCACAAAAGTAAAAAAAAAACTCAATTATTTTTAGACGATTGAAAAATCATAAACCTTCCAAAGCTAAAATTCTTTCTAAATAATTAGGAAATTTTTTTTTTTAAGATTCTTGATAAAAAATAATTTGTCTTATGCAGTCATTTCAAAATTCTAAACTTTTCTAAACGAGCTGCAAAAACCGGTTCTAACTTAATTAAAGATAAGACGCAAAAAAACAGTTCAGAAAATTAAGTTACTGGCATTAATTAATAATAACCAGAATGCTTAATGATAATTTTTAATTAAACACAAAAGACGAATGAATATTTTAGATTAAATTTTAAAGGATTCGCTCCATTGGGGAAATGCTTCTAATGTAAAGCCGAAGGCCAGTGGTTCAAATCCCTGCCAAGGGACAGAAGTTTCTTAATTAGAATACAAAAAGCAAAATTAGCAAATTCTGACATCATCATTAACTATTGAAACTATTTTTAAATTAACGGCACTGAAATAATGTTTTATTTGAGATTATTGTAAACAATTCTTACTTTCACTCTGATAGTTTTTCTGTAAGTACCTACTTGTTTAATCAAAAGTAGTATTTAATTAAAAACAAAATACAAAGTAATCATTCCAAAGGATTTAAAAATAGGCACATATTATGAATATTCGAAGAAGGAAACCTTCAATAAATTTTAAGGCCTTCGGGTGTAATGCTATTCCAGGGCAAAACCTAAATTTACCAGTCAATACATATATCTAAAATAACCCTGAAACTTCATGCAATTGTTGCTAAGTTACAAAACTTTGTAATCTTAAATTGCAATCCAAGTTTAACAAATTCGACACAAAATATAGACAGAAAAAAGCAAGCCCAGAAATTATATCCGCCAAATCAACAAAGCATCATCAAAAACAGAAGGAAACAATTAATCTCAACAAATTAACAAAAATATTCCAGCATCTTCCTTGACATTTTATGTTATAACTTTATCATGTTGGAATATTTAACGCTTATTATCTCATGTTATATTTGTAATTTTAAATTTAGTTTTCATCATTCAACACTTATCTATTGTTTGTAATTCTCGCACTTGGGAACTTTCTGTTCAGTTTATTATTTACTTTAAAACTATTTCTAGAAGTAATATATTTGTCTTGATAACTTGTTAAAGTCCACGGTATAACACGTTCTTATCAATAAGAAAAACGTATATAAACTCAAGTGAGAGAACATCCATATTCATTCTATATCATTCATTCTATATCATTCATTCTATATCATTCATTCTATATCATTCATTCTATATCATTCTAAATTGTTCATTCTAAGTCGGTCATTCTAAATACAAAGTCTTCAAAAATTGTAAAAATAGTAAATCATTAAAGTTAAATTAAAAGGTAAACGAGTTTTCTTGCAAGAACCAATTGTTCTACATAACAAGTACTAAATTAATTGGTGTCAGAAGTGCAGATTTTCTACGACGGAAGAAGTTTTCAATCAACAAGGAAAACCAACTCTTCTCACGTCAAACCAACCTATACACATGCCTGCCATTTGGATTTTGCTGTTGTGAGTATACTGCTTGTTAATTTTTATCGCTTGCTATTTATCCTAACTTTAATCACCTATTCCTTTTCCAAATTTCTTATTAATAAAATGCCGGAAGATGATGCAAATTCTCAATCTTCTGGAAGAAGTAACGTTACTGATGATGATTCTAAAAACCTTTTACCTGTCCTAACTATGACAGAATTATTCAAATTTATCCCGTCCTTTGATGGCAACAGGGATGAATTGTCTTCTTTCATTTCAAAAGTGGGCTCTGCATTTTCAATTTCTGCTCCTAATCAACGTGAAATTCTTTTAAAATATGTCCTAAATCAAATTACTGGCAAGGCTGGTTCTCTAACCACTAATCGTAAATATTCAAATTGGAGAGATCTGCGTGATTTCCTTTCGTTGCACTATCAAGATAAAAAACATCGTGCACAGCTGCTTTGTGAACTTACAAATCTTCAACAAAAATCAAATGAAACGATTTCCTCATTTATACAAAGAACTGAAACCCTATTAAAACGGGTTACAGCTTCAATCTCCCAAGACTCTCCACCAGAATTATTAGAAGGTCAGTTACACCTAATGAATGAAATTGCGATTTCCCGTTTTGTACATTTCACTCAACAAAAAATTTCCGATCGTCTTCGTGGTGCTAAAATTTCCACATTAAACGAAGCTCTGACTTTAGCTCTTTCCGAAGAAACATCTTTACGTATGATGAATCAATCTAATCCCAATCCTTCTAATTCTAAGCCTAAATTTTCAGAAAAACGGTTTTGCTCGTTTTGTAAAACCAATACCCATAATACTGAGAAGTGCTATTTTAAAAAACCATCCTCTGCAAAAGTTTTACAAGTAACAAATGGTGAATCAAGAGACCTCAACTCTCACAATAGAAATTCTAACATCATTTGCGCTTATTGTAAATTCAAAGGTCATCATATAAATGACTGCAGAAAACGAAAATTCAATAATGCACAAAAACTAAATAATGTACCGAATTCCAAAACTAGTAATTTAAACCACCAGGATTCTCCAGCCCAAGTCAGTACTGGGGAAGTAGCAACTTTAAATCTGGCTTAAATTACTTAAATGTAAATTTGATTTACTTATCAAACACATCCTCTTTAACTAAACTATCAGTTAGTTTAGGTTGTTCAGATAAATTTAATAGACATTCTAGATTTACATTTTTAATCGACACAGGCGCATCAGTTTCATTATTAAAACTATCTCGACTCAATTCTTTAACAAATATTAACTACAATGACCAAATCCAACTACGTGGTATTTCCCAAACTCTTTTAACAGCAATTGGTTCTGTAACCTTACCTTTACAAATTCATCAACATTCTATTCCTACTAAATTTTATCTTGTCAATGATTTAATTAATATTCCTTTTGATGGCTTGTTAGGAAATGACTTTTTATTACAAAATAATTGTACAATTTTTAATATGCAGTATTTAAAGTTACACAACGTAACTGTTTCCTTAAATTCTAATTCTTGTACTTCTACTGCTTCTTATAAAGTTCCGGCTCGTTCCGAAACAGTCGTGCCTTTTCACGTTTCAAATCCTGAAATTCAAGAAGGTTTATTACCTCAGGTGAACTCGATCCCAGGGGTATATCTTTCTAATGCAATAGTTAAAGTCTTACCAAATCGTACGTGTATCGCTACTTTAGCTAACACAACAGACCGACACTATACTTATACAATAACTTCTGTGAAATTAATTCCCTTTGATTATAATCAAGCACAGATCTTTACTTCTACTGTATGTGCTGATTCTAAATCTTCGTTGACTAATTCTACTACTAATTCTATTTCACAGCGAATATCTTTATTAAATAAGAACCTTCGTATAAATCATTTAAATTCAGAAGAAAAGGCATCGCTTTTAAAAACCTGTCATAATTTTCATGACATTTTTCATTTGCCTGGAGATATCTTATCTCATACGAATGCAATTACACACAAAATTAGTACCTTCTTCTGCTGCCTCACTTTTTGAATGCGAACGAATTTCTGAATCTTATTTGTTGACTTTTCATAAAAATAATTTTTTTTGACAAAGTCACTTATCAAGATCTTTTTCAATGTCTTTATACTATTGGCATTCTTTTACCAAATTCTACTCAGGTTGCTATATACTTAAATAAAATAAAAGATGTAGCTCCCGAACAAATTCCCGAAATTCTTAAAGCTAATCGTGATTCACCTTTAGCTGGACATCCAGGATTTCAACGTACCTACTCTAGGATCAAATCAAAATATCATTGGCCAAATATGTACACCGATATACGAAATTATGTTTCAAAATGTGAATCCTGTCAAAAATCCAAAATCGATCGTAAACCTACTAAATTACCCCTTAGTATTACTACGACAAGTGAAAAACCTTTTGAACGAATCTCTTTAGATGTTGTAGGACCCCTTCCCACTACAGAAGATGGATACAAATATATTCTCACTATGCAAGACGACTTAACAAAATTCTTGTACGCCGTCCCCTTATCTAGGCATACAGCAGAAACTGTAGCCGTCGAATTTGTTAAATTTATTAGTTTGTATGGAACACCTTCTTCTATATTAACAGATCAAGGTTCCGAATTTATGTCTCAGCTTTTTACTAAATTAAATAAACTATTTAAAATCGATAAAAAACATACTTCTGCCTATCATCCACAAACTAATGGCTCCTTAGAACGTGCGCATGCTGTTATTAAAGAATATTTAAGGCATTACGTACAGTCTGATCAAACTTTATGGGATCAATATCTTCCCACTGCAGTCTTAGCTTATAATTCAAATATACATTCTTCCACCTTGTATGCTCCTTATGAACTTCTATTTGGTCATAAAATTACTATGCCTCATGAATTAACTATTGGTCGTCACATCGATCATACCTATGACACATATTTAGATAATCTTAAACTTCATCTTCAAAATTCTCATCGTATAGCTAAAGAACGATTACTACAAAGTAAACAAAAATCTAAAGAATATTATGATACCAAAATTAATGTTCCATGTTTCTTGCCAGGTGATTTAGTTCTTCTTAGAAACGAAAATCATAAACTAAACGAAAATAAGAAACTACAACCTGCTTATCAAGGGCCATATGAAATTGAATCTATAAATAAAACCAACGCAGTATTAAAAATAGGAACTAAAACAATACAAGTTCATATCAACCGTCTTAAATCTTTTACAGAGTAAATAGTATCTTGTTCGCCAAACAAAATATTTTATCCCCCATTATTTTAGATCCTAAATCATTTATTCGCGAACTAACAAAAGTTACCACTTATTTGCCTCCCCATCGCAAATTTCCTGTCACTTTATCTTCTCGCTATGCTCACATTTTATTAGACATTTCAACCGTTGATGTTCTCTATTCTGAACCTAATTTGATATTTATTGTTCATATTCCATTAATTGATTCTTTTCTTTATAACTTTTATGCCATATATCCTTTGCCTATCCAAAATCCTCAAAATCCTCACGAACACCAACTTATTGAACCAACCAACAACTTCATACTTATAACACGCGATAGGCAGCGATATCTATTAATGAGCACTGATTCACACTGCAAAACAGTCTCTTCATTACACTACATATGCTACACTCAAGATCTACAGACCAAAACTACAGGCGACACTTGCGAAGTGGACTTGTTTCGTCACACTTTAACAAGAATACCATCCAACTGTAAAAAGATATCCTTATTAGGACCGATATTTTTGTGGAATTATCTGCAGCCAAATAAATGGATCATGACAACTACTTCAGAAGTTCACATGGACATTACCTGCAAGGATATTACCAGAACAGAAAAAATACCAACCAACTTTTTATTGCAAATGGAATCTTCATGCTATGCATATATTAGAGCATTATTTCTACACAGCGAATCATCTTTTAAATCAAATGCTACTGTCCATATACCTGAGACTCCAATCTTTACCAGCTGTTGTGAAGAGGAAATTGAAGGAACTATTCCTGTCCTTAATTTTCAACATCTAGAAACTGTTGCAGT
The DNA here is from genome assembly GCA_963082815.1 of Melanotus villosus. Lineage (NCBI taxonomy): Eukaryota > Metazoa > Arthropoda > Insecta > Coleoptera > Elateridae > Melanotus > Melanotus villosus. Next base: position 3,864,834 of record OY720419.1, on the reverse strand, counting down.
ACACATTAGCGACATTCGAAGAACTCAGCAACAGTTACAAGACGTATCAGAAGAATTAACTGTGCTACGTCTAAAAGCACATATTACCAAACATCTACCCTGGTATTCGTTTCTATCAGTCATTATACTACTGTTACTATCTTTTTGCATGTGTCAATTTTGTTGCAAATGTAATCCTTTGTCTTTCTGTTACAAACGTTTCGTTAATTCCAAACATGGCCGCCTTCTACCTTTTATCAGAAACCGCAACAGGACGAGCTCCTAATGACAGCAAATCTACTTCTCGTTCAACGCAATCTACCGAAGAAATACCTATGGAAGTTCGTCGATCATCGAGACTGCAAAACAAAAACCAAGCTTCTAAAGGCACACAATCTTGGCCAGAAGATTAAGATCCTCAAACAATAAAATTGGTTGAGTCTCCCTTAACCGGGAGGTGTTATAACTTTATCATGTTGGAATATTTAACGCTTATTATCTCATGTTATATTTGTAATTTTAAATTTAGTTTTCATCATTCAACACTTATCTATTGTTTGTAATTCTCGCACTTGGGAACTTTCTGTTCAGTTTATTATTTACTTTAAAACTATTTCTAGAAGTAATATATTTGTCTTGATAACTTGTTAAAGTCCACGGTATAACACGTTCTTATCAATAAGAAAAACGTATATAAACTCAAGTGAGAGAACATCCATATTCATTCTATATCATTCATTCTATATCATTCATTCTATATCATTCATTCTATATCATTCATTCTATATCATTCTAAATTGTTCATTCTAAGTCGGTCATTCTAAATACAAAGTCTTCAAAAATTGTAAAAATAGTAAATCATTAAAGTTAAATTAAAAGGTAAACGAGTTTTCTTGCAAGAACCAATTGTTCTACATAACATTTAACTATTACGTAAGTAATATACGATTTATATTGTTTTTTAGAACTATTATTCTTTTTCAAATCCTATTTCATATGATTTACTGTCCCATTTAATTTGCTTTTCTATGAAATTCTAGTAATAAACTCTCTTTTCTGTTGATTAAGACTAAAGGCCAGACTAGAAGTTAATCTCAGAAATGAAAAAAGCAAAAAACATATATATTTGGCTGTCATATCGTATTACTGGGAAAACTTTTAGAAAGCTTTGTTATTTTTTCCATTTTGTTTTGGTTTTTATTAAACTTAGCTGAGGTTTCACTTCGGTATTTGGTGGTTCAAACTTACGATTTATTTATCTATCGAAATATTTATTGTCCGATTTGTTTAGTTGTGCATTGATCCAATTAATTAATTCGTATTTTACTCGAGTTTTATTACATGGATGCTTAACAATTTAACTTCGAAAATTTATGATTTAATAATACTTACTTTCCGTATGTTTTCCTTGAATTTCTTTTTGAAAATCTTTAAACTTGAAAATTTTTCACATTCAAAACTTCCGGCTGGCTTTATTTGTTTGTTTATTGGGCGAAATCGAAGTTTTCGGTGATTAAATTAATATAAAAATTTCTCAAGGTTCAAATTAAACTGTTTTCCTTAAATTTGCATTTGAAAAATATTTTAAGTTTGAAAATGTTGTACATTCAAAAGTTAAACTCTTTGCTGGCTTTATTTGTTTGTTTATTGAGCGAAATCTCAGTTTGCTTTAATTAAATGAAGATAAAAATTTCTGAGATGAATTAAAAAGATGCAAATTAAACGGTTTTCCTTAAATTTTGTTTTGAAAATCTATAAAATTGAAAATTTTCCACATTCAAAAGTTAACTCTGTGCTGGCTTTCTTTGTTTGTTTGATGGACGAAATCTAAGTTTGTTTTGATTAAATTAATATAAATTTTTTTAATATAAATTAAAAAGTTTCAAGTTAAACATAATCAGAAAAAATTGAATATAAAAACCACCAAAAACGACTAAAATTAAATTTTTTATTTATCAGCCGTAAACATCACACCAAGCTACACGCAACATATTTATTAATTAGTTAATTACGAAAATAAAACATAAAATTATACCTCATAAATATGAGATTTTGTGTGAACGAACTAAAAGACAAAACGGAAACAACAAAACGAACATTTTGCCTGTGACACAAGTTAAAAGGCGAGGTAACACGTAAATATGTAATTACACTTTCATTAAAACATATGTATAGGTACATTTGATTACAATTTAATACAGAGATAATTTAGTGTTTCTGTTTTCGGTATTATTATTAATAATAACAACACGTGTGATGTTACCAGAAAACATTTATAGTTTGCAAATAATATAGTAATTAATTGAATTTGATTTGGATTTGATCAATTTTTATTTATTTATTCTTTATCAATAATTTTAAGAAAGTTTTGTGTTTTTATTTAAGTTAATCCCAAAATATTGGGAAACAGAAAAAAGGGAAAATGATTTTAAGTGAAATAAACATTAAAAAGTGTTAATTTGTAAGTTGAAACCGTCAAAACCAAGCCTTTTATACAAAATACATATTTTAAAATGACTAAAATAAACACCGACAAGTTTATAAACTTAGAACAAATTAATTATACAAACAAAACGCAACGTTTATGTCATTTAAACATAAAAGTAAATATTCCCACAGTTTTTCAATTCACACTTAACAAATTTGGTAAAAAATTAATGAGGATTCTTTTACAAGTAACATTCGACGTTTTATCTACACAATATAAATAATAAACATGCGATTCGTGTAGGTTTTATCTAGGAAAAGAATTTCCATTTACAAAAGAAAAACAAGGAAAGGTTTTGGTCAACATCGTTCGTTAAAATAGGAAAAGGTCAATGCAAGTTAAAGCAAGCACACGCTCGTGTTTCCCCCTTATTTTTCGCTAAACTTCCGCTCTAGGGCGTATCAGGAACCGTCATATAACGCACATGTTTTTCCTTCAAAGCTGAAATTATGCCCAAAAAATATTGCCCATATATCTTGGTCGAATAAATATTGCCATCCCTGTGGATCAGGAAGGCGAATAAAAAAAAGCAGAATAGTCCAATTTCAATAATGCTATTTAATTCCGGTTAAGTACATAACGACGATTTCTGGTGGTGTTAGTTGCACGCGAAAATTTCACCCCCTTCGTGTTTTTGGCAGTGACGAATTAGTTGTCAGATAATTAAAGCTCCGACATTATTTTTTTGATGAAATTAACTTTGCGGGTTTAACCGAATAAAGTACACGAGCGCCAAAGAGAAAAATGCCCTTTTTTTATATCTAACCATCTAATTAATTAAACACAGGCTTACAACTTTATTTCTTTAAAATTAAATTCAAATTTCGGGAATTGGGTGAGAATATCCCGTCGTTTTAAATTTGTGGAGCCTTTGAAAACGTAGAATAAATATGGGTTCACTAACAACAAAAAAAGAAAAGTAAATAACCCCAGTCATACGGGAAGTTACAAATAGAACACACAATGGCGTTAACAAAAAGCAAACATACGAAGGATAAATAAAGATAACAGAAACCAAAGAGGTGAAGAAAACGGCTCATTTTTTAACGTAATAATTATTTATTACCCCGCTTTACCTCCACAATAAGGAAGTATATGGGCATAAAAACGTTCCTTAAGAACGAACAAGGAACAAAGAATAAAGAGCAGGAGGAAACGGGATTAGCAAACCGCGTCTTCCATCACTCAAGAGAAAACGCAATAAAAGTTTATTCCGCTTGTTATTCCAACTTGGGAGAGCAAGCAACACCGATTAAAAAAGAAAGGCTTTATTTTTCACAATTCTCTTCTCTAAAACTTCAAAACGACAATAAGCAGATTAAAACGGGACGCTTCTTAAAAAAATTATATCAATTTAGAGAGCGTACTCGGTTATAATTTTCAAGGGACGCTATGACCTTGCTGTTTGAGGTTAAGTAGATGATAGTCCATTTAAGTACTGCAAATTATGCCATAAGACTGCAAGAGGGATTATTTGGGATAGTGGGGAATTAACTGGGGATTTTCTACAGAATGTGCTGGATTTGACATGGATTTTAAGTCGTCGATACATCACGCCTGCAATTTTTCCAGGGAAAACGAGAAAGGAAATGGAAAACAACTGACTATTCTACCACGCTTTTAAAGCTAAAAATTAAAAACAGAATTAGAAAGGAGAATCTCATTATTAAAATAAATTAAGAAAATTAGTTTCACACCACACGTCAAAAACAAAAATGCCTTTCTTAAACAAGCAATTCAGGGAAAAAGAATTAACCAACCATTTTATCCAAACATTGGAACAAACCTTGAAAAATCACAATATTTAATAATGAAAGCAAATTTAGACCTAAGAAAATGCAGCCGTGAAGTAAAAACTGGAACGCTTGCTGAAAATCTGCAAAATCACAAGTCTCAAGGCTGAAAAGTGAAAGTTTTCAAACCTATTCATTGGAAAAGTATCAAGTAATGTAAGAGCAGAAATTCGAAAGTTGACTATTAGGTACCTCCCCAATAATTAACTTATTTTATTCATAACAGTATACTAACTAATTATTGCATAGAAATCATCTAATATTTCGCAAGATTGCACAATTCTCTTAATAGGCAGATAGGCACATCTTCATCTGCATAAATAAATAATTAGAACATACCCTTTTAGCAGCTTAGTCATACTTAATAGAATTATCATGTAAATCAATACGATACTGACACGATCTTTGGCATCGTCAAGTACTTGTAACCTGTCAAGTACTGTTTCTCGTCAATTGCGTGTCAATAAAAGCAATACTTATAAAAAGTTGTTCATTGGACCGAAGTGTGAAAACCCTGTAAAAAGAACTTTTCAAATTTCCAAAATTTATTCAGGATTCACATTTAAATACTGAAATGCTGCATATTTCAGCCTGTCAACCCTAAAACTAACAGATAAGGGTAGAAGATTTAAGTTGAAAAATTCACAATTATTAAAAAATAAAAGCAGAAGCTCGAAAAGTTTGATTAATCCACAAACTTCAGACTTTGGTTTTAAGATTTTAGAATTAAACATCTGCTAAAAATTCGTAGTTCAGCAAGAAAATTCAGAAAAAAAGCTGATGGTCAAAAATCGTAGTCAAACGTGAAATCAATGCATTCCTTGCAAAATTAGAAAATGTAAAATGAGAAGAGGAACAACTGCTGAAAATATGAAAAGTTGAAAGCCTTAATTACTATACTCCCAAGTTCTTCAATAAGCTACCACTTTCAGTACGTAATTTAGAATTAAAACATTATAGATGTGTAATCAGTCAATAGGACTTATTATTCATATGACGAATATCTTAATGATAAACTGGATTGGTCATAATATAATTAGAATATTAATCTTGTGACGTATGTAAGTACATTTTGTACAGTAACATCAATAAAGTTATTTTATATATTATTAAATCGGTACCAAGAAAATAAAGAAACTGCGATTGTAAAGTACCTGAAAAATGAAAATTTGAAATCACCAATCAAAGCATTTGAAAATTAAAAGTATCATAGAGAATAAATTAAATCAATGAGGGTAAGGAAATTCTTTGAATTAACCTTAAGTTTAAGTTTGCGTTCCGAAATTTTTAACTTAAAATTTCAGGATCTTAAAATTTCAGGACTTAAAGAAGTTCTGAAAATTCCTGAATTGATAACAATACATAACTGTAACTTCAAGCGAAAGTTATTTAAAGTACTAAAGAAAGTAAAGCTAGAACTTAAAGTTTTAAAGAAAAACAATGAGGAAAACTGGAAATCCTGAAATCGGCACTCGAATAACCGAAAATTCAAGAATTGAGCTCAATAGTAAAAATCATTTAATTAATAATAATAAAAGTTCAATTACTAAATAATAATAAAAAGCCTTTGTCGGTTTCTATTTATGTATAATGGTTTTCAAGTGAAAACCTAAGTTTCTTGAAAGTAAGCCCAAAGTATTTCAAAATTTTCAAAAGTTCCAAATTGTCTAATTTTTTATTAAAAAATTTTCAGATGGAATTTCCTTCCTGTTGATAGTCTAAAACCTGTTCAAGAAAGTGGCAATTGGAAGAAAATTTTCAGAAATATTCTTTCAATAAAAGTTACAAAGTTTTGAAATGATGCTAAATATCTTTTTGAAAACAATTAAGGAATTGAAAAAGCTAATTTTGAAGTAAAAAATTTTTGAAAAAATGAAATCTACATATTTTTATACAAAAAAAAATCAAAACTAATAAAGTAAACTAAAATAATTCTGAAATAAGAACAGCGAAGCCCTGTAAAACACAAAAAAATTAATATAATCAAATACGTATTTCGACAACCTGGATGAACTGAAATAAGAAAATTATTTTAAAGAAAATTAAATTAATTTCGACATTATAAAAGTTTTTTAAAGAAATTTTTATTCTAGAAAGAAATAATATCAGAGTTAACAAATATTTTAAAATGAAACTTTGTTTCTGCGTGGAAAATATTTAGAAACTAGAAGTTCTCCACATATAAAAATTCTAATTTTTGAAGATGAAAATACATTTTTTGAAAAAATTGAAATTACAAGAGACGAAAATTTATTTTATTCCGGAAAAATTTTTTTGAAACAAAGATTTGGAAATTCGAAAAGTTTCAATAAAAAAATTGAAATAATTTTGAAGTCACAAAAATAAAAAAAAAAATTGTTTAGATTTCAAAGTCAGAAAATTGAAAAACAAATAACTTTGGAAATAACCACTAAATTATAAAATTATTTTAAAAGAAACTCAATTTCTTTTTAGAAAAGATTTCTTCTGAAAATATCAAAATTTTGAAAAGGAAGTTTTGAAAAATTTTGAAAGAAAAATTATTTTTCTTTCGCAAATAACTGCTGGAAAAAATTTCGAAATTACAAAAGTTCTTTGACAAACAATTTTTCGCGTGGAAATAATTTCAAATTAAAAAAATTGAAATTAGAAAGATTTCGACTTTTCAAAGAAAATTTCATTTTAGAAATAAAATCGAATTTTTTGAGGTTTCGTTTTGGAAAAGTTTCGCTTTTAGAAAAAAAATATATTTCGCAAGTAATTTTAAATGCCCAAAAAACCATAAAAAAGCATTCAATTACAATGCCAAAGAGTTGTTTAAAATCTTTCATTCAAATTCACATCAATTTTTGCCAGTTTGAATTTACAAAGCAAATCCAAGCTTTAAGGCACTAAGCACAAGGTATTTCTAATTGCGAATTTTCAAAATTTTAAGATGCTGAACTAAATTTTCGAGCACTTTCTGCTGATAATCTAAAACCAGTTCAAGAACTAGGCAATTGGGCTTTCAAGATGCTAAATTTCTTTTTCGAAACAATTTAGTAATTAGAAAAAACTTTAATTTTTTTTAGAAAAAGTTTTAAAATTAATAATATAACAAAAAACAAATTCCTTTGGAAATAATCCTGAAATAATAAAAAAATGATTTGAAAACTTCTTTTGAAAAAACATTCCAAATTAGAAAAATTCGACAAAACATATAAGAGGCTGGTGCGTGCACAACCATCTCTGCGGGTTACGAAGTTGATGCGCCGTTTATATTTTTATATTAAAACAAAAACGCCAAAATTTTGGAAATTATTTATTCTGTTTACAACGAACTCGGAAACAATTAAATTTTTCTTTTGCCTAAAAAAATTCAGATTAAATAGGAATTCCGAAATCTAAAATGAATTTTTCTAAAAACCAATCTCATTTCTAAAAATTTCGAAATTTATATTCATTTTTAAAATTCAGAGCAAAATTTTAACATTTAAAACTGATCTAAAACTGATGTTCAGTTTTAAAACAAATAAAAAAATTATAATCAATCTGGATCTTGTTTATGGCGTTTGTGTCAACATTTTTTGCGTATTTTCCACCAGCGTTGTTCTTATTAATTATACACCCTTTTAATTTTTAATTTTCAGCAGCCAGTCGGGAAATATTAATTACAAAAAAAAACTGAAACTGATCAGTATTGCTTTTGCCAGGCTGAAATTAACATTTAACAAAATCACGCATTTAGCAAAAAAAGCATCGATTAATAATAGAAAACAAGTATAAAAATGGAAATCAATTGGTCACTTCAGCTTTGATTAATTAATTTAGTTTGAGTTTTCATGGTCAAAAGAAGAAGAATTACAGATTTGGAAAATTATGACTTGTCTTTATTGTAGCTTGTTAAAAATCAGTTTTTAATAATTTTTCGGCATTTGTTTAATTTAATTTTAAATTAAAGTCTGAAAAGAGCAAGGCTAATAGTTTTGTTTTAAAGAAATTTCGAAAAGGTAAACCAACCACCAATTAAATCAAATAACTACTAAATGCCAATTTAGGCCGTATTGGGCATTCCAGGTTAAAGGTCAGATCCTAATAATCGTGCCTTGAAAACTTTAAAAAGGGGGTTTCATTTTAAAGAGATTTCGGTTCGGTTTGCAACCTGATTTTTGTAAGTTTAAAACAAAAGAAAATTTTAAATTTATAGATTTTACTCCTCGATCGCTCTGTGATTCATTAAAATTGTCTAAGAGAAGAACATAGCAACAAAATAAATCAAAACCGACAGAATAAAATGGTTTTGGAATTCTTTCTCTGATAAAATATTTTTCCAGAAAAGTCCTAAAACTTCTGAAAAACATTCAGCAACTTAAAACAAAACTGGAAAGAACTAAAACCAGGCTTTGGTTTGCATATCTGGATGTTTTTAGGTTAAAAAATTAAAAAATCTTAATACAAAGCCAATAACCTATTGTCAATCAACACCAAATACTAAAATCTGGACAAAACTAGTAAGCATATACGGAAATTCTTCTTAGTTCAATATTTACTCAAGTCCTGAAAATTCTGAAAAGTTAACCAACACAAGAATTGTTAAAAACCTACAACGAGAAACGATTAACAAAAACCAAAACAATCTACTCCAATTCTTTCTAAAAATAAACGTTTTCCTCAAAAAAATTCTACAAATTCCGAAAATAATTTAAACACAGGAAAAAATCACATTTTAGGATTTTCTTATGGAAATCTAGACTTCTTTCATTAGAAATACAACAAATGCTGGCTTAAACGGCACAACTCTTTTCGATGACTAAGAAAACCTCGAATTAAACTAACAAACCAAACGTATTCTTGAGACTTCAAACATTTTGTAAAAATTTAAGCAAACCAAAAATCGGTTTGAAATCAATACAAACTCATTTCTTCCTTAAAAAAAATTTCCCAGAGAGGTTTTGCAAATTCTAGCAAAATTTGAAATACTCAAAAAACTCGTGTCTCAGAACTGTTAAAGGCCTAAAACAAAATCGGAAGATTTCGTTCATTAAAATATTTGTATTTATATTTCTGAGCCAAACAAAACCAGAATTAGCTAACCAAATGAATATATAGAGAAATCCGTTGAGTTGTATTTTCTTAGTTCTAAAAAATTTGAAAAAAGTTCAAAAAGTCTATCAATATTAATAAAACAAATACGTTTAAATTTGTTCGAACTTCTTTCCCAGAAAAGTTCTGCATATTCTGACAGGAATTTAAACTTTCAAAGCTCGTATTTTAACACTGCAAAGAGACTAAAAGGGAAATCTAAAAATTTCGTCGATAAATTTATAAATAATTTGACTTAAGAAGTTTAACTTCTTTAAGACTAGCTTACAAAAAAAAAATTGACCAAAACTAAAATCAAACATCCTTCTTAGTTAAAAAATTTGTGAAGTTTTGAATATTATTTTCAAAAAAGCGTATCAAAATTGTTAATGTCGAACGAACACTAACGCTTTCTCATACAAATCTAGATATTTCCGTCAAAAAAAAAAATTAAAAAATCTGATACAAAAAACCCCAACCTACATCTGAACAACAAAAATTCGCACCAGATGTTAATATTTCAAAGCAACAACCTGTTACTAAAAGAACATGTGTGTTACAAAAATATTTCAGACGCTTTAAATTAATCATTTAGATTACTTAATTAGCTAAAACTGACTACAACCTACAAATTCCGTTAGATTTTCCAAATTTAGACGATACACCACAAACATAGAACTTACAGCAGATAAAACAGGATTTCACCAGAAAAGCACGTAGTAACCTTGGTAATGCACACTTCTGCAGTTAATTAGACACACATCTACGTCACAGAACACCGCCAACTAATACACAAACAAACAAATCACTCACAAATTAACGAATTAGCTCCACAAGTTAAAACATATTTAGTTAAATCAATCCACAAATAACAAGCACTTAAATTCAACGAGACAATTACTTATCACAAAGGACTATTAATCAGTTTTAATCAAATCTGTCCTTGATGGTGTTCCCCTTTGGATTTTTTAAAACGGCACGGACCACTAATGTACCGTTATTTCGTTTATGCAATCAGGATTTTAATGATTAAAATAGTGAGACGATGAGACAGCGTGGCGTGTGCCAATTTTAACTATTTTAAAGATCCCCACTCGGGACCTTGTTTTCAACTAAGCAGGTGTAGAGCAGAATGTTAATCAAGGTCGCCATTTAATGAACAGGAAGGGGATAATTATGCATGTTAGTTGCATTTGTGATTTACTTTTTGTTAAATTTTATGTAGATTTTCGGATATTTTTACTGATGGTGATTATTCCGTACAAGTGCGATACAGAGGAAAATTTTACGTTGCTTTGCAATAATAAACAAATTAATTAACAGATTGTAAATTAAAAAATTAGTTGTAAATTTTATACAATGATATTGCCTCGCCTTTATTAACACTTTTAAAAGTTATTTGTTGACTTAAACCGAGTATGGTAAATAACAAAGTACGAAAATAAAACAGTATGGAAAAACACAGCCAAAAACCGAAAACTGATTTATTTAAAAAATTCTAAAAAAATGTTGATACTAAAATAATTTCTTAGTTTTTTTCCAAAAATGTGCTTTACTTCGAAGTAATCCTTATTTATCTAAATAAATCTGAAGAAGCTTTAAATTCAAAAAACTAAAACTCCCCGATTTACGCCCTAAAAGTTCCCCATTTATTTAAAAAGTTCAAAAAAAATTGGTTGTGATATTAGGTATAAGACTTAGTTTTTTCCAAAAATATACTTCAATTCAAAGTGATCCTTATTTATCTAAATAAATCTGTAGAAGTTTCAAAGTCAAAAAGAAAAAACTAAAATTCAGATATGTTCTTTGAATATTTTTAAATTTAAATTTTCGATTTAATCCCCCAAGTTTCCAGATTTATTTAAAATTACAGAAAATTTTGATTTGCATATTATAAGAACTCTTTAGTTAGTCCAAAAGAAATTGTTGGTTTTAACTTGAATTTTTCCAAAAAAAAAGCGCTTTACTTGGAAGTACCTATGTAATTATTATTGTGTTTTAAATTTCCAAGAACTAAAGAAGTTTGCCATTTTCAAATGATAAAAAAAGCTCAAATTCAGATATGCCTCTTAAATATTTTAGATTTGAAAGATTAGTTTGCATATTCCAATTTATGGTATTTATTTCTAGTTGTTTGTGTGTTTGTACACTGAAACTTTCGTTTATAGATTAAATTTGATTTAATTCCCTCGAGCTTCCAAATTTAATCAAAAAATTCCAAAATATTGGTTTTGACCAGGGTTGAGATGATTTAAATCGTTTGATTTAAATCACGATTAAAATCATGATTTAAATCAAGCGATTTATTTAAAAAAATCATTGATTTAAATCGCAGTTTTAGATTTTGACAAATTAACAAACAAAAACAAATTACACAAAAGTACTGATCTTCAGTGGTAAAAAAACAAACACTTCCTAATTGAACAAAAGCTTTATTTAAAGAGTTAACTGCTCTAAATGAAATTTATATTATTATAATATTGTTTTGACAATAAATACCCTCTCCTCATTAGAAGAATATTGAACATTATTATTCATAGTAATTAGGTAGATACGTGAATAGATAACTGTTAGAAAATAAAATTTATTTTGGCGTAAACAAAATTCAAATTTGCATTCTGGAATATAATGTAACATATGAGTTTGATTTAAATCAAAAAAATCCGATTTAAATCAAAAAAATCGATTTTTTTGATTTTTTTAAAAAAATCGTGATTTTTTTCCACCCTGGTTTTGACACTAAAAAAATGTTGTTAGTTTGCTCCAATAATTTACTCAAATTACTTTACTTGGATTTACAAACTGAAGTTTCTGATTTAACCTCCTGAAGCTTCCGCATTTATTCAAAAAATTTCAAAAAACTTTGATTTTGATACCAAACAATTTGTTAGTTTTCCCCAAACATATACTTTACTTGGAGGTGATCGCTATTCATTTAAATAAATTTGAAGAAGTTTCAAATTTAAAATCAAAAAAGAAAGAACTCAAATATTTTAAAATTGAAGCCTTGGTTTACAGATTGCAGTTTCTGATTTATCCACTAAAGTTTTCAGATTTGCTCATTAAATGGTTTTGATACTAAAAGAATTTCTTGGGTTTCTCGAAAAATCTGGTAATCATTAATTATCTAAATAAATCTGAAGAAGTTTCAAATTTGAAAGCAAAAAAGAAAAAGCTCGAATCCAGATATGCCTTTTGAATACTTCAAAACTATTCAAAAAATTTAAAAAAAAAATTGGTTTTGATATTTAAAGAGAAATCCTTCAAAAATTCACTTTATATTAACAGTTATAACGTTTTAAATTTTGCAGAACAATCTAAACAAGTTTGCAATTTTCAAACCAAAGAAAAAAATTCAATTTAGATGCGCTGAATATTTTACATTTGAAAGCTTAGTTTACAAATTGACAAAATTTCTGATATTTATTCCTATTTCTTTGTTTGTATAGAAACTTTTCAGCTGTGTTCAGAACTACCTTCAGTAGCAGTTAGTTGTCTACTATACGCCTGAAAGTTAGTTTCGAAATTGATTCAAGGATGTTCAAAAAATTGGAAAAATTAAGATTTTGACACAAAAAGATTAATTCAGTTTTTCCAAAAATTCACTTTACATGAACATAATCGTTACTTAACTAAATTTCCCAAAAGCAAGTTCAAAAAAAGAAGAAATCTCAAACATTCAGATTTGCCTTTGGGTGGTTTCTAAGTCACGAGTCTGCAACGCTTATCTCTACTTTTTGTTTAAACATCAAACGTACCGCTGTTGCTTGACAAATCTTTAGTAGCAATTACCTAATTATGATAAAATCAAGAACCTCTGGAAGGGCCTCATTTAACCAACTTTAGCTTCCAAATTCACTCAAAAAACACGTAAAAATGTCTACAAAAAATAAATCAATTATTTCCAAAAAAATCCACTTTATTTTGCAGCAATCGTTATTAATTTTAAATTTTCGTAATGAACTGAAGGAATCTTACAACTTTTAAGTTAAGAAAAACAGATATAAGATATAAGTATGCTTTTGAATATTTTAAATCGGAATCTTTGGTTGACCGACTGAATTTTGTCATTTTTGTTTCTATTTATTTGAATGTTTTATGCATTAAAACTATGTTCAGTTAATTATTATAAAATCAAGAGTCTTAAAGAGCATTATATTTAGTCCTTCTTCAGCATCCAGATTGATGAAAAAATCCAACAAATTTTGAAACCTTTTAAATTCGATAAAATAAATAGTAGTCTTCCAAAAATCCACTTTATTTCGAAGTAAGCTTTATTTATTTTAAATTTCTCGGAACAACTTGCGAAAATACGAAAGTTTCATATCAAACAAGAAAAACACATATTGAAAAAGGCTTTTTATATATTTCACATCAAAAATCATTGTTTACAAACTGAAGTTTGTACTATTTATTTCTATTTGTTTGAATGTTTGCAGATTTCTGCTTTGCTTGGAACCATCATCGATAGCAATTAATTATTTATTACATATCCTCAGGGCGTCTGAAAGAGCACCATCTAATTTCCTTCAGCTTCCAAATTTATTCAATTAAATAGTATTCATAATATTGTCCAATATATCAAGGTAAACTACAAACGTAAAATGTATAGCCTTAAGTATTACATAATATATACTGACTCGCCCTGTATGTTGAAGAATTAAAAAAAGCTTGTGATATCAATTTGGTTGTTTTATTCAAAAAATCAAAAAAAATTGACAAACTGGCAGTTACTAAAAATAGGTTCGCTTTTCCAAAATCCGTTTTACTTCAAACTAATCATTATTTATTTTAAAATTTCCGAAACAATAAAAAGAAGTCTGCAAAGCAAATAATAAACACTGAAAATCAAGTGTGCGTTTCAAATATTTCAAATCAAAAATCCTGGTATACAGATTGAAAATTTTAATATTCAATTCTATCTGTTTAAAGTCGCCGGAGTGGCCGAGTGGTTATGGCCTTCGACTACAGTCCGGACGGTCTCGGGGTCAAACCCGAGTCGGGTGCTCGACGGGTGGCCTACCCAGTCATTGAAAATAATTGGAAACCGAAACACAGTGGTGCCTAGCGTGCGAGACAACCGGGTATGAAAGCGATTTAGGAGGTCTTAACCCTCCATATTGCCGGCCATACTCTCTCGCGAAGTGTGAGTATCGACACCAATAGCTTCTTGTTTGAAAGAGACGCTTCGGATGTGCTTAATTAGTCTGTTCTACTTCTAGAATGGTTCAAAAACCCAAAAAAATTGTATTACATACTATCTTAAGAAGGGTCCGTTTTTTTAAATCACTTTTAAATAACTTTTTTTAATTTCTTGGTCTAAGCTAAGAAAGTTTGAAATAAATACAAAAAAACTGAATAGATTATGCTTCTTGAATACTCAGAAATATTAAAAACTGGTATCGTAAAAACAGGTCTGTTTTTGCAAAGAAATTCTTTATTTCTTCGACATAATACTTATTTTAATTTTTGGGAACAACCTATAAGAAAGTTTGCAAGTGTTAAATCAAAAACAGTAAAAACAGAAATTCAATTTAAGTTTGTGGCATTTATTTTTATTGTTTTGAATTCATCACACGTTTCAGCTTTGTTTGCAATCGTCCACAGTGGCAATTTAATATTTTTTAAATTCAATTAGGGCATTTACAGATTGTTTAAAAAAATCTAAAAATTTGTTGAAAATTTTTGATTGGACATTGCAAAAAAATGATTAGTTTATCAAAAATCTGGTTTTAACGATATTTATTTAAATTTCTTCCAAATAATTGTAGAAAGTTTCAAGTTTCAAATTAAGAAAGAAAAACTGAAATTCAAACGTCTTTTTTTAATATGATAAAGCAAAACCGTGAAAACTAATTAAAACTTGAATGTTCCAAAAATTCTTTGGAAAATTTTGGTTTTGGTATCACAAAATAAGTTTTTTCAAAAATCGACTTTACTTCGCAGTAATCTTTATTTATTTTCAATTTTCTCGAATCTAAGGAAGTTTGTACATTAAATCAAAAAATAAAAATCGAAATTCAAAGATTTTCAGATCTTTTTAAAAACTCCAAAATAATTTTTTTGGTGATAACTTTTGGTTTTGTTATTCAAGTAGGTACTTCAAATTAATCATTATTTATTTCAAATTTCGTGGAAGAATCTAAGGAAGTTACCAAGGATAAACGGGTATTTATTCCCGATAAAGCATATTTACAAACATTTATGATTCCGTAAGCGATTCGTACTTGAAAGTTATCAAAATGTATTAGACAAACATTTGTGGTGATAATTTTAAAAATAAAACATAACAACGACTGTGTTATCACCCACAAAACAAACCACCTGTTCTAAAAACATACCTGCAAACAGCTTATCTCAACCAACATGTTCGAATTTAAGTTTGAATTTAAAATAAAAAAAATAAATTCATTGCTTTTTGCTGATTAGGTTTCCTTGAAATTATTGGTTTTTAACAGAATGGCAACTTTATTGCAGTTGGTTATCTAAACATACAAATAGCAGGAGATTTAAAATATTTATTCAAATTCAAGGTGTGGAAACTAAAATTATATGTTTGAAGACTGGGGTTCGATTCAAAAGTTAAAATTCTATTAACATTGCTTGAACTTTTGAATTTGTTTATTTATTTTTGCTAAAATCGTAAGGACATTTAAGTTGTAAGGTCAAAAGTTACAACAAATTTTGATTTCTTTAAGAAACTGTTTTATTTGATGTCTTTGGTGTTGATTAGGGTTAACTATGTTCAAAAAATCCCAAATTTCGAACTGGCAAATCATGACAACAATTTTTAATGTTAAAATTTTTTTATCTCGTTTTTTTTTTTTTTTAATTGTAACGAAATATTCAAGTTAAGCACTTCTAAGGCCTAAAAGGTATCAAGGAATTATCTTTTTTATCCTATGTACAGCACATTTAGCTTTAAAAATTTTATGTTTGGTTTTAAGGAAATACATTACAATTCAGCACTTAAGACCTAAACGGCACCCAAAAATTAGATTTTTTGGCAAACTATTTTATTTGAAGTTATTGATGTTGGTCAGGCTTAGTCTAAATTCAAAAAATCCAGAATTTCAAAGTGACAATCCATTTTTAAGTTTAAAATTTTGATTCTCGTTTTATTATTAAAATTCTTAGGAAATATTCAAATTCGGCCCTTGGAAGGCCTAAAAGGCACAAAAAATTATGATTTTTTTTAATAAACTGTCTTATTTGAAACTTGATGTTGATTAGAAATAATCTGCATTCAAAAAATCCCAAAATTTCGAAATAGCAATCCATCAGAACATTTTTAAGTTTAAAATTTTAATTCTGGTTTTCTTCATAAAATCCAAAGCAAATATTCAAGTTCAGCGCTTGTACGGCCTAAAAGACACCAAGCAATTATGCTTTTTGAACAAACTGCTATAACTGAGGTTTTCGGTGTTTATTAGGCTTAGTCTGAATCCAAAAACTCGCAAATGTCGAACTGGCAACCCGTAAATCTATGTATTTTTAATTTTAAAGTTTTAGCGGTTTTAGTTCTGGTTTTCTTATTAAAATTCTATGGAAAGTTTAGCACGTGGACGGGTCCTAAAAGCACTCAAAAATTATGATTTTTGTTTAACAAACTGCTTTAATTGAAGTTTATGGTGTTGAATAGGCTTAGTCTGAATCCAAAAAATCTCAAATTTCAAACTGGCAAATCATGAAAACCATTTTTAATTTTGAAGTTTTAGTCCTTCTTATTAAAATTCTATGGAAATATGCAAGTTCAGCACTTGCAAGGCCTAGAAAGCACCAAAGAATTTTCTTAACAAGCTATTCATTCCTATTTGAAGTATTTGTTTTTGATTAGGCTTAGACTAAACTCACAAAATTCCAAATTTTGGACTGGCAATCCTTGAGAACCAATTTTTAGGTTTAAAATTTTATTTGGAATTTTTTAAAGAAACTGTTTATTTTTAATATTTTTGGTATTGATTAGACTTCGTCTAAATTCCAAATTTCAAACCGACAATCCTTGAAAACCATTATCATTTTAAAATTTTAATTCTCTAATTCTTATAAAACTTCTAAGGAAATATTCAAATTTAGTACTTGTAGACCCAAAAGGGCATAAAAAAATTATGATTTTTTAGCAGTCTGTTTTATTTGAGGTTTGTGGTGTTGATTGAGCTTAGACTAAACTCAAAAAATTACAAATTTTGAATTTGGCAACCTACATATAAGACAACTTTCTTAATTTTAAAATGTTAATTCTCGTTTCTTCTTTAAAAATTCTAAGAAAATATTCAAGTTCAGCGCTTGTAAGGTCTAAAAAGCAGTCAAAAATTACGATTTTATTAACAAGCTAATGCTATTCCTATGTGAAGTTTCTGGTGTTTAGGTCTACTTAATTAGGCTTAGTTTAAAAAATCTCAAATTTCGAACTATAACCCCCAGAGCATTATTTATTTATTTATTTTCCAATTAGCTAAATTAATACTCTAACGAATTTCTGTTTAAGAAATATCTCCCTCGTTATTTCTACAAAAAAAGCTATATTTTCCCAGTAAACAGCCACTAAATAAATCTACGATGATGGAAAAGCGAATATAATTGTTTGGAAAGTGTCAACTTTTAGTTGATATAAAGAACAATATTTTTTGTTTTATCCCTTTAGCTTTAGAAAAACCTCTTTCTATGCTTGTATGTGTAGCAACTGGTGCAGAATAAAATGTTATTATAGTAGGATTTTTAAAGCCCAATTTGGCAACGACCCAGCCGACTATAACCACTTAAGCGGCCCGTTAAATCCATCCCTATGTACGACTATATACTTCACATATCAATTCTAACTTGCCAGTTTAGATTACTTAACTTTTTACTATTTTTGGAGATGGATGAATGCATATCGAGCCTAAGAGAACGAATTGTGAGAAAGTAGGGCCTTCCTTCGGTTATTAAGGAAACGAATGAATTTTTGAAAAATTATGCCAAAGACAAGAATCAATACAAAAAGGTTTGCTTTTTTAAAGATTTGGGCTAATTATTTCTGTAATTTAAACAACAGTGAAGCTGCCAAGCTTTTTCCTGCAGAATTAATTAATACATAATTGCGTTATGGACTATACAGCCTACGAACTAAAGGTTTTAAAAGCTGTTTCAATACATAAGATGGGATTTTCCAGAAATTCAAGGCTTTAAACTTTAAAAAAATAAGACGGGAGCATACCTAACCTTAATAGTGATTTTTAGTTATATACAAAGTTAGACTTATAAATTCAAGTTGGGGGTTAACTTTTAAACATGAAAATTTAATTTCAAACGGGTAATATGATTAACAAATAGGGCCCGATAGTTAATCGAGGTGAGGTCAAGGCGATTACGCGATCGTGTTCATATAAAATTTAAATCGTCCCCGAACCATAAAGTTGGCAACTTAAATATTCTACGGTTTAACTACGTGTTATAATTGCTGATGGTAATCGTCGTAGCGTAAACTAAACAGATACCCCGGAATAAACTGTAATTACTGGTTATTAAGGGGTATTACTGCTGGCAGCCACTGCACTCTGTAATAATACTCTGTTACATGGAAATAACATTAGAAATACTGTACAAGGCCTCTGTGCCTTTTCCAGAGAACATGTTGCGTAAATTATAGCCTTTTACAACGCACATTACAAGGGTGACCCTTCTTTGATTTGTATTTAAGGATACCGGGGGGGTTTCTGAGGGTTCTCTAATCTGGGAAAAATTACGTGCTTAATTAAAATCCCCTTTGGATATTCACTGGACTGTCAACTACCAAGAATATTATTAACCGATGTTGAGATTACAACTGTCTTATACAATCCTCAAAGACGCTTTCTCCAAACTAACTTAACGTGGACCGCCTTAAAACAAGAGAGTGCACATCAAAGGATGCAATTTGGATAAGCTGCCTTGATCTATGGTCAGCCATTGCAACCCCTACATTAAGTCCGTGCAAAGATTAAATTGCCATTGATTTAACGAGAACTCTCCTTCAACGAAAAACGATTCAAGCTTGGAATTTATTTTAGATTATTTAATTTTGTGTATTAAAATCCTTTTCAGGTTAATTCGGCCATGAAGCTCATTAAAAGATATTTTAAGTAATTATTTTAAGGCCTCAAAATTCATTATTAAATAACAAAGGGGCGCACCTAAAATAAACGATGCCCAAAACTAAAGTCAGCTACTGTTATGAAACAAATGTTACAAAGTTTGTGCCTGATGCTTACCCTTAAATTTTGGTTTTAATAAACAATTAACATAGCAGGCAAATTCGTGGTAAGCCAGAATTTCCCCTTCAGGTTATGACTACGTATTTACACCCTTGTTAACGTTGTTTGTTGGCTGATTTATTTTGATGTAAGTGACGTGTTGGAACGTTTTTCACGAATACCTTCGCTGAAATTATTTTACAAACATTTCATGAAAGTTTCCGCTCAAAACCCTTTATTATTTTAATATTAATTTAGCTTCCCTTTTTAAACCGTTCAACAGCTGCAAAAAAAGTCCGGGTAAATCATGAAACACTATCAGAAAAATTCGAGTTTTTCAGGTGTAATTAAAACGAAATTAACGCCGGCCTTTGTTTATTTAAATTCTAGTTTATGGCTTTATTTACGCGGCCTATTTTAACCGATGTGTGCTCACCTACATTACCTTTGTTTGTTTTAATATTAATCAAAACATTTAAAACTGTATCTAGCACAAAGCAAACATGTTTGAATCAGCATCCGTATTTCGAAACATACAATAATTATGCGAAAACTCAACGGAAAATAAACAAGCAAATTATTCGAACTTTTTTTGGAAATTTCCAACTTAGCGAAATCAAAGCCTGTGTCTTTTTTGTTGATTTATTAATTAAGCCAAGGCTTTGAAAAACTGTAAGAGCTCCAGGGAAAAATTATCGGGCCTAACTTTCACTCAAGGGTCGTAAGTGTAAATTTAGGGATAAATGTTGCAGGGGTGCTTAGGTAACGACAAGAGGGAAACTAATCAGGAATTCTACGTTTGTAATGTTAGTTTCCTTTTTTCAAGCAAAACTAGGATAAAAAGAATTCGTTATCCCCCAGGTAACACCTAACGCCGGCCATTGTTTATCAAGCACAGGCAGCTTCCCCTTACATTCACACACACATACAGGGGTTGAAGATGCTGAGGAGAATTCAACTCCCTACCGTCATATTTTCCTTCACTTTATTATTATCAGTTCGCAGTATAAGGTTTACTACTCCTGGCAAACGGAATTGATAATGGTGAATTATTTACCAATCGTGCTCTAAGCAGCAACATTACGTGCTCGGAATTTTGATCACCACAAATGAAATTTACGAAAGTTTTACCCCAAACTAACTTTTTGAATTTAATTTTACTCCAAATACATTTTAGGAAGTTGGCCAGATTTTTTGGCCCGAGCTTATACAATTTTTACGAATAAATTATCTGAGGCGAAAGCAAGCCTAAACCAAGAAAATATTTTGTAACTTAAATTATAAAAGTAATGAATTATTCAGTAAAATATGGAATGCATAAAAGTTGTTTCTACGAGTGCAAAAAATCAAACTGAATTAATACTACTCACGTTAATAAATACGATCTGTTGCTGATCTTACAAATATGGGGAGAATGTCCTGGAACTTACCTGAAACAGAAAGAAATATATTAAGCAATTGCATACCTACTTTGCTGGGCAAAGAAACTTATTTTTAATAATTTTGTTAAATACTAAATATTCTAATGTTTTCATAACCCAACTTAGTTATAAGAATAATAAAGGATTACAAACTGAACGGCACTTTTTGAATACCTTACCTTTTACAATTACAACCCTAGAAACCTTTAAGTTCCAAGGATTATCCAGCAGAATATCTAAAATGCCCCCCTTTTTATGTATGTACCGTAAGATATATCGATTTGCAATTATTTATACAAACACCGCACAGAATATTGAAATTCTTTAGGCTAAAATAACTAAAAGTGATCTCCCATTTAAGGAAGAAACGCTGATGTCATACTTATCAGTGCTGTCTTATCAGCAGGATTCATCCCGCAGAGGAGGGACGCAACCTTCATCAATCATTGCTCGATGGATCCTTAAAACCTGGCTTCCACAAATGTCGTATCTCAACCCTCAATCGCCGCCACAAACACACAAATATGTTCATAAAATGTTTTGGAAAATACCTTTTGCTTTCTTTTTTTTCCAAACTTTTTTCTAAATTTTCTGCTTCAAGGTTTTTCTGGATTGAATTAGAATAAACGAAAAAATTTGCAGAGCGAAATTAAAGGGTAAAGAAGGAAAAAGAACAAAGGAAAGTAAGAGTAAAGAAAACTAAGAGTAAAGTCAACCCAGCTTAAAATTATAAAATGGCGTGCAAGTTCACTTTCAAACAACTTGCTGAATTTTCCCCCATTCAAAGTGGTAATGACCATCCCACTTAGTGTCCTGAAACCCCATAATTTTCCTTCCAGAAATACGCCTTCTAGAAAACCTAATCTAAATTGCAAATATCCCAGAGCTACTCGATTTCCTTGCAGTAAAAAATTTTTAGGACATATTATTTGGCTCAAAATACGCATAGATTTAATAAAGGCCAAAAAAAACCAAAAGGGCCAACTTAAAATAGTAGTAATTGCAAAATTTACACGCCATTACAAGGAAACTAGCACAGCAGCCCCTTTTAACAGCACGAAATAATCACGAAGTTCAAAATATAAATTTATTAAGCACGTACAACAGCAAATGGGCGAACCTCATATGTGTCTAGCCAACAAGCGAAATTTTTTGTATTAAAAAAGGGTTGTAAAGTTGAAACGTATGTTTTTACCGTATTCATATGTACGACTCTGGAATAACGTTGAAAACAACAGCAGCTACTTCTGCTGTATACCATTCCTAATAGCTAGCGACATGGGGTTAGCATCCCCGCGAGGGTCACTGCACTCACTAGGGTGATGCTGCAATCGTCGGATGCATTTTCCAAATTGACGGATACAAAATAAAAAGGAAAAAGGGAATGAAAGCCGGCTATAATTTTATCCAATACTATGAACTTTTCAAAAGACCCCGGCAAATGGATATCTAATATTAGATCATACTTTGGTGTACATTGACCTTAATATGAATAACTTACATGATTGTCGTTAATTGTAATCAGGAAAGACAAATGTTCTCATAAATTCTTAATTTTAATAAATTTAAAGATCGAGACCTAAGACAAGCCACAAAGGTCAACTACCAGATACTGAAAACGCCTACAACTCTTTAATTAACATGGCTTTAAATCATAGAATTGTCGTAATTTAATAGAAGTGATTTAGTTTTCCAGAATTTTCCTGGTTCGAATGTAAATAGCAAACTTAGCACCTTTAAAAGACATTTAAAATCCAAAGAGGTTTAAATAACCACAACAAGAAAGATTCAAAATAACAAGAAATATTTATAAAATACAAGGGAACAGCAAGAATCAAACTATATTATGCGTTGACAATACAGGCCCTTAGAAGCACCTTGCGAAGCCCCTTCAATACCTGATTTTTTTTAAATTTCTTAGTCATTTTGCGCAGGTAAATTACTTACAAATATACAGAAATATTTAAAACGTTTTGCTTTGAATCAATTTTTAAAGACTGCTCAAAAAACGAGAGAGAAACGTACCTAAAAATGGAAGCGATTTAATAATTTTCTAGGAATTCCATGGCTAGAATGTAAATGGCAAACTTAACACCCTTAAAAGAGCTTTAAAATCCAAACGGATTTATATAAACCCAAGGAAGTTTTAAAATAACAAGAAGGGTGTACGAGAACAGCTAAGCAAACTAAATTATGAGCGTTAACAACACAGACCCTTAAAAGGAACCTTGCGAAACTCCTCCAATGCCTGGATTTTTTCTGAAGTTCTCAGTCATTTTAGACAGCAATATCACTTGCGAAGGTCCACAAACATTTAAAATTCTGTTTTTTAACGAATTTTTAAAGACCAAAACAGCGAAGCGTGACGAACCTAAAAATGTGGGTTGCTACAAGCTAAAATTATCAGTCCTGGCTCATTCAAACGTGAATTTTTTCAGAGGGTGGAAAGTAAGAATCCTCAAAAAAATTCTAATTTCATTTAAAGAATTTTCATCAAACGTTAAAACAAATTAAAATATAGTGTAAGATGTTTAATTGCACTGGAGCAGACGAATCTTAAAACGGAAACTTCATTTCCCATCTCTTTAGATTAAAGTCAAACAAATCATACTCAGCAGAATTTCTACAAGTAAAACCTACAAAAAAACATGATGATTTGCGACAAAAATAAGAAGAACGTTGTTATTCAACAACGGATTGAGCCTTTGTGTCTTTGAAAATATAACTCTTAAATCTGTCCCTCTTTGTGATCTTAACAATGTAGCCCTGGTCAACGTCCAAGCCGTTAAAAATAACTGGGGGATTATAACAAATTCCCTAAGTCAATATTTTGATCATAAACCGAGCAGATTTTCATAAATCACATTGGTTAGAAAACAACAGGCAAAAATTATATTGTGCGAAATGAAATGAAAAAGAATTCCAACTTGTTTTCATAAGGAATTTCATTAGACAGCCATGAAGCTCGGCAAGAATTCTTTATATTCCCAGATTCAAATAAACAAATCTAGAAAATCTCATAACTAAGTTGTTAAACAAAGTGCAAGGCATTTCGTTTTAATTGCGAATAAAAAAAACTCACAGGGTTTAAAATTTAAATGTTAAAGAGTGAAATCAGATGAAGATGTTTTAGTACTACTGGAATACGGAACGAAGGCAAAGGGTAAAAGGCAAGAGAGGGATCATCCACCTCTTGTAATGAATGAATAATGTGTTCTGTCCGAGTGGACCCACCCTACACAATACCTACACTTTACATCCGCCTCCAGTAACACGTTACCCGCCCGTCAAAATCTGTTTACTAACAACAGGAAATAACCATCAGATGCGGAGGATAGGAGAAGAACCACGGGTAGCCAGCCCGTCCGTTTTAAATTTTTCATAAATTATTCAAAGAATGGGCTCAACTATATGGAGTCCTTATACAAGGCATCGGGAAATTATAAAAGCAGCTTCGCTTATTTTTTAGTCGGCTTTTTTCAAAGGTTTTATGAACGTATGTGACTTTATAATATCGACTCACAATGGTTTTTAACGATTCAGATTTTGCTCAAAAGATGAAAAAACTTATTTAAATAATAATAGCAAAATCGATTGTTCAATGTTTGAATGAAAGAAATCACTTTCGATTTTATTTTGTTTCATTACTTTATGAACTAAAAAATACTAAAATTAGGATTTATACGATAGCAATCTGAAGGCGAAAAGAAGAAAAAGAAAAATTAAAAGAGAACAGAACCAGAAGAAAATAAAGGACGAAAGAAACATATTTCAGTGAAGCAAGAAGTTCTTAAAAACACAAAAGCAAAGGGATGCATAAAATTGGCGAAACGAAAAACAGGCAGCAGAAAAAGAAGATTAAGAGTGAAAGAGAGAAAATATAGTAACAAAAAGGCCACAACACGAAACCTAAAAATACCAAACTATTACCAAAGTAACTTTAAAAGAGCAGAAAAGAAAAACTAAAAAAATTTCAAAAATAAACAAGAAATTTTTAATAAACGGAAATACCCGAAAGACGGATGGAACTGATGAGATACACATTTTAAAAATAAAGAAAACAAAATAGAACGTCCAAAGTTACAAGAATTAAGTAAAATACAAGGGAAAGAAATCATGAAAACTTGAAAATACCAAACAATTATCAGAGCAAACTTTAAAGGAGACGAAGAAAAATTAAAAACAAACACAATAAGGAATTCTTTAATAAACTGAAACAGCTAAGAAATAGATGAGATACAAATTAAAAACAGAGAAAACAAAAAAAACGTTAAAAGAAGAATCAAATATATATAATACAAAAATAATCACGAAACCAGAAAGATATGCTTCAAGGATAGGAGTAGAAAGAAAACTGATAAGAGGAAGATTAATAAAACGGAAAACAAAAAACGAATTAAGTCATGAAAATAAAGCATGTCAAAAGGGCCACCACAAAAAAAGATAGGAAAACAGGACCAAGCTTAATGAATTACAAACGATAAACAGAACAAACTTTAAAGAAGCGGAAAGAGCGGAAGAGCGAAGGAAATAAAAAGACACGAAAACCAAATCTTAAAACAAACTGAAGAAGTCGAAGAATGAATAAAACTCACCAGTTTAAAAAATAAAAATAATAATAAAGGAAGTAAAAGAACATAGAAGGTTAGGAAAGTGATGAAAGACAAAGAGAGCAAATGAAAAATAAAAGCAAAGCGAAGAAAAAAATTCTAAGGAAGCCGACAAAATTTTGAAATGGTAAAAGCCAGAGGAGGAACGAAGATTTGAAAAACAAGCTGCAGAAACGTGACGGAGCTTATAAATAATAAACGATAAAGGGAGCAAACTTTAAAAAAGGAGAAAACAAGGGCGAAAGTAGTGAAACAAAAGTAAATGGAAAAACTAAAAGAAAGAATAGAACTTATGAGATAAAAATTAAAAAATAAAATTGAAAGTAAAAGAAGAACATAAAAGGTTAGGAAAGTGAAGAAAGGCAAAAGTAACAACAAAACTAAACAAAATTAATTCTACAAAAGCAGGAAAAATCTAAAAACAAAGCAGTAAACGGAAAATACCAAAGAATTGATGAGAGAAAAGAAATACACAGATTAAAAGAGGAATACTAAAAGTCAAAAAAGCGAAGCTAAACAAAAGAGACAAATCGAAACATTCTAAAAAAGCATGAAGAAAATCTTCAAAGGCGAATAGCTAAAGAAAGGTAAATTTTTAATAAACGGAAAAGCCAGAGAATGAGCGAATTGTAAAAATACACAAAACAACACAGCGCCAAACGTTAAGAAATCGAAGCGAAGAAAAGGGACGAAGTTTGAAAGAAAATTGTTAAAAGTGAAAAGCTAAAGAAAAATAAATTTTTAATAAACGTAAAAAATCAAAGAGCGAAAGCAACATTTAAAAAATACACAAAGCAAGAGGAGGTCACTAAACGTTAAAAAAGAGAAGCAGAACAAAAGGGAAAAGCAAAGAAAAAACTCTAAGAACTTAGGAGGAAAATGTTTAAAAGGTAAAAGCCAGAGGTTGCATAAAAACGAAGATCACCAAAAAAACAGGCAGCAAAAGAAGAAAGTCAGGAAAACGAAGAACGACAAAAGGGCCACCACAACAAAAATCGAAAACAAGACGAAGCGTCAAAAGGCACCAAAAAAACAGGAATTTTTTAATAAACGAAAACATTCAAAGGACAGATAAAACTGACGAAATGAAATATTAATAAAAAATAAAGAAAGCAACCAAAAACGTTCAACGTTGGGAAAGTCGGTTAAAACACAAGGGACAAGTTGAAACAGAAAACTCTTCAAATGGTAACTCAGGGGGTCAATAAAATTTAAGGCGAAGATTAAGAAAACCACAGGCAGAAAAGGAAGAATATTAAGAATTATAGAAGTAAAGAATAACGAAAGGGCAACAACAAAAACTAAAATAAGACGAAGCTTGAAAATAACATGTTTCGCAAACGAAACTTTAAAGATATAAAACTACGGGCGAAAGAGGTATAAAAAGGCTCCAAAACCAAAAGAATTATTTAATAAGTCGAAGCAAGAAAAGGGCAAATAAAACTGACGAGATAGAAGTGTAAACAATAAAGAATTCAAAACTTAACATTTGAAAATAAGTAAAACACAGGAGACAACGCAAAGAAAAAATTTCACAAAAGCAGAAGAAGACAATCTTCAAACAGTAAAAGATGTTAGTTAGTTGATGAATAAAACTGAAGACGATTATAACGGAAAAACTAATAGCAAAAGAAGAAAATTAAGAGTTAGGAAAATGAAGAATGACAAAAAGGCAACCACAACAAGAATGGAAACCAAGACGAAGTTGAAAAAATAACTAACGATTTACGGGACAAACTTTAAAAGAATAAAAATAAGGGCGAAAGAAGTAAAAAGGCCAACAAAAACATTAATTTTTTTCAGAAATACAAAAAGCGAAACAACTAATAAAACTTAAGAGATAAAATTAAAAACAGTAATAAAGAAAGAAAACAGAGCAAAGCATGTATATAATTTAAGAGTGAAAAATTTAAAAAAATACACAAAGAAAGAGAAGAACACTAAAAACTAAAAGAAAACGAAGCAGAACAAAGGTAGCAAGTGCAGAAAAAGAGTTTAAGGAAGCCGGAAGTCTTCCAAAGGTAAAGCCAGAGGTTGAATAAAACTGAAGACGAAGGCTAGGGGAGAAACACAGGCAACAAAAGAAGATTATTAAGAAGTGCAGAATAACAAATGATCACAGACAGCACACGATAAAGCTTAAAAACAGCCAACGAATCACGGACCATACTCTCAGGGAAAGAAATATGGGCGAAAAAAGTATAAAAAGGCACCAAAAACAAAACAGGAATTGTTTAATAAACGAAAACAATCAAAGGGCAGATCGAACTGTTGAGTTGAAGTTTAAATTATAAAAAAAGCAACAAAAAATGTTAAACTTTGGGAAAGTTAAGTAAAACACATGGGGCAACGCGAAAAGAAATCTTCAAAGGGCTAAAGTCAGGGGTCAGGGGACGAATAATATCTCATAGCACGATAAATAAAAACTGATGGGACGAAGAATAAAGAAAAACACAGAAGAAGAATATTAAGAAACAGAAAAGTAAAGAATAACAAAAAGGACACCACAACAAAAATCGAAAACTACGCGACGTTTAAAAATAACCAACGATTCAAGGACTATATAGAGACGAAAGTAGGGGGGCGAAAGTATAAAAGGGCATCAAAAACAAAACAGGCATTCTTCAATAAGCGAAAACAACCAAAAGACAGATAAAACTGACGAGATGAAGTTTAAAGAAATAAAGAAAGCAACAAAAAACCTTAAAAATTGGGAAAGTTAAAGAAACAGAAGGAACAACGAAGAAAATCTTCGAAAGCAGGAAGACAATCTTCAAAGGGTAAAAGTCAAGGGACGAATTAAGAATATGCGAGTAGAAGAATAACAATTCTTACTACAAGAAAAAAGGGAAAAATTAAAAAACAAACGATTCGCACAGCAAACTAAAAAAAACGGAGAAAATAGGGGCAAAAGTAATATAAAAATTTACCAAAACTCTGATAAATGTTTAGTAAAAATAAATAGAGCACAGGCAAACTAACTAAATAGAGCAGAAAAGAACCTTAAAATTAAACACAAAGTGAAGTAAAACAAAAGTAATAAAGAGAAGAAAAGAATTCCAAGAAAGTAGGAAGAATGTCTTCAAAGGGAAAAAGCCGAAGGCTGAATACAACTGATGGGTCGAATATTAAAAGAGCAAATCAGACAGCAGAATATTATTTAAAAAAAGGGCCACCACAATAACAATAGAAGAACAACAGGACAAAGGTTAAACTTGGAAAGTCAAATAATGAATATAACTGATTAAAAGATAATAATAAAAATGCACAAAGCAAAGCAAAAGAAGAACACTGAACACTGCGCGTTAAGAAAGCGAAGCAGAATCGAAGAGACAAATCAAAGAAAATCTACAAAATTAGAAAGGTAGTAAGGTCGAAAGAAAACGCACCAATAATAAACGGAAACAGCTCAAAAACAGATGAACTGGTAAGATAGAAGTTAAAGAAAGCAACGAAAAACATTAAATGTTGGGAAAGTTAAGTAAAACACAAAGGGTAACGTAAAGAAGAAATCTTCAAGGGGCAAAAGCTAGGGGATGAATAAAACTGAAGACAAAGATTAAGCAAAAACAAGCAAAAACGAAGAATATTAAGAATCAGGAGAGTAAGGTATAATAAGAGAGAAAGAGACAATATAACAAAGACGAACAGAACGAACGAACAAACAGACCTAAATAAACAAAAGTCTTGCAAACAAAAAGATGCACAAAGACACCTAAAAATAAAAAAACAAAATAGTAAAAACGAACCTTTAAAAGGTTTCTCATTCAAGAAAAAAATTGGCGAAGAATCTTCGCTGGACTTTCCATACTTTTTATTTTTGAAATTTTGAATTTTTTTTCAGCTAGTTCTAATCAGCCGAGCTAGAGGTACAATCGCCCAGGACGCAATTTATGACATAGAAACTTCGGGCAAAAATTATTCGATTACTTTTCAAATTCTCTATTGATTTCCTAAGTAAAATTTTGAAATTTTTTTCAAGGAAAAATCTGCGCCCAAAAAAACATGGCTAACTTCCGTTTCCGGTTCCGGATTTTTTTGAAAAGCTTATTTTACAGATGTACAAATACAAAATGAAGGTTTGAAAATTCTTCATAGTTTCAAAAATTTTACAGGGTGAATTTGTTGAAATTAATGTAGATCCTGCAATCATTTCCGTTTTAAAATATGCACCCATTAATTATTAATGTACTTAATTTAAAAAATTCGTTTATAAGAATTTATTTTAAAATTTTTGTTGTGATCATAAAAAAGGTCATTTTTAGAACTCCGAAAAATCTTTACAACATATACCTAAATTTGTTACGTAAATTCCTTAAAAAAAAAACTATATTAGTTTTTAATTCGTGCAAAGAATAGCGCAATCAAAAACCTAATATTACAAAGAGCGGTTAATTTAAATTTTCTACGTATTCACAGCAACAACGATATCTAAACATTATTGTCGCTGTTCGAACATCGTTGCCGCTCGTTTTAATTTTATCGAAAACAACGTAAATTAAAAATCAACATGCACGAATAAACACAGATTAACATAAAACAGCGATAACACTGTCTACAGAAACAACAACAAAAAGTAAAAAGAAAAAAAACTGCAAATATTGCAATAAATATTGTATTCGACTTTCGGAACTCTTTTTGCGTTTTATATTTTGGGGATGCGATCAACGCTATTTGAAAGGCATCTTGATCTACTATCGACCCAGAACATTAAAAAAAAATCGTGTGTGTCATTTCCGAGAACAGTAAAAACGGAAAAAAGGAGACAACGGCACGCGGTGTTCCCAGGCGGTCACCCATCCAAGTACTGACCGCGCCCGACATTGCTTAACTTTGGTGATCAGACGAGAACCGGTGCTTTCAATGTCTAACAATCAAAATGAATGTCTATTTACATCTACGTATATTTCACCCAAATAATTAAAAAAAAAATTAAACAGCGGAAGATGGTTTGGACACTACTTCTAGGCGCTCATATTTGTGTGTTACGTAAAATAAGAGCATTCGGGAATTCCTTTTAGAATTTGAAAAATTATAAAGAAATGTTAAAACAATCACTTAAACAATTTGCAAATTAAAAAGGAACTGGTCAATTGGGCGCGTAAACTGATTACAAAAAAATAGGTAACTCTTTTAGGGAAGGATAGTTAATTTTAAATCCTAAATTAGGATCCAGCAACACCTACAATAGCCAAAATATTACAGTAATTTTGATGACATAATTAAAGACTTTGCAACGAAAAAGTCCCGACAAGTTATTTAATAATAATCCTATATAATATGTAATAATGCTTTTATAATAAATAATTTGTATTTTCAACATAAATGAGCAGAGTAAGATAATATTTTTTTGAAAAAGTGGGTAATATAAACAAAAAAATATATATTGTAGTCACGCAGATTCGAACCTCCAACCTTTCAAGCGTATGCGGGTGGAAGCTTGGTCTCTTACCGCTGGACCAACACCGCCTTCGTTAAAACGGTGACTCCTGGCCTGATATTTATCTTCTGTCTTTGGAATGTGCCGTTTCCGAGAATTTTTTTTTTGAAATTTTGAAAAATTTTTTCAGCTAATTATAATCAGTAGAGGTAGGGGTACAATTTGGCGTTAGGTTTATACAAAGATGTTGATGTGTTTTTGCCAAAAAAAAATGTTAAAGTCCAAAACTTCAAATGGTCATAAAAGGCGTTAGGGAAAAATTTTGGGGATGCGATCAACGCTATTTGAAAGGCATCTTGATTTACTATCGACCCAGAACATTTAAAAAAAATCGTGTGTGTCGTTTCCGAGAAAAGTTTTTTTGAAAATTTGAAAATTTCCAAAACTGTCCGGACTTTTTATTTTTGAAATTTTGAATTTTTTTTTCAGCTAGTTCTAATCAGCCGAGCTAGAGGTACAATTTGGCCTTAGATTTATAAAAATATGTTGATGCGTTTTTGGGAAAACCGTCCTTAAAGTTGCGCTTTTCAAAAATTCGCCGCGGGCGCAATTTTTGACATAGAAACTTCGGGAAAAAATTATTCGATTTCTTTTCAAATTCTGTATTGATTTCCTAAGTAAAATTTTGAAATTTTTTTCAAGGAAAAATCTGCGCCCAAAAAAACATGGCTAACTTCCGTTTCCGGTTCCGGATTTTTTTGAAAAGCTTATTTTATAGATGTACTGTAATTATAGGCCCGCATACCAAATTTTATGAAAATCGGCCCAGTAGTTTTCGAGATATGACGATAACGCACGCACGCACGCACGCACGCACGCACGCACGCACGCACGCACCCACCCACAGACATTTTTCAAAAAACACATATTTAGGATGCCTGGACCCTAAAATGTGTTTTTTTCGAATTTTTACGATTTTGAATTTTTGCACGATTCCAATACTTTCCTATACATGCGTTGCAAGTATGGAAAGTAAAATTAAAGATATTTTCAAGTTTTAATAATTCCCATGCGAAAACTTAAAAACCTCAAATTTAAAAATTTCAGCTAGAAAACAGAATTAAAAATCGATTTATTAAATTGGACAAAATATTTTATCAGAAAAATTGGCAGGCAACGAGCGTTCTGACATTTAAAAATCAATTCTTCAGCTTGAATTACAGATGATATTTCTAGAACTAAAAAGGTCAAAAGTTTACATCTGTAGCTGATCTGTAATCAAATAAATTCGAAATTGTTTCAACGGATATTCACATTTACTGACTCATTCAAATAATATGAATATCGGTTTTTAAAAAATATCTCAAGCCTACTATTTTTATGTGCATTAATTTCTCTTGAAGTGATAAATATTTATACCAAAAATTAATTCCCTGCCTTGAGATACT
Source organism: Melanotus villosus (assembly GCA_963082815.1). Lineage (NCBI taxonomy): Eukaryota > Metazoa > Arthropoda > Insecta > Coleoptera > Elateridae > Melanotus > Melanotus villosus. The sequence continues at coordinate 3,832,464 of OY720419.1, read as the reverse complement.
TGGCACCCGCAAGCCTGGATCTCACCCATTAAATAAACAAACTAACAAACAAGCAAACTTCCCTCTCTAATGTCTAACATTCGCCTAATTACGCCCACTTAAATTGTATCCACGAAGACAAAATACTAAAGCAAAAGGCTAACAACAAGTAAGAAATTTCAGGCGTATTCAGGATTTCGAGGATTAAACATTAATTTGTGACTTTTGTAACTCAAAGTGAGGACTGATACTGCCATTTGTGTAAATAAAGATGCTTTCTCCATGATCAAAATTTATTCCCCTGAAAATCCAGGAAATAATGGGAGTTGAGATAGTGAAAAAATTTATGGAAACCTTTGTTGCTGAGATCTATAAACAACTTTTACTGTGATTAATTTAGACTCAAACTCGACGAAAGGGGAGAAAGTAGCAAGTTGCAAGTTTTTCATTCGCCTTCTTTGTATTTTCTCCAATAATTCGCAAGATTCTGAGGGAATCCGAATAAATATTGTGATTATTTAAGAAAATTTCCTCGGTGTAACTTGGCTGTTTATTTGGGATTCAGATTTACCACCTTCTGAAAGATAAACTAAGCCCTGGAAAATTTTAATTAATTCCGATCATTAGCATGGCTTTTAATATTGAAACGCCCATTATATTTTCCCCTCAAGAGTTTTCGGAGTAATTCGGGGAATAAAAAGGTAAAACTGTCGTCTTAACCGACAAAAAATCCCAGAACAATGAGCGTACAAAAATCAATGGGTAAATTGTTAGGAGCTTCCATTTTCCTCCTTAAATTTTTTCTTATTACACAAATTGCGAAATCGGCCCTATCTTAGATTTTACCAGCGTCTTACAAACAAGAAGCGACAGAGAATAATGTTCGCTGAAAGAAGAGATAACCAGGGAGAAATAAAATGAATGGAATGCGTTACGCGGTAACCTTAGACCAAACTTAATTGAAAGAAGGAGCTCTGACCCCTGAACCACGGATAACACCGCGTGGAAGTGCGCATTTTTTACAATTTTCAGCTCGAAATTCTTTGTTCGTTCGGCCGTTCCTTACAACTTCCTCCTAATCGCGTGATAAGTCTTTTAAAAAACGAACGAGTTCGGCCTCGAATAAAGAATAACCTAACCGCTATTTATTTTAGACAAGGCCCTGTTAAATTTTAACGAGATAATCGTCTCTTCAAACAAACAATCAAATACACGCCAACCATCTTATTTTTTCTAAATTTTATTTACCTTGGGCAATTTAGAAATTCCTAACGTTATTCCGGGATTACACGAAAAGGTAATTCCGGGAGTACAATCAAATAAAATGCGCACTTTCTCCCGAACGCATAAACCTCAAAATAAAATCGTCCGAGAACAAACTTGCTGAAAATACGAATTTTCTGAAAATACTTTGTGACACAACAAACTCCCTCATAATGCAAAAGTTACCGAAAATACAAACTTTCTACCAACATAAACTTTCCCAAAATAAAATGCATACCTTTTCAAAATATAAACTTCCTAAAAATCCAAACTTCTTGAAAATACGAACTCCCCGAAAATCTAAGCTTCTTAAAAATACAAACTTTCTGAAAACATAAACGTCCTGATAATACGAAATTCCTGAAAATACAAACTTCCTGGATCTACACTCTCCTTCAAAATGTGAGTTTACTGAAAATATAAACTTTCAAACCAAATAAATTTTCCCAAAAGAAAAACCTTTTGAAAATGCAAACTTTCTCAAAATATAAACCTCTAAAAAGAAAAATTCCTTTCTACAAACCTCATGAAAATTCAAATTTTCTGGAAATAAAATCTCTTCAAAATACAAATTTCCTCAATACCCAACAAGATTAAACGATTAACCTGGGAAGAATAATCACAACTCAAACATAACAAAAGGTAAATTCGACTGCCTCGATATTGACAGTTGCGATTCCTCATCACAAAGAAAATTTACCGAGAAAAACCAAAATTTTTCCATGGCGAAAGATTGATCGAAATGAAGCCCTAAATACCCTCCCATAGTACGAACTAGTGGGTCCTTCCCGGGATTTCCCGAGGGCTCTAGCATAGAATTTAAGGCACCTGCCAACGCAGAATTTTATACCAGAGCATTATATTATAACTAAATGAACTAAGAAGTAGTAACTTTTGTTTTAATTCATTTAATATTAATTTATTTTATGTAATAATTTGGTCCGGCCCTTGACTCGGAGACAGAATGATAATTTGGCCCCAGAACTAGGAAAGGTTGCCCATGCCTGGGCCTCTATCTGCTCATTCTGTTGTGGTTCTGTGTTTTTTAAAAATCAACAAGACGTATAAATTAAATATTTATTTCCCGTTATTTTTGCTTAATGTTTTCCTTAACAAAAAGGAGTTTTATTGTTTTTTTTTTAATTTTTTAAATAATGAAATAATAAATATGTTTTTGTTTTCTACTAAGTTTTATTTTTCTTTCAATAAAAATAATTAAATTGCTCTATAATATCAAAGGTATAATATTAAAATAAAATTTCCCGGTTCCCGGGAAATCCCGGGATTTTACGAACTTTCAATCCCGATTCCCGGGATTGAAAAAATCGTCAGGAACAGCACCCACTAGTACGAACTTCTTAAAAATACAAGCTTCCTGAAAATGTAAACTTATTCAAACTACAAAATCATTGAATATACAAATTCCCTGAAAGCATAAACTTCAGGAAAATACGAATTTTCCGAAAATACAAACTTCCTGGAAGTACACACTCCCTCAAACTGAAAATTTACTGGAAATTCAAACATTCTAACAACACGAACTTCCTCAAAATAAAAACCTGAAAATACAAACTTTCTCAGAATATAAACCCCTAAAAATACGAAGCCCCTTCTACTAATGAAAATACAGGCCTCCTAAAAATACTAAACAGTTAACTTGGAAAGAATAATCAATAATCAAGGGTACATAATAAAAGGTAAAGGGGGATCAAATAAATTTCACATCTAGCAGGCTAGTTATTTTTTAGGCATGTCTTAGTTTCATCTTAAATATTTTGTTTTACGAACTGTCAAATTCAAATTATAGTGCGCTGCAGTACTAAAATACATGCCTAATCTGAAATTCATTTGATCACCCGATATATTCGCTGGACCGGAATAAATCAGAATAATGGCCAGAAATTGGGATTTTAAAAATTTTAAAATTTTGAGATTCCTTGTCAGAAAGCGAATTTAATGGAGAAAAATAAAAATTTTCCGGCAGAAAAATTGATCGAAATGCAGCCCTAAATACTTCTAAATATAATTGTTCTGAAAACAAACTTTCCTGAAAATACAAACTTTCTAAAAATATAAACTCCCTCAGAATGTAAAACTTCTTCAAAATTACAAACTTCCTGAAAATATGAACTTCAACAAATTACAAACTCATGGAAGATTCAAATTTCCTCAAAATAAAATTTTCTTCAAATTACATAGGTACTTCCTGAAAATATAAACCCCCCGAAATCTAAACTTCTTAAAAACACAAACTTCCTCAAAATATGAAGTTCTTCAAATTAGAAACCAATTCAAGATTCAAATTCCCTCAAAGTAAAAACCTTCTGAAAATGCAAATTTTCTCAAAATATAAACTTTCAGCAAATGTAAACTGTCTCAAAATTAAATTTTCTTCGAAATATAAATTTTCTGAAAACACGATCTTCCCCGAAAATACAAATTTCCTAAAACTACAAAATGCAAATTTACAGAACATACAGTATGAACTTAATCGATAAAACCTTCTAAAAATGTAAATTTTCTGAAAACATAAACTTCTTGATAATACGAACTTCCTGAAAATACAAACTTCCTGGAACTATCTCCCTCAAAATGCAAATTTACTGAAAATACAAACTTGCAAACAGAAACTTCTCCAAAATAAAAATCTTTTGAAAATACGAACGAAAAAGCTTCGATAACGATAGTTGAGATTACTTATCAGGAAGGGTATTTACTAAAAAAAAAACCGAATGAAGTGCGTGCACCCCTAAATACTTCTAAAAATGAACTTCTGAAAACATAAACCTCCTGAAAACACAAACTTTCTGAAAATATAAACTCCCTCCGAATATAAACTTCTCAAATATAAAACTTCCTCAAATTGAGAAACCATTTAAGATAGAAATTTCCTCAAAATAACATCTTCAAAATACAAACTTTCTGAAAAGAGAAACTTCTTTCAACTACAAAGTTTTTCAAGTTACACACGCACTGAAGATGCAATTTAGCTCAAAATAAAATTCTCTTTAAAATACAAACTTCCTGAAAATACAAACCTCTTGAAAATACAAACCTTCTGAAAATAGTAAATACAAACTTCTTCAAAATATAGGCTGTTGAAAAATACAAACTTACTCAAAAGTTCTTCAAACTAAACCCAACTGAGCCACGAACGCGACTTTATAAAAATACAAATTTTCCGAAAGCATAATAGCCCTCAAAATACAAATTTTCTGAAAACATAAACTTGTTGATAATATGAACTTTCTAATAATTCAAGCTTCCTAAAAATAAACGTTCAAAAATGCAAAATTTCTCAAAATACAAACTTCTGAACAATACAAATTTCTTGAAAATATAAACCACGTCAAAATAGAAACCTTTTCAAACTCCAATAAGAATAAAGAACTAATCTGGCGGAACAATTAATAATTATGTATACATAGAAAGGCAATTTTCTGGACAAAAACAAAATTACAACGGTCAGAAATCAATAAAAGCCAGGTAGAAAAATCGATTGCAATGCAGCTCTAAGTACCTCTAAATACAAACCTGAGAATATAAAATTCCTCAAGCTACAAACTCTTTGAAAATATCTATAGTTCTTAAAAATCAAAACTTCCTGCAAATACAAACCTTCTCAAACTACAAACTCCTTGAAAATATAAGGCCTTTCAAAATATAAAATTCCTGAAAACTTTTTGAAAATGTCTTAAAAATGCCAAATTCTCGAAACTACAAACTACCTCAAAACACAATTTTTTTTAAAATATGTAGTTTCTGAAAACAAATTTCTTGAAAATACGAACTTTCTGAAAATGCGAAACTTTCGCAAAATATAAACACCCTCAAAATAAAAGCTTTCTGAAACCTTGAAATTCTTCAATCTAGAAATGCTTAAACTGCAAATACCTTAAAATACCCCTGAAAATTTAAACAAAGTCCCACAAGATTGAAGAATAACTTGAGGGAAATATTTTTTTTTAATAATCACCAAACAAGCAATAGAATATACACTAACCCTCTGATTTTTAAAAAGTTTTATTTATCTTGAGCAATTTGATACTCCCTAACTTTATTCTGGAATTAAACCAAAGCCGGGAGTACAATCAAATAAAACCTAACGAAAATGCGCACTTTCTCCGGAACGCATTCCTGAAACCGTTTCAGGATGCAAGTACTTCCAGTTTACAACGAAAAGTAATTTGGATTCTTAAATACAAATGGAACGTAATTTTATAAACAGGCGAAGAATTTAAAAATTCCATTCATTCCAAACAAACGAGAGTGAAAAGGAAAAGAGAAAGCCGTACTACGATGTAACTACAGTTTCATGAATGGCTGAAAGAGTGTCTAGATCAATAGCAGAAGGTCCAGCTTCGAGGGTGTGCACGGCACGCACTGCGTAAAACGGTTGATAAAAAAAAACAGAAAAGGAACACCGTTGGAAAAATCCGATCCATAATTAGATCGCGGGGATTTATTTTTAAAACGTTCCTACATTAAACTTTTAGTTCACCAATTTAATTTTTACGAAGGGGAAGGAATGGCCTACGTCCAATTGCGTTTTCAATTTCGATATATTGCCCGATTTTTATGTAAAACCAATTCCAAATAAAAATAAAATCACCCACAATTCTCGTTATTTCGAAACGAAATAACGAGAGACAAACAAAGTTGGACTGGAAATAAAATTTACAACGACCCCAGTTAACTTTCAGGTTTCAGGCAATAATCAGCATTAATAATACAATCTTTAGTGTAACAGAATTCGAAAAATAAAACCATTAAATTAAAATTAAAAATAATAAAAGAGCCACGAATAATAACCTCCATACATCAAAAAAGCCCTACGCCACACAGATCAATAAAATCCGAAAGGAGATTACTAAAAACCTAATACCATAAATTTCTGTGAACATATCAGAGTTTGATTAATATTTCATTGTCCGAATCAACAATCATAAATTCAAAACTACAATGCAATCACCAACGGATACTAAACCAAATAACATTCTCAAACACGCAAGGTTATTCACTCATTCGTATTATAAATTTCTTATTAGGGATCAAAAGCGTTATAAAAGGGAAACTCTCAGGACAGAAATAAATCAGAATAATCACGAGCGATATTTCGAAATTACGGTTTTAAAAGTAGCAGTTTGATAATAACAGTCAGAGAAGACATTAACTGAACATATAAATTTTTGAAGCTTTTTCAAGTAGAAAAATTGGTTGAAATTCGACCCTAAATACCTCTAAATACAAACCTGAAAATACAAAATTCCTAAAACTACAAACTCCCTGAAAAATACGAACTTCCTGAAAATACAGAATTTTCCAGCTATAAACTCCTTGAAACTATAAACTCTCTCCAAATATATAATTACTGATAATATGAACTTCTCAAAGCTATAAATTTCACAAACACTCGAAAAATATAAAATTAATGAAAATACAGACTCTCGGAAAATATATTTCCTAAAAATTCAAATTTCTTATTAATACGAACTTCCTGAAAACAAAAACTTTGCAAACTAAGATTGAAAATACAAACTTCTTGAAAATACGAGCTTTCTAAATAGCGGAAGAAAATGCCTCATACTACGAACTCTTTGAAAAGATAAACTCTCTCAAAATATAAAATTCCTGAAACTACGAACTTCCTAAATATAGAAAATTCCTCAAGCTACAAACTCCAAAAAATTTCCATTTTCAACAAACTTCCTGAAAATATAAACCTTCCGAAAATACAAACCTCTTTAAAAGGCAAACTTACTCAAAACCCAACGAAATTGAGCAATTAACATGATGTGACCAATTAATAATCACGTATTACAAAAGGCAATTTTTTTGGGTAGAAATAAATCAAAGTAGTCCCCAGAAATTAGGATTTAAAAAGCAAGGGAATTTACTGAAATACATTTGAGATTTTTCCATGTAGAAAAATTAACTGAAATACAGCCCTCAATACCTCAAAATACAAACTTTCTGAAAATAGAAAATTGATCAAACCACAAATATTCTGGAAATATAGTGTCTAAAAATGGGAACTGTCTGAAAGTCGAAACCTTTTCAAATTACCAACATCTTGAAAATATAAACTCCCTCAAAATATAAAATTCTTGAAAACATAAACATCCTGAAAATACAAGTTTCCTGAACATACAAACTGCTTCAAAATGTAAATCTTCTGAAAATACAACCTTCTCAAAACACAAACCCTATTACAATACAAACTTCTTCAAAACTCAACAAAATTTAGGAATTAACCAGGGTGGAACAATTCAGAGGTTACAGATAATACAACATACATACAACTGTAACCTAGAAATTTGCTTAAGTATCCATAACTTAATTTGGTTGATGACAACATCTGAAAAAAATTGCCTGAGGAGATGAAAGCACAGGAACAGCAGAAAAAAGAAAACAACTCCCAAATTAGAAAACAGAACAACTAAAAGAACTAGAAATAGAAAAGCAGCTAAAACAACCGTCAAAATGCAAGCTCATGTATGATTGTGCTCAAGATATATTTGTTTAATATGCTTATAAAACATAAACTGCGTTAACACAACTATCAAGTATGTTTGTTTATTTAATGCGAAGCGTCAAGGGTCACATTCGTTACGTCAAAAACATAAAAGTAAAAAATAACACAATAACACAACGTTTAAAAAAAAGGAAGAAAGTCATGCAGAATGGGAAAAATAGCCAGGGTAAACGAAGAATTAAGACAAAGTAAGCCAACTGCATGACAGAAAAACAAAAATCTGAAACTTAAGCAAATCAAAAAATGAAAGAAATGAGATAATACCTACTTCCTGAAAATTAAAAACGTTGAAGAAGAGTTTTAAACATGAGGTAAGAGAAAAATAACAAAATAGGCACAGACACCATATTATAAAACCTTCCTCAAAACGCTCGTCTCGAATTAAAACTTCTTTAACATTAGAAATTCCTGAAAATACGAAAGTTTTCAAAGTACAAACTTCTTCAAAATACAAACTTCCTAATAAACAAAATGTTTCTGAAAATACAAAGAACCTTTCTTCAAAATACAACAAAATTTTTAAAAATTCAAAATGCTTCTTAAAAATACAGAACTTGTCAAAACCTCCGTCAAAATACAAATTTTATAAAAAAATAATCCTTTACGAAAATACTAACTTAACTGAAAATACTTCGTAAGAAACTTTCCTCAAAGAACAAACTCCAAAATACCATAAAGTGCAAACCTTCTTCCTAAAACGCTTCCTCAAAACACTCTCCAAATTCAAACTCCCTAAAAATGCCTTCAAAATACAACTTTCTTGAAATATAAACTACGTTAATAAAAACTTTTTTTTTCAACACACAAACTTGCTAAAAAATCTTCCTAAAAAACAAAACCCTTCTGTAAATACAAACTGTCTAAAAATCCTTTAAAATATAAGAGTTTTTAAAAATTACAAATTCCTGAAAATACAAACATTCTTGAAATACAAACTTCTTAAAAGAAACCTTAAAAAAATTTTCTTGAAATATAAATTTTCTTGAAATATAAACTTGTTCAAAATCAAAATACAACAAATTTCTGAAAATACGAAATTGTTGAAAGCACAAACATTCTTTCAAATACAAACCTCCGAAACACCTTCAACAAAATACAAATTTGATCGAAATACCAACTTTCGGAGTATAAAAAATGTTTCTGAAACCAACTCAATAACTTCCTCAAAATACAAACTTCTGCAAGCATTCGAAAATTCCTCAAAATAAAGATTTCTCTACGCAAACACAAACTCCCCAAAAACAGAAACCTCCCTAAAATACGAATTGCCTGAAAATATACAGTTCTTCGAATATAAACTTACTAATGTTAATTCTAAAAAAACCTTTATGAAAACAAAACGTTTTTGAAAATGCTTCCTAAAAAAAATTCTTTCACGGTGCATCCTTTAAAATAAAATGAAGAAAAGAAACACTCGAAGAGTCAGTTCGACTGCAACTTTGGCCTGAAAATATTGTTTTGTTGCGGGATTATAAAAAAAAATGAAAAAAAAAAACCTGGAGAAACGAAAGTAGGAATACCAAACAGCAGGAACGAAAAGGGCACAACAAACCCAAAACAGGAAGAAGACTAAAACAAACCACAGCAACTACAACAAAAAGAAAAAAAACAATAGAAAAAAATCGCTTAAAATGCAGCCCCAACCTGAGTATTTTGCGGCTATATTTCATTTGTTTTATAATTTTTAAGGTTTCCTGAAAATTTTATATTGTTGGACTTTGCGTAAATAATGCGTGCCTGCAAGTCTGAATTCGCCTTTTTCAGGACTTCTACATGATTAAATTAAAACAAATATTAAACTAAATTAAACTAAAACGCAATAAATCTAAAACCCCCCAACGAAAAATCAAATTTTGATTAGAACGATTTAGAAACGCCCAAATAAAATTCCTGCAAGTTCCCAATAAATGTAACAAGCCTACTTTTACAAAATGATGGCTTGTTTGCAACACCCACGGGGATGTTTGTTATAAACAAGGGTTTTCCATAAGTTTAACTTAGGTGTCACAAGGGTAACGTAAAAAACTTTTAATTAAATACCGCCTACGCCGAATCTAACGAGCAATTCCCTATTCGGTTTACTGATATTATTCAATCTTCTGCTTTAACATCTTCTAAGATTTAATCCCTTTGTTAGTCTTTGTTTTTTCTTTGCAATAGACCCAAAGCTAAAATAACCAAAAAAGCATGGAAAGCAATTTTTCTTGGTGTCTGCTTTTTGTGAAATTTTTTGTATTTGTTTTTGTAGACCTAAAATCCTTTAAAGCTAAAAGAAGTAGAAGAGCATGGAAAGCAATTTTTTTGGAATTTTCCCACGTCTGTGATTTTTGGAAAATCTTTTGCTTCAGTTTTTGCAATGAACCTAAAACAATTTAAATCTAAAATAATCAGAGAAGCATGGAAAGCAATTTTTTTTAAATTTTTCATTGTTTTTGCAATTGACCTAAATTCTTTTAATCTCAAAAATAATAATCGGAGAAGATTGGAGAGCAAATTAATGTTTTTAGGATTTTTCTGCCTCCTACTTCGTGATTTTTGGGAAATTTTATTTTGTAAATGAAATAATTCGTCTACGATATTAAGCAGGATTTGCCATCAAATTTAAATAATGTTTTCCATGTTTAAATGGGTAACAAATTCAGAAGTGAATAGCAGAGAGCGTTCGTGCGTATTAAAAAATCAATATTTAGTAAACAAAAGGTTTATCTAACAAATTTAATTCGAGTTAAAATTTGCATTTGTGTAGGGTAGGGTTTGTTTTTCATGAGTACAGCCATCGCTTTATCAAGAACTCGGAATGAACAGAATCTGCCACCGCAAATTAATAGGAATAATATTTGGTATAGCCACAATTGAATGGGCTTCGTCGGAGTTCAACGTGAAACCTCAAATGAACTTAATAGCTTTTGAGCAGATGAGGGACATGAATAAACATGCAAAATGAAATCCGCAATCCAAAAACCCACAAAGAAAATAATCTATTCAGTTCTGGAAAAGGGGCTCGCCGAGTTGTGTTCCGATGCCGGAGAATATTTAACAATTTAAAGTAGGTTGTATGTACTAAACAAAAGTATAAACTGACTTATATTACAACTGGGAATAATAACACATACAGTTACGGGAATATAAATTTCTTTCGGGGATGTACGGGTATTATTGTTGCATGTGCCGTGACATTTTAGAAAACGACTCGAGGAATATGTTCAAATTGAATGTTTATTATATCTTAAAACAGGGCCACGTAAAATGCGCTACCACAACGTGACATTTCCATTAGTAGAAATATGTTCAAAACGAATAACGCTCGCAATCCATCAAACTGATATGACATTGATACACATAAAAAGATGTTACATTTTCAATTTCTACCTTGGAACATATAGGAACCGTCTCCGAAAAATTTACCTTCAAGATGGAAACACCTTTTAAATTTTTTCAAAAATACGAAAAATGTATCACATACATGTTTCTACAACAATAAGATCCCTCAAAATATAAACCTGCTTGAAATACAATTATTTTTGAAAATACTTCTTAAAAAACTTCCTCGAAATACAAACTCAAAAAAATCCTGAAAATAAGAATTCCTCATACTATAATATTCCTCATAAAAAAATCTTCCTCAAATCACAAACTTTATCGAAATACTAACTTTCTAAAAAAAATCCAGAAAGTACAAACACTAACAGATTATAAACATCGTCGAAATATAACGAATTCCTGAAAATTAAGGGTTCCCAAAGCACAAATTTCTTTAAAACACAAAATTTTGGAAAACAAAGGCGGGCGTCTACAAACTCTAAAATAACAAGTAAATTCTGAAAATACTTCCTACAAAAACTTTTCCGAAAGTACTACATTCGTCCTAAAAACCTCGCTCAAAGACGAACGAACTCAAGAACAAATGACAAACTTTTTCAAAGCACAGACGTTCTAAAAAAACAACGAATTTTTCTGAAAATATAAATTGACTGAAAATGCGACTTAAAAATTCCTCAAAGTCCTTTAAAATATAAACTTACGAAAATATAAACTTTCTGGACACACAAAGTTCCTCAAAATGCAAACTTATATTTCCTAAAAACTCTCTCGAAATATAAGTTTCAAAACAAAATAAATTTCTGAAAATAGAAAATTCCTCAAATTACAAACTTCTTCAAAATACCATCTTTCTAAAAAATGAAACCTTTCTAAAAATACAATATAATCTAATATATCCCCCACTTCTACCCTGTTTTCTGAAAATATGTATGTACAAACTAACTGAAAAATTTAAAAAAATCTCCCTCGAAGTATCAAGTTCCTCAAAATGTAAACTTTTTTGAAAATCGAACTTCTTACAAAAACCTCCCTCAGAAATACAAAACAAAATACCACTTTACAGAAAATACTTCTAGCAAAACTTAAGGTACAAATACAGTGTACTCTCTCTTAGCGGACACCCCTCATAAGCGGATATCTCTTTTAAGCGGACGTTTTCTCGGGAACCGAAAAAATGCAATAGCTTTGCTAATAAAAATTTTCCTCTTAAGCGGACTCTCCGTTAACCGGACACGGACACTAAATTGCATCGTTAGCCTTGTATTCTGCTCCTCTTGTGCGGACAGTTTGTGTGGCGGCCGGTGGATAATTTTCGTAATATATTATCAGATAAGCCCGGATGTATGAAGTGTGAAACTTAGGAGCAAGGTCACCACGACGCTGATTTTACTTTGGTGTTTACATAATATATGACAATTTAGAAATTTTTGCTGACTTTGTTTATGTTTTTGGTTAGTTGTAAGACGCATTTCAAAACGAAACATTGTAAAAATTGTCGTCAAAAAATATTCTCCGCGTCGTGTCGGTTAAGATGCCTCAACCTACAAAAACTCTTCTTACGCTGAAATAGAAAATAAATGTACCTAATAGAGTTTTTTGATAAACAAAAAGTTAGTGTTCATGTTTTAATCTTTATGTTTACTTGAATGTGTATTTTTCCATTTTTAATCTACTTAGTGTAAGTACATTTTTTTATTTTGTAATCTTCTTTGTTGTCTTTTATATGTATACGAATTGTTTCGATTTTTTAGTGTGGATACTGTAACTATATAGCTTTTATGTACTATTATGTGTACAATAAAGTTAATTTAAAAAATGTCATGTATTAGAGTAACAACTTCTCTTGAGAGGACACCTCCATTAGGCGGACATATTTTCGGCGACCGCAGGTGTCCGCTTAACAGAGAGTACACTGTATACAAAACATTATCAGAATACAAAATTCCTCAAAGAATAAATTTCTTCCTTTCTCGCCAACCACTTTTTCAAAATATAGATACAAACCAACTGAAAATACTTCCTTAAAAAAATATTCTCCAAATAAAAGGTTTTTCATCAAACTTATGAACATAAAGTTTCTTGAAAATCAAATTTCCTACAAAAACTTTCTTCAAGGACAAATTCCAAAATATATAACAATTCTTCCCAATACAAAATTCCTCAAAACAAAAACTATCTCCTAAAAAAGCCTTTCTCAAAACACAAACTTCAAAATTTAACGAATTCCTGAAAACATAAACTTCCTGAGTCTTAAAATGCAAACTTCTTAAAAAATCTTCCTTAAAACACAAAACCTCACAAACTTCTCCAAAATTAAACGAAATTCTTGGAAATTCAAAAATTCTTCAAAATACAAACAATTTCGAAATACAAATTTCTTAAAAATACATACAAACTTGCTGTAAAAACCTTCATCAAAATGCATTAATTGAAAATAATTCCTAAGAAACCTTCGTCAAAGAACAAATTCCAAAATATAAAACAATTCTTGAAGATACAAAATTCCAAAATATGCAAATTTCTTCCTAACAACGTTTTCTCAAAACACAAACTCTCTCCCAATACAAACACCCTAAAAATACTTTCTTAATATAATAATATTTCTTGAAAATCTAACGAATTCCTGAAAACATATAATAACTCAAATATTACTTACTTACTTAACGTTCCCCCTTTTACCGTTAGGTGTCGGGGTACCTACCTCAAATACAACCTGTCTAAAAAGCCTTCCACAAAGTACACAAACATAACTGAAAGTATTTCTTAAAAGTCCTTCCTCAAAATACAATAACAATTCTTGAAAATACAAAATTTCACAAACTGCAAACTTCTTCCTCAAAATATAAACTCTATCGAAAATCAAACTTCCAAAAAAACCTTAAACTACAAAATTCTTTACCAAAATTTCAATTTCCCAAATAATATTTTCATTCTTAATATAATAAGTGCATAAAAAATTATTGATAATTTTAGGCAAATGTGCACGAAAGCTAGTTGGGCTGCCTCAACTTGCTTGAGTGAAAATTTATCTAAAATTTTAAATAATTTTTTTATGCACGTATTATATTAAGAAGAAGAAGAAAGAAGAAACAAAATTCACTTTGTGAACGCGATATAGGAAAAAATTATTGAGTAATTAGATTTTGTTGAATGTTGATTGGTTAAAATAATTTCATATCTAGAATGTGATTGGTTGTTTAGGTGACTTTGACAGATGTATGAAATTTTCCTCAAAATACAAATGTCATCGAAATTAGAACTTTCTTAAAATACAAAATTTGTCTGAAAAAAATACCTTCCTCAAACTACAAACTTCTGCAATATATAAAAAAGTTCTCAAAATAAAAACTTCTTGAACGCAAACTCCCTAAAAATACAAACTTTCTTCCTTTAAAAACATAAATAATGCTTCCTAAAAATTCCTCAAGGAAAATACTTAAACATACGTTTAAAACAATCCTGAAAATACAATTTCTCTTGAAACATAAACTTAGAAAAACTGAAAAACCTTTACCAAAATCCAAACTTTCTAAAAAATACCGTTCTCAAAGTACATCAAACTCCCTCAAAATATAAAATATTTATGAACATATGAAATACAGGGTGATTCAAAAGTATTGTCATTAATTTTAAGGGTAGGTACAGCATATCAAATAGAACAACTTTTCTCAATAAACAATGTGCCGCAAGTAAACTGTAAATTCAGAAAAAAATTAAAATGATTAATACAAAAATTGGTTTGGGGTCACTGGAATCTAAATTTATCAAACACCTTACTGATAAATAGTCCACGTATATCATGTAGGTCAGTCACTCTTCGAACGTTTTAGTGGAAGGTCGGCCGAATTTGAAGTTATTTTAATTTCTTAAAGAAAGACAGTTTCTGTTCGTGTTTGTGTTGTGTTTGTATAGAAGTTAATGGAGGAACATTTGAACATCGTGTGTAAGTTCTGTTTCTCTTTATTAACAACAATTTTTTTTAGTGTCACTTTTTAAACATGCCAGTCTCAAGCCTGAAAAAATGTGAGAGGAGAGTGAAACCTGTAAATTACATAATCGTGTAGTTTCATTTATTTTTCCAGGGTAAAATTGCTGTCACGGGCTTTTTAAATGCATATTAGCCTGCGGTTCTCAACAGTGACTAACAAAATTTAAAATAAACAAAAATCGCGATAAGCTTTAAATGTACTTCTGTTAAAGTCAGCATATACCCATCTAATTTAAGGCAATACTTTTGAATCACCCTGTATAATCGTCCACAAAATACAAATTTTTTAAAACCGAAACAAACTCCTCAAAATCTAATCTTCTTAAGTATACCCTTATATAAATCTTATATACACAATAAACTTCTTTAAAATACATACGTTCAAATGTTTTGAAAATACAACTTCCTAAAAGCCCTAATAGATTAAAGAATTAACCTGAGCGGAATAATCAAGCACATAATCGCGATGAGCGAACATTAAAATTTATGGAGGTCTTAACTACAAAGACCGAACAACGTTCAATATTCAATTCAAGTAAGCAGGTACATATATTACATATGTAATTAAGTAGGTCTACATTACACGGAACTGCTATAGGAAATATTTAATACCTGGAATTAGAACGAACACATAAAGCGTTCCGTATCCATTACATCTATGTAAATTAAATGATGCTTTATTAGTTAGCAACAATCTTTCTAGGAAAACTAAGTGACCTGGACAATTTACATTGGGACAAACAAAGAAAAAGGTTTTTTTCAACGAAACGGTGCTAGTCAATATGTGGCTTGAAAATTAGTGGGAATAATTCGAAGATTTCTGAAGATTTGCAGTTTATAAATCAGATTACTTCGTCTTTCGAGTTTGCAGGAGTTTCCAGGAAATTCCTCGAATTATTCTTAAAGTTCATCTTCTTCCTGCAAGTTTGTTCGTAACGAATTACAAAATTAGTTTCTTCGTTTCAGTTTAACGCCAACTAAAACAATTAAAAATTACAGCATTTTGTTTTTGTATTCGTATAAACAATTACGTTACATTCTCTTTCTTTCACAACGTAAATTCTAAATAGGAAATTAGTAATAGTACTCGTAATTAATTACGTAAGGAAAACTACAGCATAAACTTACTATCACATACTTAAGATCAAAGATCATTCAAGTGACGAAACGTATCAGTAATAAATAATATTGTTTATACAATCTTAAAGTTTTTATTATTCAAAACTGATAGTAAAACAAAGATCAATTAAAGTTAAATTTGTTTTCGTGTAATAAATTTAAGATTACTTTTGAAATGCTTCCTGTTGGGTTTATCTCAAGTAAATAATTTTTTTATGGGCACAAGAGATTTTTTATTTATTTATTTAAAATCGAAAGATAATTCTTTTTAAATCTCAAACTTTTAAGCGATTTTAATTCAGCAACGAAAAAAATTTAATCATTTTCATTGTCTGGCATTCACGACAAATTAAAAAAAGGCCTTTCCCGTGTTGCTTTTAAAAAGGTGTATATTTGACACGGCACGTCCGTCATGCAACGCGTTGCTAGAAATGTTAACTGCCTAACTGGACGTGAAAAGTCATGACATTCCTGGATTAGCACTGCAATTTGACGAGCCGATTTTTGAACTTTTCACCATTACAAATTTAATTTACGACTACTATGAAACGACGTGACTAGATATCAATTATTTTCTCTGTAAAATGGGGATGAACGTTTTAAAACCTGTTATCATCCTTATACAACGAGAAATT
Organism: Melanotus villosus; assembly: GCA_963082815.1. Taxonomy (NCBI): domain Eukaryota; kingdom Metazoa; phylum Arthropoda; class Insecta; order Coleoptera; family Elateridae; genus Melanotus; species Melanotus villosus. The sequence continues at coordinate 3,815,624 of OY720419.1, read as the reverse complement.
CTCTGGAATTTTTCTGAAAAGAATAAGGAAGGAGAAACCAGCGACAGCCAGAGATTTATTAAAACTTATTTTAGGAAATTTTCTATTCAGAATAATTTGCTATCACTTTAATTTATTCTTATTTCCTTTTAGGGAAAAAACGATACTTGTTTTAAATTTCTTGCAATTCTGGATACTTCATATTCAAAGTGTGGTAACTTTTTCTTCCTAAATCGTTCGTAGCAAAATTTGGCAATTTTACTTATATTAAATAAATTCAGAATAAATTCTGTCCTTTCCATTTTGTCCTTTAACTTCACTCAAAAAAAGGGAAAAGTTTAATTCTGAATTTCTGTACATTTCATATTCATATAATTTTTAACCAACACGCCCAGGGCAACTCAGTGTCCTTTCTATTTTGCCCTCTCCTAGAAAAAGGAAAACTTTTAATCCTGACTTTCTGGAAATTTTTTATTAAATTTGTTTCGATTCATTTTTAACGTTTGTTTCCCTTTTTACTTCCTTTAAAACGAGTGTTCCATCCATGAAATTTGGCAATTCTAGGTTGAACATGTTCAACGAAATCCAATTTGCCCCTCTAACTTTCCTTAGAAAAAGGCAGAACGTTTAATCCTGAATTTATCGAAATTTTGTGTTAAATATATTTCGATTAATTTTTAACCTTTGTTGCTCTTTTTGGATTTCTTAAAACAATTGCTTAATCCTAAAATTTGAAAATTTTATATTAAACACGTACAACTAAATTCCATATACTTTTTATTTTGCCCTCCGATTTCCCTTAGAAAAAGGGAGAAGGTCCTGAATTTCTATAACTTTTATATTAAATTTATTTCGAATGATTTTTAACGTTTGTTTGTCTTTTTAGCTTTATTCAAACGAACAAAACATTCAACTATAAATTCAATGTCCTTTTCATTTTGCCCTATAATTTCCTTTAGAAAAAGGAGAACGTTTAATTTTGACTTTCTGGAAATTTTTATTAATCTATTTCGAGTAATTTTTAACATTTGTTTCTGGTTTTAGTTTTCGTCAAGTAAGTGTTTAAGTAATCCTAAAACTTTGCCAATTTTATGTTGAATACGTCCATGATAATTCATTGTCCTTTTTATTTTGCTCCCTAATCCCTTAAAAAAGAAGGAGAAGGGTTTATCCTGAATTTCTGGAATTTTTTATTGAATTTATATCCATTAATTTTTAACGTTTGTTTCTCAAGTCCGACACCGAAAGGCATAAGGAAAAGATTAAGAAAAAGAAGAAGTTTCTCTTTTTAGCTTCCTTCAAACGAGTGTTTAAACCTAGAAATTTGACAATTTTATGTTGAACACATTCAAGACAAATCAATGTCCTTTCTGTTTTGCGCCCTCAATTCCCTTAGAAAAAAGGGGAATGTCTAATCCTCAATTTCTAGAAGTTTTACGTCGAACTTATTTCGATTAATTTTTAACGTTTGGTGCTCTTTTTGGTTTTCTTTAAACGCGTTTAATCCTTGAATTTTTATAGTTTTATGTTGAACACATCCGGCCATTTTGTCCTTTCTTCGCTTAGAAAGAGGGAAGTTTTAATCACGAATTTCTGGAAATTTTGTATTAAATTTATTTGGAATAATGTTTGTTTCTCTTTTTGGCTTTCCTCAAACGCATGTTTAATCCTAGAAATTTGATAATGTTATGTTGAACACGTCTAAGATAACTCGTTGCCCTTTCTATTTTGTCCTTTAACTTCGCTTTGAAACAAAGAAGAACGTTTAATAAGTACCGAATTACTGGAAATTTTGTATTAAATTTATTTCGATTACTTTTTAACATTTGTTTCTCTTTTTAGTTTTCTTAAAATGAGTCTTTAATCCTGATGTTGAACACGTCCAAGGAAATCCAATATCCTTGCTATTTTGCCCTCTATTTCCCTTAGAAAAAGGAGAACGTTGAGTCCTGAATTTCTGAAAATTTTAGATTAAATTTATTTGGAATACTTTCTAATGTTTGTTTCTCTGTTTGGCTAGCTTCAAAAAATGCCTACTTAATTCTAGAAATCTGACGATGTTATGTGCAGAGAAATTCAATGTCCTTTCTATTTTGCCATGTAACTTCCCTTAGAAAACGGAAGGACGCCTGACTTTGAATTTCTGGAATTATTTTAATAGATCTATTGCAAATAATTGTTAACGTTTGTTTCTATTTTTAGCTATCGCCAAATGAGGATTTAATCCTAGAAACATGACAATTCTATGTTGTTCTTTCTATTTAGCCCTCTTCCTTCCCTTAGAAAAAGGAAGACGTTTAATCCTGAATTTCCGCAAATTTTACATTAAATTTATTTAAAATAATTTTTCATGTTTGTTTTTCTTTCTGGTTCGTCTTTAATCTTCGAAATTACGCAATTTCATGTTAAACTCACCGAAGGAAATTCAATATCCTTTTTCTATTTCGCCGCCTAACTGCCCTTAGAAAAAGGGAAAACGTTTAATCCACAATTTATGTAAATTTTCTATTAAATTTATTTTAAATAATTTTTATGTTTATTTCTCTTCTTAACTTTCTTCAAAGAGTTTATAATACCAGGACACGTTCCAGCTAATTCGTTGTCTTTTCTACTTTGTCCTTAGAAAAAGCTTAGAAAAAGAGTGAACATTAAATCCTGAATTTCTGGAAATTTTATATTAAATTTCTGTTGTTTAATTTTTAACGTTTGTATCTCTTTTTAGCTACCTTCAAGCAAGTGTCCTTTCTATTTTTACTTTTTTCTAATGACTGGTAATGTTGGAAATTTCAAAGTACCTACTTTCTATTTTGCCCTCTAATTCGCCTTGGAAAAAGCGAGAACGCTTAATCCTGAATTTCTGGAAATTTTATATTCAATTTATTTCGAATAATTTTTAACGTTATTTGGCTTTCTTCAAACGAGTGTTTAATTCTAGAAATTTGGTAATGTGTTGGGCACGTTCAGGTTAATTCAATGCCCTTTCCATTTCGTATTTTAACTTTGCTTAGAAAAAGGGAGAACGTTTAATCCTGAATTTCCGAAAATTTTCTATTTAATACATTTCGAATAATAACACGTTTTTCTCTTTTTAGCTTCCTTTAAACATGTGTTTGTAGGGAAGCTTTAATCCTGAATTTCTGAAAATTTTGCATAAAATTTATTTCAATTAATTTGTAACTTTCTTCAAATGAATATTTAATCTTAAAAATTCGATAATTTCCCTCGGAAAAAGGGAGAAAGTTTAATTCTACATTTTTGGAAATTTAATATTAAATTAATTTGGAATACATAATGTCTGCGTCTCGTTTGGTTCGTCTTTCTTATCACTGGCATTTAAAATAATTCGATAGAATAATGCTTAATCGGTTTCACAAGGGGCTAAGTCTGAGGAATAAACGAGTTGGTCCTTCTTAGACACAAAATAAAACCCAAGTTTTGTTTTAAATAAATTTAGTAACTCCTTCTGGTTACAAATACACTATCCGGGTTACTAAATTGGGACGTGCAATAAAACCAATTACTACTTGAACAAAACTACCAGAAAAAGTCAAAATTTCACGTTCGAATTAATTTCAGCTGCAATACATCATGGTGCAGGAAACTGAAGTGACACAAATCACCTGCAAAACAAATTGCACCTTCGCCAACGTTAATGAAAACGTTCTGACAGCTGGAGTTATACGAATTTTTTTTTAAGAGTAATTTTAACCAATTTTATATGAAGATGCGAATGCAGCTGGAAACTCGTAATAAAACTTGAAACAGAAAAACTAAATTAGAGTAACGAATGTGTGGCGTTATTCAAATGTATGCGGCAATTTATTCGGGGGAGATTTTTGCTGTTTTTTATGTTTAAAGAACGTTCAGATTATAATGATGTTAATGTCTGTTAAAATGGTGGCTTCGAAAATTTACGGTTTAATTTGGAACAAAATTAAAATGTGGCTTCGGAGATTTTCAGTAAATTGCGATTATTTAGGTTGTTACACTTTTTTAGACCAGTGAACTTAAGTAATTTAGTTAATCTGTGATGAATTTGCACATTCAAGCTGTTAGTTTTCTTCTACAATTGAATGGTGAAAAGTGGAAATTTCTTTTTGGTATTTTTCTCTAGCCTCGAAAAGTCCTCGAATTTCTTGTATGTATACAAAATTTAATGCAAAATTAAGTTTTTGGTAACGCAAAAAATAATACAAAGCTTGTGTTGTAGTGAATCTGAGATATTTAATCCACTGGAAACGTTCGAACTCGAATCTAAGATAAAATTAGTTACAGCAAAAGTTATTAACCTCATTTCTCGATCAAACTACTAAATGTGTTCCAGTTTCTTTTTATTTGCATATTAAAGCAGTTAATTAGGAAAGTCTACAGTCTACATGATATTTAATACCCGAACATAATCGATTTCAGGAGAGTTCCATCTACATTACCGTAATAATTAACGTTATATGTATAATAAAGTCTTTTTACGAACTTCTACAGTTTAAATTACGACTCGAACTCGAAACTTTTAATAACTCTCAGATCTCATTATTTGATTAAGTCATTATCGGATATTATTTTAGTTGCAGCAAGTTATCAAAAACTATCAAGATTGCAACTGACATGAAAGGGGAACAAAGAAGGATTTTTGATCCTTGCTTATCCAAAATTCCATCAGTCCAACGATCCACACAAAGAGCATCTTTATTTAAAGGCGCCACCGTAATCTATCATTCGCATCAAACAAGCAAAGGAACAACAAACAGAAGCACCATTTTATATCAAACAGAGCAATTCATTTATCTGTTTAAACAACCAGCTGGTTTAATTTTAGAACTTCCACTAAGACGGTTACATAAAACGCCAAGGAAAAGAATTATAGTCGGCAAACTAACAAAACTAAGTAATTTAATTAACCAACAACTTCTGCTATAAGTTTTAGTTGTTATCTTAAATCAATTTCAGTTTACACTGGCTTAAGACGTCGGAATTAAATTCGTTTATAAATACTAACGCAACTGCCGCCAAAAATCAGCATGGAAAATGCAGCCCATATTTTTGGCTTTTGGATTCTTTTGCCCTCTGGAAAATAGCTTTGAAAATTGTTTTGGTTAAGCAATCGTGTTGATTATCCTGTTGCAAAGCCCCAAATATTTATCCACCCAGAAAAACACATTCTACGCTCCTGAAAAACCATCAACACAAACAAAAACGTAACGAATTATGAATGGAAAAAATTACAACGCCATTGAATAGGGCTTCATGTTTATTTGATAACAACTTTAATATAAACTATCAATTTGAACCCACACGTTTTCACTAATGATAATAATCAAAACTCGGAAAAAAAAGCCAGGGACTAATTTTCTAAAACGATTACTGTAATTATCTTTATCACATTTGAACCGGAAGAAGTAGTGATGACACCGGTGATTGCGAAGTCAAATCAATACGGGTTAACGTCGTATATCAAGAGGAAAAGACTATGACTCACGTGTTTCAAATCGTTTATTACACGGTGGCCTACTTGGATAAAATCGTCGTGAGCTTCAAATCGCAGGTTTAGAAAAAAAAAGTAACGGAGTCTGGCCACCCACACAATGAAATTACTCACGTCTAATCAAAAGGAGATTTAAACAGGATTTTTTTTATTTCTTCCGTGATTTAACTTGAAGAAACGCCGAGGTTAATGAATGGAACTAAACATAATTTATGGGACACGAAGGAAACAAAGGACATACAAAGGTTTAAATTTTTATAAGAATTTATTATTCTATCTACCTCAAAAGTTGTAGTTTTTTATTAGGAGAAAGTAACAGAAAAATTCAAGAGGAGAACCTCGATTTCTACAAAAATTAAGATCCGCATCCTTAAGGATCGAAATAATACACTAACAATACATATGGTAAATAGCATCAATATGCAACAAATATTATAATTCTTATAATTTTATGCCAATTTCAGGCATTGATAAAAAAAAACTAATTTACAGTATAAGCTACAAACTCAACACTTGTCCCGTGTTTTAAGTGAAACATAGCTTATTTTTGTAACAACGCAGCATAGGATTAATTACAAAATTGGTTAAGAAAGAAATTTGCAGTTCTTCAAGGAAACCACTCGCATAAAAATAATGAACGGTTTCCTTGTTTCAACAAATAAAATTTCAAGGAAAACATTTTATCTTGTAAATTAATGAACGTCCATGATATCAAAATAATTATTAATAAAACTGATACTAGAAATATGCGTTGCATGCTCCAGGAAGCATGATTCAAATTGATTAATTTTTATATTATGGATGCTTTCGGGGATTCCCCACCTTTTAAAGTTAAATTCAAACAATTGAAATGTCAAAGTAAGAATGCTTTAGGAATTTGTTTATAAATTATTCTTGAAGCAAGCCGCAAATTAAATAATGCATTTGAATATTTTTAATGCCAATTCAAATTTATTTAAATTAAAAGAACGCTTTCGGGGAATCCCGAATTTTTTCGCCGAAACATTCTCCGCCCTTTTTAATCAAAATACTGGTGTACGCATTTTAGATAAGGATCGTTTAGGAATTTTTTCATAAATTATAACGACTGAAAGAATTCCGCAAAATTAATAATGCAATTTTTTTGTGAACGTTTTCAGGGAATCCCCGAATTTTTTTGCCGAAAGACTCAAAATTAACATTATACAAAAAAAAAGTTTTATATAAATTATTCTTAAAATCAGTCAGCTGACAATCCTTCGCGATAAATGCTTTTACACTTTCCAAAAAAAATTCAGTTTATTTTAAATTACCAACATTTTCCGGGATATTCCGCTTTCTTTTAATCAAAATACGGGAAATTGGCATTTTTACATAAGAATTTTTCAGGGATTTGTTCATGAATTACTTCGGAAGTAAGCCAGCTGGAAAAAATCCGCAAAATAAATAATCCTATTTTCCTAATAAAAATCCAAATTTGTTATTTTTATTTACGAGTGCCTTTGGGGATTCCCCATTTTTTGTAGAAATATTCAATATTACAAAAATGGCTGCTCTTGACTATAAAAAAAATCATTTCCAAAATTCTATGAAAAATTACAAACATTTTCAGGTATTGCCCGGGCACACTCAAAATTAACATTTTTCAATAAATAAAAACAGTTGACTTACATATATTACTTTTAAATTGACACACAGTCCTTCGCGATAAATGCTTTTTAAAATTAAAAAAATCAATTTATATTAATTTGCCAACTTTTTCGGGGATTTCCCGGTTTTTGAAGAAATATTCAAAAATGGCTGTTCTCCACTATACATTAAATAAGTGAATTAAGACATCATAAATATTTCCGAAATTCTAACTGAATTTTTTTTTTATTTCTTAACACTTGGGGGGGGGGGTCTCCGCCTTTTTTAAGAAAATAATGTGAATTAACCTTTTTACCTTGTTCATAATTTACTGTAGAAGTAAACCTGCCGAAACAGTTTTTATGTAAACATTTAAACTTTACAAAATCCCTTTACGACTGAAGCATTCCCAAATTTCAAAATGCAAATAATCAAATTTATATTACTTTGGGACATGTTTCGGAGATTCCCCATTTTTTGTAAATATATTTTAACTTTTTCAACAAGGCTCTTCTCTTTTATGCCTAAAATAAATCAATTAAAAAAAGGCAATCCTTTACATCCTCCACATCTCCAAACTCAGAAAGAAAAATTAAATTTATGTATTTGGATTTTGTGGAAAGTTTAAACTTAAAAAAAGTTCCTTTACGAGTTTATTTATTACACACTAATTCAGCTAAAAGAGTGAATTCTTACAGTAAAATCATTTTAACTTTTTCGGGAATTTGTTCATGAATTACTTTGAAAATATGCCAGACTGAAAGAGTTCCGGATAACAAGTAATGCAAATTTCCAAATGAAACTTCAGATTTAGTAAATTTATTTTTATTTATGAGCCTTTGGGGATTTGTAGAAATATACAAGCTTTTTTAAAAAGACTCTTCACGATCAATCATCAATTCTTCGCAATATTTCATATTTCCAAATTAACAAATTTAATTATTATTAAATTTAATTTATTTGGATTCTTTCGGGAATTCCCCACTTGTTTGTGGAAAAAGGAGCTGAAAGAGTAAATCTTTCACAATTAAAACATTACCTAATATACAAAAAATTTCAAAAACTGTCGTCGCGGTTTTTTTATACATAACATGATCAATTAAAAGGCTTAATCTAAGAACGTTTTCGGGGATTCCCCATTTGTTTATTTTCTGTTTTATTTGCACAAGAAAGTTCGTCACAACTTTATTTATAAACGAAGTAAGTCAGTTAGCACCAGAATTAATCCTTCAAAATAAATGTATTTTCATTACAAAATGAATTTTCTTTAATTTGGGAACTGGAATTCCTTACTCTTTTTTTGTAAAAACATTCAAACTTTTCAAAAAAGAACCTTTTCGATTTTATTTATAATTTAAATAGGTTAATTAAAAAAGATTTTTACAATAAAACCATTTTCAAATTTGTTTCAATTTAGGAAGGCTTTCGGGGATTCCCCGGCGTTCTTCTCGAAACACTAAAAGCAACGTTCTTAAATAAAAAAAATGAGTCTTCAGGGCTTCTTTATAAATTATATTTGAATTCCCTATAATTTAGCATTTTGAATGTGTTCGGGGATTCCCCGAATTTTTTTTTTTTTTTTTGTAAAACCACTCAAAATGAACATTTTCACACTTTTCACACACTTGAAGTTAGTCAACCGAACGAGCCCTTCATAATAAACGCATGAAAATTTCTATCACGATAAGCCGAAAAGGTTCCCAAACATTGCAGAGTTAAATATTTAGAAGTGCCGGCCAGTTGGTGGCTTTTATTTGAATTTGCCCCGTCAATCACTTGCTGCGAGGGCGAATAAATTATATCCGTATAAAAACAAATCTGGAGTAGCCTGAAAGGACCGGTTTTTGTTTTTGGTCCATGCCATATAAACGTGTAATATAAATTCAACGGTTGTGGCAACAAAAGGAACCGCTACAGGCGACCGTACTCTGTAAATTGGTTTGGCCATGGTTTTTACCGAACTAAAAAAGTTGTTCTCTTGTGCATTATGATAATATTCTGCCATTTTGGATTGCAACTTCACCTTTTATGTAGCGTGTGCACACGTCTTGAATTAATTTATTACGAGTCTTTAGCGACTTTTTTGGAACGATAAGTACTTGGGTTGCAAGGCAAAATTAAGAGTGAAGTTTACAAATTCTGATGTTTTCAGGCACTATTTCCATAAGATTCAACGAAAATCAAACATTACACATTTCCAGAATGTTTTCCAAATTAATAAATTTGTTTATATCTACTTTTCGAAAAAAATAATTAAATGAGAAAGCCATCTACATGTTTTAGCATTCATTGCTAAAATAATTATTAACAACGTTAATTAAGCTTTCTTTGAACTTCGACGTTTCATCTAAAACTAGCCTAAAATGAGCTGACCTAACCTAAAATGTCTTCAAATCTGTAACAAATGAACACTCAAATATGCAACTTTTGTTTTCTAAGACTGACAAATGTGTATGCTGCTTTCTTTTATTTTAATAGACTGTTAAATGTTTATCTCGACTTTCTTTTATTTTACTGCAGGAATAAAATGGCGTAATTCGTAATTCTATTTCGGTTTAGATTCGACTTTTCGAAATTCTGCCTTAGGATAGCTTTTAATTCCACTAACACCCAAAGCGTTTCCGTTTTCCATAGAATATGGCTTCAAATATGCAAATGAGGTTCTTTGGAGCCGTTGTTTGGCTTTACTCTTAGCTCAAACAACGTCAGTTTGCTATTACCGCATGCATAAATAATAAAATGCAACCGTTTAACAACCTACTTCCCACAAATCGTTGCAGAATATTCACGATCAGCCACTCACCATCAAATATTAAACAAGTTTTTAGATGTAGGAAAAATTAAAGTTGGGTTGTTTTATAATAAAAAGACCTGGAAGGCATAATTAGGAAAAGTTGCCTTGGTAATATTTCGCTATAAGGTCACACACGAGCTGATTTCGCAAGGCAACGAGCAAGCACCACGCTGTCTCTCCGCTTCGATGTCATTAGAAATACATTACACAAGAGTTGGTTTTTCAGCTGTATTTAATTAGAAATTACGAACGCTTTTACACGAGAACGGCTGGATGGTGGATTGATAATTAATAATTACGAGGGTGTGTGTGTGAAAATTAGAAAACACCTGCGATTAGGTCGCCTAGTTTTTCCCAATGGCACGACCCAGCTTGGTTTTCATTACTCTCACAACTTCCCAGTAGACCTCTCATATTCTGGTTTACTATGTCGTGGATGAAATGTAAAAATGGGGATTTATTTTGCCTATTTATTTTAAAAATTAAAATTTATTTGTAAAATGCAAATTTAAGATAAAAATAGGAAAATTAATATTCAAAACCCTGAAAAACAAAATACAAAAGCGTCCGGATTTAGTTAGGACACTTAAAACGATGATAATTCAAGGAACCATTCTACTAATTTACCTCTGGAAACGGTTACATCACATGTTTATTCATAATTTTGAACTATGACACCGGAAATTCAGTGTAATCTGTTGAACTTGGTAATCTATCAGGATATTCAAACATTCAGAACGGGCTAGTTTCAGTAAAACAACTTAATAAGGATATTCAAACAATAACCTCAATTCTAGCAGCGTTTGTGTTTTAATCCGAGCTTTATCTTCAACCTCTGAAACTTCTTTTGGTTTATTTTTTATGATTACAAACCGATTGTTTTTAATTCCAAGCTGCTTTGATATTAATTTTTTCCTGGATATTCAACAAGCTGGTGTGCCGACACACGCTTAATCCCAGCATCAAAAATTCTCCAAAGCTCAAGGAATATACAAAATTAAAATTAAATGAAAACAAAAGGAAATCCAATCAGTAGAAATAATAAAAATAAAGTCATCCATCTAGCAAACTTTAAAGCGAGTGAAAACAAAATAACGAGCCACAAATGAGGAAGGGTTTGTGCATTTTTCGTTCACAACACGTGTGTTGCCACGTGGCACACGTTTGCCAGATGTTTGTTTAGTTAGTTAATCAGTAATATCCAGCCGCTGCGCTGTTAATTATCTGTGGACAGTGTGGAGGTCGGTTTTTATTTTCAACCCCGTTTTACAAACACTTCCTGATATTGTGGGTGTTCTTAAAGCGTGTACATCCTTTAATTATACTTAGAAAGCAATTATTTTCGTATGAAGAATTTTTCAGTTCGTTAATTCTCTTTTTGACTTACTTAATTTAATAACTTTCTTTAAGAAAATATCGTTAATAAAAAATTCCAGGCTTATTAAATGTCAAGTGTTAAATACTAAATGTTAGTGTTACGTCATGGAAGAGTCCGATCATCAAAACCATCATCGTCAAATTCATCACCTTCGTCATCGACATCTTCTTCATCAGCTCGATATGGTAAATATGCTACGTTACCATCTGGTATTACGGCATTTGCTCGTTTTCGCCGTTTGAATATTATACGCGGTTTTTTCTGATGTACTTATTACTTCTATTTGGCGACGCTTACGTAACTTTTCTGGTACCTATATGTTTTTCATCAAAGTTTGTTTAAATTCAGAATTTTTATTTTCATCTGATGACACTTCTTTGATGATGCGACTAGTTTCATCTTGCTTATCTAACACGCCTGAAAGTGGCCGAGCTTTTAAAGTTTGTATATAAGATTTAGTATTCTTTTCTTGCACTATCTAGCTTAAGTAACACTTTCCCTGATTGTACTTCCTCAATTTCCTCTTGTCTAGAGTCAGATTTCAGTTTCTTGAGTTGCGACCGATTCTATTAAATTCTAAATTAACCGTTTAATGTAAAAACTAGAAGAATGATTATCTCAGTTATTACACAACTTTTACTAAGGTGTTTTAAGGTTTATAGACTCCTTTTGACCTGTACTATCGCCCCTTAAAAGGATACAGAGAAGACCGAAACACCCTGCATATATGAAAAGCAGGGAAAATTACGCTGATTGTAAATCAGCAAACCAACGGAATAAAAAGACATACCGACTCATCTGTTTACTAAATGTAATGAGGAAATTATTCGAACAGATGATTAATAAAACAGGACATAGAAAGAATGGGCGAAATATTCGACAGACAGAATGGGTTCAAACAGCTTGAATCCATACTGCCTACCATAGACGCCATCATGAAAGTAAAGAAAATCACCGAAGAAGCCGGTAAACACCCCAAAAAGGAGTATGACTACGACCTTAGACGTGCGTAACGCATTCAATAGGGTCCCATGGAATGGCATTATAAAGGTACTAGCAGAGATGCAAGTGGCACCATGCTTGGTAAACATAGTAAAGAGCTATCTGACGAACAGGGTCGTCCAGATCGACGACAGAAAACTAGACATGACATGTGGCATCCCGCAGGGATCTATTTTAGGCCCGAACCTGTGGAACTTGTACTATGACGGTATCTTAAATGTAGTAACTACTACCGGAAGGGGTAGCATTAATCGGATACGCAGATGATCTGGCGATGGTTGTGTGTGCGCCAGATAGAGAGACGGTCGTAGATAACACAGGGTGGTCTCTCTCATACATAGAAACATGGCTAGATAACAAAGGGCTACAAATGGCAACGAATACAAACCGTGATTCTCTCCGGAAGGAACAAACTTAGGACTACAGAAATAGAGGTCAGAAACAAAACACTGGCGAACGTCAGCTGCCTAAAATATCTAGGAGTCATGTTTGGCAGAAATATGAATGTGGGACCTCACTTGCTGTATGCGGTGGGTAAGGCAGTGGATCGCTGCACTTAGCAAATTAATGCCAAATATAGGCGGGACAAAAGCTGGTCGGAGGAAAGCCCTGAGTTCCGTGACCAATTCTACAATAATATACGGTGCTCCAGCCTGAAACGAGAATACAAACACAACGAAGTATAGAAACAAGCTAGAAAGCGTGCAGCGAAGAGCAGCAATACGCATTGCCAGTGCGTACAGAACATCCCCACCAATGGTATATAAGTGGTAGGGGGAGTCGTACCGATACATCTTCTAGCACGCGAGAGATCCTACGAACAAGGAGCAAACAAAAAAAGTTGGGCAGAGAAGAAATTGTAAGAGCTTGGCAAGAAGAGTGGGATAATGAAGACGGAAAAGTTAGGTGGACAAAAAGACTCATATCAAACATACGGAGGTGGGTTGAAAGGAAACATGGTGAAGTTACCACCTCACGCAATTTCTAACGGGGCATGGCTGCTTTGCCAGCTATCTGAATAAAATGAAGATAGCATACAATGGTGCGCGTGCGTGTGCACCATTGCCAGATGGTAGACACCTCAGAGCATACCTTTTTCGAATGCATCAGATGAGCAACAGAAAGAAGAGACATGATGGAAAGTGTCCGACGCCTTTTAACACCGGAAGACATAGTTTCGGCCATGTTAAATAGCACAGACAAGTGGGAAAAGATAGTAGTTAAGATCACAAAAATAATACTGACCAAAGGAAGAAAAGACACGATAAAAGAGAAGAGAACTAGTGTCCGAAACAATACTGAAAGGCTGATTCCACAGCAATAGCCGAAAAAAAGAAGGGGGAGTTTTTAACAGGTAGGCGACTGGAACATCTTCCCAGTTGAATCCGGTACTCCCTGGGCTAATCACCAAATCATGATTGGTCAAGGGGTCGTGCATGAACATTTTCTCCTCCTTTAATCAAGGGAAAAAAAGGTGTCATCTGTCAAATTTTCAAAGAATTTGAAGGAATTCTTGCAGATCTATTCCTTTAAAACGTATCCTCAAGGGAGCAAATTTTTAAATGTTTAATCTCAGAGGTATTAAATATGAAATGTTAAACACTAAGTTAGGTGTTACGTCACCGAACTGTCGTTTGTCAACAATGACGTATCACACGACCTAACATTTGTCTTGTTTTCAACCGAAGTTTAGGTTAGATGCTTAACAACGAAAATGCTAAATTTTGAATTAATTCGAATGAATGTTTCTATTTTAGATATTTTTTTATCCTTAGAAACACATTTTCAAGAAAGCAAATGTTCAAAAATAAATAAATATGGAATGTTACATACTAAATGGTCTAAATGTTAAGTTACGTGTTGTGACTAAACCGCCATTAGTCGCATGGCCTAACCTAACATTTACTTATTTTAGACCGAATTTTAGGTTAGGTGTTGCTTCACCTAAACACCAAATTTTTGATTGTTTGAATGAACTTCGAATGAACGAATCACCAAAAAATAATTTCTAAAATATTAAACGTTAAATTAATGTGAGGTTGTGAGTTGTGACACGTCATTGTTGACAAATGACAGTTACATAATGCAACACCTAATCTAACCTAACCTAAAGCATGTTACAGACAATTCTACGTTTGTATTTAATAACAGAAATTCAGGTTTTGTTTTATTTTGTTAAATCAATTTATATTAATAAGAGATTTTATACATTTTTTGTGGGTATTTCGCCACCAGCTTCAGAAAAGACTCACAAAAAGCTCGTCACAACAAACGTTCAGAAAATATGAGCAAGAAAATTCTGAAGTACAGGATTAAGTCCTAAAGTTTGAAAAAACAGGAGTATGGAAGCAATGCCTTAATAATTTGGAAAAAGTGAAACCAAGAGAAAAAAAAGTCGAACAATTCTAACACAGAACTTCAAAGGGTTAATTGAGGGTTAAGGTACGGTCAAATACGAACCCATTGTTAATTAATAAGCAGCGTAAAAAGGCGAACCCAATGCATATACAAAAATGTTAATGAATTTGTTTAATCCCCTGAAAAGTAGCATACCGAGGGTTACTTGAAACATTTCAACAAAGCAGATGTTTATACACGAATCATTTAGGGACAGAAATGGTTCAAAAACTGCACCTGGCTTCCCATATTAAACTTTGTACGTTTTCGGGGCACATGCCAAACCGGTACGCCCGGTAAAATTCGATATCAAGCCGGTCCTCATTATATTATACTTGGCTAAATAAAATAAATTAATGGATGGTTCACCTGCCCTGCCCGTCTTCTAAATACGGCTTAAAAAAGTGCACAAATCAACCATGCCTAAATCTTGCTGTAATTAATATAACAGTGATTTGCATAAGAATGTTTGCAAACACGCCTAAAAATTGCTTACAACAGGACATTCCACCGATCAGCAAGCGGTAAGGTTCGTAATCTAAAGTTAACCAATCTAAGGGTTACACGAAGGGCAAATTGCGTAATAATTACAATTCAAACCAGTAAAAGTGAACAAGAGGCAAAGATTCCATCTATGGCAATTATCAATAGCCTCAAGCTAAACAGGTGTTAAATTCAACCTACACTACAAGCACTTTGAATCTGCCAAATGAATACCAGTGCAACGTGATTAATGCAAAAGATAAAATTATCAAGGATTTTTAATTAACGAACTTGTGGGGCTTTACATATCTCTAAGTTACACCTTAACTAGTAAATTGTAGGTACATCACTTGAGTACTTGCTCATTAAATAAAATATATGGGAGGAAATTGCCCTCGGGAGACCACAATTAAACAATAACTTAACACCTTGTGGGTTGGGTGTTTTTGAGTGAAGGGAAAACAATGATGTGAGAAACGTTTTCGAATTGTGACTTCTTTTATTCTCTCACGGAAATTAATGTTTGATGACCACTTAAATTGCTACGTGTTACCTATGAGAATATTAGAATATAACATTGAAATATACAGATATTTAGCAACTGCAAGCTTAGATTTCGCTCAGTAAACAAACAAACAAACAAACAATCGCCAAATACTGCCTAATTTTAATAAACAAATTAGGAAATATAATGTTGTCAGAGTAGCCTTTGGAAACTATAAGAATAGTCTGCAGCAAGTTTTATAAAAAAAAAAAATGATAGGTTAGGTATTTCGTCACTGAAATGACGTATCAAATAACCTACCGTTTATCTTGCTTCATTTGTCACCTAACTTACCATTTATTTGCTTTGCTTTTTTACCAATTTTTAGGTTAGGCTTTGTCGTGGTTTATATTGGAAATTGAACTGGCCTTGGGGTTCAAGAGCTATTTGGTATAAAAATGGTCGCAAAATATTGGTAGAGTAAGCACAAAACGAGAAGGACATGTACGTCATCAATGATCTGCGCGGCGGGAAAATTCCAGTATCTAAACACGAAACAAACACAACACCACGAACGCCAATGACAAACAACAAAGAGTCTTCCATTCCGTAACAATTTGGACTCGCCCGAACGCTTTCTGGTCTACGTTCTCGTTTTGAGTCTGGCTCTAACCGATAGCACCAGAAGAATAAGGTTAGGTTATTACCTGTTAAATTTTCAATTTGAAGAAATTTTTTTAAATCTACTGAAATTCCTTAAAGACGTATTCTCAAAGGAGCAAATCTTAAAGAATTTAATCTGACATATTAATTGTGAAACTGCCGTATCACCTAACATAATAACTATTTTACTTTTGAATAAATTTTAATTCCAATTCTTTAAAAACATACTTTTGAAGGAGCAAATTTTTAAAAATTTACTTAAAAATAAATTAGTATTACGTCACCGAACTGTCGTTGATCAACAGTGACGTATAACCTAACGGACCTAACCCAACACTTCTATTGCTTTAAACCAAAGTTTAGTTAACATGTTCAAATTTAAAAACATATCTTGGAAAGGGCGAATCCTCAAAAATTTAAATTCGAAGAAAATTGTAAAATGTTAAATACTAAATGTTATAGGTTATAGGTTAGGTGTTCTACCTAAGTCGCCATTTATGATCTAACGGTGAACTAACCTAATATTTGTTTTATATTAAATTTTAGGTTACGTATTGCAAATTTTGAATGGTTTGAATGAATTTCTCAAAATCTATTCAAATTGATTCAAAACATATCCTCGAATAAACGAGTTCTTAAGAAAATAAGTATTACGCATTAAATGTTAGGTTAGGTGTTACGTCACCGAACCGTCGTCGTTTGTCAACGGTGTCGTATCATCTAACCTAACATTTATCTTGCTTTAAACGAGATAGAAGAAGAATATGGAAACAAATAGTATGAAGAAGAAACCAAGTAATATGGCATATTCTGAGACGTGATGGATTATTGAAGACTATCATTGAAGGCAAAATAGAGGGTGAAACCCTAACGGAAGACCTCGCCTTCAAGTAGTAATAATAGAAGACACAGGATGCAAAAACTATGAACAAATGAAGAGAAAAACTTCCAACAGAGAATGAGAGAAGACTGGATTGCTACGTCACACCAGTCCTAGGTAGGACTGGGAATTTTTTTTTTCGATAATTATCATCGATATATCGATACTTTAAAATATCGATATTATTTTTATTTGCAGTTTTATAGCATGACTTCATAAAATTCATATTTCGTTAGCAAACGCATGAAAGTTTCTACGTATTGAGATGTTATTGTTTTTAATGTGAATAAACTGACGCGTTATTGTCGGACATGAATATTTCGCGGATAAAATAAGCAGATACCTCAGGTTTTGCGACAACAAGACGCTTGCTTACTTCTAATTGTATATTTGTATTTGTTTCCTCATTAAATTATTTAATATATGGCCACCAAATTGTAACACTGGAAGGTGATTAAAGGAGAACATTTAATCGATATATCGATTTATTCGATAAGTCAATTCAATCGATGTATTCGATATATCGATAATATTGATACTTTTTCCATATCGATATTTTTTTTATATCGTGCAGGCCTAGTGCTAGGACTGAAGACTATATAGGAAGGAAACCCAGTTTTAGGTCAGATGCTCAACAACGAAACTGTTCAATTTTGAATTAATTGAATTTTGAATTGAATGAACATAGTTATAAAATATTATGTCAAAACGATTCTACCTTTGTATTCAATAACAGAAATTCTGATTTCTAAACCTTTGAATGGTTTTTAAGCCAATCACGTGGAATATAAGAAAATTAACTTGGAATATTGTTCTTATTCTCTTTTCTGATACTGGTTGCAATTTTAGTTGAACGCGTTGATTGTTTCCGTTAAATCAATTAGTTAAAGGAAATACAAAGGAAATCATTACGTTATTCCTAAAAATAAACAATCAAACAATCCTACAGCTCACAATATTGATTTCCTTAAAATCCATTAATTAAACAACCAACTAATTTCTAAATTATTCATAAAAACAACCAATTAAACAGAATCAACGATAAAAATAAGCAAGGTTTTTTTTCAGGATTCCTACACTCCATTTTGTAAGTAAAATGCAAAAGGAGTACCAATATAATTTGCAATAAATCATCCTTTACATCCCTGAAAATCTTACAATCCCTGTAGATATCACCAGACTTATCCAGACATTCTTTAGAGTCTTCCCCAAAATTACCCTTTCACATTAAACGCACCAAAACAAAGGAAGAGTGATTTAAGAATCCTGAAACGTACTGTGCATTAAAATTGGGTACGGAAATAGACTTATTTTTTAGAAAAAAGCCCTTCGCTTATATACGACTATACGAGGGTTGTCCGATTTATTTTTTAACTGCTTAAGACCTGTTCACACTTGTGAAAATATGATTTAAGAATCCTGAAACACACCGGGTATTAAAAAATTACGTACAGGATTAACTTGTTTTTAAGGAAATTCGAAAAGGCCTTTCCTTTTTATACGCGGGTTGTTCGATTTATTTTCTAATTACTGAATGAAAATGCGAGAAACTTTGAATGTTATCTGTAGAGATTTTAGAAATTCTTTTCTTTGATTGTTTAAAATTAACGCCTTAAAGATGTCACGCTTATGAATCATATAAATCACAAAACACGATTATAACATTCATAAATAGCAAAAAGACTCATACCTTTGGTATGTTTACAAGTTTCTCTCTAATTTAAATTCACAGGACGATGAAAACCAACTCGTACATGACATTACAATTCCACAATTGTTGTTAACTATGTCAGGGACAAGATTTACAAGTTTCTTGTAAATTTTTAAGGTGCACTTTCTCACAAATCTCAACGAATTAAAACAATAAAGGCGACATTTAATTTAAGAATCACAATCTAACGGTTGTTTTGTTAAATAAAATTTAAATTAAAGAAGACACACTAACAAGAGATCAAAAGATAACAGCGTAGTAGTCGTCGGGGTCAAACGTAAAAATTTGTACGTGGTTAGAATTATAACAACCGAACATCTGTCTGTCAAGATAAACACCAGAAGCCGCAGCTAACGCTCATCCCATACAAATTTGGAACGAGACTAATAACCCACCAGTTTCCAAATATGTAAAGTAAACCTTGAGACCTGATTTACGCAATAAATTCGCGTCTGAGAATTTAGTACACGAAAATTATTATTAATTTTTTTCTGAGTATCGAAGACACTAGTTCTGTTCCAAACTAAAACGTACTCCAAATAAGGTACTCATTTTTATTTACAAAGCGATGTTTTTTCAATAAACTTAGTTAGTTCCTAAGGCTGAAAAATGGCCCTGGCTGGTCCACCAACTCTCCCATCCTTATTAATAGCATACACAGCTATATTCATGGCATTTTTAAAAGCAACCGAATGTAAAACAGCCTCAGTCCTTCTATTGCAAAACACTCGTGATTTTAAAACGCCGTCAATTTCGATCTCATAACCTGTTATGCCTTTTTTATCAGCTTTGGTCCACTTAATCAACAGGCCATCCACGTCTACTTTTCGTATTTCAGTTATGTTCATGGTGGAGGAAACAGATTTCACGTCTGGCGAACCTAAAGCCAACTATAGTTTACCTTTCGTCTTTATTTATCACAATCCGAATACGTACCTAGCGATGCTCCACATGTTTGGTTATTGCAAGATGACTGTGCTTTAGTTATGGTTGGATTTTCGTTCGGCTTCTTGCTGCAATTTTCTTGCTTGCCTTTTTTTGGGCCACCCGAATGAACAGGGCACTTCTTTTTGCCTGGAGCTGAATATCTATATTTGAATGGTGTACAAGAATAACTTCCTTCTTGTAATCTTGTTCGTCGAGTAACACAAGAACATGGTTGTTTAATGTCACTATGCGGTAAAAGAGGTTGGAACGCTGGCGTATGCGGTGTAAACTGTCTATGGCCTTCGGCCCTGTTGGGATGATGTCTGCATTCTCCTTCGCCCTTCTTTCTGGGAACCGAGGAAGAACAAGTGCCGCCCATTTCGGGCTCTTTATTTAACAGAAGTTCTTCTGCTGGTGGACAGAAACACGAATCGGCCAGATCATGGGTTAGTTTTTGGGGTGTTGCTAAATTTGGTGCATAAACGCATGGTGCTTCCGTAGGAGCTGACGCACGGCTCATAGTCTGATTTAACAATTCTGTTTCACAAGGAGAACAAGAGTCATCGGGTTGTGTACAATCTTGGTGGTGTGAAACACCTGGTTCGTTTTCGCAGGGGCATTCTGTTGGTTCTGGTAATTCACTGCAATCATGGTAAGTACTTGGGGCTTCTGGGGGTTCATCAGGTTTGCAACAGGGACAGTCGGGGAAATGAGGATGTATACAGGCACTTTCTGTTGGAGGAACAGGAAGACAGCTTTTCTTACAGGTTACAGATTCGTATTGGGATGATACTTCAGAAACTCCACATGGGCAACTACACGTTCCTGTAGATGGGTCGTTTGATTGACAATTAGGGAAGCAACTAACTGGTACACGTGGTGTCCCACCTTTTTTGGCTTCGCCGATATTCTTATCACCCTCGCCACATGGGCAATCAGGAAAGTTAGCGTGCATACAAGTTCTCCCAGTTAGATCACGAGGCTGACAAATTTCCTCGCAAGCCTTTGTCGAAATTTGACTGCTATCGGTTAAACATTCCAAATAATTGTCCGGAATTTGTGAGGCTGGTACAATTTGGATGTGTATAGTTATTTCTTCGATCGGTGGTCTAACTGAAGGTCCAGAGGCATCATTCGTGGTATCATTAATGGCACTTTCGCAAAAAGGAAAGTCGGGATGATTACAAGGGATCGGTGGTCTATCTGAAGGTCTAGAAGCCTCATTCGCGGTATCTTTAATGCCACTTTCGCAAAAAGGGTAGTCGGGATAATTACAAGAGATAGGTGGTCTATCTGAAGGTCCAGAGGCCTCATTCGTGGTATCATTAATGTCACTTTCGCAAAAAGGAAAGTCGGGATGATTACAAGGGAGTGCAGCTTCTGTAGGCAGGATTGCGAGTTGATTCGATGGGGTAGATTTATTGTCAGTACATGCACATCTACTAACATTCGGTGGGCGATCATCCGGATCTAAATTTAAAGTATCTAATAAAGGGCACCTGCTTAGAAAATCAGAACATGGGCAATAAGGGAACTCTGGGTCCGAACAAGGGCACACACCTTTTTGTGTTGGAACTGAAGATTTATTAAACAAATCCCCAGCAGGTGTTCGTTTGCTTGGATACTCATCGGTACATGGGCAATTTGGAAAATTCGGATGTTGACACGGCTGACAACCCAATGGCTCCTTAAGTTGATTACTTTGTCGTCCAAATTTGGGGTCACAATTAGGACGACGTAATGAGTTACAAATTTCGGTCCTATCAAAGTCGATTTCTGTGCTAGTTGCGTTTGCTAACGATTTTACCAACTCGTTAAATGTCTCAGGATCGGTTCTTGATTCTAACTCTTGTAGCATAACCAAAATCAGACGATCCTTCTCCTTACATTTACCCTGAAGATTTTTTATGAGTACGTCTAAATTTGAGGGAGTTTGTTGAAACGGAACTGCCGGTCTAAAAACAGAAGGAGATGCGTTTTGGGCGTTTGAAGCTTGAATTTCAGCTTCACGACACGAACACTGAATTTTTCTTATAACCCTTTGAAGCTCGTCGGTTAACTCTTTATCACTTGGCATTTTTTATAATGTTTATGGAGGTTTTTTTGCTTTGGTTACTTCTGGTTTTTCAATATTTTTTTTGCCATTTTTGGTGGACTAAAATTTATATAGTTTTCCGATTTTTTTTTGAAAGTTACCGTCAATTTTGAAGGATGTAAACTTTTGTTTTTTCGGGGAGATATCCATATTTTCACAACTTTATGCTTGGATGTTACATCATCAGCCCGAGTATCAGCCTTGACTTTTATAGTTGTTGAAACGAGTCAGTAAGTAAGTGGTTGAAAATATTCAAAAGTTAAGCTAAAAATCGAAATGGTTGGGACCCAAAAATTGTCTTCGCTTTCAATAACGATCCGCAAAAGGAAGTCAGTAGTGATGACCCCTGCGTTTAAACTTCTTTAAACATTTAACTGAAGAGGAAGTAACGTTTAGTGAAGCCAGTGACAAGCATGCATAATATTATCAGATAACAAGTGTAAACAAACCTCAAAGATAGCCATTATGTACACACAATGGTCAGTGAATGGTAACTACGAGCTAAAGAGACAAAGCCATGAATACCAAGCGTATTCATGGTGTGGTTTTCATATGCGGCTAGGCCGCAAGAATTTTTTGTCTTCCAATATGAAAGCTAGTCAGGCATGACATGCAATAAAACCACGATATAAAACCGCAGATCGAACGACCACCTCGATTTCGTTTTTAAGCGTTCAACGATTCATAAAAACAGAAATAGGCAGGAAGAAGATTTAGGATTTTTTTTCCTCTCATTTCTGACGACATTTTCATCTACTTAAAATATAGCCTGCGTACCAATGGCATTTGTTAATGGGCGATATTAAATTCGAATTCTTATGGATTAAGTTCGAATCATCCGTCGTTCTTGAGATCGGGAACATCATTTTAAATCATGAAAACGTAAAATCACCGCTTATCCTTCTAAAGAATTGTAAAATCTAGTCATAAATTTTAATAAGTTGGCAGGTTATGGGAGTAGAAGTCGTCGTAAGAACCATAAAGGAGACTCTTATGGATGGGTTATTATGTTGTTACCCGTCGTGTTATATTACAAAACCTAGTTTACTTGAACACCTGCATCTGCAGGAAGGATAAATTAATTGAAAAAATAAAAGCGATACATCATATAGGTATCTAAATAACCATCTATCGTTCGAAAAATCTCACTCAGAAATTAAATTAAAATTAAAGTCCAGTTTACGGCCCTGACAGTTTGGTGTAGGTTATTATTATCAAAAAAAACTTTTAATAAATTTAATTAATTCCGCTGTGGGCGCTAGGTGTAACACCGTTTTTATCGGTTCAATTAAAAACAGATAATTCACTCCCTGAAAAAATGGGTTATTTAATAAATACGTACAGGTTCAAGGCTTCGAACGATTTTTTAAACAAAATTAAAAGCCGAAAGCTTCAAATAATTAATCAGCTCTAACACCTCAATCACTTTAACAGGGAAATGCTTTAGAATTTAAACACAAAATATAAAAGTTTCATGTGATACGGATTTTAAAAAATAAAAATCAAATCACGCAGCACACCAAAAATCGGCACGGAAAAGTATGAAATAACACAATTGGAACCTACTGGCTTTTGTTAAAATAAAAATCCATATAACACGAAAGGAAAAGTAAGGGAAAAATGTTTAAAAAATCAAAATACTAAATATACAAAATATTTAAATTGCAAATTTTATTTAGGCGTCGCGTCGATTTTATTCATTTTTAATTCAGTCTCATTGCTTAAAAACGAAAAGTCATTTGTGGCAAAAGACTTAAAATTTTCTCGAAAATATACAAATACTAGAACTGTTTTAGAATTCCTTGAAATGCCCGAGACTGACTCAGTCTCATGACTTAAAATGCAGCTAAAATGCCTAAAAAAAGAAAGAAAAACTGCCTCAGTGGTCGATTTAAATCTCAACCAATTCATTAACCATTCGATCCAACGCAAGCTTTCAAATATCCAAAACCAAGAACCAAACTAACTCAAATTTCAACCAATCCACTTCAATTTCATCCAAATTCAGTCAATGACGATCTCTTAAATATCAGATCAAGAAACAAACTAACTCAAGTGTCAACCAATCCATTAACCATTCAATCCAACTCAATCTGATCCAAATTCGGTCAATAACGATCTCTCAAACATCAAACGAAGTATCAAACCAATTCAAATTCAAGTTTTAATTAAAACAAAGGACCAATGGAAAGGATTTAAACCAAATCAGATTGGAATTAATGCAGTTTGAAATATTTAAAGCCCAGTTAGGTAAATCAAACGCCAATCCGACTACTTTCTTTTTGAGTCAATAACTTGAGTTTTGTAAATTAATTCGATCAAAGTTGGCCAAACCAACAAGTTAAACAGATTTGAGAATCATCAATCGAAAATAAGATAATCTTTAACAAAAGTTTAGCTAACTTAAGTCGAGAAAACTTAAACTAAGTTTTTGACTTCAAAATTGAAAAAGTAAAACGAACAAGCCACAAAACTTTGCAACCAATTAAAAATGTAAAATGTCATTCAGAAGTTTGGATTTAATCAAAAGCAGAACTCAATTAAAAATTTAATCTAGCCTAACTTGCGAAGATTTAAACTAACCTAAAGTTTTCAGTTTGAAAACTAAAAGGACAAAAATTTCCAAAAATTACTACTACTTAAAAATGCAGAATGTCAATCAGGAGCTTGCATTCGATCAAATGCAGAAACGAACCCAGGCAAAAACTTAATCTAACCTAATTTAAGGAAATTAACACACAAAAATTGTAGCTTTCTTATTCAAAACTCTGCTATAAATGACTTCATAGTTTAAAAATAACAATTAATAACATTTCAATAATTACAGTTTCCGTTTTAATATTTAATTCCCCAATATTTCCAGCTAAACATTAATTATTATCCCTTCGTCCCAAACAACAAAAATGAGTCCAAAATAATCAAGGATTATTGGCTTACTCATTAAAGTTTCAATAATTTAACTTGTAAAGAACACAAACACAATCATATTTATAAAAATAGTTTTGAAGTGTTCCACAAACCTCATTTATGCTTCCTATTAAATTTCGAAAAAATCTAAGGATTGGTGAAGGGTAAATCTTTGTGGCAAAAGCGTGCCCTTTTCCTTGAACTGCCTTGGATTGCACTTAAAATTGCCTTAACTTCCGTCAGAAAACCTTTTCCAAGATTGTTATTACTAAACTATAAAAGTCTTGGATAAACTTCAATTCCCCCATAACTGCAAGCAATAATCCAAAATCACCAAACTGCCTTAGCTTTACAGGGTCTCCAAGGCTGCCTCAAGTTGTTCTTAAATAACCTCCAAATTGCCTTATTACACAATAAAATATTGCCATAGGATGCCTGAAATTACTTACATGCCTTAAACGACCTGGAAATGTTTGCATTGTATTAAACTTCCTTTAAGAATGCCTTAAAATTGCTTTAGTACGCAACAAAACGTAGCCTTACAATTCTTAAACTATCACCGAGTGCCCTAAACTATGGCGAACTGCTTTTGAATGTTTTAAATTACCTTAAAATGTCATGATAAGTGTAAAACCGTCTCTATGAATGCCTCTATACTCTAGATTGCTACCTTAAACAACAAAATACTGTCTTCTTAAACTCGCATCTCACTGTCTTCAATTGCCTTAAAATGTATGGATTGTGTCAAACTGCCTCTGAGAATGCCTCTAAAATGACTCGCTAAGCAACAAAATATTGTCTTAGAATTTCTTAAACTACCACAAACCTTTAAAATATCACAAACTAAATTATCTGGATTATATCAAAATGTCTTTAACAATGCCTTTAAATTGCCTCATTAAGCAATAAAATATTGCCTTAGAACCACTTAAACTACCACTAGCCGCCTTAAAATATGTAAATTGCTTCTCAATGCCTCAAACTACCTTAAAATGTATGAATTGTGTCAAACTGCCTCCAAGAATACCTTCAATACTGCCTCCTTAAAGAGCAAAATATTGTCTTAGATTTTTTTTTAACTACCACCAATTAGCTTAAAAAATCGAAATGCAGTAACCAGCAAGAGATTGCCTTAGGTTTTGTAATCACCACCAGCTGCTTTAAAATATCGCAAATTGCTCCTTCATGTTTTGGTTTTGAATTGCCTTAAAATGACTGAATGTCTCTAAATTGCCTCATTAAGCAAGAAAATATTGCCCAAGAATTTGTTAAACTACCAGCAACTGTCTTAAAATATCACAAATTGTTTGTTAATGTGTTGAATTGCCTTACAATATCTAGATTGTATTAAACTGCCTATAAAAATGCATCAAAATTGCCTCCGCACGTAACAAAACATAGATTTTGAAATTATTAAACTCCCATCAACTGCCTTAAAATATCGGAAATTGCTTCTCAATATATTGAATTTCTTTAAAAAGTCTGGATTGTGTGAAACGACCTCTAAGAATGCCACAAAACTGCCTCATTAAGCAACAAAATATTGCCTTATTTAGAATTTCATAAAATACCACCAACTGCCTCAAAATATCGAAAATTGCTTCCGAATATCTGATGGATTATGACTAATAATCTTTAAACATGTCTGAAAACTGTCTCGTTGAGCAATAAAATATTGCTTTAGAATTTCTTAAAACTTTAAACTCTTGCCTTAAAATATAGCGCATTGCTTTTGAATGCTTTGGATTGCCTTAAACTATATGGATTATGTCAAACTACCGTTAAAAATGCTCGAAAACTGCCTCATGAAGCAATAGAAAATTGGCTTAGAATTTCTTAAACTTTAAACTGGTGCCTTAAAGGCAAATTGTTTCTCAATTGTCTTGAATTGTCTTAAAATATCTGGATTGTATCAAACTGCCTCTAAATTATGTCATTAAACAACAAAATATTGACTTAGAATTCCTTAAACTACCTTTCTTTCTTTCTCAACAATGGCATGGTTCGGAGAATGTTCTTTTTAATACCATCACCAACTGCCTTAAAATATCGCAAATTGCTTCTCAATGTATTTAGTTGCCTTAAAATAACTGGACTGTGTCAAACTGCTTCGAAGAACTCCTCTACTGTGCCTGGCTAAACAACAAAATATTGTCTTCTTAAACTGCCTAAAAAAAACGCAAATGGTTTTTTAATATCTGGGATTGTCTTAAAATGTCTGGATTGTGTAAAATTGCCTCAAAAAATGTCCTTAAATTGCCTTATTAAGCAACAAAACGTTGTCTTAGAACAAAATATTGCTTTCAAATCTCTTAAACCCGTCTTACCACGATCTGTCTTAGATTTCGTAAGACTGTTTCAGATATTTTGAATTTCTATCTGCTTCTATCTGAATTATGTCCAACTATCTTTAAAACTGCCTTCTAGTGCAACAAAGCATAACCTTAAAATTTCTTAAACTACCACAAATTACCTTAGTCGGATTAGTTTATAGGGTCTTGAATTGCCTTAAAATTAAAATATTGATTGCTTTAAACTGCGCATAATAAGCCCTCCAGATTGCCTCATTAAGCAACAAAATATTGCCTCCAAATTCCTTAAACAGTTTAAACTATCACGAACTGCCTTAGATTTCGTCCAATTTTTTCAGATACTCTGAATTGCTTTCAAAATATCTGGATTGTGTTAACAGTTAACTAGTTCTAAAAATGCCTGCAAACTGGTTTATAACACAACAAAATATTACCTTAAAATTTCTTAAACTACCACAAATTGCCTTACAGTTCCTCGAACTAGTTCATGGAGTCTTGAATAGCCTTTAAATGCCTTGATTGCATTAAACTGCCCATGAAAATGCTTCGAGATTAATCCATAAGGTAACAAAATATTGCCCTCAAATTACTTAAACTGTCTTAAAGTACCACGATCTGCCTTAAATTGTGTCGACTTTCTCCTAAAAATGCTACCAAACAGCCTCACTAAATAACAAGCAGCTACCTCATTCAGTGGTCAGCCTCCAAAATAAATTAATTTCGCCATTTAAGAAAATAACTGCGAAACAAATTTTTGATTAGCCTAACACCAAGAGTACAAAACCAAAAAGATTTATTACAATGATCTTATTTTCGATACTTTTTCGGCATTACGAATCATCCTTCAAGGTTGAAGGAGCACTAAAGCATGTTAGGATTCCTTTGTTAATTAATAATTACTTACTACAGATTACGGAATACATGACTCACTAGTATTGTGCCATTCACCATTAGCCTAAATTTCAAATGCAGAAAAAGAAGGTTATGCCTATTTTATTCAACAAATTGGTTTTGTTGTACCGTGACATGCATTTAAAATTTGCTATGATAATTAAAATAGAACTCAAGTAAATAAGAAGAATTAAATGAAAATAGAATAGAATAAAAAAGGCGATTAAAAAGAAAAAGGAAAGAACAAAAATAAAAAAGCGAAGTAGAAGGAAATTAAAAAGAAATAAATAAATAAAAGAAGAAAAAAGAGAGTACAAAAGGAAGAAAGTACGAAACGAAGTATGGAAGAAAGAATGAAAATGAAACAATTAAAAGCAAATGGCGGAATAATTAAATGAACAAAACGAACGAAAAGGTCAACTAAAACCAAAAAAAGGACTAAAGACTTCCCAGAAGTATTCAAAATAAATGTCATGCCAACACGTGCCTTAAAAGGCAACCCATACATAATAATTTTTTAACATTCTTCATTGTTGTAGATGTTTTATGATAGCCGATCAAAGTGTTTCGATCAAGGATTTTGTCTGTCGGATATCCTGTTTATAGTCAACAGGAAATTGTGTGCTGAAGTTACATCTAACAACGAGGAAAACCTAAGGTAAAACAAAATCGGAGGTTAAATTACATATTTTCTACGTTAGGAAAAATCTCATTCTACAACTAATAAAGCGTAATAAAAATAACGTTTAAATTTTCTTTGGTCTATTCACAGGGAAAATAAAGGCAGTGAAAGTGGTTTCTTGGTAACTAAATTTGTTCCCAGACTGCGTTGTTTGTTCTATTGATTTTACGATTAGTAATATAACTTATCATTTTATCTCTTTGCCTGTAATGTTCCCAGACAATCTTCGTTACTGTAAATTGTTGGTGATTTTTTACAATTTACGTTTCCTTACGTCAACGACCCAGGTGTATTTTTGGTAAAAATGGGGAAAATTTCGTATAATTAAAAATCGTTTTTCGTGTCTACACAACCTCGTTTTGTTTCACACAATCTGATTCGAAGGTGCAAGGTTTATAAATAGCTAATCGGTGGGGACATGCAAATGCTAAAAATAATCTAAAAAAATTTAATGCATTTTTAAATACCTAGTCTGATTACTTTAGGATTTAATTTCACATTTTAAAAAATCAATTCTGTTTCATTTTATTGTATTAAATTGAAACCCCAAGCTACATAAAATTCAAAACCGCATTCAAAAACATTAATCACCTCACTTTTTCCTTAATAAACTACTTCGATATTTACTTCCGTAAGTATTACTCATACGATATTATTTACTTATCATACTTGTTTTACATATCGTGGACAATACATGTTCGTAGATAAGAAAAAAATAGAACGAAAACAGTTCAAGAAACCTCATTAAATGCCGTGTTTTCTTCGAATTAAAATTTAAATAACATTAGTGTAAATTTATGCGGCGTGTTTTGAAATTATTAATTATACACATTCATTTTTGTCATCAGCACGAGCTCGTTGTTAAGTAGTTTTAATTCCCACGTATTATTTATTTGCATAATGAAAATCCCAGACACGCTTCCAACAGAAAATCAATAAGGGTTTGTTTTACTTTTTTTTGTATCATAATTCGATCAAATTAATAAAAAAGATTGAATTTGTATTCTTTTTGGTTAAATTTGCCTTGCCACTAGCCACACTAATTAGTACTGACTGAAGGAAGGTATTCTCCTCACAGAGACAGTTTTAAGGCAATCCTGTACATTGTGGAGCTCAAAGGAACAATCCGAGACGTTGCAAGGTAGTTTGGGGCAGTTAAGAAAATCTGAGTCAATTCCTGGTAAATTTTGATCAGCGATCTTGTCAATATTTTTTTATTAATTTTCAGATATTTTCAGGAAGACATACTTGATCCAGGAAGTCTTAAGGGCATTACATTACATTATATTAATTCGCCACTGAGGCAATCTTTAAATTCTGACAAATACCTTAAGGCATTTTGGGGCTCAAAAAGGGCAATCTCAGGCATTTTAAGGCAGTTTACAGCAATTAAAAGAAAAGCTGGATGAGTTTCTTGTAAGTTTTGCTCATTTTGAGACAGCCTAATGTTTTCTAGTAAGTTTAAAATATTTTCGACAAGACATACTTGAGGAATCAAGGAAATCTTAAAGGCACTAGAAGGCAATCAAACAAAGACAGTCTTTTGCCTATCAAATTCAAACCATGACAAACTCTTCAATTGTAAAAAATACCAAATTAAAAGTATTTGGCCATTTAGGCAACTGAAGGGTGTTTAGGGCGTCTGATCAATGCTTTGTACTAGTTTTTCAATAAATTCCACAAGGCATACTGTGAGAATCAAGATAACCTTAAAGGAATTATAATGCAATGAAACAAAACCTGTCTTTTGTCTATCAGATTCAAACCCTTCACAAAATTGCAAAAAATAATTTCAAAATTAAAACTATTGAGGCAATCTACTGTTTCTGGGAGCAGCTGATGGCAGCTCGGAGCATTTTGGGGCTCGAAAAGGGCACCTCCTTGGCGTTCTGAGTCAGTTTTCAACAAACCATATTTGGAGAATCAACGCAGTCTTAAAGGCATTTCAACGCAATGAAATAAAGCCCGACTTTTGCCTGTCAGATTCAAACCATGAGTAACCCTTCACGAACTTGCAAAAGTTAATTTAAAAATTAAAACTAATTAACCATTGATCGAATCTTATGTTTCCCACAAGCAACTGAAGGCTGCCCAGGACACTTTGTGGCCTAAAAACGGCATTCCTAGGAATTTCAAGGCAGTTTACAATAATTAATCTGGGCCAGTTTCAAGCAAGTTTTAATCATTTTCAGACAGTCTAATCAATGTTTTATAAGAATTTTCAAATATGTTCAACAAGGTATAGGTACTTGGAAAATCAAGGCAGCCTTAAAGGCATTACAAGTAAATAAAACAAAACCAGTCTTTCGGCTGTCAGATTCAAACCATGACCAATTATGTATTGCAAAAATTACTGTCAAAATTAAACTTAATTTAATATTGAGGCAATCTTTTAATTCTGACATGCAGATGAAGACAACTCAGGGCAGTTTGGGGCTCAAAAAGAGCATTCCTAGGCATTTCAAGGCAGTTTACAGAAATTAAAAGGAAATCAGGGGGAGTTTCTAGAAAGCCGTTTTGAGGCAGTCTTTGTAATAATTGTTTTGACAAAGCATATTTGGGGAATCAAGGGAGTCTTAACGCCATTACAAGGCAATGAAACAAAGCCAATCTTTTGCCTATCAAATTCAAACCATGAACAACACTACACAAAATTACAAAAAATATTTTCTAAATTAAAAGTAATTGGCCATTGAGGCAATGTTTTGTTTCTGACAAGCAGTTAAAGACAGCCCAAAACATAGTAGGACTAAAAAAGGGCATTCCTAGGCATTTCAAGGCAGTTTACAGAAATTAAAAGGAAATTAGGGCGAGGTTCTAGGAAGCCGTTTTGGGGCAGTCTATGTAATAATTTTTTCGACAAAGCACAAGGGAGTCTTGAAGCAATTACAAGGCAATGAAACAAAGTCAGCCTTTTGTCTATCAGATTTAAACCATGACCGACTCTTTCTGACAAATAGGCAGCCCAAGACATTTTGGGACTCATAAAGGGCATTCCTAGGCATTTCAAGACAGTTTACAACAATTAAATAGAAATCTGAACAAATTTTAATCGTTTTTGACCAATATTTTAAAATAATTTTCAAGTATTTTCAAAAAGACATTCTTGAGGAATCAAAGCAATCTTAAATGCATTACAAACAACAAAACAAAGGCAGATTAAAACCATGACCAACCCTTTACGAAATTACAAAAATTAATATCAAAATTCCTAGGCATTTCAAGAGACTTTACAACAATTAAAAGGAAATCTGAGTGAGTTTCTAGCAAGTTTGAATCATTTTTAGACAGTCGCTTTGTAAAAAAATGGGCATAATTTTGGGAATCAAGACAGTCTCAAAGGCATTCCAAGGCAATGCTTCAACACCGTCTTTGGTTCCTAAGATTCAAACCATTGGAACCTTTCACAACATTGCAAAAATTAATTTCAAAATTAAAAATAATTGGCCTTAAGGCAATCTTTTGCTTTTGACAAGCAGCTGAACGCAGCCTAGGGCATTTTGAGGCTCAAAAAGGGGGTATTTCAAGGCAGCTAACAACAATTAAAAAGAAATCTCCAGATTTTAGTCGTTTTAAGACAGTCTGATCGGAGCCGGTCTGATCAATGTTTTCCAATACCGAATCCAGATTTAAAGGCATCACAAGGCAATGAAACAGAGCCAACTTTTTGTCTCTCAGATTCAAACCATGAGCAACCTTCACAAAATTGAAAAAAATTATTTCAAAATTAAAACAATATTTTATTCCGGACAAGTAGCTGAAGGTAGCCCAAGACATTGTGGGATTGGAAAAGTGCATTCCTAGGAATTTCAAGTAGTTTACAGCAATTACTAGGAAATTTGGAAGAAGAGTTTCTAATTGTAAGACCAGTGTTTTGTAATAATTTTAAAATACTTTCGATAAAGTATACTTAAATAATCAAGGCAATTAAACAAAGCCCGCCTTCTGGAGCTCAGAGCCAAACTATGACCACCAACCCTTCACAGAATTGCAAAAATTTGTTTCCAAATTAAAACAACATGTTATTTCAGACAAGTAGCTGAAGGTAGCCCAGAACATTTTGGGGCCCAAAAGGGGCATTCTTAGGCATTTCCGAGGGCATTTCAAGGCAAGTTTTTCTTTAGGCAGTCTAACCAATGCTTTGTAATACCTTTTTCGAGAATCAAAGAAGTCCTTTCCGTAAATTACAAAAATTAATTTAAAAGTTAAAACTACTCTGTCATTAAGGTACCTATCAAAGTACACAAAGGGCATTATAAAGCTTTTCAAGGTGGGTTAAGACAATCACAAGGAAATCTGAAATAAGTAGTTGTAGCAAAATTTCGACTTTTCAAGGACAATATTATGTTAATAATTATCAAACATTTTCGATAAGACAGTCTTAAAGGCATTGAAACAAACAAGTCAGGCTTTTGCATCTCAGATTTAAACCATCACCAACTTTTCACAAAATTACCAAAATTAATTTAAAAATTAAAAATACATATGTATTCTGTTTCGCAGACAATTTAGAGCTCAAACAGGGCATTCCGACGCATTTTCAGGCAGTTTAGGGCAATTATAGGGAAATCTAACAAATTTTCGACTTTTTAAGGCCAATATTTTGTAAAACTTTTCAAATATTTTCGACAAAGCTTAGACTAGCAGAGTACTACAACCAAACCTCTAAGATTCAAACCATGACCAACGTTTCCATTATTTCCAGCCAAAGCTTAAATTCGCCTTTCTAAACTGTTAGAACACGACATCATTGCATTTATTAAGCAAACGTAAGCCAAAAATTAATTAAACTCTATTACTTGGAATAACACTGACAGCCGAAGAAAGTTTGAAGGATTAAATTATACCTACGACTTTAGTCCGACAGATAAAATTTTGATATCAAACTTGAGCAACCTTATATTTAAACTTAACAAAATTTCGTGACGTCAGAGACCTAAAGCGGCGGTCCCGAATTCGAAAGGAAACTTTGCAAGACCAAGAAGTTTCTATATTTAATTTAAACTACGGCAACGCCAGCAAAAATTGATTAAATGTTATTTTAAGAACCATCTTCATTTTTAAGTTTAAAGTTTTTACAAGGAAAGTGGGGAAAATCCATAGTTTCAAGCATCTTTAACTTGGGATGAAGAGATTTTTTATTTGCTTTTAATATAGGTAATTAAACATCGAAGAATTTTCAAGCAACGTCCATAAAATTTCCTTGAACCAAAATTTCAAACTGTTAAATCAACAAAAACAAACCAAGATTAACTAAATTTAAGTTTATTAAATAAAAACATTAAGTTTGGTTTATTGAAATCAAAATTCATCGATTTTATTCTACTTTTTCCTTAATATTTAAGGAATTAAAAAAACTTAGGAAAGATTTGTATAAATTTTTAATTCTACTTTTCTATTTCTTTTAAGAAAATTTTGATTGTAAATCAATAATAAGCCTATAGTATATTCAGACATGGCAACAACACAAAATTTCAAAAAAAATAATGTTAATTTTTCTGTACTTTTCTAGCTTTAGTTATTTTCTAATTGCTTTTTTGATTTTTTTTAATAATTCCTTAAGAGTGCAAAAATAAGAAGAAAAAAGGCAAATAATAATAAAAGTTTTGGGTGAAAAAATCGTGCTGCAGCAAAACGAAGAAGAAATTCAGAGGCATCTGTTGGGTCCCCTTTCTCTCATTAAATGAAAATTCACACAGTTGGTGACGAAAACTCCTCCGAAGTGTGAGTAATCAGCTCACTAACGATTTGTGAAAGCGTTTAATACTCGTCTTTATGTCTATAATCCCTTTGTACCTTAATGTATTTGTCATGACTCACACAACATTAACTTTACCTGGGAAAATATTAACACCGCCTTTATTTACTTTGAATGGAATTAACGAATATTTTTAAACTCTTTAAAATAATTCACCCATAAGCTTCAAAAAAACTTTTGAAATTCTATAGAACAATAATATTGGAATTCAGACCAATGAATTCATCCAATTAAATACGATTAAGTAAGTTTGAAAAGGGCCTAAAAGGTACAAACCTCATCCAAGATGAAAAGTATTCCCATTAAAAAGATCACTTAAAAGACGAGAGGGAATCGACAAAACCATAACCCGATAAGTAATCTACAACAACCTAACTTTCCGGTATTTCGGTTTCAGTTTAGATAACTCAAAACCACGACATCTTTATCTTCTGAATTCTCGACTTTATCAGTGTTATGTAATTTTTATTGGTGGATTCTTTTCGACGATAAAGCCAATCTGTGGCAAATACATTTTTATCTCGGCCAATAGAATTTACACAAACTGTAGAAGGTGCATCTACAATAAACAATTTAATTTTTGGATTTTCTTTCTGCTTTTGGAGTTTCTAAATTTATAATAAATACTGGGTTTATAAAGTACTTTAGCAAATATCTGACAACCTATTAACGCAATTTGAAGGATTAACCAATAATAAAATACAAGAACTTTGTAACAAATAGTACCCAAAATTAAACGGGAAATTGAAATCGGAATTAAATAAACTTGAAATCAAACCTAACCTCAAACAAAAAAACAATTTTCAGATTTTATTTTACAATAATCTAGCAATCTTATTATTTGAGTTAGACGACACTTAAAAACAACTGATAAGAGCAATCAAACTACATAAAAAACTACGTATAAATCTATTTTTTTCGAATTATTTTGTAGGCTGAAGCACAATTGTTATAAATAAAATCATCGATTTTCCCCAATATCAAAACTATTGTGCCTTTCGCCAACTTTAACCAAAATAATGATGCGTAAAAAGGGCCGTTATACCTCCAATTCGCACTATAAACAAACGAATCCAAACAAACTCATGCTACAAACAAATGAATGAGTATTATACCTCAAATTCGCACTATAAACAAAAGAATCCAAACAAACTCATGCTACAAACAAATGAATGAGTAAACTTAAAACGATTTTCACCAAAGTAATATCGTCAGATGTGCAACTAACTAAAGGGTGTAACTAAATAGTTGCACGTTGCAACCACGTGCTTGGACATTTTTCAGTTAATTTCCAGCGGTTAAAACCAACCTAAAGGCCTTAAGAAAACAACCGTCACATTTTCCAATTCATTGGAATTTGGTTAACACAGAAGTAGCCCTACGAATTTCCAGACTACGCCCTTGCTTCAATTAACAAATCGTATTCAAAATAATCCAAATAAACGCCACTGCTCAAGGCAGTAAACTTCGTCTTGGGATGGGAAACAAATGAAATATAAACGAAATACGAACGTTTTGCAGTCTGTAACCTCAGACAGTGCACAGATCATTAAAATATTCATTTTATGGGGCTTGCGTATAGAATTTTGGACGGTCCTAACCCCCAGTAAATCCATAAAACTTGCTCGTAAATAATTTTTGAGAAATGAGTCTGCACCGGGTCGTTAAAAATCGAAAATTATGCATTTGAAAATGTTTATTGACATTCTTCAAATTGTTGGTCACAAAAAACAAGTGAAAGTAACGGATGTTGTTTCGCATGCATACGCAGCTTAATCATAACTTATGTATTAAAAAATATGGCGAAAATATAACTAAAATCACTTACAATTCGTGTTCTAAATTTCGACTGAGCTGGCACCCCCTTAAAAACAGAATATCAACATAGGCTATGGAGGGTTGTCACAACACACATTTTAACATCTGCACACTTAAAAACAACCGAGATACGCGACACGTTTACAGGTGAACGATGCACGTTACACATAAAACTAGTTTTCACACATCAATTACACGTTTTTAATGAAAAAAACCGCATGATAAACATTGATGCACTAGCAAATCGATGTTTTAACATAAAGCGCCTGCTCGGTCAAACACCGCACGTCTGACTTTCAGAAAATACACGAAACAATACGAACGACGGCGATTGAATCCGACGCGTGCTACAGTTGTTTTAAGCAAAATGCCTTGCGACATCTCTTGGTGGATTTTGGAACCTCTTCCTGAAATCTTCGAAAATTTAAGTTACAGAAATCTGTCGACCCGTGTAAACATCCAAACATTTAAATGTTAACACACTGATCCAGGGCCGGATTAAGGGGGGGGGGGGGCTTTGGGGGCTGGAGCCCCCGGGCCCCGTCCGTCTAAGGGCCCCCGAGACGCCCGGGCGGTACGGGGCCCGGGCCTCAGAAGAGTTTCGAGTTGGAAAAGGAGTTTTGTTATAAGAATGGATTCAGAATAACCATGTAGCAAGGGCGACTCGATGCATTGACACTAATGTGCACCGAAAGGGAAACCTTAGAAAATTAAAATTCGATGATATTATTACTGATTTCGTTAAAGATAAATAAGGAAAAATTTTTTGTAGTTTTTGGTGTCAATAAAAATTATGTTGATTATTTTTTAAACAGTCCTGTCAGCCAATCATAATGAGAAAAAAATTCAAATCGACCAATAGCATCAAAATTACACTGACAATTTGCTAGTAGCTGATTACAGCGACAATTTTTTCACATTGTTTCATTGGATCTTTGTTTAAATAAATACATAAAAAAGTTAGCTTTGACTTGGTTGTTAAGGTAGCGCAGCCATTTGTCTCAATACAAACATTAAAAATTCAGGACTGTCATCATTGTGTAGTTTGTAGTAGTTTAAAAAATAATCACGCCGAATTACATTTGTGGTAATAATTTTTTTTGATAATTTTAACTAGATTAGCTCTCATCTTTATTGCTATTAGGAAATTCCACTCGTGGACTTCGTCCATTCGTGAAATTTCCATAGCAATAAAGATTCGTGAATCTAGTTAAAATTATCAAAAAATTATCACCACTGTAATTACTGTTGATAATTTTTGAGTTTTACATTTTGTTTAGCAGGGCCCCACAAAGCTATTTAGCCCCGGACCCTGTAAAAGCTTGATCCGCCCCTGCACTGATCGAATTCATAAAATAATTTTATTTGACTTCATGTAACTGTATTTAGTACCGACTCATCTAATAGTTAACATTAATTTTTGAATGTTAATTTAAATTAATTTATACAGGGTGCTGAAAAAATGGCGTATTAACTCAATGGTGCGTTGTTTACGGATACTTCCTGAGTATGGGAAAAATAGTAAAACAATTATGTGTAGCATATTCTTCAAGATGTGGAGGCCCAAAGCCCAAAGTTGAGTTTTTAACTTACTTATTATTTTATATTAACAAAAGTTATGCCTTTATTTTGAAAGTTAATTACGTAAGTAAATGATGAAAGTTGTCAATAATTTAGGCCGTCGCCGAAGAAAAATTCGAAAATTATTAAATCAAAAATGTTAAAAATTTGGAGCAACAAGCACTAAATCCATTTGGCAACAGCGACAGGAACAACGCAGACGACGATTTTGCACAGGCATTTTAACACACACCTACGCGATTTAATTTTTTTATTTATTCAGTATTTGACATTTTTGTCAAATTTTTCGGAATTATTTTTATCCTGAAAATGTACCAATTCAATGAATACGCCAATATGTATTTAGCATTAATGGCAATGCGACTGCAGCTGCTAGACATTATGAACAAGAACAACAATACCCAAATACCCTCTAAGAAAACATCCTGATCCAAATGTCATTAGTCATTAGAATATTAGACCAACGAGCGAGGCAGAATGGAAACTTTGTACCAGTGCAAAATATTGATCGTGGACGTCCAAGAGCCATACGTACCGCAGAAATAGAAGAGGCTGTGCTAGACCTAATAGAAGAAAATCCAACGAGAAGTACTAGAGATGTAGCACAGGAATTGGGTTTAGATTTCTTAAATACAAGACGGAAATCTATATCCATCTCATTTTTGTACAACTAGTCCAGTCAAATGGTCGAAATAAACAGGCAAACTTTGAATTTTGGCTAGGCAGCTATTTTTTTTTATCGTTGTGTAGAGGGGTCAGCGATGAGTCTAAATCAGGGTTTTCGGGGTGGTAACTCCCTCCATTCGGCCGCCATTTTGAAAAGAAGGGTTAGGTGGTTTTTGGGCTATATCTCTGTAGTAGGGAATCTCACAAAAAATTAGTATACATCTTTTTTGTAAAAAATCGTATTATGCACGATTTTTATTTATAACTTTTTTACATAGCAGTAATAATAAAAAAGTTATAAGCTGGAAAAGATAAAAACTTAAGGGCTTATAACTGTTTTATTATTAATGCTACGTAAAAAAGTTATTAATAGAAATTGTAGAGAATATGGTTCTCCACAAAAAAGTTTTACACAAACTTTTTGTAAGACTCACGACTACAGAGATATAGCCGAA
Source organism: Melanotus villosus (assembly GCA_963082815.1). Taxonomy (NCBI): domain Eukaryota; kingdom Metazoa; phylum Arthropoda; class Insecta; order Coleoptera; family Elateridae; genus Melanotus; species Melanotus villosus. The sequence goes on along the minus strand of OY720419.1, from coordinate 3,776,671 downwards.
AATCTAATTAACCCTTCTTTTCAAGATGGTGGCCGGTGGGGTGGTGGGGTCATATTAATAAAAGTTGTAGATAATACGATTCTCTACAAAAAAGCCTTGTACAAACCTTTTGTAAGACTCACGACTACAGAACTATAGCCGAAAAATTAATTAACCCTTCTTTTCAAGATGGCGGCCGAATGGAGGAGGTTACCACCCCGAAAATCCGGATTTAGACTCATCACTGACCCCCACATACATCGCAAAAAGAAAATCGCTGCCTACCCAAAATGCAAATTGAATTACCATTTGACTGGACTAGTCCAATCAAATGGTTGAAATAAAAAGGTAAACTTTGCATTTTGGGTAGGCAGCGATTTTTGACGATGTGTATGGGGGTCAGTGGTAAGTCTAAATGAGGATTTTCGGGGTGGTACCCCCCTCTCCATATGGTCGCCATCTTGAAAAGAAGGGTTAATTCGTTTTTCGACTATATCTCTGTATCCGTGAGCCTTACAAAAATTTTGTTTAAAACGTTTTTGTAGGAAATCACATTCTCTATAAGTTTTATTAATAACTTTTTTACGTAGCATTAATTATAAAAAAGTTGTAACCTCTAAATTTTTTGTCTTTTCCGGCTTATAAATTTTTTATTATTAATGCTATGTAAAAAAGTTATTAATAATAAATAATAGATAATACGATTCTCTACAAAAAAGCTTTATACAAACTTTTTGTAAGATTCTCGACTACAGAGGTATATTCAAAAAACGAATTAACCCTTCTTTTCAAGATGGCGGCCAAATGGAGGGGGTTACCACCCCGAAAACTCTGATTTAGATTCACCACTGACCTCTCTACACACCGATAAAAAAAATCGCTGCCTACCCAAAATGCAAAGCTAAATTACCATTTGACTGGACTAAACCTACTTTATAATAAAGTTGATTGTTTAGACTTATTAGGAAAGATTAATTTTAGAATACCACGTCCCTCGTCACGTTTACAAAATGTTTTTTATTGTTGTAAAAGTAACACAAATGTCTTAGTTAAATCGCCTGTACATATTATGTGTAATAACTTCAATGCTATCTCACATTTATGTGATGTTAACAATGATTGCTTAAATTATATCTTGTTCTTTTTAGAAGACAAATAAAACGCGCGCAATAAATATTATTAGGTAATTCCTTTTTGTGTTTTCCTTTTTGTGTTTTTCTAAATATACAGGGTGTAAATTAATATCATGCAGATATTTCAAGGGGTGATAGTACTCGGCAAAATAAGAAAAAAGTGTTAATATACACACGATCAAATACGCGCCATTTTCGATATACAGGGTTGCGAAGTTTCAAATGTTTTTTCGTATTTTGCGTTCTTCTCCCGAATGTTTTGAGATAATTATTTGAAATTTAGTATAGCTACTATCTTTTCGAATCTCTACACTAAAATGTCAAAATCGTCAGTTGCAGTATACAGGGTGTTACATTTCTTTGGGTTACCGACCATTTTACCTTCAGGAACTTTTTTTGGAGCACCCTGTATAAACTTTTATATCTTAATTGAATTCCTTGTTCTTTTCTCCAGCGTTTTGGTTTTTTCATTATTCCCGTATCTGTCACCGTTTTCGAGTTATTTGAAAAAATAGCGATCAGTACAAACCAAGTGTAGTCAAAATAATTTTTTTTTGTAGCACCCTGCATACTGCAACTGATGATTTTGGCATTTTATTGTAGAGATTCTAAAAGATAGTAGCTATACTAAATTTCAAATAATTATCTCAAAATGCACAATATAAAAAAAAAAAGAAACTTCGCCACCCTGAATATCGAAAATGGCGCGTTTTTGATCATGTGTATATTAACATTTCTTTCTTATTTTGCTGAGTACTATCACCCTCCTGAAATATCTGCGTGACCTTAAATAACACCCTGTATATATTATAGAGTTTAGAGTTTAGTATGTGTAATTAAATGTTTTTTATTCAATTTTGCCGTATAAACTGACATTTATTTGTTTCTGGCCTGCCCATAAAAGTTGATGTTTTATAAACAATCGTTTAAAATTTTTTTAGCCACCTCTGTTCGAAAGTGACATTTTCCATACCTTGTCAAATGAATTTTTGACATCGAAAGTAGACGTTTGTCACCCGGCAGTTAGTACTTTGCCTCCCGTTGCCATTAGAAACGGGTGGCAAAATGAGTAAACATATTTTACGATTAATATTAATGGTAGAGTTACCATGGAAACATATACTCAAGCTATCTACGAGTTTTTTTTTAATGAAACCGAGTTTTGTAGTAAAATGTCATATTGTTAGTTGTCAACATTAATAATATGTCAGGTTCGTTTAGTGAAGGTGGCCAAAAAATCATATGTATTACTCTGGAGGAAAGTGTTATCGCCTCCCTTAGATTATATTTCTGCCCTCGCTCGCTATCGCTCGCTCGTGCATAAAAACCATCTGCGGGAGGCAATCTTACACTTTCCTTCCTAGTAATACAAATAGCTATTGTTCCGCTAGCGATTTAAAATTTTTATTCCGCTAGCGCTTTAAAAATGTCAAATCGCTTTAAAAATGTCAAATAAATGTCAAAATTGAATAAACAGTTGTATTACACTTGCGGATTAAATTAATGTATTAATTCGCGATATTGACGCGCTTGCGGCTGCCGCCGCTCGCGCGGTTACACGCACCGCTCATTAAACATTAATTTTGTCACTAATCGGCTTTCTCCCGTCGACCAATCAGCAGTCTCCCCGTCGCCAGAGAGGGTATAAAACCAGAGCGGTTCCAAGCCTCAGCATCCTGTCTCGATCCGACTTCCGCAAGAGCAACATCTCCTCCAAGTCCCGACTCCAAGTCCCAAACATCTCCTCCAAGTCCCGACTCCAAGTCCCATCTCCAACTCCTGGTCCAGTCCTGATCCGGTTCCTGTCCAGTAACCCGTCCTCGACTCCCAGATCGTCGTGATACTCAGTCGGCCTGAGTATCACTTCCACCCACGGCACGGCGGTTGGTTATCACCGACCCGTGACCTCCTGCTCCTGCTCCGAATTCCTAGTTCTTAACGTCTTATTGTATGAATTCCTTATGTTCGATTGTGTACCAAATCCTTAATTCGAAGTGTACGAATTCTTTAACGTCGAATAAAAATCCTTCTCCGTTTCGTCGCTTCATTCCTTTCCCGCCGAAGACGCCGCCAGCCCGCTTGTTCCCTTGGCCGCCGAAGCCGTAAGGTAACAATTTAATCCGCATGTATAATAAAACATTAATTTAATCCGCATGTATAATAATAGTTATTTATTATACATGCGGATTAAATTAATGTTTAATGAGCGGTACGTTTAACCGCGCCAGCGGCGGTAGCCGCAAGCGCGTTGATACCGCGAGTTAATAAATTAATTTTAATCCGCAAGTGTAATACAACTGTTTATTCAATTTTGACATTTATTTGACATTTTTGAAGCGATTTGACATTTTTAAAGCGCCAGAGGAATAAAAATTTTAAATCGCTAGCGGAATAAAAATTTTAAACGATTTTTTATAAAACATCAACTTTTATGGGCAGGCCAGAAACAAATAAACGTCAGTTTATACGGCAAAATTGAATAAATAACTATTATTATACCTATACAAGTACATATATATTAGTTATTTTGTTATTTATATTCATTAGTGCATACAAAGTTTATACAATATTATGTGTGTCCTGTTTTGGTATATAACTGTTGGGCCTTAATAAATATTATTATTATTATTAGGTCCCGCTCTCCGTACATGACCTAGCCATTTAATTATTTTTGCCTTAATACATGTTATTATGTCATCTCCGTTTAATTCTTTTTCTATTTCATGGTTCATTCTTCTTCTTATCTCATTTATTCCAATTCTGACTGGTCCTAGTATTGTTCTGATTATTTTTCTTTCCATTACATTTAGTATGTTTTGTTCTTTTATTCTTAGATTCATGGTCTCTGCAGCATAGATCATCACTGGTCTTATTATAGTTTTATACATTTTCATCTTTGTTTTTATTTTAATTGCCGCGCTGCATAGTATTTTTTTGTTTCCATAATATGCTCTGTTTGCTGATTGAATTTTTTCTTGAATTTCTATGTTGTTTTCCGTGTTGTTTGTTATTGTAATTCCTATATAGGTACAGGGTCCGGCAAGGAGCTATGGTGTTTTAGAAAAGACTGTCACACACTTATTTTTGAACGAATTTCAAAATTTATTTTTTTGATACATTACTGGTACATTCCCATTTGTGAATACATAACGAAACATAAGAAAAAAATAATCAGCTGCGAAAAATCACATCAGTTAGGCGGCGTCCATTTTTGTTGAGGTATTCTTGTAGATGTAGACGTTTGGCGAAATTGTCCATACTCCTTTGAAGCATGGCATGCGGAATCCTTCGAATTTCTCAACACAGTTTGGTTTCAGCAAGATGGGGTGACTTGCCATACATCAAGAGCAACAATGACTTTTTTAAGAGAACATTTCCCTGGACGCCTGATTTCATTGCGTGGGGATGTGGAGTGGCCTCCTCGGTCACCAGACCTGTCACCTTGCGACTACTTTTTTTGGGGCTACCTAAAATCTCAAGTTTACAGTGACAAACCACGTACTCTTGAAGCCCTTTCCGAAACAATAACGCGAGAAATTCGAAGGATTCCGCGTGCCATGCTTCAAAGGAGCATGGACAATGTCACCACCTGTCTACAAGAATGCTTCCACAAAAATGGACGCCACCTAACTGATGTGATTTTTCGCAGCTGATTATTTTTTTGTTATGTATTCTCAAATGGCAATGTACCAGTAATGTATGAAAAAAATAAATATGAAATTCGTTCAAAAATACAGCTGACTGAAGCAAACAAGAGAGCTGAGGAGGCGTGGCGAGCGCCATACCTCCTTGCCAGACCCTGTACTTGAACCTGGTTACTTCCTCAAATTCATATCTTCCTATTTTTATTTTACCTCTTGCTTCATGTCTTCCAATCCTCATTATTTTTGTTTTTTTTCCATTACTTCACACAAAACCAATTGCGGAAGCAATACACGAAAATCAGCTGCAATGGTTAGGGCACACTATACAAATGAAAGATAGAATACTCAAGTTTATGAAGCAAGAATTGAAACCAGAAAGAGAGGAAACCGCGTAAAACTTGGTAGGAGGGGGCCATAAAAGCAGTAAAAGCAAGAGGAATCGAGCAAGACATAGAAAAAAGAGCCGGAGACAGGAAGAATTGGAAAGAAATATATAAAAGAAGACCGGAATAAACTACTTCGCCTTACACCTCTGGTAGAAAGGCATTAGCTTAAGAAAAGTAGTATATGGGAAGGTCTTGATGTCTCACCACAGGGTTTATACCGAACTTGTTAAATTTTGAGAATGGCCGCTGTGAATGTGCGTAGCTGTTAATTTTGTTTTAATAAAATTAGATTGAAATAAAGTTATATTATCATTTTATTACAATTATTACACTGCCAACTTTACGTATAAACAAATTCATAAGCAAACTTGTGTTTCACTGGAATACAAAACTGTTATCAGACTGATTATTTAACCATGAAAAAGCGAGAGGAAAACGTAAGATCAGAATCAACATGATGGGGGAAGCAAAAGAAAATCATAAGTGACAAGGCGCAGATCAGTAGAAACCGAAGACGAAGCAATGGAAAAATTGTGAAACAAAACTGTTGGGTTATGTGGAGTGAAAGAATAAAAATCCGGCAGTGTAAAGGACCGCATGCTTGCCTTTTAAACGTAGATCTGCGATTATATTCATGGTTTAATCACCGTCATCTTTACTGCCAAAAAACTGGGACTTCTTTCCAACACCAGCTGCAACAGTGGGTCTTGTGCCGAAGCCATGTAAAAAATTCCTAGCTAAGTGGAAAGTCAGCTGGATCAAAAAAAAATTTCAACCCAACAATAAATCACAGTTCATTGTAATTGAAACAAGTTTTTATTAAATTAAAATATTAAATGAAACATCACTTTTTAATTTGGTTTTTACGATATCAAACAATTCATTATAGCATTCAAATGTGTCATACTTGCGTATTTAAAATATTGCAAAACGTAATTAAATTTACTCTAATCACAGCCTTTTCATTACAAACGTTTATTAAAATTACTTTAGATTTTAAGTCTGAGAGAAAATTACGTGTCGCAATCTAAATAATTAATTAAAATATGTACTAGAACTGGCATTTTATAAAAAATAATTCTTAAAAACTAAGCTTCTTATTTACAGTATTTGTTGGTTTTAGCAACGTACAAGAAGTTAATTTAAATCATTCGACTTCTTTTCTTCTTTTTTCACATCGTTTTTGATCTTTCGCTTAAATGTCGCTCGGTATTTTGATCCAACAGCTGCAATGATTATTAAAAATTAGTTTCATTACTTTATCGTTACTTAAAATTACTTACTATGAACATGGCAGACTTCGGCGTCAGAATTTATAGATAGAAGAAATTTTAACCACAGTTTTTGCTTGGTCGAGAGCTTATCCTTTTCGCCCTTTACTTCAACAAATTTACACTGCAAATACAACAAACTTCAAACTTAACAATCTAACTTAAAAGTAGGCAAACAGTTTAATTTATAAAAAAAAATACTTACTGTTCTCTCATTAAAATTCCACAAAAATAAATCAGGAAGACCCGAATGATAAGTTTTAAAACTTTTAACCATGCGTTCAAGTATTTGTGCGAGCATTTCCCTTCCGATGCATAACATAACCTCAAATAATTGTTCAGGGCCCTCAACAAGCCCGTCATTAACCAAGGATTTTTCATGGGCATGGTTCTTCCACATATCCATTACAAAATCTTCCAATTTACTTAATGGCCACTTTGAGGTTATTTCTTCCAGCCTTTGATCGATCAATTTTTTACGATTCAGATAGAAGTCTTTCGACCACAAGTCTAACGGAAGGTATTGTATTTCACCAATGAAAACGCCCGGAACGTTGCTGTCGTAGATGATATCCCAGAATAAAATGAAGAGGATTGTTGCTAATAAACTACCCTCACAATGAACTCCATCTGTGAAGCCGTTCTGTAGATAATGATTCAGCGCCACTTGTTCTACGTTAAATACATTCTGTCCGTTTTCGGTTCTCTCTAGGTATTGACGTTTCTTTCCAGATTCATTACTGTAACATTAATTATTTTGTTATTACAGTTTCCATCGAAAGCCATGCGATTTGATTTAAACCTTCATTTTGTAACAGAATTTCTAATCAAATAAAGACGATTCGACTTACTCATGAATGGCTCGGGCATTTATTTCAATGGCTGGGAAGTCATGGAGAGGTGTAGGCTGCACAAAACAAATCCTATCGTACTGTAACGTAGTGACTTTATGTGCTTTGCTGCGTTTAATCGCTTCCGCACGGTAACTAAGATCGTATATGGCAACCTCCGATAAATCAGTGCTACTTAATGCATTTATTAATGTTTCTGTGGCCTAAAACACACTGGTTTGAAAAGGGGTAACTACACAAAATAAGGGGGTACTTACATCGTTGTATTGTTTTAAGTAGAAATATTGCACCATTATCAACGAATCGTACCACAACCCGCGTAATTGTTGACCGTACTGGTTCTGATTTAATAAAAATATTAACCATTCCTGCACTTCATTTGGGTGGTGTTTGGCCAAGTTTTTGGTGCCGACAGATAAAGCTGTTGTGTATTTCGAGCCTGCGGTAAAACGATTCAAATACGCAGGCCTTTCGGGCTGTGGACTAAAGCACAAATTAATTTGTTTATATTGCTTGTTAATGCAAAAGAACTTACTGTTGAAGGAGTGTTTTTAATTCTGAGTAGGCTAAAATGCACAATTCACGCATATGCTCGACCTCCTTTTTATCGATGGCTTCAAGAAGCGCACGTTTGCATTCGTAAGCCTCTGCAAATCTGAAAAATGATCATCGTTAAAATTTGTAACATTTTTATAAGCTAATAAGTAGGATGAGGTGGATAAAGTGGCTTCTTGAATTATAGGGCTTAAAAGGTGCGAAAAATTGGTTTTTCGCTTATACAGGGAAATTTTCTTTTTAGTATACATATACCCTAGGTATACTTTTATAATAAACGCAAATAGGCAACGCACTATACACTATAAACGTTAAAAAATTAGCATGCTGTGGCAAAAATCATCAAATTAAGTTAATGTCAAAAAATTAGTCTTTAACTGTAGTTGCTGTTTTTATTTTCCTTTCTGTTTTGTATTGTTGATATTTTATGTTTTAGAATAATCGTTGAGTTAAAATTATGTTGATATTCCACTAATTTTGATTTATTTTTTATTTACAAACATGAAACATAACCTTTACGCACCACGTGACGTGACGTGTATAGTGTATAGTGGGTTGCCTATTTGCGTTTATTATAAAAGTATACATAGGGGATATGTATACTAAAAAGAAAAATTCCCTGTATCTTCTTTTCTATTGACTTTAGGTATAGAATAGTTTACAGAGAAATTGAAGGAAATAAAATTCTGTACAAAGAAGCACTCTTGTAGTTTTTTCGTGGGACCAACCGTTTTCGTGTAATGTGATGTTAAACGTCTTAGTCTAAGTCAAGGTTAACAAAGTACCTCATTCCACACCACCTTTGAGGTTGAGTACGAGGCACATTTTTTTAATGTGGTATCCACTGTCTCAGCCGGTCCAAATATTCTTAATACAGTATAACTCGCTTATAACGTACTGGTCGGGACCGTGACAATCAGTACGTTATAAAAGAAGTACGTTTTAAAAAAATGTACTAAATTAAAAGAAAATTTTATTTTTTGAACAATTCACACAAACAAGTATTCAGAAACATAATACATACGTAGGCTATATTTAGGTATTCAGTTATTTAAAAAAATCTGTTATGAGTAGAGCGCGGAAAAAAAAGCATTTATTTTTGGGGAATAAGCGCTTATAATAAGCACTTAAAACTGTAAAAAAAGCAAAATAAAAGCTCAAATAGGCTGTCAAAAAAGCTGTATAATATAATTTTTTTAATTTTTCTAGTTTATACAGAAAAACTGAAAAATTAGTAATACTAATAGCTTTCTACATAAAAAAAGAACCTCAAAACGTTCAAACGGCGGCGTATTTAATTAATAAAAATAAATACAATATGCTTAATGCATAGAGCGCTATTCTACAAAAAAGCAGGATTAATCAAGAGTATGAGTACTAGAACAAAAACAGTTTACAATTAAATACTTTTCTAAATTTTCTTTCCAGTTATGCAGAAAATGCGAAAAAAAAGCAAAATAAGCAAAATAAAAGTGGTGTCAAACGCTTCCATTTGTTGTGAATCGTCTAAATCCAAACGCATTTTGAACTGCTTGCATTAAAAACTAATAAACATAATGCTTTATATCCGCGCTTCAGTTATGAGAGTCTGTTTATTTCGAGTTTTTAGTAAATAGCTTTCTAAATAATTTTCAATCATTAAGGATGCGTTCAAAATTTTGTCGTCGGTGTTTTCATTGCTCTCTAGGAACCTTGTCACCATTTTTATACCCTTTACAGCATCTTCATAGATGGGTGTTACATATTTAGAGCCTTCCTCATCCGTACGTTCTTCTTCTTCTCTTTCAGCCTGGTCGCCCATAACTTGAGTTAGAATATCCATATCCGTGGGTATTTTTGCAGTAATAACATCATCAACTACCACAAAATTGTCTATATCCGAAGTATCAATATTGGCGTCGAAATGTTTAGAAAACCATGTTCCTAATGATTCTTCTGCATCTTTCCCGTCTTTGTCATTATTTTGAAGCCACTGAACCAATGGCAAATCGTCGCTCTCGTCAAAACCGTTTTCATCTTGGTAAAGGTCATGCCATGCGCGATGAAAACAATTTTCAATTGTTTCTGGAGTCACTTGCTGCCAAGCCTTTAACAAAACTTCTATTCCATCCAGCAAATTTATTCCGCCAGAGCGGTTATTTTCCAAACTACTCATCAAATTCATTAAAAACAGGCGCCGATAATGTGATTTTAGACTATGAATTATTATTCCTTAATCCATAGGCTGTATAACCGAAGTCACATTCGGTGGTAGAAATTCAAGTTGAATATTGTTTAAATTTACAACTTTAGGATGAGCAGCACAGTTATCCACCAATAAAAGGATTTTTCGTCCTTTTGCTGTTAGTGTTTTGTCCCAAGATTTTAACTCGTTTTGAAAAATTTCAGACGTCATCCACGCGCGCGAATTAGCAGTGTAATTTACGGGAAGCTTTTTAACATTTTTAAAACACTTTGGGTTTACGTTTCTCATTTCCACTCATATTAGCACATACCAGCACTGTTACTCGCACTTTCGACTGCTTTCTGCCAACACACTTTTCAACCTTAAACTTTAATGTTCGATCGGGAGTAAGTTTATAAAAAAGTCCGGTTTCATCCACGTTAAACACGTTATCTTTGCTATAGTTTTGAATTAATTCGCGTTTTACCCAAAAAGAAGCTACTTCTATGTTCACACTTGCAGCTTCTCCGTACATTTTACCGGCATTTATGTTATAGCGACGTTTAAATTGATGCAGCCACCCTGATGTACATTTGAAAGAATCATCATTGGACAGTTTGGCAAATTCTTCCGCTTTTGCTAAAAGAATAGGTCCACTGATCGGGTTGTTCACACGTCTTTGGTGCTTAAACCATTCCAATAAAGCTTTATCTACATTTTCTTGAATTGGCTTACGCATTCGTTTAACAGCTTGCGACTTACAATCTATTCAATAACAACATACACAACATAACTATACCAAATACTTGGAAATATCAAGTAGTCTATGCAAAAATAGGAATATTGTGTATTTGTCAACGACGCAGTAAAAACAGTAGAGAAGATATTTCATTGTTGCGGGTGTAACCACGTTTGTTAGTAATGAGTGCTGTTTTTAGTAAACGTTTTGAAGCCGTTTTCTTGTGTTGGCATGACAAAGGGCCGCAAATGTCTTTGGAAGCTGCTGCCAATTATCTTAAAAAATCAAAGTCGTTTGTCAGAAAGTGGACAAACTACATACATAATAACGTAGATGATCTTCCAAACCATGGAAAAGCTAGAAAGGCCTCTTCTAAAGAAGACACTGCCATCAGCAATCTCAACAAAATCCAACACTTACTTCGGAAAAAGCTCACGAAAAACTTGATAAGAAAGGACTAGAAATATCAAAAGGGACCATTAGAAACCGCCTCTCTGAATATGATATCAAACATCGCAGTACTTTATTAAAACCACTTCTCACCGACATTCAAGTAAAAAACCGAATACAGTGGGCGCGAGAAAATTTGAATACAGATTGGAGTGATATAATATTCACAGATGAGGCTTCATTTTGGTTATCTACATCTGTGTCTACATCTATTAAACGTGTGTAGTGTGTGAAGGACAAAAAAGTTATCCAGCGCACTGTGAAACATCCTGAAAAGGTCCATGTTTGGGGATGTTTCAGTAAAAAAGGTTTTGGACAATTATTCATTTTTACCCAAAACCTAGATGCGAAATTTATGAAGAAAATTTACCAGTATGCATTAATACCATCTGTAGAAAAGTGGTTTGGAAGAAGAAATCGAGATTGGCTATTACAAGAGGACAACGACTCGAAACACAGAAGTCGACTTTGTTCTGTGTGGAAGGAAGAAAACGGTGTACAAACCTTAGGCTGGTTCTCTCAATCACCAGACACAAACCCAATAGAAAAGCTTGGGCAATAATTAAGACGAAGTTGAAGGGTGCAAAAATAAAAAAACCACATACAGCTAGTTCGTAAGATAAAGAAGTTATGGAAAGATTTACCAGTGACATATGCAGAAATGTTAGTAGCAGGTATGCCCCGAAGATGCCAAGCTGTCTTGAACAACAACGGTGACTGGACTACTTACTGATTACATTGCGTATTAGTCAATAAAATAATGAATCCGAAAAATTAAATAGTTTTTCTCATATATTATGTTTAGTAACAATTATTCCGTGCACATTCTTATTGAACGGACTGTACTAGCTGCTTCTTTAATCATTTCGGTATTTTTAATTATAGTAGAAACGATGGTTTTCTTCAATGATTTCGCTTTGCAAATATCAATTTGCTTTACTCCGCGTTCAAATTCTGTTATAATCTCAAGTTTCTTTTGGAGCGATATCCCCTTACGCTTTAGTTCCAAATTCGTAGCTTCTTGCATTTTGATGTAGATTCAGAGGCGACAATAAATAAGTGTACGTGACAAAAAGAAATTATGCAGCCTACGGGACGTATTTTTGGTACGTTGTATAAGAAGTCCGTAGTAAAAGAAGTACGTTTTAAAAGAACAAATACACGACGTATCCGGCGGGGACCAACCTCTCAAGTACGTAATAACCAAATGTACGTTAAAAGCGAGTCCGTTATAAGCGTGTTATACTGTACCTACTTAATAAAAAAAAGTCAAAATAGAGTTACATTAAGCTTCTTCGTCCTCCTCTTCTTCTCCTTCCATGTTGCATTGTTCCAGGTAATCCTTAGAAAGAGTCTCTAATTGACTCTCATTTTTTTCTCTATCAAATTCTGTTTCCATGATATCTTCGATGGTATTAGCATTTAAACACGATTGTCCATGGCAATGACCGCAAAGAAGATGAGGACGAAGAAGCTTAATGTAACTCTATTTTGACTTTTTTTAATTAAGTATTAAGAATATTTGGACCGGCTGAGACAGTGGATACCACGTAAAGAAAACGCGCCTCCTACTCAACCTCAAAGGTGGTGTGGAATGGGGTACTTCGTTAACCTTGACTTAGACGTTTAACATCACATTACGCGAAAATGGTTGGTCCCACGAAAAAACTACAACAGTACTTCTTTGTTCAGAATTTTATAGCCTTCAATTTCTCTGTAGACTATTCTATACCTAAAGTCAATAGAAAAGAAGATATAAGCGAAAAACCAATTTTTGGCACCTTTTAAGCCCTATAATTCAAGAAGCTCAAGGTCAAATCAAGGGTACTTTTGATATGCAGTTTAAAAACACTAAATAAAGGTGTACACAAAAATTCAGCTCACTTTGAATTTTTCCGAAGAGAAATACTTATTTGACTGGACTAGTAGTGTACGGGGGTTACAGTAAAATATCAAGATAAAGACATTGGTGTACAGATAAAGCAAAATAGGCTAAGGTGGCTGGGTCACGTAATGAGGACAGAAGAAAATGATCCTACAAAAAAATACTACAAGAACCAAAAGGTAGAAGAAAAAAAGACCGAAGGGAGGACATTGTGGCAGCAAATAGAAGAAGACCTGCAAAACACTTAACATTGTTAACTGGGAAAGGGAATGTACGGACAGAAATACATGTAGAGAAAAAATACAAGCCATAGACCAACCTGGACTCTAGAGCTGAACTATAATATATACAGGGTGAATCCTAAATGGCGGATAATATCTGCACCACGCAATTCTGCGTTAAAAACTGGACAAAAAATTGTATAACCGTTTTAGGCCAAAACGTGTAGTTTTTGAAGAATTGTTAATTAGTCTTGTAAACTTAGCAACACTGTGTGGTCAGTCATACTACGTCACCTGCGATATCACCAATAGCAACCCACTTGATTGTATTGTATTATACATCGTTGCAATAATAAGTAAGATACTTATTAGAAGAAAAATTATTAAAATCAGTAATAAAATTTAGTGCAACTTACATGGAAAATTCGGTAACCGAAGGAAACACCTTAAAATTTGTATCGACGGGCATTTCCGGCATCACAATTTCACCAGTTAGTATTCGTATCATAAAAAGGTACAAATCGTTCACACTTTGAAAATCGCTAGTTGTAAACGCATACAACACATGTAATTTCTTCAAAAGGCTTAAAAAACTAGGATTCAATTTTACACAATAACCCATTTTATCTTTGATTCGCTCCTTCAATATTTGCTCCGTACTTTTAGCAAATGTAAGCGTCGACTGACGATTGCAATTTTCTAATAATTTTTGTATCATGTCGGGCTTTTTCGACGTTGATAATTTTAAACGAAAGCTTTCGCAGATGTCTTTGATCTCCTTTTGTAGTAGATGGTTTAAAAGGGAACCGCACGATTCGGAGGAATAATCTAAAAATAACAAACAAGTCTCGCGTACGTCTGAAAAATATATTTTACTTACCAGTATCGACGAATCCATTCTCACTTAAATACATATACATCACTCTAACTTCCGGGTCTGACATGGTTAATTTTACTAAAGCGCTTAATTTGAAAATATTGTACCATTTCTGGATTCTCGTATATAATTTTATACAAAAAAACATGTATTCGTCTTTCGGCATTTGACAAAATCTGTTTAACATTTGCATTTCTTGCTCAGACAACAGCGTTTTTAAATGGTCATGCGACGATATATACTGCATTATTTTTCTAATCAATCGCAAAGCTAACGGACTCCATTCATCTTCGACGGTCCCATCATTTTCGGATTTTACTTGAACGGAACCTCGTCGTCTTGGCGTTTTCTTTGGCAAGTTTCTCAGGTTCTTTTTAGGAGTAATACTGGGACTTTTGCGAGGCGTATTTGGGCTTTTATCAAGTGTAATTGGGTTTTTAGGAGGTGTATTTGGACTCCCAATGGGTGTACTTGTAGTTCTAGTTATGGGACTTACACTGCAGTTTTTTAAAAACGAATTGGAAGTTGAACAACTAGCTTCAGCTATTTCCGATGTTGGTAAACGCAACTCTGTGTTACTATTTTTCTTTTCCAAAATGTATGGTTTAGATTTCTGTGGTGATGTTACAATCGTAGTGGGTCGATGGACACCTATTGATATTGTAGAAATTTTTAAAACTGATGATGATTTTTGAGCGAGCAAGTCTTTCCGTACTCTTAGTTTAAAGCCCGCTGCAAATAACAAGAAATATAAAATGTCAAAATCGCCACAACAAACCTTTAGAAAATAAATTAAACTAACTCACTTAAAGCTACAAATTATCTCACCTGTTTCTTCTACCATCGGCTTGCATTTCTTCGCCGTTTGCAAAGTATACAATTTTCGATTTACTTTACCTTTCGTCTTGTTTTGTGTTTCCTCCTTTTCCTTTTGTTGTAAGTAACTTTTTACTCTAACAATAGTCTCTTCTTCGCTAAGCGTAGTTTTAGTAGACATTCTTTTGGTTTTTTTTCTTGGCGTAGGTTCGAAATCTTCATCGCTACTTATAACTACGGGCTCTAACTTGATTTTCATTTCTTCAACGCTCGATGAGGTGGTGGACATAACACTTTGAATATCTTGTCTAGATGGATTCGTTTTACCATTTATAGTACTTGCCAGTACCGAAGTGGTATGACTATCACTGCAGAAAGCTGAATCGGTGTCGATATCTTCTTCGGAGCAATAATGTGGCAACTCGAAGGGGAGTTCTTGAAGTATCGATTTAGAGTTAATTAACGCAACTTCATCTCTACTTGATTTCTGTTGTTTAACAACCGAATTACTAGCACCATTTTCTTTATTTGTACGATAAGACTTAAACTTCATTATATGTTTATTCTTAACCTTAAAATAAAAATTTAAATCGGTTTGTTTATATTTAACACTGTCTTGAGTAAGAGTTTTGTTATATTTTGGCATTATTCACATGTGCACTTTTATATAATTGTATGTAATACCTAAACAGTAAAAATTATTAACAAACTGGCGCCAATTTTAACGTTATAAACAATTTGATAATTTGTTGACAATTCAACCGCTCCCACAGAACACTACTACCAAAGTTATAAACAAAAATCACTACCACGGTTAAATAACCAACCAATACGGTGCTGTAACCTAAAAACAAGAAAATCTCTAATTTTAAATTATTTTTAAAACAATAATAAATTCCAGTACGTTTTAACTTTTAACTTTTAACAAAGCTTGGCGACTGAAACTTATTTCAGTCATGTAAACTAAGAAATTTGTTAAAATTTTTAGATTACTTACATGATTTTATGATTACAAAACAATGAATTATTCAGTAAAGTTTTGTTGGATATGTTAAGTTTTTAGTTGAATACATTCAAAAAATTATTAAGCTAATGTATAATGTTTCGAGCTTGATACTACCATACGTAAAATTAAATGGTGATTCCAAAAATGTGTAAATATACAGGATGTTCCATTTAAAATAATAAAGTTGATGTTAATTCTGGCCAAACCGGAAGTGACAGAATAGTATATTCTGTAACAAGGTTAGAATGAAAATTCGATACGAGTGGAAGATTCCGAACGCGAGCGTTAGCGAGCGTGAGGAACCACGAGTAGATCGAATTTTCATTCTAACCGAGTAACAGACTGCATTTTCTCCACGACCGGAAAGTATGAATCAAAAACAATTAAATCTGAACAAAACAAGTTATTTATTGAAACAATTATATTACATTGTATTAATATTTATATTTACATCTGACACTGACAGTTTTGAAATCCATGGCAATCTATGTATTTCGTTGAGCATAATTATGGAATATTCATTCTGTCACTTGTTATAGAATGAAAATACATGCAAAACACATAAGAAGCAAGTGTTTCAGAATAAATATTCTATCTCAAGAGTGAGAATTTTTACTTTCTATTATTAAAAATGATTTCGGAATTATTACATTCACAAATGGTCGTGGAGAAACGTGTGTTCTATGTCAAAAGATGCCATTTAAAGAGTAACATGAGATCAAAAAGTAGAAAATAGTTGGCAGCACATTTTTAAAAACTTGTCACGTGATTTTGCAATTCCGTGTTATTTGGAAAGTTTAGAGTCATTTCAAATTTTTGGTAAATCCTTTAGTACGGTCCTGTTCTTTTAATTCTGATCCCGTGTTAATTGCGTTATTCTTGGCTGTAGTTTAAATTCATGTTACGTCTGTAGGGCATCCAAGGTTAAACCATGTCAGCGCGTTTTGCTTGGAGTTCTACGAACTCCTCAAGTCATTTCAGTATGTTTTGCCGTTGTGAAACATTTCCTTTGTTCAAAATCCCAAGGTGACCCAATTCACGCGTACTTCATCAAGGCATGATGTCATCTTGTTTCAACTAATACAACTCCTTGTGATACGGTGCGGAGGAATCCCCTGTACGTTAGGCCACGTCAGCTGACTTGTTTCAGCGTCCTTTCGAGTCCTCTTCCACTCCCCACTTCAGTACGTGGCAAGTCCACGATCATATCAGACGTCTGTGGATAAGACGGGGCGTGCAAATTTTATCGTTTGGGTATTTAAATTACACCGGGAAGGCTCCTCACTTTCGGAGTTCTCGGGGAGAACTTGTTACGGCATAAAGTCCGGATAATCCCAGAGGATGTCATATACTCCCGGAATAACATAGTTATGTGTGAAAGTTTTGAAAAGTTAAGTGTTGTTCACGCATTTTCCTCATTTGAGGGATTAAGGAAACCCACAGCCGTTGGATTATTTCTTCGTTGTTTTGCATCCGTCCTGGGAGAAGGAACATTATAGCTCTTCCCAGTCACACGTCCGTCACGTTACTCCCTGGTTTTCCGTTTGAGTACCAACATCTCGCCAGGTAAAATCTATTCTCCTTTATGCTGCTCCTGCTTTCTTCGTCTGTGTTTCAACATCAGTTAAGATTTCTACGTTACCTCTTGTTGGCAGGCCGTCATCAACGTCCAGTTTGTTTTAGGGTTTAATAAGAACCGCCTTTTGTTCGTCTTTGTGTTTCGTTTGCAACGTGTAAAGTAAGCCGATTTCGTGGCCAATCTGGTTGATCCAGTGGCATTGTTGAAGGCTTTGTGAATCTCGCTCTCGCCTTTTGTCGGCTTTAACATTCACATTGTAAAGTTTGAGGGCTCCTGGCAAATCAGATTTGACGAGTTTGTCTCAGCAATTTTGTGTTCAAGTCAAGTAAAGTTCATTTGTAGTTGATGTATTAAGTCAAGTTTAGATATTATCTTGTGTTATGTTGCATGTGTGTAAAATTTAAACGGTGCTTGTTGAATTGTTGATTTAAGATGTGTTGTTTCCTTATGTTTTGCCTGGGAATTGTGGGCTTAGTTTGTAAATATTATGCAGTTTTATAACGTAAATGTAGTACCCTCAATTCTATCGTCCCTTAAAGTAAGCGTAACTTTTATTATTTGTTTCAACGTAATATTTTGATTGTCCTGTGTAATTTCTTTCTATTCCCCTTAATGTCTTTTGATTCATTAAATATTTCATTGTCAATTTAGATTGGCCTTGTTATTGTGTTCAGTCCTTCCCCCCGATAATATTTGTGTTAGTGTTTGTTTAAGATTTACGTACGTATATAAAGTGTTAGCCTGTCTACAAGTTTTAAGAGTTCAAGTAAGTTATTTTCAATCCAGTAAGGTAAGTTAGATCTTGCAGTAGGTCAGCAGCAACAACGCTTTCCTAGTTCTGTGGTGGGTTTCCTCCTTTTAGATATTTGGGTGACTTTAATATCACAGTGGTGCTCAACAATTTTCATCCCTATTACGACTACCCTTAACTGAAGGGTTTTACCGTTTCGAACCGCCCTTCTCCACTGTCTAGCTAGCCGCGCGCCCAAGGGTCTTCATCATCCCCCTATATTGTCGTAGTGCGAGTTTGGCACGTGACAAAATCCCTATAATAATTCAAATAATATTATATTGGCTGCATGGAATTAGCCAGTGCAGCGCATGCGCACTTTGTTTATTTTGATATTTTGTGTTTTTTTTGAGGTTATTTATTTTGAAAATGTAATATTATTTGAATTATTACAGGGATTTTTAAAAAATATACTGCCAACTATTTTCTACTTTTTGATTTCATGATATACCAAATTTCATTTTGATATCTTAAAAAATAAATAAATTATAGGGGTGCCCCAGGTTTTGTTGGCGCCCTGTATATCAATATATTCGATATATTACATACAATCGATATAACGGTGTATTCGATATATCGAATTATTCGATAAATCAATTCAATCGGTATATCCATATCGATATTTTCGTTTTTTTTTTCATATCGCGCAGGCCTATTTACAACACAATACAATAACTCGAATAAAATTTGTTTATACCGTACCTACTCAGTAAAATTTATTTAAAACCTGTAAAGTCTGTACAAATAAAATTCTGAACAAAGCTCTCTTTTATTTTATAAAAAATATTTAAAAACGTTAGCTTCTGTTTCATTGGTATTCATTAAAACTACTGTTTAATATTAATTATTCATTCACTAACACTCTGCATTGTGAAAACCTTAATTTGAAGCATTGTTATTTTTACAAATTAAATTTGAATTTCCCGCGCATTTATGACGCAAAATTATAGCCCATGCGTAAATTGCAGTCGCTAAAGTCCATAATTAGTTTGCAATTTCGCCACCTCCTCGCACTTAAGTTGGATTTTCTAGTTTGATCGTTAGTTTTTTTTTGACAAATTGCCAGGGTAGTAGAGCGTCATGCTGGTGTTGCGCTAGTCCTTAGTTGAAATCTCCCGATGGGCTGGATTTTCCTGCAGTCTGAAGGTCGGTATCGAGTCTTGGTGTCCATTCGGCGTTGGGCACCAAATTGACGACACTCTCCTCCGAATACAGGCCTTAAAGAGGGCAGATTAACAAGGTCCTACACGACACACACTTACACTACACACGTAGTGCAGTATGTGTATGTAGGTATTAAACGGCGCGCCAATCACGTAACCCGCAGAATCGAGCCGGATTGTGCATGGCACCCGTAAAGATTACACACGCTAACGCACCAATCTCGACACCGAAAGGTAAAAGAGGTTACAGATACCTACAAAACCGACTTTGTAACCGGGTCACATAAGTGCGAGGAGGAGGCAAAATCCGTATACAGGGTGGTCAAATTAAATTGATAAGCTAAAACCATAGTACAGATGATGTTTTCTATATTATGCTAAACCTACAAAAATCGACTTTGTAACCGAAAATACCCGGCTGCTTCCCTCGGAAGGCAATGGCAAACCACCGAGGTGTATTCTGCCTATAATATTCTGTACGTTGTCAATAAACATCTTCCATTTGTGACCTACAATAATACTAGAAAGTTTACCCCGTGGCTCTCTGAAAACACGAGATATCTTATTAAACTTAGAAATGGTGCGTATAAGAGGTATAGGACATCCAAAAGACTCGGTCATTGGGAATACTACAAAATGTTGCGTAATCTGACCACAAAGATAATTAAAAATGAAAAAAAGGCATATTTTGAACACGTGTTGGGTAGTAGTGATTCCAGAAAAATGTGGAAATGTATGAAAAATCTTAATATCAAATCCTCGAGACGCTCAGATTGTCATATACCTGAACACTTACAGAAGCCAGAGGACTTAAACAACTTCTTTATTGACAGTATTCCAAATTCTACTTGTAATCAAACTGACGCTTTACTCTCATATTACAATAACCTAGACACTTGTAGTGATGATTCAATGAAATTCTTAACGGTAGACTCAGACACGGTTAGTAAATGTTTAAACCAAATTAAAAGTAACTCTTCCGGTTGGGATGGTATCAATATAAGTATTATAAAATTGTGTTGTCCTCTGATTGTGCCTTATATCACACACATCATTAACTGTTGCTTGTCTTCTGGAACATTCCCGACAGCTTGGAAGAAGGGTGTAATTGTACCCATTGCAAAAACTTCAAATCCGGAAGATTACAAAGACTCACGTCCAATTGCTATTCTTCCAACGCTGTCAAAAGTTCTGGAAAAGGTTATTGATATGCAGCTGAGACAACACTTGATGGTTAACAAGATTATGCCTGAAGTGCAGTCCGGCTTCAGACCGAATTATAGTTGTACGACTGCCTTGCTGAAGGTAACTGATGACTTAATATGGTCTGCTGAACAGAATAACCTAGCTATCTTAACTCTACTAGACTTCAGCAAGGCATTCGACACTATAGTTCATGAAGTTCTATTGTCTATACTACGTTTCATTGGATTAACCCCTAGTGCTATTTCCCTGCTTCAAAGTTATTTGACTGACCGGCTGCAACTTGTAAGAATACGCGACACAGTTTCCTCTTGGAGACTTATCAGGAGAGGAGTTCCGCAGGGTTCAATTTTGGGCCCTCTCCTTTTTACCATTTATACGCACCATTTCCATAATTTTGTTAATACTTGTTCCGTTCACATGTACGCCGATGATACGCAACTGTATCATTCCTTTACGGTGGAACAGATACATTCAGCACTTCATAATATACAGTTAGATTTAAATAACCTTGCTGATATCTCAGTCAGGCACTCATTATTGATTAATCCTGTCAAATCTCAAATAATAGTATTCGGAAATCCACATAAAATTGACACCATCAAGGATCAAATAAACTTAAAAATTAACGATACACCTATTCCTATCAAAACCGAAGGTAAAAATCTGGGTTTGTTTATTGACAACAGTTTCAGATACAGAACCCAAATCAACAATTACATCAGACAAGCGTATATGAACCTAAAGCTAATTTATCCCCATCGTCATTACCTCTCCCAAAAAATTAAAACGATACTGTGCGACACTCTTGTTTTAAGCCAGTTCAATTACTGTTCTGCGGTCTATGGACCTTGCATAACTGATGAATTGTCGTGTAGGATCCAAAGGGTACAGAATGCCTGTTTGCGCCTAATCTTTGGAATAAGAAAATACGATAGAATTTCACACAAATTACCTGAACTGTCCTGGTTAAATATGAAAAATAGAAGACAGCTGCAGTCTGCCTGTCTCTATCATAGAATCATTACAAACAAGCTGCCTACTTACCTTTATAATAAAATAACATTCCGTACAGACGTGCACAACTTAAACCTTAGATACAAGGGAGGCATAACGCCCCCACTTCACCACTCCGCTTTGTACGAGAGATCGTTTTCTTTCAGCATATATAAAGTCTACAATTCAATTCCTGCTCATGTCAAGTCGTTGCCTTTTACAAAATTCAAAGCTGGTTATCGTAATCATCTGCTTCAAACTCAGTCAGTAGGTACCTAAAACATGATTTAAGTGGGACCTAGCAGCGTCTGCCCCTGCCTTTGCGGAATACTTAATTTTATTCATTTTTATTATTATGCAATAGCGTAGGCATTAAATTCAATAATTTTTTAGTACTGTTAGTCAAGGTGGTAGTGGTAGAACAGTTGGAAGTTATGCAACTGAACTACCACCTTGTGGTTCCCAGTGCATTTTTTTTTTCAAACTTGTTTACCTATATCTAATTTTTGTTATGTACCTGTACTGGAAATAAAGTTATTATTATTATTATTATTATTATTAAAGTCCTCTCTGGAGTAGAAGTGCAAGCACTTCTGTGGTTCGGAGTTTGGTAATGTTATAGATATCTTTGTTGTTGTGCGGCGGTTCTAAGTCAACGAAGAACATATTGAGAGGTCGTTTAGTCTGTCTGTGTTTAGCATTGACAATATTCCTTATCTTGTGTCCTTGAGCGATAAGTTCTTCTTCTATTTCTTAGGTGTTCGTAGAGTAGTGTAGGAATTTTATGACTACCCGGTAGACTCTCTTTTCCTTAGGTTGGTATGTGTGATAGACAATCTTGTTGTTTTTCATGTAAGTCCCGTGTTTTCGATTGGTATCGGGGACGATACAATTTATTTTTACGGTGTTGTCGGCCATACTTCTAGTAGTATATTGTTCGTCTTCGACTATCTCATTTAATTTTGTTTTCATTTGTTGGATGTCAATTACACCATACACAAATATGGGGTGAGGTTTCGGAGAAGTATTTGCTTTGGTAGGTTCGGCATTACTGCTTTCGTCATTATCTGTCATTAGAGCAGTGTATCTGTTGGTGAGCTGTAAGTCTTCATCTTTCTGTTTTTGAGTTGAGAGATATTTTCTTCTTTTAATGCTCTTGTCCACTTGCCGAGGGTTTTCCTCGTTGGGATGTTCGGTTTCTTCGTCGGTTGTTGAGATTATTGTTAATAGTTTCGTGTGTTCTATTGGTTGTTGTTGGACTTGTGGTTAGTTTTGTTGTTGAATCTGTCGAGGTTGATGCATTTGCATATGTCGGAAATATTGTTCCTGATTTGGTGGGAGGTAAGAATTGTTCAGCATCTGATCAGGAGTGGGCTGTAATAAGATTGGTTGCGACATCTGCGTAGGTACTCACTGACGGTTGACTAGGGAAATTAATTGGCGACGGCGTTATGAACCGTATGTTAGAAAACCCAGGTCCGTTTCCCGTGGAAAATATGTTGTTCAAAACTTTGTTAAGATTTTCACTTTAGTTTAAATCACCTTGTATTTATACTTTATTATTATTGACAGTTTAGTATGGTAAATAAATGGCAACGTTTAGATATTATTAAAATCTTGAAGAGTCAGTTTAGATTGTTATAATGTAGTAACTTATCGTTCGTTATCACGTAAATGTTAGTAATTTGAAATAAATGATACATACAATATTTGATGCGCTATAATGCGTAGATCAGTTGGGCGGTCGAATTCTTGTCGAAGATAGCTCAACACACAACACTTTCAAAGATAACAGAGCTTACACTTTGAAAGTCAAATGGGAACTTTTTCTTATTTGAAATAGCCTACACTGGATGATCTTCAGATTTTACTTTTCAAATGGGCAATAACCTGTAAATGTAAAATGTACTTTGAAGCTTGAGGCTGTAAGCCATAAAACTTCCTTGGAATGTGAAAAGCAATTGTAACGTAAGATACTTCAAGAAAAACAACATGATAAAGAAAAAAGTAGAAACTTGAAATTAATTAAAGTATGTACAATATATGGCGCTACGTTACTATTGAATAAGTACGTAAATTAAATTCATGAGATAAATGCATTGCTCTGCAATAAATGTTTAATAATGATTTAGCGTTTGTAATTAGATAGTAGTGTTATACAGGCTCTATCAGAAATAAGTACATTAAATTTTTTCAGTGCTGGAACTCGTCAAGAACTACAACATTTCTTAATAATTTTTTTTAAATCTCACATTTATTTTGTATTTTTACCCCCCCCCCCCTTTAAATAACGAGTTGTTTATGTATTTTCAAAATAATTAAATACTGCTAAGCTTAATTTTTAAGTAAGTTGATTTACTATGGTAACCAAACTTAAGTTTTGTGTCGGACATGATTTCCATTGGCGGGTAATGAAATTTGTGATGGGTAAATCTTTAACTAATTTTATCACAAAATCTAAAAAGTATACAAAAAAAGGTTATTAAGAAATGTTGTAGTTTTTGACGAGTTCTATTACTGAGGGAATTTAATGTACTTATTTCTGATACACCCTGTATAGTAAAATAGTTAATACAGACTTTAATAAACATAAAGTAGGTACAGTAATTAATAATTTAATTTAAATGTACCTACCTGCTTAATGACATCATTTTTGGAAGAACGCCACATTATTTGGGCTAAAAACATCAGCATTGGATCTATATTGCCAGATAGGTATGGTATGTATAGTATGCGCTTCCATGTTTCTAAATCATTAAAAGGTTCTATCTGAAGATAATCTATTAAGCCATATAAATCTGTAATTAAGAAATATGCAGTGTTGTAACAGGTACTTCTTTTTTGGTACCTAGGTAAAGGTACAGGTACACAGAGAAAAAATTACCTAGTTACAGGTACAGGTATACTTTTACAAAAATACCTAGGTAAAAATACAGTTACCGTAAAAATGTACCTAAATATTGTAGGTACAGGTTTAGGTACAACCGCACAAACAATTTTTTTGATCGATTGTTAAAATTTAAATATAAAAAATACTACCATTTTTTAAATAAAATAAATTTTTTTCTTAAAACCTACATCATGCACATCATTTATATTATTTATTTTTCTTGAAGAACAATAGAGTTTCAAGAGCCTCATCATAAAGCCTATTTCGTTTGGAAGTTAAAATTAAATTTGTCCTCCTGTACTAAACAGTCTTTCAATAGGAGCTGATGAGAGTATGATTGTATTATTTATTATTTAAAAATTCTTAAAATGATTTCATAATTAAATAGGGATTTTAAATTTTTTGACTTATCTTCAAAATACTTCACTATATTTTGATAATATTAATGGCATCATCATTCTCTTTCACTTTACCGTTAAATACGCTACACAAAATACCCAAATGACGCCAATAAAATTCGAACTATATGAATATATTGATATTCTCTTTATATCCACAATTATTGTTTAATTTTTTTTACGTAGTTTTACAGAGAAAATAGAATTTACGTTGTACCTTAAGTTTTTATGTTTTTTAGGTACAAGGTAACTCTAAAAAATACCTAGGTATAGGTAAAGGTAATTCTAAAAATATGGACCTTTTAGTATACGAAGGTACAAGAGAAGTACCTAGGTACTTGTACCTAGGTACATTTACCTAGGTACGTCTCAACACTGGAAATATGTATCAATTTATAATGTAATAATGTAAAAAGAATATAGCTAAAAGTAATCATCATATTATTATATTATTATAATTTGGTAACAGTTATTTGGGAAATCAACTGTCACAGTACAGTCAGAATAGAATAGTAAGATAGTAACACAGTAGAGTTGCGTAGAGTATTTTCAATGTGTTGAAATGGGAAGCATCTATAGATCTATACTATTCAAGATATTTATACAGTTAGTGATATTGTAAGTAGTTCACCATCTTTGAATAAACTAACTGTAATATCTTAAAAGTTATAACCTAAAGTTGGTAGATGAATGTAAACACTTCTTCAAGTGGAGTAGCCTTTAGAAGGCGTTGCCGATCTTCTCTCCATATGTCTGTAGTGTGTGTGTCAAGTAGCCTACAGGTATAAAATAGAAGACCTACAGCTTTACGTGGGCTACAAACCACGGAAAAGCTGGCACTTCTACTTCAGAGAAGACTTACGAAATAGAAATACATCGGTGGTTTGCCGTCCGAGGAAAGCAGTCGGGTGTTTTCGGTGTTTGTGTGGCCTTGAGAATCGAACCCGGGATGGCCGGGATCAGCCAGACACACGCTGAACCAACTGAGCCACGACCACAACATTTAAGCACAAATACCTAACGCAAAATATTGATTTGGTGTACATAAAAGTTTCTGCCAAGTATCGAGTGATATTTATTTACGTAATTTAAAGTCGTCCTCAGAAGGCCACATAATTAAAAGTCATGTCGTACCTAGATTCGGAAGATATTATATTCGCTTGTTTTGACGGGTATTTCAAGCAGAAGAAGTTTTGGCAGAAATTAAGGAATAGGTACATACTATCGTATTTTCCCGAAAATAAGACCGGGTCTAATATTAGTTTTTGCTCCAAAAGACACATTAGGGCTTATTTTCAGAGGGTGTCTTATTTTTGCATGTACAACAATCTACATTTATTCATGTACAAAAATCTACAATTATTCTTATATTCTTCTACAATCAGATTTCTCAGAAGACTGAACTGGAAACAACACATATCGAAGAAAAGGAAAGAACTTAGCCTGAAGTTCTCCAAATTGTATTGGTTAATTGGGCGCAAATCTAAATTATCCCTGAACAACAAGTTAATCGTTTACAAGTCAATAATAAAACCTGTGTGGTCATACGGTGTGCAGCTGTGGGGAACCGCGAGTGCTTCGAATATCGTAAGATTGCAAAAGTTCCAATCCAAAATATTGAGAACAATTACGAATGCCCCGTGGTTTATCAGTAATGAAACCCTACATAAAGATTTGAATATCCCCTATGTGCTACAAGAAGCCAAGTGCGCGAGTGCCAAATACATTTCGCGACTTGAACAACATCCCAATACACTTGCTATTAATCTCCTTGACAATAGCGCACCCCAACGCCTTAAGAGAATTAAAAATATTCCTAACTGCTTAGTAAACTAATGAAAAAGTACACCGCGTGATCGCAAAAAGGTTCAAACTACTGTTGGTCCAACCATGAGAGTACAAAAAGAATGAAATACTTACCAGATATATCACGACAAATTGGAGTGCTTGTTATAACCCATCTGTGATGTGCATGTAATTTTTTTGTCATTGAAGATATAATACAGCTAGGAACTCCTACTGTTTGTGCTTCATCAAGGCAAAGTCTCCACCATTTTACAACTGAAAGCGGACTTCCAGGAGCAGAATAACGAGGATCTCCTCGCAGCGTTATGACCTTAAAAATATGAAATTTAATTTAATGGTTGGAAACAGCTATCCTAGACAACTAAACACTTTTCTAAAGAAGTTGCCGAAGTCTTAATAAACGTGATTGATTACTGATATTTTTTCTAAAAAGATTAAAAATTATTTCTACAGCAAGCGAAGTAAGTGAAGTTTACAGCACTGAACGTGGAAAATTGTAATTGGTAGTTGTAAGTGTAACACCAATACATGAGACAGAGTATATCGTTCCAACTCCCATGCTAGGTATAATATTATTTCCACTAATATTAAATTACATTATAACGTAATAAATATTAAAGGTTAGACAATTTTGGATATGATTTGTCATCTTACTTATCCTCATCCTTGTTTGTTTCATATGAAGCACACTGCTTCAGCATCACTGAATTACTACAAGTTGTAATTAATTGAGTAATGCAAATTTCACATTTATTGTTACTAAATTTATTACAAACAAAATTTATTGTGAGTTTGTGAAGTCATAATAATTAATAAAATAAACATTTGAAATGCATACCTGTTCATTTTGTAAAACATTATAATATGTTGTGAGTACAAGATCATAATCTTTCAGTTTAGTTGGATATACTGGAGCAGCTTTTGTCCCTTCATAAACTAAAACGTTGAAAGCATGACCTACATGTTTATGTATTTCTTCACACCACCGATTTCGTAAAGATATTGGGCAAACAATTAACGTAGCTTTGCTTTCCAGAAGCGGCTAAAAAATTAAGAATTATTGCGCCACAACTTTGAAGATAATTTTATATTGTAAGATAGTGGATTACTTAAATAATAGCGTAAAGCATTACCATAAGAAATGAGTTAAATAAGTTAACATTTGGATATAACTGATATAACAGGTTGTGCAATAATTATTACAGAATAAGAAGTAATTAAGTTTGTTTATCAACTAAGGATGCACCTGCATAAATATGTGTCATGCGAACATCTGGTCGGGTTATGAATCATATCAATGTCTTCCGATATTTGTAAATAAGTTGCAGTGACTAATAAACACCTGCACTAAATAACACGAAAGACCATGACTCATGTTTATGTAACGAAATAATTAATGACAAACAATGTAAACAGCTTGAACAGATGTTAAGCATCTTGAGAGTATAAATATAGAAATCCTGCCATAAGAAAATCAGTCTCTTGATAGAGTCTCACTACGATGCCTGATTAATACTCAGACGAGAGGCCTTTACCAGGACCCTTGGCCATCAGCCAAGGATTGGGTTACATATTCTTTACAAAATTGTTACCAAGATGTGTGCGACTCTCAGGATGTTCACGTAAGATTAGTGTTCATTATTAAAATGTAATGTTAAGGTTTTGTACGCTGTATTGAGCCGTTCATACAGTTAAGTGTTTGGATTTCATATTTGTAGAACAGTTAAATAATGTTTGTATTTAAAGTTATAACAATATATTTGATGTTAGTTAACCGTGTACTTTAATATAACCTCTTGCAAACGCAAAGCATAAACACTCGTAATGAAGTTGCTATAAGTCTCTACCATCATAATCAATAAATGCAAAGAGCGCTTCGTTACAATACGAGTATAATTCACTGTTTATTGAAAACAACCCTACAAAATATTTCACACATAAAACTATACATTAAAAAATTCGTGTCTATTGTCAAATTGTAAGGGTGAAATTTTCACTAGTTGGCGTTTGTTTGCTTATTTTTAAAGCAGAATAAAAATATTAACCGCCATTGTTGCTGCCGCCTCACCACAAACTACTATTCAACTAGTTTAGCTGCTATCATGTACTGAGTGATATAATTTAAAACCATCCTCAGATGGCTATGGACTTAAACTCGGTTTGATGACGCCGATGTATTACTGGACGTCGCTTGAAGATTTTTATTTTTGATAGGCTAAAAATCCCTGTGTAGGAAGACAAAGGTCTCCCCTTTCCTCTTCGGTGCTTTTCTATCTCTTGCCTCTTGTTTCCAGTTTCTTCCTGCAAAATTTACTATTTCGTCCATCCAACGCCTTTCTGTCCCCTCTCTTCTATTCAGTGCTGTTGGAAACCAAGTTGTAACTATTTGTCCATCGCTGTTGTGGTAGTCGCGTAACATGTCCCGCGCAGTTTCTTTTAAATTTTTTACTTCTTGTTATTACATATTCTGCTTGTATTTTCCTCCAATCTCTCTTTGTCTTTTAGTTTCAAGCCTAGTATAGACCTTTCCGTTTTTGACTGGGCTAGCCTTAATTTCTGGTAAGTTTTTTTTATCATGGTCCATGTCTCTACTCTGTAAGTAAGTGTGGGTATGCGGCGCTTATTAAATACACTTATTTTAATCGCGATACCTGCTTCACTCTTTAACATTTCCTTTCTATCACAAAACTTCTTTTCAGCTAAGTTTATTTTTTGCTCGATTTCTTTTTCTAATTATTATTATTATTATTGTTATATTTATCTTATTTCTCTTATTATTATTATTATTATTATTATTATTATTATATTTATCTTATTTCTCGACTATAGATTTGTCGGTTTAATTTCCGGGACTCAACCAGAGTCCTAAGGGTTTCCTCTGCTAAAGGACTTTACGCAAGATGTGTGCTGAGCCTAGTAAAGCGATCTTTTGTGCCTCAAAGACTGTCGGTTTTCCTGGGATCAAATCAAGCTGGTTCCGGATTCCCTTTCTGACAATGCCTAGAGTACCTATAACCACTGCAACGGTTCTAGCCTTGGTGTTCCACATCCGTTTAATCTCAATTTCTAGGTCTTTGTATTTTGAGATCTTTTCGGTTTCCTTGATCATGATGTTGCGATCGTCTGGTACGGCAACGTCTATAAGTAGGCAGTTCTTGTTCTTCCTATCGTGGACTACTATATCTGGACGATTGGCCCTAATGGTACGGTCAGTTTGAATACCGTAATCCCACATGATGGTACAGTCCTGCGTGTTGATTATTATTATTATTATTATTATTATTATTATTATTATTATTTTTAATCGTACTTTTTCACTTTCGGTTACTAAATTCGTCACCATTTCTTGCAACGATTTTCTATTTTCTGCTAGTAAAAGTACGTCATCTGCAAAACGTAGGTTTATCAACTCATCTATTCCAATTTTTATTCCATGTTTCTCACATTTAAACTTCTGAAAGACATGTAATACACTATTAAATATGTAGGTATTTCCTTGTTTTATGCACTTCTTTATGTGGAAATAATCACCTTCTCTCTCTAAACTCACTTTGGCTTTGTTATTTTTAAATATATATTTTTTTCTATGATTCTGGCATATTCTAATGCCAACAAGATAATGTTATGTTTTAGGCTTTTTCGAAATCTATTAAAGTAATATACCGGGTGGTGACTTGGCCGACGCAGCATAGCAATTATAATGGTAAATCCGGATTGCCCAATTATTTGCTTCCCTAATTATTTTAGAGGAAAAGTGTATTTAGGTTTTTTGTAGAGAAAAAAATTCTACATTCACACATACCATAGATTTTTAGTTTTTAGATTCCCGAAACCGGAAAATCCGGAAAATGTAAAATGCCAGTTTTAGAAAAATCATTGATGCCATGGAATTATGAAATCAAACAAACGTGCTTGCATTTGTCATTCCTGTTTGACGTCTGTAATTTACGATAAGAATTCCATGGCATCAATGATTTTTCTAAAACTGGCATTTTACATTTTCAGGATTTTCCGGTTTCAGAAATCTAAAAACTAAAAAGCTATGGTATGTATGGATGTAGAATTTTTTTCTCTACAAAAAAAACTAAATACACTTTTCCTCTAAAATAATTAGGGAAGCAAATAATTGGACAATCCGGATTTACCATTATAATTGCTATGCTGCGTCGGCCAAGTCACCACCCCGTATACTGTTTTCTTGTGTTTCTTAAACTTCCCTGTTATTTGGTCAATTGTTTGGAAGCGATCCATCGTGAAAAAGCTGTGTCCAAAGGCTGCCTGCTCTATTGGTTGGATTCTTTTCTAGTTGACTGAATATTCTTTTTTTAATTGCCGTTGAGAACAGTTTGTATATAGCTGATAATAAACTTATCGGTCTGTAATTCCTAATTTCGTTTTTGTTTCCTTTCTTAAAAATAAGTATTATTTTTGATTTTTTCCATTGAGTAGGTAATTCATTTGCTTTGCCGGTAAAGGTAAAACATTAATGAGCTGGCTCTTTATTTTGTCTTCTCCAGGTGTTTTGTTTTTTTTAATTTGCAATTATTTCTTCTATTTCTTCCATCACTATTTGAACCGGTAGCTTTGTATCTTGGATTAGTTTTGGTTCTAACTACTTCTTTTTCGTCATCCTTGTCATACATACGTTTGTAGTAATTAGCAGCTTCTTTTAGAAGTTCCTGTATATTTCTAATTTATTTCCCTTCTTCTGTTTTTATTTCTGTTATCCATGGTCTTCCGATGTTTAGTTCACTGCATCTGATGACCTTTCTTCATTTTCGTTTCTCGTTTTATCATGCCTTCATGTTTTCTAAACTATCATACATTTGTTGTACTTCTAGGTTCTGGTATGTAGGCGTAATTTATTTTCTAAGTTTTATAACTACAGTATTTTTCATCTCACATTTGGGTTGTGACGTCAACTTGCCCCGCCCAAAAACTGTATGGGTAGACACACGTTCGTGCGCAGTAGGTAATGAAAACCTAGTTTAGAAAGAGATGAAGTATAGTTGGATTGTGAATTTATAAACAGCGCGTTGACGTCACAACCCAAATCCTAGGTGAAAAATACTGTAACTCTATATTATATTTTTCTTCGCTGAGTATCCTTTGTTCTTGGGTTCCGTCTACTAGTCTATGATCCGTAATCAGATCAAACCGATTCATTACATTTGTGTTTGTTATCATCCGCTTGTTATCAGTTAGTATGTAAGCTAGCTCGCTTTTATACATTCCATTCGGTGATCTCCAAGTCCATCTTTTTCCTAAACGTGCCTTATAGAAAGTCTTCGTTATGAACAGCCAATGTTTTATTGCAGAAGTTACTAGTTCTTTTCCTCCCCAATTTCTTTCTCATTTCCCATATTTCCCCGTAATGCATCCATCTTATGTGCCCCCACTTTACTATAAAAGTCGCCCATAATCATCATCTGTTTGTTTTTGAGCATTATCTATTCCTTTACTTCTTTTAATTTATCATAAAATTTTTCTGATTCTTCTTCTGCTTGAAGGTTACCTGCTAAATTATGTTTAACATTTTGAATGACCTAAGCTTTTGGCTTTTGCCAAAACCTTCTCAGCTTTAAACATTTTCATTTGGAATGCCTATCAAATGCTTGTCCTGAATCTAGGTATGACATGACTTAGTTTCATGGCCTTCTCAGGATGACATTAAATTGATCACTTGATAGTACTAGCATCCATTAGGTTAGGGCTAGGTCCGGTTTTTAGAGAAATTTTCCGTACTTCATCACACCTTACGAATGGCCGCCGTACTCGCCTGATCTCAACCCGATGGATTACAGCATTTGGTCCATTTGAAGGTCAGGGCCTGTGCTAAACCTCACAAAAGCTTGGAGTCGTTGAAACAATCGTTGCGCAGAGAGTGGGATCGAATCTCAGTACTAGACTGAACATTTGTGCGTTGCTTCAAAGGGCGGCCACTTTGAAACTAACTGAATATATAATAATTATTAAAAGTTCATATTAGCGTTGTTCATTGTTTTTTTTTTTGTAAAATTTTGTCGTTATAATAAAAATATACCAAAACACGTTTGTCCGAGTTATTTATTGTCACCCTGTATAAGGTGGAAAAAGGTTTGGAACCAAATCTTTCTGCCAAAACGATTAATAAGATTTGAAACTATATATATTATGGATATACACTATACAGTGAGCACGTAAAGGTTGGAATAAATTCGATAAAATCTTTATTGGGCAAGTAAGAAAATAATGCTCGGACACGTCGATTTTCTTTTTTAGATGCTCATTTTTTAGTATACGTATATTTTTTATTACGTCATCCCATTTCAAGTTATGACGTCATCATCAGTTGTTTTAAATAGCAACACCCTCTTTTGATAATACCATTTAAAAGAGCACATTTTTCTGGGTATAGACGCCAAATTTTGTGGTATGTTACATAACCATATTTTCGAAAAAAAAAACGTTTTAGAATTCATAACAATGTAATGAAATAACAATAGAAGAAATAATAAATACAACTAAAACCCATTAAATTAAACGTTGAAATTGCATATCATTCACCTCTTGACAATATCCATCTATTGGCGATTCAGATAATCACGCACAATCTGTGAATCATGTGGTGATATGCCATCTTGTTGGTACCATATTGATTCGTCCGGCATTTGGGGATTTTGATTATTTGGATATAGTGCTACAAGCGCGGGAATTATCTGTTGTTGTAAAAAATTCAAATGTTTTTTAGCATTCAATGCGCCGTCAATAAAAAATGGTGCAACAATTGTGGTACTAATTTCTCGAAAATATTGTTATGTAACATACCATAAAATTTGGCGTCTATACGCAGAAAAATGCGCTCTTTTAAATGGTACTATCAAAAGACGGTATTGCTATTTAAAAAAACTGATGATGACGTCGTAACTCGAACAAGGATGACGTAATAAAAAATATACGTATACTAAAAAATGCGCATCTAAAAAAGAAAACCGACGTGTCCGAGCATTATTTTCTTACTTGCCCAATAAAGATTTTATCGAATTTATTCCAACCTCGACGTGTCCGAGCATTATTTTCTTACTTGCCCAATAAATATTTTATCTAATTTATTCCAACCTTTACGTACTCACTGTATACTGTTGTAATGTTATATTTCTGTAGTACAGGTGTCAATAACAAAATCCATTGTTTTGATGCACATGTTTCTTTTGCATGCCCGCTAACTTGAAGTTTTTAAATAGCAATTCTTATGAGAAAACTTAAGAAATATATATCCTGGTTAACGATTTGTAAATCGCCCTCTATACCTCTATGATTTTTTTTAAATTTATTACAGAAGATGTAATGTTGCTGTGGTAATTAGACACAACTTTCAAATTTATTTAAGGTGTAAGTTGGAATATTGCCCTTTTGTTTTTTTTATAAATATGCGAATATGTAACAAAACTTACTTGTTGCATCCAACATTTTGGACATCTGTAATTGCCTAAACAGTTTTCATAACCTAAACAAGTACTATGTTGATACTCTTTACAGTCTGTGCACATAATACTTCCTTTCATATCTGTATAACCACAACAATCCTGCAACATATTTTGGTACCTCAGTAGTTCAAGTGCTACTCGAGTATTAGACTTTTTACTGGCCCATTTTTGTGGTAATTTTGGCATTTTTGGTTTAATATTTTCCAGAGAATCGCCCTCGGTATATTCTCTTTTACGAGGTTGCTTTTGCACAGTTGGACTTTCTTGAGAATCGAAATTATAAATATTTACTTTGTTTTCTAACTTTTCAGTTTGTAAATTATCGTCACATTCATCTGTTTTAGGATGGCAAAGGATGCAGGCTAAAACTTCCACCGTTTTACCTAAACCCATTTCATCGGCTAAAATACCTCCTGTTCTTAAACTTGGTCTAACCGGTTTGGCATTAGTTAAATTACCTGTATATTTATTAAAATATACAGTTATCCCACTTTTTAATGATACTTCTTCATATAAAGGATGTAACATTTCTGAAAAAACATTAAGCTTATAAAATTATATACGTCTTATTTGTACATGTGTTCATACCAGCATTTTCAGGTTGTTTTTCTCTAAGCAGCATCCATCGCACTGCAGCTTCTTGATATGGTCTTAAGTTAGATTTTAAAGAAGAACGTGAAACACGTATTTCTGGAATCTCAATAGTGTCACGCACAATTTTTATAGTTTTGTATAATTCATCGATTTCCTTAGATTCTGATATTTTACACTTGGCATTTATTTCTTCTACAAAATATTAAGTTATCATTTTTTGTTTATTAATATTTTTTTATAAAATACATAACACTTATAAAGACTATAAATAAATTTTTTATTTAGTTTATTCAGTAGCCAATAAAGTATTTAGTCTAGCAATAAATACTTTTGAAGAGAAAACATATTGCACAAAAAATATCATAAAGAAGTCCCTTGTTCCAATATCAGCTGATTTTTTATCGACTACATGTACCACAACTGATTAATGTAACAGTAGTGTAGAAATATGTAGCATTAAGAAAAAGTGAATTCGGATTGTATTCAACATGCTATTTTGTTATTACTCGAAGTATGTTTTAATATGTATAATCAAAAAAGTGATTTGCTAATGATTGTGAAAGAGCAATGGAGGAACGGCAGAAATCAACATTAAAGCTCCTTTATAAATATACACAGCACATTGAAACAGCATTTAAGGAAGTACAAAAAAGTATCATTTGAAAAACGACAAGAGAGTTCCTATTATGAATGGTAGATGAAATAAAAGAAAGCAGAATATGAGACCTAACAACAACGATGCTTGTTCAAAATTGTGGGAGAAAAGGAGAAATCTTAAAAAATGGGCTGAATACATATTATGAGGAAGCATTATTAACCCACAATCCACAATGACCAGCTTAAGAATGTAAAACAAGAACATAATCAGCTGAGAGTGATAAAATAAAACCACCAAAATTTTACGAAATAAAAAAATTACGCAAACGTTAAAAGGCAAGAGTTCAGGTTGTGACAAAATATTTGCAGAGTTAATTAAAACCTCTTAAAAATCCCAATAAGCCTCGGAACTCGGAAGCAAACACAAGAAGTTGAAAACGGCAACGAAAAAGGTTTATGAATATAGGATGTTGGAACGTACAAGCCCAGAATAAACTCTTGTACAAGGTATAAGAAATAAATATGCAGAGGTTTTTAAAGAACTAAAGGAATTTAAGATCGACACAGCAGTTCTAAGTGAAACAGAGAGAAAATGGAAAATAAATGAAATGAAACATGATTATATTCACTATAACAGTGGTGTAAGTACCTATAATAGACATGTAAAAACGTGGGGGTCTGTAAATGAAAGAATTATTGTACTCGAACTAGAAATTAGAGGGCGAAACATAACAATTACAAGAGTTTATGCACCAAGTGATAACTTAAACTAACAACTTAAAGATTAATTTAAAGAAAGCCTACAAAGAACAATAGAAAAAATTAGTCTTCGGAAGGAAGTCATATTAATGTGTGATGTAAATGCTCGTGTAGGCAGAAGTACTCAGAACAAAAGTACTCTGAACAAAATAGTGGGCTCACTTGGTGAAGAAGTAGTAAATAATAGAGATCTGTGATCAATACTCACTGAAAATTATGAACTGATTTTTTGCCCACAAAGATATCCATAAGTACACATGGATTCAAACAACAAAAAAAAAAAATCTGTAATAGACTATGTTATTCTTAAACAATAATCCCATATTAAAGTACCTAAATGGCTTTCGGGTATATAGTGGGACAACTTGTGAATTAGACCACTTCTTAGTGAAATCAAAAATAGATACAAGAAATTATGATTATAACAAAACAACAGAAAAGAAATCTAAAATAAGTATACATAAAGAAAATTATCCGAAATATGACATAGAAAAGCTTAAAGATAAATCCATCTCCTGCTTACATAAATTAAGATTAGCAAATAAAATGAAACAGAACAAATGTGAAGGAACAATACAATAAATGTACGCAAACCTTAAAAATAAAATACATTAGGTAGTACATGAAGCTCTCGGAAAATTGGAAAGAACAAATACTCGAGGGAGTTACTGGTGGATTAACGAATTAGAAGAAATAACACAAATGAAGAAGGTGGCATACTAAAAATGGTTATCTACGGGTATCCCAGAAGACCGAAAGAAATATATGAGGAAAAACTACGAACTAAAGAAAATGGTGTGGAATAATAAAAATCTCTTGGAGCAGAACATGTGATGACATTGACCAGTTAATGGGAAGTTTGCAATCCAGTGAAACCTGAAAAACCTTAAAAGAATTACGAATAAATAATCAAGAAAGAATCCCTATTGAACCTATCGCAATTGACAACCTGGAAAAAAATATTATGAAGAGGTGTTAACTGAAAAAGGACTTTAATATCAAAAAGTACACTATATAAAGGAAGAACAACAAACACAAATTCAAGATATAATTGTGGACGAAATTAAACAAGCAATGATGAGTATGAAGAACAACAAATCTGCCGGCATTGGAGGTATACCCATAGAACTTCTGAAATCTGCCCCTATAGATGTCATTGAAGAATTCCAATTAATTTTTAACGCTTGCATGCAAGGACAGGAGCTGCCATCTGAATGGAAATTAGCCATTATTAGCTCCATTTATAAGAGTGAAAATAGAAATGAGTGTGGAAACTACAGGGGTATTAGTGTCACGCCATCTACCTATACGTAGACTGTATGGGAGGATTATCAAACAAAGATAGAAGATAGACTTGTTATTTCTTAAGAGCAGAGTAGATTTAGGAGAAATCGCTCATGCATAGATAATATATAGTATGATCAAAATTTCTGTTCATCAAGTATGGCCGTGGAAGTGCAAACCAACGCCTTTAAAAATGGCTTACATATATTTACTTAATGTGACAGTGGTCAACAATTTTGAAGTAAATATAATGTAAGCCAATTTTAAAGGCGTTGGTTTGCACTTCCACAGCAATACTTGATGAACAGAAATTTTGAGCATACTTTATTTAGTCTAAAACAGATAATATAGAAAATGATACAGTATGATAAAGAGCTAGATATAGTATTTGTGGACCTCAGAAAAGCGTATGATAGTGTACCTATTAACAAATTGTGGGAGACAAACTTGACAACACTGTTGAAACTTGTTTACTTGGAAAAATACATAAATGCAAACTGCTTTGTAAAAAGAAAATAATGTACGTATATGTTCAAAATTTCTGCCATCAACTTCACGACACTTGAGTGCCCTTGTAATGATGGCCTGTTGGACACGCTGCAGCATTGCTTCTGCTTCACACATACAAAGTGCTAGCTCTTCTTCATTTTCAATAGGCGTCACATACACCATGTTTTTCAAATGGCCCCACAAGAAGAAAACCAGTGGTGTTAATCTGGGTTTCTTGGAGGCCAGGCTACTGTATTTCCGCGGCCGATCCATCTTCTTGGATAAAATTCGCTAAGCCAGTTTCTTGTTCTAACCATATAATGGGACTGAGCCTCATTTAGTTGCATCCACATATCGTGGCGAACCAGTAAAGATATATCTTCTAACAATGTTCCGAGTTCGTAGTACAAAGGGACCTACCAATTTGTTATCTACGACTCCTGCCCATAATTGACCGAAAACCTAACTCCATAATTCCCTTCGGGCATGGCGTGGGGATTTTCATGGGCCCAAATTTTTTCTTGCAGTTTTGCCTTAAGAATTCTCAAAAGAAAACGTTTACTTGAAGCTTTTAAAGCATTTTAGGGACACCCAGTATATAATATGGTGTAATTATGACCAAATATAATAAAATATTGAAATGCATGTAGTAAGAACATTAAACATTAATGCAGAATATACCAGTAAAATTCTTTATTTACCCTACACACTCTATTCTACTTAACAGTTTACAGTTATTGCTACACTACTTACCTTTGTGTTTGATCTGCATATCAACAATTGTAGCAAATATTTTTTTAATTATATTTCCAATCGATTTATTAAATCTCTGCAATGGTAATTGATACATAAACAATTGTGCAATTAAACGGTCCTCATTCTTACGATACTTCATAGAGAATATATTTGAAGTAAATAAACCTGAAATAGTGTAAATAATTATAATATGCAGTCATTCTATTTATAAAAATCATTTAGTTTACCTTTTACAAATGTAAAATCTTCTGTTATATTCACTGTAACAGCAGCGTTTAAACCAAATTTCATTTGTAAAGTCTCCGATGAAATAAAACTAACACTGCATATTGTCCACTCTTCTGGCAATGTATTGTTACTTCTTCCTAAGCAAATTTCACCCAAATAATACTGCTCATTGGAATTGTTTGGTGGTAAGACAAAATACACAATTTGAATACCAGTTATTGGAACTGCTTCTCTTCTATCCATTCTTACTTTAATAAGATTTTATTTTCCACTAAAAATTTTGAAAATTTTATATGTCAAAAGTCGAAAGAAAATGTAGTGTCAATAAACATCGCCTAGCAAACCAATAATATTTCTTTTATAATAATAATAATAATTTAATAGTCTCCTTTTGCTACAAAATTTGTAGATTGGATATGTCAAATACATTTAAGAATAGAACATAATATACATAACATAACATTACAATAGAACATATTATTGATCTTCTAGGTGATCTACGAATTCATTAACCGTGTAAAACACGTTCTTTCGTAAAAAGTCTTTAAGCTTTTCTTGAAATTTTTTGTTAGAATTGCAGCTTTTTATATCATTAGGTAATATGTTAAATAATTTTGTGCCCATGTATATGGGAGACTTCTTATATTGCTCGCGATGGTGTTTTTCTGTACAAAATAGTGTTTTACCTCTAGTATCATATGAATGAAAATGTTCGTTACAATGAAATTTATTCCTATTTTTGTTGATATATGTAAGTAATCTTAGCAGATATATACTTGTTATGGTTAATATTCGAAACTGTTTAAATATATTTCTACAAGACGCGCGAAATTCTAAATTAAATATCAAACGCATTATGCGTTTTTGTAGAACAAAGACTCGTTTTATATCGCAACTTTGACCCCATACTAAAACATTGTACGATAATATTGAGTAAACTTCTGCATAATATATGTTTAGAAGCGTGTCAAAATTAAGTCTATCCTTTAAGGCAGAGATTAGGTATATACTTTTATTAAGTTTTGCACACACTTTATCAATGTGGTTGGTCCACCTAAAACAATAGTCTAATGTTACACCTAAAAACACAGCTCTATCTGCGGTAGTAACCATTTGATTATTAAATGCAAAACTAAAGTCACTTTTAGGTCTATGGACATTGTGAAATTCAATGAAAACAGTTTTTTCGCAATTTAGAATCAATCTATTTTTAAGACAGTAACTTTGAAAGTCAAATAAAACCGTATTAACCTTTTCATAAATACCCCTGACTGTAGAATCAGAAATTAAAATTCTAGTATCGTCCGCATACACGCCTAGGTCACCCTCCGTTATATTATTTGGCAAATCATTGATATACATTAGAAAAAGGAGGGGACCTAGGATGCTTCCTTGGGGAGTTCCAACGTGTATATCGTGATTTCTAGAACAAGTATCTTTTATTTTGACCTTTAGTGTCCTATCTGATAAATAAGAGATTAACCATTGATTTGTTTTACCCCTAAATCCCAATTTTCTAATTTTTTCAGAGAGAAAATCTCTATCAAGCATGTCAAAAGCACTGTTTAGGTCAAAAAGAATTAAGATTACATATTGGCCCTTATCCATCTCGGTGTGAATTTTCTGAACTAAGTCTACAGTTGCCGTTTCTGTGGAATAATTAGGCCTAAATCCATGTTGACAATTATTTATTAATTTGTATTTAGTCAAATATGCCATAATCTGTTTGTAGATTGATTTTTCAATAATTTTGGATAAATTAC
This sequence comes from Melanotus villosus, assembly GCA_963082815.1. Classification (NCBI taxonomy): domain Eukaryota; kingdom Metazoa; phylum Arthropoda; class Insecta; order Coleoptera; family Elateridae; genus Melanotus; species Melanotus villosus. The sequence continues at coordinate 3,735,933 of OY720419.1, read as the reverse complement.
TAAGTAGGGCTATTGGCCGATAATTTTCCATTCGAGTTGCATCACCTTTTTTATAAATTGGTATCAGCACTGTTTGTTTTAGTATATCAGGAAACTGTCCAAGTTCTACCGACTTATTAATAAGATCTGCCAATACTTCAGAAATTTCAAATTTGCACTCCTTTATTACTTTAATATTAATTTCGTCGAAACCCACCGAGTTTTTATTTTGTAGGTTGCTTATTATAGCTTCAACGTCAAATTTCGTAACAGGATGAAAGAAAAAGGAGAATTCAGAATCAACAGTCGTAGTACATATTTGTGAAATATGGAAACCAAAATGATCTATTAATTTTTTAGTTGCTGCTTGAGAGAAATAGCTACCAAACATTTCTGCAATAGAATTTGCATCACTAACTGAACTACCGTTTTCAGTTAATACAATTTCACTTTCCCTTCCTTTTTTATTATGTTTTATCTCGTTGACAGTATTCCATAAAGTTTTAGCTTTATTAGAGGAATTATTTATTAGGTTACTATAATAAGCCCTTTTCTCATTAGCAATTTGAAGTGTCACTTTCTTTTTAAAGATTTTATATTTCGTGTCTAAGTCAGAATTAATAAAATGTTTTTTAAGCCAATGTATTTCTTTTAATTTAGAAAGATCATTAATTAGTTCGGGAGACAGTTTAATATTTTTCCTATTTTTTCTAACTCTTTTTACCTGAATAGGAAAACATTCGTCATAGCAATTTTTGAATATATGGAAAAATGCATTAAAATTATTCTGTATGGAATTTTCTAAATTCCAAGAATTGTCTAATTCCCTATTTACTAACGATTTGAAAACTGTAATACTATCCTTATTATACGATCTATTTTTTAGGACCATTCCGTCCTCGACACGCCTATCATCAAGGTTTTCGTGACTAGTAAATATCATTTGACTATGATGGTCTGACAGTCCAGGGTCAAAGTTTTTGCATTTAAACAGTTTAGGATAATTTGTAAGGACATAGTCAATTGAAGAATAAGTGATCCTGTTTAAAAAAGTTGCAACTCTTGTAGGTTCATTGATCAAAGAAATCATATTAACACATGCTAAAATGTCAGATAAAATCTTGTAGCTTAAAGAATTTCCACCTGAATCGATATTAAAATCCCCGCATACTACAATATACTGAAACTTTGATTGAGCCCTGTTTAAGACTTCATATAGCTTATTAAAAAATAATTCTAGATCACCTAGAGGGGACCTGTATATTGTTATAATACATAAGATGGCATCATATAAAACAGCTGAACATTCAAAATGGATTTCTTCTGAAAGATTTGTTAATGTTTTCAATGGCTTACATTTTTTTGCTACGTTGTTTCTGGCTAATATAACAGTTCCACCATGCCCTCGTTCTTGTCTACAAAAATCACTCACCGTTGTATAACCATTGATATATAAACAATCTAGTTTTTCTTTTACTAGCCAATGTTCACACAAACAAACGAATAACGGATAATTACAACTAAGAAAATGTTCGACCAGATTAATTTTATTCGTAACACTCTGTATATTTATATGAAAAATAATAGGAGCTGCACCTATATGTGTCAGTGAGGAAACCTTTTCTGCTTCGTTACCATGGAACAAACCTACATAAGCATCTTCACTTTGAACTGTCTGCTGGTTTCCCAAGAAAAAACTGTTTTACTAATACTCCTACTGGCCAATTTTCTGGGTCTATTACTTCGTCGTGATGTTCACGATAAGTCGTTATCTTGAAAGAACTATAATTCTGTGGATATTTAGATGATAATTTCTCGCACTGAATTTCTGGTATTGTTTCTTTAAGTGCATCTAGTAAGTCCTTATCTGTGGTGGTAGGGTCTAATCTTGATATAAAAAAAGATATTTTGTTTTTCACAGCTTTCAATTTTGAATTTGGATTTGCACCAAATATAGGTTTATTTAAGATTTTAAATGATTTGGAAATTACTTTAGCATCTTCTCCATTCTTTAAAGAGAGTATTTCCTCACATTTGTTTTTTGTGTGAGCGTGCATAACAGCAGTAGCAACGTCAGCTTTTGTTATTTTAGGTTTAGTATTTTTAGCTGCTTGATTTTCATTGAACTTTTTGCTGTTTCCTTCAGAATTCACCTTTGTAAAAGGATTTAAATCTTTATATTTTGTATTTACCTGCGGATTTTGTATGAATGCATTAGAAATATTTGAGATATCTGCATTTTCGATTTCTTTTAGTGACGACGACGGCGATATGTCCTTTAACCGATTTAAAATTTGAATTTGTTCATGCAGCGAGTTTATAGTTATTTGTTGGCATTTGATTAAATTATCTTTTTCTATTAGAAGTCTCTTTAGAATGAGATACTCATTTATCGAGACAGAACTTTTCTCTTGAACATTATCACTGAAATCACTTGCACATTCCTTCGACTGAGCATCAAATGATAAACAACAGTCAATCTGCTTGTCATCGATGATTTTTACTGTTTTCAGTAATTTTACGCAACTGGGATGCGATATACACCCGCACTGAACACACTTTGGTCCATTGATTGCAATAGTTTTGCACTTTTTGCAACTTTTTTTATTTATAGGATAGGTTAGAACATGATTAGATACAGCAAGACTCTTGGTTTTGTCGATGGATATGACTAGGATATGACCATGTTAAATTCCTTAGACGTTACATAAAATGAGTGGAGCAGTCGTTACTATTATTAACTTTGCAATGTTTAGATATTTGTTTTAGTGTAGCAATTATAGGCATATTTCATCTGCTCACAATTTTCCTGCTTTTAAATAGAATTTTTAAATAGGGTTCTGCTATTTTTACCTGGAGTCAGCAGCTATATTAGGTTCTACAAGGGATTATAGATGTAAATCTCAAGTGGTTTTAACTATTTTCGTTGACGGCGACTATACTGACGTTCAACCGAATCAGCGCCAACCCCAAATGTAGGAGTTTTTGGACACCCTTTACTTACTTACTTAAAGTAAAAAAGGAACTTCGTTACGTCTCGCTCGTGTCGGGCTTCTTTAAACAAATACAGTTTCGGTTGGGCCCAAGGTTCGGTTGTTTTTTGGTCAAAACCGAAACTCAAGCCGAAATTCGCATTTTAGGCCGAAACCGAAACCGAAACTTCGGTCGGACTTTATTTTAAAGCTGACTCTTGCTATTGATATTGCTTTATGCATTATAAATAGTTATTTATTATACAAGACGATAAAATTGTATTTTATCTTCGAGGGCGTATTTTAGCTTCGAGACGCCAGTCGAGACGTTAATTACGCTCGAGAAGATAATTAAATTTTATCGTCGTTTTAACTTTCGGAACCCAAAACCATCACAGGTGGCGTCCCACACGGCAGCACCTTGGGTCCAATCCGTTTTTGCATATACATATACAGGTCCATTTGGCTTTTTTGCAAGAACCGCCATATATACCCATTCAGTTGGTTCCTCAGTTTTCTTTAGTATATCATCTTGTACCATTTTGTCGATTTTATTTTCGACTTGCTTTCTGAGAGCGAGAGGGATTTTTCTGGCGCAACTAACTGTTGGTGTTGCATTTTCGTCCAGTCTAATTTGTTTACTGTAATTTACCCAAGCCTTTGAAAACATTGCCATACCATTCGATTATTCTTTTTGGTTCTTGTTCTGTGTTGGTAACCTCGGTGACTTATCGATTAAGTTGTTTGAAGATTTCCATACTTACAATACAGTAAAACTTAATATAAGAAAAACAACCAGTTACCACTGAATTACTTTAGATAAAAATTGAAAGCAAAAATTAACCCAATTTTTAATTTAAAAAAAGGAATAGTAATAAACATTTAATTAAATTACAAAGAAAAGTAGTTTTGAATCACTTGCCGACTAATTGTAGCACCTGAATTTAGTTATGTCCATGGTTCCTTTGGTTCTCCAGAAGAAACTTTGCAGCAGTTAATCATAAATTTCCAGCACCAGGATTGAAATGGTTACAATTTTTGATATTGGTGCAAACTGAATCCATTCATCCAACCATCCATCCTTCCATCCATGCTATTCTAATCCTTCGTAAGCCTTCTTGTTTTGGCCTTTTGCAATCTTCGGTTCCAGGCGTATCCATTTCTGGCTGTTGTTTTCCAGTCTGCCAGCTTCTGAAATTTATTCAAACTTACTTGATGCTGCATACACTGATGAAATTGTTAGTTCCTTAAAAGTCGTTAAAACACGCATGTTTAAAAAGTTTAAATTTTGCGGGTATTTTGAATGAGCTGCTTTCCAATAAATGATACTAACCAAACCAATTATCAAAGCTTCAACAATCAACCTGATTTTATTTATTGTGGTTGTGAGATTCATAAATATTGATATTTGTTAAAACCTATCATTGAATCATTTTGCATAAGAGAAAAACAAAACAATGTTTAATTTTAAAAATAAAGTAATAATTGTTAAAATATCATACACTTTTATTTCATCTCAAAACCCCTTACTCGTTCTGACTAGGCAACCACCCATACCTCTTCAATACGATTTGTTTCTTAAGTATAACATGTGTTGCCTATTCAAAGTCGTTAAAGGGGTTTCAAAATAAAATGTTCACGCAATAATTCACCTAAGTTTCTTTTTGTAAATTAAAGAGATTAATAAAACAGTTTTAAAACAATTACCTAGTAAGACTTTCGTTTGAATTTAGTGGTATTTATCTTTCAGTTCCGCAACGGGTATTCCGAAGCAGTTGATCTTGTCGATAATCTCTTCCTTGACTTTTAACCGTCCGTTTTTGTATTAAAGAAGCTTAGGCTTGGATATTTTATTTATATTAATTGTATATTTTCAAAAATATTCTTGCAACAATTCATTTCTTTTACTACGCTTTTTATCTAGCATGAATTGTTTTCATGCAGAAGTGAGATTATATTATTCAAAAATTTACTATTTTTGGGAGCCATTCTTTAATTATATATAAGGACTTTTTCTTTTTGGAATCACCTATGTATACTTTTAAAAATCTCTACCGTCATACACTGCTGTGAATAAAGTAATGACCACAAACATAACAAACTGGGACTTTGTGAAAATTAAAAAATGTTTGTTAAATCAACTTGTAATTAAGATAAAAGCAGTAATAGGTACTGCTGAGTAAATAAACACCTACCCCTGAGCACATAACACCTACTATCTATTCACTACTATGAAAAGCACTAAATTTAAATATCTGGTGCATTTTTTTGTTACTGAATTGACACATTGACAGCACTGCATGTTCTTAAAATTTGGTGAGATATTTAGTTCCCTGAAATGTTGGGTTATTCTGTCATGTGGACAGATTTCAAAATCAAAATTTTTATAAATAGTTTCATATGCAATTTTTAATTCTTCGTCTTCTGGGGCCCAATTCTTGAAACCACTCGCTACCGAAACGTATACGCTAGGAAGCGAGTACTTGATAGCGCATTAGCTACTAGCCCTCTTTCGGTAAAAGTCATGGTTCAACATTTAGGTAACATTGCATGAAAATTTTTATTTTATAATTTGTTTAAATGTCAGATTTCAAATTTCCCTCCAATCATATAGTAACCAGGAGTAACAACATTACAGAGCAAATTTTCTTTACCAATAGGTACCAATTGTTCAGTGCATGACAACATAAATCTGGTGTCCACGAGTTCAGTGAACATAATATAATAAAATGTTCACTTTACAAATTAAAAGACTTGGCTTTAGCTCGTTGGATTATTATTAAAGTTACTTCATAAAGTGTTGATTGTTACACTTACAAGTTCGAACTATTATTATAATTATTTAAAAATTAATGATGTAAAGAATGTGTCGCCATCTCGCGGTAACATTGTGTACTTTTCCTATAAATAAGTCATTAATGTAAAGAAAGTAATAACACATTTTTATTTAGTTAATAATAAATTTAATGAACGTCAGAGCGTAATATGGCATTACAAGCAGCAAGTAAGTCTCTTATGTTACTCGGAGAATGTGTACCATGTGTTAAACACAACGCTTCGAAGTTTAAAATTAAGAGGTTAGAATTGGATACGAACCTTCTAATGGTAATTAATAACCAGTATTTCTGTGAAAAGGTCTAGTTTTAAATGTGTATAAAGTATTTCAGAAAAGATGACTTTGTGTATGCCCATGATCTGGACAAAAAATGCAAAACTGGCGATATAGTTCTTATAGAACAACTTCCGCAGAAGATGACACGATTAATTACGCATAAAGTTAAAGAAATTGTTTATCCACTAGGCGATATCACCGATCCTTTAACCGGGAAGAAGGTGGTTGCTGGTAAATTTAGAGATCACGTTGAAGAAGTAAATAAAATTTATGGAAAACTTCCGACTGCATTTGACTACGAAAAAGCACCCGATCGAGGCTGGTTGGAAGATAAGAAGGACTTTACACATGTTGAAACTTATATTAAATATCATAAATTTGAGAACGATGATCAACCTCATGCTGTGTAATTTAGTTAACTATAATTTAATAGATTTTTATTAGAGTTAATCGTTTTATTAAAAAGTAAATGATGGCTAAGCTTAACGACTAAAGTCAGGTACAAATTTACTTCATTATTATAAAAGTACGTGAATTTTGCATCGGAAAATGGCATTAAGTTCTATTTCTTTAAATATACTGTAAATGCGAGGTATTCGCACAATGAAATAACAAATATTAAAAATTTTAAAACAGTTTCTATAATTATTTCTTACATCATAAATTAAAAATTGTAAATTAAACCTCTTACACTAATTTTTAAAAAAAGAGGGCTAACAGTTATGTAACATTTATGCGGGGTAGCTTAATTAAAGGAACTACTATTCCTTATACATAATAAATAATAATTAAAAATGACAAAAATCTCATAAATTATAAATTCTTAAAATATAATACTGGTTTCTTTACCTAATTTTACCTTTAAAATTCAATATATACAATATTATAAAACAAGGGCATTTACAATTTAACTATTGGACAAAAATTCTCTTTCTAAAGCAGCACCCATCATATTCCATTCGCCATCATCGATTTCATCCGGTGCTTCTGCACTCCCTTCACTATTAGAATCCTGACCTATATCTAAATCACTATCAAGCTGCTCACCTCGACGAAACTTAGTGCTAGGAAAATCATCAGTGTCTTTCGTATCTTCTTCTTCTTCAAAATCTTCCGCATTTCGTACGTCTAAACTTCGTTTGTGTCCTCGCGGCATCTCTGCCGTTAACGATTCTCCCGAACTACTGCTACTTTCTTCCCTGTCTTTAATAGACTCGTCGGTTACGTTTATCGTTTTAGAAACGTCTTCTTCACTTTCACTTTCTGTATCGAGCGTATCTTCTACCTATGTGAGTTTACAAAATTATTAAAGAAAAGTATTTAAAGGCAAATAATTTACCTCTTTATCCATATCTGCGATATCATCGCTTGAAAAAGACATGAGCGGGTTAATGGTGTCCATAAATCGACCGCTCGGTGAACGTTTACGAGACGTTGGAGTATCATGTACGGCATAATTTGGTACATGTTCTGGGCTACTACAATGAGGCGGCGGATGCCTGTTTTTTGATCCCTTGCTGTTTAATGGAAATATTTTCTCATCGACATGCTCCCATCTTTCTGCACAAGCCCACAGCCAGTCGGGCGTGACAATTTTTAAATTTTTTCTTCTTCGCCCTGCGTTTACTTTTGCGGTGCCTGGTCGTACGGCAACTAAATGTGTACTATCGTCTTCGAAGTCGGGTGAAACCTATAATTTGATTGTTTATTATTAGTTTCTTTAAACAAAACGAAAATATACCTCGGCTCCTAAGCTTCGAGCAACTTGATAAGCCCTGGAATGTTCTAGTTTTATATGAGTAGGTACTAAACCGCTAAAAATCATTTTACAGCCTTTTAAAATGTGGCCTTTCACAGCAGGTATAACTTTTTTTAAATCGGGTACGTCGCCTGATTCCATTTTATCGTATTCTTCGTAGAATGCTCTGTGTATCCGTTTTAAAATATCTTCCAAATATAGTAAGTAGTCATCTGGGTCTTCAATTTCGATAAGATTTAGTGACGAGTTTAAGGACGACTTAATTTCAGGCTGGTTATTCATTTCTTCCGGTTTTACTTCTTGTTGATCTTCTGCTGGACTTATTTCCGTCTTATTATTCTCTAGTTCAGTCGTAATTTCTTTGTTTTCTTCTAATTTATCTGTAGTACTTACATTTTCTACATTCTCTAAATTAACAATATCACCATTGACGTTCGCGACTTCTTCAGTTGCGTTACTACCACTACTAGTCCCACTATTATCTTCCTTTTCATTAGAAATTTCTTCACTACCTTCACTATTATCGGTTTTATTAAGTTCCGTTGTATCTGAGACATTAACATTGTTTAATTTATTATTTTCACTATTTTTAACTACGTCGTCACTTTTGTCTTCTTCATTTTCTTCCTCGGTCGGTTTACTTTTTATTTTCGGAAGATCCTTAACTACGTCGTCACTTTTGTCTTCTTCTTTTTCTTCCTCGGCCGGTTTACTTTTTATTTTCGGAAGATCCTTAACTACGTCGTCACTTTTGTCTTCTTCTATTTCTTCCTCGGCTTCAGCTGGTTTGCTTTTTATTTTTGAAAGATCCACACCTTCTTTGTCGTCATTTTCGTGTTTTTCCAAACCAGGTGGTGCATTAATATCGCCCGTATGTTGGAAAAAGTGATAGGGTTTAACGTGAATTAAATTAGCAGCATGCGACCATACATCCTCCCGATCGTCGATGATACATACCATATGATCACCGCAAGGAAACAAAGCCCTATTTTACAATATTAATTGAATTATAACCGTACTTAAATCTTACAACCTAAACTTACTTTAAATTTGCTGTTTTACTAGTGGGATTAAAACATTCGTCCCTCGATAACACACGATTAGAGAAAAAGCGTTCGTCGGCATCTAACATTGCTGTAATCCTATGCGCATAATTCCTAGCACCGAATGTACAAATATGAAGTTCAAAGTATGGTGAAATATTCAAGAGGAATTGATGTGTTCCGGGCCTTAACCGAGTGTGATACCACGGAGAATTTGGTCCATATAATTGGAAGTGATATACGTCTTTTATATTCGGTGGGATAATATCGTTTGTCGTGTGAATAAGCGTTTGATCCAAATCAACTAACAGGACTAGCTTCTTATCATGTAACAGTCGTTCACCGTCTGCCCTTCCGAGTTTCAGAGCAAGCTACAAAGAAAATACTGAGGTTTTTGCGATACTCTTTATTTACCGTCTGTGTTACCTCCTCGCTGACTTTTAATTCGGGTACGGAATGTACCATAGGTACCGAAGCAGTCGAATTTAAATCGTCTTTTCTTAAATCCGCACCGCATTCCGCACACATATCCTTCATAACGGTGGGATGTATACATGCTTCTAATTCATAAAGGGCTTCCCTGTAATAATAATAATTTATCTTTAATGTTTCCCGCGGAAATATTCAAAATTCAGCGTACCCTGGTTGAATTATGGCGCCTTCCTGTGCGATAAGTTTGGAAACTGTTCCAGCTTGTGTTGATTTTAGCTTACGTTGTTGCTTCTTTTCAACCTTTTCAAAATCATACAGAAGTATCATCGAACCGATCGACACTGAAAATCCTTCCCTTACTTTCCATTTTAAAATTTTAATCGGTTTTAAAATTTGCTGCGAAATGACCACGGTTTTTTCAGCCATCTTGAACGGATGTGATCTCTCTCACTTGCTGAAAGCTGAGTTTCTATTGGTTTATTTTCAAAGGTCGAATGCACTTGTTTTGGCGGCAATATTTAAAACGAGATTTGTTTACCTTAATTCCCCGACGGATAAAAAATGATCTCTGTTTGGATTAAATAGTTTATTAAGCAACTTTTAAAAGAAAAATACATTCATACATTCACATTTTATCAAAGATTTTTGTTAAAATAAAAAAGAATATTTTATTTTTTTTTTAAATTACGTACACTATAATCAGATTACATTCATTAAAATACATGACAAATGTGAAAATAATTAAAAATTGCAACAAAACTTAAAATTAATTAGAACTCAAAACTGAGATATATTTATGGTATATTTGGTAAACAAAAAAACAATTGTCTATATACTGATATTTTACTACTCTTACATAAATATACAACACATGAAATAAAATCACAATGATATAAAACATTACGTAAGTTAGTGAGTTTACACTTCGGTAATAGAAGACAAAAATGACCGTAAAAATTTTGAACCGAAAAGTAAAAATACAATTTTGCATTGCAAGACGAGTGCACCTTAAAAGCAAATTCCTTCGTGATATTCTCACCAAATTACGTAATAATAAATATGGTAGACAACTGTCCACAAACCATGCAGTACCCTCACAGTTGAGGGTAGCGAGTGGTTCCCTAACAACAACCACCACCCTGCGAACCACCTTGGCCTCCTGCTCCAGGCAATGAAGGATTGGTAGGTGAGTGTTGTGGTCCAATTTTTATGCCATTAGCCTGCACAAAAGGATTTAATATAATAACTGACGCACACGTAATTAGTAAATACCCACCTCATTATTGATATCAAAGACACCCTCTTGAATTTTCTCATAAATTTCCTTGGCCGTGTTAATGAAGGCTTCTTCTACATTGGCTGCAGTCTTTGCAGAGGTTTCCATAAAGACTAGACCATGTTCTCGTGCGAAAGCTTCGCCTTCTTCTTTTTTCACTTCGCGTCTGCTCTCTAAATCACTGAATCCCAATTTAAATTCATACTGTTATTACAAAATTTAGAAGTAAAACAGAGTTCACATGTTATTTTAACCTTGATTATGCGGTTTCATGAACCTTGATAAAATTGTGAAAGTTACGTTTGAAACAGAAACACAGATTACAAAACAAGAACAACAACAGTAATTAATTGTGTTGTCATTACAGGAAATACATACCTTTTATTTCCAATGAGCATAATAACCATATTCGAATTGGAATGTTGCCTTGCATCTTCCAACCACGTCGTAAGGTGATTGAATGTTTCTCTGCGTGTGATATCATATACTAACAATGCTCCTGCGGCACCTCGATAGTATGATCGTGTAATAGAACGAAAAGCTTCTTGCCCGGCTGTGTCCCATATTTGAAGTTTAATTTGTTTACCATCGATAGTGATCATTCGGGCTCCGAACTCGACTCCAATTGTTAGATCGTGCACTGGTTGAAATCTCTTATCCGTAAATTGCAATAACAAGCATGATTTACCCACCCCTACAAACAGAGCTTTGTTTACCATCAATTGATAGGAATGGTTACTAAGTCACTATCAGCTGACATGTTTCGACTATTAAATTGATAAAACGTTATTGACCCAAACTCATGCTGGTACCCTTTTAAGGACACAAGTGAACCCTTTGGGAATTTTTAAAATATTCAGGAAATGTCAAAGAGTTAATGACTTGTGTTTAATTTAGATAACATTGTTACATTTTCTGAAAATAATCAATTTTAAAACGGCGTTTACGTCCACTTACCTGTGTCCCCAATTATAATATATTTAAATAGATAGGCGTACGACATTTTTCTTATAAAAACTAGAGTTAACAATCAAATATTCACTTGTAATCACACAAAAACTAACTTATACAGCACTGACAGCTGTCTAACGTCATTACCCAAATTGCGCAGTAGCAATGCGTCATACAAAATTCCACCCTTTGGATTGGTCGATACATTTCGATCTGTTTTTATTTCGGAGGGAATTTCAAATTTGGGAGAGGAGGAAAATTTTTGAAAATCTACCTTTGGACTTTCCTTTTATTACAACAAACACGAATTAGAATTTTCAGAAGAATATTTAAACAACAAGGACAGTTAATAAATAGACTGATGATTAAATTTCCTTAAATACAATTAAATACAAAATTATTGATAATCCTAGTATCCTAGTACCTATCCTAGTAAATTTAGTATGAAAAACCAATTCATTTTAATGCATGTAACATTGCAACGAACACTTATGCGATAATAATTTAAAAATAAGTTGTATTTAAAAAGGTCCTGCAATTTGATTCAATTAAATTATAATTTAAAAATTTCACGTTTAACCATGGATTTGATCGATGAACCGGATGAACCTCTGAAGGGCACGCTATGAGCTTCCACAGAAAATTCAGTTGTATGCTACCCCAAAATAATTTCTCAACTTAATTTATAAGTAGGTATACCCAGTAGCGGCTCGTCAGTTTTTTTAGTGGGAGGGCACATCAAAACCGAGCTGGAAAAATTATCTAAAAACACTTACCTCCCTACTTAAATAGAGTAGGCCTGCCCTTTTCTTTAAATAAAAGTTTGTCTTGGTACTGCAAAGTTTAGTTTAGAAAGAGATGAAGTATAGTTGGATTGTGAATTTATAGAGAGCGCGTTGACGTCACAACCCAAATCCTAGGTGAAAAATACTGTACAAATAATTTATTCAAACATACAGGGTGTTTCTTAATAACATGCTAATATTTAAGGAGGTTATTCTTGGGTCCATTTTGAGAAAAAAACTTCATATGAACATATGCCCTAAAGGTCTTAACTTTTGAGCTACAGGGTGCTAAAGTTTTAAGAAAAAAACCTTTTTTTTATGATAACTTTGGTATGACCCTAGATATTTTTGTGAAACGTAGTACGCATCTTCTATGCATCAAAAGGCATTTTCTGCTGTACAACATAATTTTCATTCTTGCCAGTGGCGTTCGTGCGGGATTTGCACTGAATCATTTTAAAGAGAAAAGTGATACGCCACTGCTTTTTCTTAAAGTAAAAATTATTTTTGAAATCCTCATTCCTTTCTGAGCAAATCTGGTCTCTTGATTTTTTTCGTTTGACGTACGGTTTTCGCATAAAAGAATAAAATTCATTCATTTGCGTCTCGCTAGACCACTTACGAGAAAAAACAATTTAAGTATGTAACTTTAAACAAAAATTTATTTAAGAGAATACTTTTTAAACGGTAACATTATAAAATTATGTTGTACAGCAGAAAATGCCTTTTGATGCATAGAAGATGCGTACTACGTTTCACAAAAATATCTAGGGTCATACCAAAGTTATCATAAAAAAAGATTTTTTTCTTAAAACTTTAGCACCCTGTAGTTCAAAAGTTAAGACCTTTAGGACATACGTTCGTATGAAGTTTTTTTCTCAAAATGGACCCAAGAATAACCTCCTTAAATATTAGCATGATATTAAGAAACACCCTGTATACTAGGTGGTATCAAAAAGGTGGCGAACTAGTTCCGTTTTAAAAAAAGTACTTTATTTATCTAAGTTTGAACGTCATCTCCTTGGAAATAGTCACCTGGCGCAGCAATGCACCGATCCCAGCGTTTCTACCACTTATGGAATGAGGCCTCGAAGTCATCTTTTGTAAGCAACAGTGTTAAAACGCCAACGTGTGAGCTGGATCATCATCTTTGGGAAAAGGAAGAAGTCCGCGGGAGCTAAATCTGGTGAGTAGGGCAGGAGTGCTCGGTGACAAGGTGCGTTATCGTCGTAGAGAATTCAATTCTTCGCGCGCCACAGATCCGGTCGCTTTCGCCGAATGTTCTTCCTCAAACACCACAGAACGTCGCAGTCTGGCTGTCTGGCCCTGGGGGGCGAATTCTCGATGAACAATGCCGTGGACGTCGAAAAAGACGATGAGCATGCTTTCGATTGCGCTTTGTCTCGCCTTCTTCGGTCGTGGAGATGATGGGCTCTTCCATTGTGACGACTGCTGCCTTGTCTCCGGGCCGTACCCTTAGACCCAAGACTCGTCACCTGTGATGATCCGCGACGTGAATGATGGCTCATCATCCGCAGGACGCTGACGGAGATCTTGGCAGACTTCAACGCAATGTTCATTCTTCTCCGCGGTCAACAGGCAGGGGACAACTTGGCAGCGACACGCCGCATATTCAATTCAGACGTTAAGATTGCCTGCACTGACACCAACAATGTCTGCAATGTCGTTAATCGTCCTCCGACGATCCCCATACATAAGTTGCCGAATTTGTACCAAATTTTCGGGGGTGATGCTCATAGAAGGTCGTCCAGATCGCTCGTCGTCTTCCAGGGACATTCGTCCGCGTTTGAAGCGCCCCTGCCACTCGAAACATTGCATATGATCTATTGCCTCATTGCCATAAGCTTGCTGAAACATCTTCAATGACTCTTTTGCCGATTTACCAAGTTTAACGCAAAATTTCACGTTGGCTCTTTGTTCCAACGTTCTGTCCACGTCGTAATCGCAAACTGACACACACATGTGATCCCAAAAACGCTAATTTAACAACTCCCGATGTAAACACAGGGATGTCATTTGGCGCATTGCCTAATCAAGATTACAGCTCACTATCGCTGCGTGCGCAACCCTGTACTGTCGTACCTATGTTGGAGCGCCACAGAGCTACTCCGGGAGCTATTTGATACCACCTTATACGTATGATGCACAAGAGATGTAATAAATAATTATACAAATTACAAATTGTACAAAACAAAATACAAAATAAAATAATTATACAAAAAATTTTTGAAACGAAAGATTAATGAGAAGAATGTAGATGTCTAATTTAAACTTCAATATTTTCTGAAAATTTGACTCGCGAAACCCCAAAATTATTTTGTGGAACCCCGGGGTTCCACGGAACACACTTTAGGAACGACTGCACTAGACCACTCTCTCATTTATAAAAGTCACCCAACTAAAACGGCAGAAAAACTGAAAACAAGGATCAACATAATAAACAAGCTTGCAGGAACAATATGGGGCGCAGACGGAGACAGACTAAAAACAGCTGCCCAAGCTCTAGACTACTCCACAGCCGAATACTGTGCACCAGTCTGTCACAGAAGTGCACACACTAATAAAGACGACATCCAGCTAAACGAAACAATGAAAACAATAAGCGGCACTCTCAAAACTACACCAACTCTTGTCCAACATAGAACCTCCGAAATTTAGACGCCTATGAGCTACGGACAACGAATGGAAAAAATACTAAAATCCAGATAACCAGTACCAACTTCCCATTCAATATACTATAGATAATCCCCCTTGAACACGACTCAAATTTAGGTAACCCTTATCCCTTATGGAACGAAGTAGTTATAGGTACATCAACCTCAATGATTTGACTTACAGGAAACTTGGAAAGGAGAATGGTCATTAACCAACTTAGCAGTCATAACCCAATATATAGACCCTACCAAGAAACTACCAGGAAGCAACCTACCAAGAAAATCATGGAGAAAACTAAACCACCATGGTAGATGCCAAGCCAACCTTCACAAATAGGAAATAACCAACTCGCCCAAATGCAACTGCCGAGAACCGGAGCAGACAATACAACACATAATATGGGACTGCCCAATCAGAAAATTTCCAGGTGACTATATAAGGACTTAGCTGAAGCAACACTGAAGGCAATGGAATGGATAGCAATATCATAAAAGCAATCCTATTAATCTAACTAATCTTGTTTGAACCAATGAATCCCGAGTTAGCGTACGGGAAAACGGAAAATCTGGAAAAATATAACAGTAAAAAACGAGAGTTAGCATCGGCAGAAATCAGCCCAGTAGGAAAAGAACTATTTAAAACAAGCAAATTAATGATCAGAACACCACCGGAGGGACCTAGCACTAAAACGGAACGAGAGCAAAAAGAGGAGAAAATGGAAGAACTCCAAAAACTAATGGAAGCAATACGAAAACTAACAGATGAAGTAAAGGAAAATAATCAAGAAATAAAAAAAAAACACCGAGGAAGTACGGTGACTAAAGGAATAAATGCTGAAGAGAGAAGTAACATGGGAAAAAGAAAAGGACATGCATTAATTAATAACAGAACAGAACGTGAAAATATATGATTTAGAGAAAAAGTTTGAAAAGGAGGATAGAGAAAAGCGTAGAAACAACATTAGTGATTAAAGGATTGATGATTGAAGAAGGAAATATCAAAGAAAAAGTAGAAGAAATGTTATCTCACGAATTAAACCTCAAAATGAAAGTAAAAAAAGCAATACACATAGAAAAAAATGAAAACCATAAAATAGTAATAGCAGAGCTTAGTACATTTGTAGACACGTTAATGGTTATGAAGAACAAGCACCAGCTAGGAAGAAAGCAGGTTTACATAGAGTTAGATTTTACAATAAAAGAAATGAAAACTCAAAAGAAACTGGTGGAAATAGCCAAAACAGAAAACCAAAGGAAAACAGGTCAAAATCGGTTAGAAGAAGCTGATAATAGATGGTCAAGCAAAATTCGTTGAATGGGAACTGGATGCTTTAACAGAATATACGGAGGCAAATCCAGAACGATATGAAAAGACAAATAAGATAACAAGAACAATAAGAAACACGGGAGCTACTTCAAAAAACTGGCAACGGGAAAAGCAGTCAACATAACATCGGAAAAGGAAGGCAATGGACAGGAAATAAAGGAAATGACATGGCAATGGACCGGACAAGAAGCAGAAATACAGAGTCAGGAAGAAAGAAAGGAAAATAAAAAAGAAGAAACTAAAAGAAGAAAAGCTAGAGAAGTTAAAAAAAAGAGATGTAAAAAAATGAGTTACGAATAAGTACATGGAACATCAGAACAATGCTGGAACCCGAGAAAATGCAAGGAATAGGAAGAGAACTTATAAGATACAGAATAGGGGTAGCAACAATCCAGGAATTAAGATGGGAAGGACAAGGAAGAATATAGATAAAAAGACTTTACGTTACATTACTCAGGCCAAGAAAAGCAAGGGCATAATGGAGTAGGATTTATGACGTTAGGTGATTTACAAGAAAAAATAATAGAATTCACGCCCATAAATGAGAAAATAGCATACACGGTGGGCCAAATTTATTTGGAACCCTCTTTGGACCTGAATAACTCTTTTGGTTTTGGTCCGATTTTGATGAAATTTGAAACCCATATTAATAGAGCATATTTAAGTTAAAATGTAAAAGACCAACGGAAAAACTTAAGGGGGATCTAAGTAAGGGGCATTTTTATAAAGCCTTGCTTTCAAGGTCGTTGCAAAAGTTACCCTGTTAATATTTAAATTAAAAAAATAGTAAAAACTATTAATAAGTATCCGGAAAGACTAGCCTTAAAATCGTATTAAAAAACTTTAAGCGTTCGGAGCAAAATGAAAGGCATTCTGAAAGGCCATAAATATTATTTTTATTAAATTTATTTTTTAATTCAAAAGGAAAATCCATCGAAATTTCAGATTGCTTTCGTATATCGTAATAAACCCGTTTATTTTGCTAGTGTTTTGCTAGCGCTGTTATAAAACTTTTTTATTTTAATTAATCTTCGATATACGGATTAATAACGATTTTTGTAGTAGGCTTTGAAACAAAATTTTGACGTTACTTATAACAATTAAATTCATTATGGATGTTTCCTCCCTTACTAGTTTTTACTATTTTTTGAATTTAAATATTAACAGGGTAACTTTTGCAACGACCTTGAAAGCAAGGCTTTATAAAAATGCCCCTTACTTAGATCCCCCTTAAGTTTTTCCGTTAGTCTTTTACATTTTAACTTAAATATGCTCTATTAATATGGGTTTCAAATTTCATCAAAATCGGACCAAAACCAAAAAAGTTATTCAGGTCCAAAGAGGGTTCCAAATAAATTTGGCCCACCGTGTATTTGCGAATAAAAGCAAAACATTCAGTATATCATTGCTAAATATATAAGCGCCAACAGAAATAACCACAGCAGACGAAAAAGAAGCCAAACTTACCCTTCTTAAGTCATGCGTTCCTGTTACCAGAAGTTCGTTTTCGAGTGCGACAAATTATTAATTTTGGACTGAAATACAAAGCCAAACTTACCCTTCTTAACTCATGTGTTCCTGTTACAAACAGTTCATTTTTGAGTATGAAAAATTATAAATTTTGGACTGAAATACAAAGCCAAACTTACCCTTCTTAGCTCATGTGTTCCTATTACCAAAGGTTTGTTTTCGAGGGCGACAAATTATCAATTTTTGACTGAAATACAAAGCCAAACTTACTGTTCTTAACTCATGTGTTCCTGTTACAAACAGTTCATTTTCGAGTACGAAAAATTATTAATTTTGGAATGAAATACCAAGCCAAACTTACCCTTCTTAACTAATGTGTTCCTATTACCAAAAGTTCGTTTTCGAGTGTGACAAATTATTAATTTTGGACTGAAATACAAAGCCAAACCTACCCTTCTTAACTCATGTGTTTCTGTTTGTTACAAACAGTTCATTTTCGAGTATGAAAAATTATAGATTTTGGACTGAAATACAAAGCCAAACTTACCCTTCTTAACTCATGTGTTCCTGTTACAAACAGTTCATTTTCGAGATTATAAATTTTGGACTGAAATACAAAGCCAAACTTATCCTTCTTAGCTCATGTGTTCCTATTACCAAAAGTTTGTTTTCGAGTGCGACAAATTATCAATTTTTGACTGACATACAAAGCCAAACTTACCCTGCTTAACTCATGTGTTCCTGTTACAAACAGTTCATTTTCGAGTATGAAAAATTATAAATTTTGGACTGAAATACAAAGCCAAACTTATCCTTCTTAGCTCATGTGTTCCTATTACCAAAAGTTCGTTTTCGAGTGCCACAAATTATCAATTTTGGACTGAATTACAAAGCCAAACTTACCCTTCTTAACTCATATGTTCCTATTACCAAAAGTTCGTTTTCGAGTGTGACAAATTATTAATTTTGGACTGAAATACAAAGCCAAACTTACCGTTCTTAACTCATGTGTTCCTGTTACAAACAGTTCATTTTCGAGTATGAGAAATTATTAATGTTGGACTAAAATACAAAGCCAAACTTACCCTTCTTAACTCATGGGTTCCTATTACCAAAAGTTCGTTTTCGAGTGCTACAAATTATCAATCTTGGACTGAAATACAAAGCCAAACTTACCCTTCATAACTCATGTGTTCCTGTTACAAACAGTTCATTTCGAAGTATGAAAAATTATTAATTTTGGGCTGAAATACAAAGCCAAACTTACCCTTCTTAACCTATGCGTTCCTGTTACCAAAAGTTCGTTTTCGAGTGTGTCAAATTATTAATTTTGGACTGAAATACAAAGCCAAACTTACCCTACTTAACTCATGTGTTCCTGTTACAAACAGTTTATTTTCGAGGATGAAAAATTATAAATTTTGGACTGAAATACAAAGCCAAACTTACCCTTCTTAACTCATATGTTCCTATTACCAAAAGTTCGTTTTCGAGTGTGACAAATTATTAATTTTGGACTGAAATACAAAGCCAAACTTACCCTTCTTAACTCATGTGTTCCTGTTACAAACAGTTCACTTTCGAGTATGAAAAATTATTAGTTTTGGAATGAAATACCAAGCAAAACTTACCCTGCTTAACTAATGTGTTCCTATTACCAAAAGTTCGTTTTCGAGTGCCACAAATTATCAATTTTGGACTGAATTACAAAGCCAAACTTACCCTTCTTAACTCATATGTTCCTATTACCAAAAGTTCGTTTTCGAGTGTGACAAATTATTAATTTTGGACTGAAATACAAAGCCAAACTTACCGTTCTTAACTCATGTGTTCCTGTTACAAAGAGTTCATTTTCGAGTATGAGAAATTATTAATGTTGGACTAAAATACAAAGCCAAACTTACCCTTCTTAACTCATGGGTTCCTATTACCAAAAGTTCGTTTTCGAGTGCTACAAATTATCAATCTTGGACTGAAATACAAAGCCAAACTTACCCTACTTAACTCATGTGTTCCTGTTACAAACAGTTCATTTCGAAGTATGAAAAATTATTAATTTTGGGCTGAAATACAAAGCCAAACTTACCCTTCTTAACCTATGCGTTCCTGTTACCAAAAGTTCGTTTTCGAGTGTGTCAAATTATTAATTTTGGACTGAAATACAAAGCCAAACTTACCCTACTTAACTCATGTGTTCCTGTTACAAACAGTTTATTTTCGAGGATGAAAAATTATAAATTTTGGACTGAAATACAAAGCCAAACTTACCCTTCTTAACTCATATGTTCCTATTACCAAAAGTTCGTTTTCGAGTGTGACAAATTATTAATTTTGGACTGAAATACAAAGCCAAACTTACCCTTCTTAACTCATGTGTTCCTGTTACAAACAGTTCACTTTCGAGTATGAAAAATTATTAGTTTTGGAATGAAATACCAAGCAAAACTTACCCTGCTTAACTAATGTGTTCCTATTACCAAAAGTTCGTTTTCGAGTGCCACAAATTATCAATTTTGGACTGAATTACAAAGCCAAACTTACCCTTCTTAACTCATATGTTCCTATTACCAAAAGTTCGTTTTCGAGTGTGACAAATTATTAATTTTGGACTGAAATACAAAGCCAAACTTACCGTTCTTAACTCATGTGTTCCTGTTACAAACAGTTCATTTTCGAGTATGAGAAATTATTAATGTTGGACTAAAATACAAAGCCAAACTTACCCTTCTTAACTCATGGGTTCCTATTACCAAAAGTTCGTTTTCGAGTGCTACAAATTATCAATCTTGGACTGAAATACAAAGCCAAACTTACCCTTCATAACTCATGTGTTCCTGTTACAAACAGTTCATTTCGAAGTATGAAAAATTATTAATTTTGGGCTGAAATACAAAGCCAAACTTACCCTTCTTAACCTATGCGTTCCTGTTACCAAAAGTTCGTTTTCGAGTGTGTCAAATTATTAATTTTGGACTGAAATACAAAGCCAAACTTACCCTACTTAACTCATGTGTTCCTGTTACAAACAGTTTATTTTCGAGGATGAAAAATTATAAATTTTGGACTGAAATACAAAGCCAAACTTACCCTTCTTAACTCATATGTTCCTATTACCAAAAGTTCGTTTTCGAGTGTGACAAATTATTAATTTTGGACTGAAATACAAAGCCAAACTTACCCTTCTTAACTCATGTGTTCCTGTTACAAACAGTTCACTTTCGAGTATGAAAAATTATTAGTTTTGGAATGAAATACCAAGCAAAACTTACCCTGCTTAACTAATGTGTTCCTATTACCAAAAGTTCGTTTTCGAGTGCCACAAATTATCAATTTTGGACTGAATTACAAAGCCAAACTTACCCTTCTTAACTCATATGTTCCTATTACCAAAAGTTCGTTTTCGAGTGTGACAAATTATTAATTTTGGACTGAAATACAAAGCCAAACTTACCGTTCTTAACTCATGTGTTCCTGTTACAAACAGTTCATTTTCGAGTATGAGAAATTATTAATGTTGGACTAAAATACAAAGCCAAACTTACCCTTCTTAACTCATGGGTTCCTATTACCAAAAGTTCGTTTTCGAGTGCTACAAATTATCAATCTTGGACTGAAATACAAAGCCAAACTTACCCTTCATAACTCATGTGTTCCTGTTACAAACAGTTCATTTCGAAGTATGAAAAATTATTAATTTTGGGCTGAAATACAAAGCCAAACTTACCCTTCTTAACCTATGCGTTCCTGTTACCAAAAGTTCGTTTTCGAGTGTGTCAAATTATTAATTTTGGACTGAAATACAAAGCCAAACTTACCCTACTTAACTCATGTGTTCCTGTTACAAACAGTTTATTTTCGAGGATGAAAAATTATAAATTTTGGACTGAAATACAAAGCCAAACTTACCCTTCTTAACTCATATGTTCCTATTACCAAAAGTTCGTTTTCGAGTGTGACAAATTATTAATTTTGGACTGAAATACAAAGCCAAACTTACCCTTCTTAACTCATGTGTTCCTGTTACAAACAGTTCACTTTCGAGTATGAAAAATTATTAGTTTTGGAATGAAATACCAAGCAAAACTTACCCTGCTTAACTAATGTGTTCCTATTACCAAAAGTTCGTTTTCGAGTGCCACAAATTATCAATTTTGGACTGAATTACAAAGCCAAACTTACCCTTCTTAACTCATATGTTCCTATTACCAAAAGTTCGTTTTCGAGTGTGACAAATTATTAATTTTGGACTGAAATACAAAGCCAAACTTACCGTTCTTAACTCATGTGTTCCTGTTACAAACAGTTCATTTTCGAGTATGAGAAATTATTAATGTTGGACTAAAATACAAAGCCAAACTTACCCTTCTTAACTCATGGGTTCCTATTACCAAAAGTTCGTTTTCGAGTGCTACAAATTATCAATCTTGGACTGAAATACAAAGCCAAACTTACCCTTCATAACTCATGTGTTCCTGTTACAAACAGTTCATTTCGAAGTATGAAAAATTATTAATTTTGGGCTGAAATACAAAGCCAAACTTACCCTTCTTAACCTATGCGTTCCTGTTACCAAAAGTTCGTTTTCGAGTGTGTCAAATTATTAATTTTGGACTGAAATACAAAGCCAAACTTACCCTACTTAACTCATGTGTTCCTGTTACAAACAGTTTATTTTCGAGGATGAAAAATTATAAATTTTGGACTGAAATACAAAGCCAAACTTACCCTTCTTAACTCATATGTTCCTATTACCAAAAGTTCGTTTTCGAGTGTGACAAATTATTAATTTTGGACTGAAATACAAAGCCAAACTTACCCTTCTTAACTCATGTGTTCCTGTTACAAACAGTTCACTTTCGAGTATGAAAAATTATTAGTTTTGGAATGAAATACCAAGCAAAACTTACCCTGCTTAACTAATGTGTTCCTATTACCAAAAGTTCGTTTTCGAGTGCCACAAATTATCAATTTTGGACTGAATTACAAAGCCAAACTTACCCTTCTTAACTCATATGTTCCTATTACCAAAAGTTCGTTTTCGAGTGTGACAAATTATTAATTTTGGACTGAAATACAAAGCCAAACTTACCGTTCTTAACTCATGTGTTCCTGTTACAAACAGTTCATTTTCGAGTATGAGAAATTATTAATGTTGGACTAAAATACAAAGCCAAACTTACCCTTCTTAACTCATGGGTTCCTATTACCAAAAGTTCGTTTTCGAGTGCTACAAATTATCAATCTTGGACTGAAATACAAAGCCAAACTTACCCTTCATAACTCATGTGTTCCTGTTACAAACAGTTCATTTCGAAGTATGAAAAATTATTAATTTTGGGCTGAAATACAAAGCCAAACTTACCCTTCTTAACCTATGCGTTCCTGTTACCAAAAGTTCGTTTTCGAGTGTGTCAAATTATTAATTTTGGACTGAAATACAAAGCCAAACTTACCCTACTTAACTCATGTGTTCCTGTTACAAACAGTTTATTTTCGAGGATGAAAAATTATAAATTTTGGACTGAAATACAAAGCCAAACTTACCCTTCTTAACTCATATGTTCCTATTACCAAAAGTTCGTTTTCGAGTGTGACAAATTATTAATTTTGGACTGAAATACAAAGCCAAACTTACCCTTCTTAACTCATGTGTTCCTGTTACAAACAGTTCACTTTCGAGTATGAAAAATTATTAGTTTTGGAATGAAATACCAAGCAAAACTTACCCTGCTTAACTAATGTGTTCCTATTACCAAAAGTTCGTTTTCGAGTGCCACAAATTATCAATTTTGGACTGAATTACAAAGCCAAACTTACCCTTCTTAACTCATATGTTCCTATTACCAAAAGTTCGTTTTCGAGTGTGACAAATTATTAATTTTGGACTGAAATACAAAGCCAAACTTACCGTTCTTAACTCATGTGTTCCTGTTACAAACAGTTCATTTTCGAGTATGAGAAATTATTAATGTTGGACTAAAATACAAAGCCAAACTTACCCTTCTTAACTCATGGGTTCCTATTACCAAAAGTTCGTTTTCGAGTGCTACAAATTATCAATCTTGGACTGAAATACAAAGCCAAACTTACCCTTCATAACTCATGTGTTCCTGTTACAAACAGTTCATTTCGAAGTATGAAAAATTATTAATTTTGGGCTGAAATACAAAGCCAAACTTACCCTTCTTAACCTATGCGTTCCTGTTACCAAAAGTTCGTTTTCGAGTGTGTCAAATTATTAATTTTGGACTGAAATACAAAGCCAAACTTACCCTACTTAACTCATGTGTTCCTGTTACAAACAGTTTATTTTCGAGGATGAAAAATTATAAATTTTGGACTGAAATACAAAGCCAAACTTACCCTTCTTAACTCATATGTTCCTATTACCAAAAGTTCGTTTTCGAGTGTGACAAATTATTAATTTTGGACTGAAATACAAAGCCAAACTTACCCTTCTTAACTCATGTGTTCCTGTTACAAACAGTTCACTTTCGAGTATGAAAAATTATTAGTTTTGGAATGAAATACCAAGCAAAACTTACCCTGCTTAACTAATGTGTTCCTATTACCAAAAGTTCGTTTTCGAGTGCCACAAATTATCAATTTTGGACTGAATTACAAAGCCAAACTTACCCTTCTTAACTCATATGTTCCTATTACCAAAAGTTCGTTTTCGAGTGTGACAAATTATTAATTTTGGACTGAAATACAAAGCCAAACTTACCGTTCTTAACTCATGTGTTCCTGTTACAAACAGTTCATTTTCGAGTATGAGAAATTATTAATGTTGGACTAAAATACAAAGCCAAACTTACCCTTCTTAACTCATGGGTTCCTATTACCAAAAGTTCGTTTTCGAGTGCTACAAATTATCAATCTTGGACTGAAATACAAAGCCAAACTTACCCTTCATAACTCATGTGTTCCTGTTACAAACAGTTCATTTCGAAGTATGAAAAATTATTAATTTTGGGCTGAAATACAAAGCCAAACTTACCCTTCTTAACCTATGCGTTCCTGTTACCAAAAGTTCGTTTTCGAGTGTGTCAAATTATTAATTTTGGACTGAAATACAAAGCCAAACTTACCCTACTTAACTCATGTGTTCCTGTTACAAACAGTTTATTTTCGAGGATGAAAAATTATAAATTTTGGACTGAAATACAAAGCCAAACTTACCCTTCTTAACTCATATGTTCCTATTACCAAAAGTTCGTTTTCGAGTGTGACAAATTATTAATTTTGGACTGAAATACAAAGCCAAACTTACCCTTCTTAACTCATGTGTTCCTGTTACAAACAGTTCACTTTCGAGTATGAAAAATTATTAGTTTTGGAATGAAATACCAAGCAAAACTTACCCTGCTTAACTAATGTGTTCCTATTACCAAAAGTTCGTTTTCGAGTGCCACAAATTATCAATTTTGGACTGAATTACAAAGCCAAACTTACCCTTCTTAACTCATATGTTCCTATTACCAAAAGTTCGTTTTCGAGTGTGACAAATTATTAATTTTGGACTGAAATACAAAGCCAAACTTACCGTTCTTAACTCATGTGTTCCTGTTACAAACAGTTCATTTTCGAGTATGAGAAATTATTAATGTTGGACTAAAATACAAAGCCAAACTTACCCTTCTTAACTCATGGGTTCCTATTACCAAAAGTTCGTTTTCGAGTGCTACAAATTATCAATCTTGGACTGAAATACAAAGCCAAACTTACCCTTCATAACTCATGTGTTCCTGTTACAAACAGTTCATTTCGAAGTATGAAAAATTATTAATTTTGGGCTGAAATACAAAGCCAAACTTACCCTTCTTAACCTATGCGTTCCTGTTACCAAAAGTTCGTTTTCGAGTGTGTCAAATTATTAATTTTGGACTGAAATACAAAGCCAAACTTACCCTACTTAACTCATGTGTTCCTGTTACAAACAGTTTATTTTCGAGGATGAAAAATTATAAATTTTGGACTGAAATACAAAGCCAAACTTACCCTTCTTAACTCATATGTTCCTATTACCAAAAGTTCGTTTTCGAGTGTGACAAATTATTAATTTTGGACTGAAATACAAAGCCAAACTTACCCTTCTTAACTCATGTGTTCCTGTTACAAACAGTTCACTTTCGAGTATGAAAAATTATTAGTTTTGGAATGAAATACCAAGCAAAACTTACCCTGCTTAACTAATGTGTTCCTATTACCAAAAGTTCGTTTTCGAGTGCCACAAATTATCAATTTTGGACTGAATTACAAAGCCAAACTTACCCTTCTTAACTCATATGTTCCTATTACCAAAAGTTCGTTTTCGAGTGTGACAAATTATTAATTTTGGACTGAAATACAAAGCCAAACTTACCGTTCTTAACTCATGTGTTCCTGTTACAAACAGTTCATTTTCGAGTATGAGAAATTATTAATGTTGGACTAAAATACAAAGCCAAACTTACCCTTCTTAACTCATGGGTTCCTATTACCAAAAGTTCGTTTTCGAGTGCTACAAATTATCAATCTTGGACTGAAATACAAAGCCAAACTTACCCTTCATAACTCATGTGTTCCTGTTACAAACAGTTCATTTCGAAGTATGAAAAATTATTAATTTTGGGCTGAAATACAAAGCCAAACTTACCCTTCTTAACCTATGCGTTCCTGTTACCAAAAGTTCGTTTTCGAGTGTGTCAAATTATTAATTTTGGACTGAAATACAAAGCCAAACTTACCCTACTTAACTCATGTGTTCCTGTTACAAACAGTTTATTTTCGAGGATGAAAAATTATAAATTTTGGACTGAAATACAAAGCCAAACTTACCCTTCTTAACTCATATGTTCCTATTACCAAAAGTTCGTTTTCGAGTGTGACAAATTATTAATTTTGGACTGAAATACAAAGCCAAACTTACCCTTCTTAACTCATGTGTTCCTGTTACAAACAGTTCACTTTCGAGTATGAAAAATTATTAGTTTTGGAATGAAATACCAAGCAAAACTTACCCTGCTTAACTAATGTGTTCCTATTACCAAAAGTTCGTTTTCGAGTGCCACAAATTATCAATTTTGGACTGAATTACAAAGCCAAACTTACCCTTCTTAACTCATATGTTCCTATTACCAAAAGTTCGTTTTCGAGTGTGACAAATTATTAATTTTGGACTGAAATACAAAGCCAAACTTACCGTTCTTAACTCATGTGTTCCTGTTACAAACAGTTCATTTTCGAGTATGAGAAATTATTAATGTTGGACTAAAATACAAAGCCAAACTTACCCTTCTTAACTCATGGGTTCCTATTACCAAAAGTTCGTTTTCGAGTGCTACAAATTATCAATCTTGGACTGAAATACAAAGCCAAACTTACCCTTCATAACTCATGTGTTCCTGTTACAAACAGTTCATTTCGAAGTATGAAAAATTATTAATTTTGGGCTGAAATACAAAGCCAAACTTACCCTTCTTAACCTATGCGTTCCTGTTACCAAAAGTTCGTTTTCGAGTGTGTCAAATTATTAATTTTGGACTGAAATACAAAGCCAAACTTACCCTACTTAACTCATGTGTTCCTGTTACAAACAGTTTATTTTCGAGGATGAAAAATTATAAATTTTGGACTGAAATACAAAGCCAAACTTACCCTTCTTAACTCATATGTTCCTATTACCAAAAGTTCGTTTTCGAGTGTGACAAATTATTAATTTTGGACTGAAATACAAAGCCAAACTTACCCTTCTTAACTCATGTGTTCCTGTTACAAACAGTTCACTTTCGAGTATGAAAAATTATTAGTTTTGGAATGAAATACCAAGCAAAACTTACCCTGCTTAACTAATGTGTTCCTATTACCAAAAGTTCGTTTTCGAGTGCCACAAATTATCAATTTTGGACTGAATTACAAAGCCAAACTTACCCTTCTTAACTCATATGTTCCTATTACCAAAAGTTCGTTTTCGAGTGTGACAAATTATTAATTTTGGACTGAAATACAAAGCCAAACTTACCGTTCTTAACTCATGTGTTCCTGTTACAAACAGTTCATTTTCGAGTATGAGAAATTATTAATGTTGGACTAAAATACAAAGCCAAACTTACCCTTCTTAACTCATGGGTTCCTATTACCAAAAGTTCGTTTTCGAGTGCTACAAATTATCAATCTTGGACTGAAATACAAAGCCAAACTTACCCTTCATAACTCATGTGTTCCTGTTACAAACAGTTCATTTCGAAGTATGAAAAATTATTAATTTTGGGCTGAAATACAAAGCCAAACTTACCCTTCTTAACCTATGCGTTCCTGTTACCAAAAGTTCGTTTTCGAGTGTGTCAAATTATTAATTTTGGACTGAAATACAAAGCCAAACTTACCCTACTTAACTCATGTGTTCCTGTTACAAACAGTTTATTTTCGAGGATGAAAAATTATAAATTTTGGACTGAAATACAAAGCCAAACTTACCCTTCTTAACTCATATGTTCCTATTACCAAAAGTTCGTTTTCGAGTGTGACAAATTATTAATTTTGGACTGAAATACAAAGCCAAACTTACCCTTCTTAACTCATGTGTTCCTGTTACAAACAGTTCACTTTCGAGTATGAAAAATTATTAGTTTTGGAATGAAATACCAAGCAAAACTTACCCTGCTTAACTAATGTGTTCCTATTACCAAAAGTTCGTTTTCGAGTGCCACAAATTATCAATTTTGGACTGAATTACAAAGCCAAACTTACCCTTCTTAACTCATATGTTCCTATTACCAAAAGTTCGTTTTCGAGTGTGACAAATTATTAATTTTGGACTGAAATACAAAGCCAAACTTACCCTTCTTAACTCATGTGTTCCTGTTACAAACAGTTCACTTTCGAGTATGAAAAATTATTAGTTTTGGAATGAAATACCAAGCAAAACTTACCCTGCTTAACTAATGTGTTCCTATTACCAAAAGTTCGTTTTCGAGTGCCACAAATTATCAATTTTGGACTGAATTACAAAGCCAAACTTACCCTTCTTAACTCATATGTTCCTATTACCAAAAGTTCGTTTTCGAGTGTGACAAATTATTAATTTTGGACTGAAATACAAAGCCAAACTTACCGTTCTTAACTCATGTGTTCCTGTTACAAACAGTTCATTTTCGAGTATGAGAAATTATTAATGTTGGACTAAAATACAAAGCCAAACTTACCCTTCTTAACTCATGGGTTCCTATTACCAAAAGTTCGTTTTCGAGTGCTACAAATTATCAATCTTGGACTGAAATACAAAGCCAAACTTACCCTTCATAACTCATGTGTTCCTGTTACAAACAGTTCATTTCGAAGTATGAAAAATTATTAATTTTGGGCTGAAATACAAAGCCAAACTTACCCTTCTTAACCTATGCGTTCCTGTTACCAAAAGTTCGTTTTCGAGTGTGTCAAATTATTAATTTTGGACTGAAATACAAAGCCAAACTTACCCTACTTAACTCATGTGTTCCTGTTACAAACAGTTTATTTTCGAGGATGAAAAATTATAAATTTTGGACTGAAATACAAAGCCAAACTTACCCTTCTTAACTCATATGTTCCTATTACCAAAAGTTCGTTTTCGAGTGTGACAAATTATTAATTTTGGACTGAAATACAAAGCCAAACTTACCCTTCTTAACTCATGTGTTCCTGTTACAAACAGTTCACTTTCGAGTATGAAAAATTATTAGTTTTGGAATGAAATACCAAGCAAAACTTACCCTGCTTAACTAATGTGTTCCTATTACCAAAAGTTCGTTTTCGAGTGCCACAAATTATCAATTTTGGACTGAATTACAAAGCCAAACTTACCCTTCTTAACTCATATGTTCCTATTACCAAAAGTTCGTTTTCGAGTGTGACAAATTATTAATTTTGGACTGAAATACAAAGCCAAACTTACCGTTCTTAACTCATGTGTTCCTGTTACAAACAGTTCATTTTCGAGTATGAGAAATTATTAATGTTGGACTAAAATACAAAGCCAAACTTACCCTTCTTAACTCATGGGTTCCTATTACCAAAAGTTCGTTTTCGAGTGCTACAAATTATCAATCTTGGACTGAAATACAAAGCCAAACTTACCCTTCATAACTCATGTGTTCCTGTTACAAACAGTTCATTTCGAAGTATGAAAAATTATTAATTTTGGGCTGAAATACAAAGCCAAACTTACCCTTCTTAACCTATGCGTTCCTGTTACCAAAAGTTCGTTTTCGAGTGTGTCAAATTATTAATTTTGGACTGAAATACAAAGCCAAACTTACCCTACTTAACTC
Organism: Melanotus villosus; assembly: GCA_963082815.1. Lineage (NCBI taxonomy): Eukaryota > Metazoa > Arthropoda > Insecta > Coleoptera > Elateridae > Melanotus > Melanotus villosus. The sequence goes on along the minus strand of OY720419.1, from coordinate 3,705,862 downwards.
ATGTGTTCCTGTTACAAACAGTTTATTTTCGAGGATGAAAAATTATAAATTTTGGACTGAAATACAAAGCCAAACTTACCCTTCTTAACTCATATGTTCCTATTACCAAAAGTTCGTTTTCGAGTGTGACAAATTATTAATTTTGGACTGAAATACAAAGCCAAACTTACCGTTCTTAACTCATGTGTTCCTGTTACAAACAGTTCATTTTCGAGTATGAGAAATTATTAATGTTGGACTAAAATACAAAGCCAAACTTACCCTTCTTAACTCATGGGTTCCTATTACCAAAAGTTCGTTTTCGAGTGCTACAAATTATCAATCTTGGACTGAAATACAAAGCCAAACTTACCCTTCATAACTCATGTGTTCCTGTTACAAACAGTTCATTTCGAAGTATGAAAAATTATTAATTTTGGGCTGAAATACAAAGCCAAACTTACCCTTCTTAACCTATGCGTTCCTGTTACCAAAAGTTCGTTTTCGAGTGTGTCAAATTATTAATTTTGGACTGAAATACAAAGCCAAACTTACCCTACTTAACTCATGTGTTCCTGTTACAAACAGTTTATTTTCGAGGATGAAAAATTATAAATTTTGGACTGAAATACAAAGCCAAACTTACCCTTCTTAACTCATATGTTCCTATTACCAAAAGTTCGTTTTCGAGTGTGACAAATTATCAATTTTGGACTGAAATACAAAGCCAAACTTACCCTTCTTAACTCATGTGTTCCTGTTACAAACAGTTCATTTCCGAGTATGAAAAATTATTGGTATTGCCATATGAATATACTTATAATCAATGAACATTTGAAATTTCGAAAACTCTGTGCACAAAGACGGATTGAAATCTCAACCGAACTCCTTCATTGATACAAGCGAGAAGGAGAAGCTTTTTTAAACTCAATACTGACCTGTAACAAAGCCTGGGTACACCATTTTGTCCCAGAATTCAAAAAACAAGCATGGAATGCAGACACAAAACTTCACCGAAGCCTAAAAGGCAAAGGACAAAAGGTTATTCCTTCAGCTGGGAAGATAATGGCTAGGTACTGTGTTTTAAGACGCAGAAGAGGTTTTGTTTACAGAGTTTTTAGAAGATAGGCGTACAATGAATGCCCCTTATTACTTACGCTCAACTGCTTGCCGAAAACATTAAGCCTGCATTTCGAACGAAAAGACGTAAGCGTTCGGTTAGGAGTGTGTTCGCCTCCACAACAATGCTCGTCCGCACACCGTCCAATTACACTTGTGACTTTCATTTGTTTGGGCTACTTAAGGAAGCAATGGGTGATACTCGATTTGAAGATGATGAGGTCAAAAATGGCTTGCTGCTCAGCCAAAAAAATTCGATAAAGAAGGGATTATGAAGCTTCAAAAGAGATGGCAAAAGTGTGTAGAGTTAGAAGGGGAATATATTGAAATGTACGATAAATCGTATGGTAAAGATCTTGTTTAAATAAAAGGTTAAATTTGAACTCTCCTCATATTCAAATTTAAGCCAAAAACATGGGTTTCTATATTTATGGCATTACAAGTTAATAAAAAAAATCTTAGTCTGCATAGATCACTTGTTTTTTGTTCATTTCTGTCAAAATTATCAGTCAAAATGAAAACTTCTGATTCTAAATTATAGTAACATGACTAAAACGTTTAGATGAAATGCCTTCTCCAGTAAGCAGTTTACACCAGCCCACTGCAACACCAACAAGCCCTCACTCTCATGCTGTTAGAACCGAGACAACAGGAGAAAAGAAACCGACAGTCCTAGAAAGTCATGGATATTATTTGGGTAAAACTATAGGTTCAGGTTCTTACGCCACAGTTCGGGTAAATATTCGTTCCCACATGATTTTATAATACCATAGACACAAATAATTTGTACAGTTTCTGTTTGCTTTTATTGATTATAAGGTGGCTCACAGTGAAAGACATGATGGAAATGTTGCCGTGAAAATAGTTAGCAAATTTACAGCACCCGCCGATTACCTTAAAAAATTCTTACCCAGAGAAATAGAAGTTGTAAAGGGCTTGAAACATCCTAATCTTATACGTTTTTTACAAGCGATCGAAACTACTCACAGGTTGGAAGTTAAATATTTACTTCGGTTAAATTAAAAACCACATTTGTAGGGTATATATAGTTATGGAATACGCAGAAAACGGTAGTCTTTTAGATATAATTCGGAGAGATTCGTTTATTGACGAGAGCAGGGCGAGACGTTGGTTTCGGCAACTTGTCGATGCCGTTGATTATTGCCATGAAAGAGGAGTAGTTCACAGGTAAATCGGAACGAATGCCCAAAAAAAGCTTAAAATAATTTAGTTGGATGTTTATTAGGGACATTAAGTGCGAAAATTTGCTTATGGATAATTCCTCTAACGTCAAACTTTCCGACTTTGGATTCGCAAGGGGTCACCTTAAACCTAAAAACGGACAAATGCCTTTAAGCGAAACGTTTTGCGGTAGTTACGCTTACGCATCACCTGAGATTTTAAGAGGTATACCTTATCAACCTCAACAGTCTGACATATGGTCGATGGGTGTTGTGCTTTATGCGATGGTGTTTGGCCGACTGCCATTCGACGACGCCAATTATAATCTTTTACTGAAGGTCAGTTGTTTTTCGTACGATTTAATCGTTCAATAAATTTTGGTTTCTTTAGCAAGTATCAAACAAAGTTACATTTCCACGAGAACCTAAAGTAACATCGGGCTGTCGAGCCCTAATTAATAAAATTCTAGCACCGTTAAAGGCACGGATTAGAATAACAGGTATAAGAAACGACGCGTGGTATAATTACATACCTGGAGAAAAGGCCGGAAGTAGCCGGGAAACATCAGTACGAATAAATCTTACTTTAGCGTTAACGTTGCTTTACTTCTATTTCTTTTTAGGATACGGAGGGTACTACAACTCAAGGTGTATCAACAATGGGAAGTCAAGACATTCTAGTTCCGGCTACTTTATTGACCAAACAACAATTAAAAGCCGAAGCTGTTCCCAGAGATAGAGGACGTGATGGAAGTACTGACGAAGAAAGGCCCATCGGTTTACAAATGCCCGATGAAACGACAACCGATTCTGATGCACCGTACAATACCACTACCTCGAAAAGCAAAAGGTACAATCGTAGGGGGAGAGACGATTGATAACTATTAATTTCTATTGTCTATGTCGCATCTATTTTTCCTTTTAATATTAAATATACTTACACCAGAACTCCATTATTGTATTAAAAAAAGATTAAACGAAGGAATTTTATTAAATATACGAATTTAAACTGCATATAAATAATTATTGCGATTTATTATTACTGTTATAAATATCTGATACAAGAACTTACTTAAATTATTTACAAGTTTTGCTTTTATTTACTGTTGGTGTGTTTTTTATATTTTAATCTTTACTTAGATACTTCATTAACCAGGATAACGAAAGATCAATTCGATACCGGATTTGCCCATCTAACGTTATACTTAATTAAAGATTAAAATATTTATTATTGCTCTCGTGCACTGGGTCACGCCGTATTTGATTTTAGCAAAAAATTGTGCAACTTTGCGGCGTTGTTAATTAATATGTTAGACCGATATGTGCACTTTATAAGTGAAAGATGAGACAAGTATCCTGCTTCAACAAATCACGATCGATATTAAAAATTGGCCAACCCTGTATGTACAAGAAATCGACGAGCCACTTATTCTTTGGTTTTACAGTGAAATTATATCAATTGAATGGCACTTTTTTCATCATAAGTCATAACAAACCTACCACTATTTTTATCACATTCATCTTGCACGACTTACAATACTTCAATACCAAAATAAAAACGTTAGCACTTCGGTTACATTCTAAACATTGTTGATATTTGTATTATTGTTTAATGTTCGTAACTAAGATTTTAAGATCGATAGCTGCCTTCAACCAAATTTCATTTAAATACGATGATATTTGCAATTTAATTACGTAAAGTAAAAGCCAAGATGGTTACGGAGGAGGCCTTAATAGAAAATATCTGCGTAGCCTGCTGCCTCGTCGCTTGTCGGTAACAAAGGAAGCTCCGGGCAGTACATAAGCAACGGGCAAAGTGGAGCGTCCCTTCGCATTGCCAATGTTATTCCCGACGAATACGCAGCTGGTATTTTAATGTGCGCTGTATTCGCAAAACCTGGCCGTTTTTCCCTCATGCTTTCACGCACCATGTTTGCTACTTGTCCTGTAAGAAAAAATTACAATTACTAAAAATTCCACCTCTTTAACTTACTAAATTTTCAACAAGTCGACAATGTAAGAAGAGTCTTGCTTCACGACCAAATTCAAGTATTTGTTGTTTTGTGTTTGTTTTTGAGAAACTGATACCAAATAATTTAAAATAAAAGCTATTACTGTTCAGTAAACCCTTCAATGCATGTTCCTGTATGGCTAAAATTCACAATTAAATTGTTATTAATCATTAAAAGAAAGAATTAATTGCTGCTAGATTTTTCAGTTTTATGGAAAACTATTTAAATAGGGACGAATATGTATTGTCTTAATTGTAAAGCCGAAACAAGTAATAAAAATGTAACGTTTAAAGAGGATAGAAAAGATACAGTTTATTAATTATCACAATGTATAAATTGTGGTTCTAACAAATGTACTTATAAAAACACTGCCAATTGGAATAAAAAGGTCCCAAGTTGCGGTAGCTAGGTACCCCATTCCCGCAACATCAGGAAAGTTAAGCGTTGTTGCCTCTGGTGCTACACCAGCACTAGGCGTAGATATCAATTGTTATCCGGAGGTGAAAACACTAAATTAACCCGCTACTCTGTTGCGTGGGCATGAGGTTCCTAAAAGAAAATAGTAGTGCTCACTAAATACCTAAACTAACGATGTTCCTTGGGCGCCAGGTCGTTATAACGTAAACGTCTTTAGTCGGACCTCCTGAAGAATAGACCTCCAAAGTGAATTGACTTGATAATAAAACGCAAGGCGTTGTAATTAACGGAATAGAATATATTAACTCACAAGCAAAATGACACATATACAAAATTGAAATTGAAAAAGTTATCGTTCAAACAAACCAATAAAGAAATTACTAAGATTGTAAACAAACTAGGTCTAAATGTTATGTTTCAAACCACAAGATCTAATTAAACAAAAAAAAAAGAAAAACTATAGGGAATGTTCAAAATAACGAAGTTCGTAACTAAACGAAAGAAAAATGTAAGGTTTAAATTCACCCAAATCGTAATTAAACGTACGTAGACCCTCTGAGGGTTCGCAAGGATAATTCTTAAACTAAATTAATAAATACGCATACGCAGAATTGAGCTCAGTTCATCATGACCTGCGATTATAGATAACAATAATCCATAGTACATAAATAATAATATCTTGCAAAACCTGTCGGTACCAAAATCCAATTCTAGAAATAATAAATGAGTAAGTTTAAACATGTAAATTGAATATTCCTTTACAAAATAAAAAAATACAATTTATAAATTCACGTTGCTGTGGAAGCAACCACAATATTAAATATTCACACTGGAGTACGATTTACTAAATGACGATTGAAAATTTTACTAATACTTTAAATTACAATGCAAATTACAATTACGGGTAATATTTCTAATAAATGCTTCTAATTAAATTTCTAATAACACAACTAAATACCGTATCAAATCTACTAAAATGTTTGAATGTTTTTCAAATTAAATATACCACAAAATATAATAAGATAACCTCAAAATGAAATTGGTCTGACCTTAATTAAACCTTTGGTCTTAAAAATTGTACAATACGAACTTGAACTCAGGAAAATTCCAGGTTAAAGCACGGGGTACTGATCTATTCAGAACAGCGAATTCTAAACCAAAACGTGATCTCGAACAACACGTGAATAACAGATGTTTTCTACCAACGAACAGGTAGTTTTACGAACACGCCGTCCGACAGGAAGTACTACAAAAAGAAAGTACTAGAACGTACTAAAAGAAAGGCTGAAATACAACGAATACCGTAAGAAATCTTCAAATAAAACCAATGCATTACATACCCAAAAGTTCTTACATGCCCTTCGACATGCTTCTATCAAAATGGTCGTCGAATAGTTAAAATCCCAATAAAGGTTTAAAATGGTAATTCAATATAAAACTCACTAACGTTTCAAATTCTCTAAAGGCCTCTAAGGCTAACTAAACCATTTTAAAAATATCGTACCTCTGGATGATTAAACTAATTTTGGAAAACCAAAATTCTAAAACCAAGGTAAACGACGTCTATCCGCGACGGTGTTTGAGTACAGAAGAAGGTTAACTAAAAATTTGCAACAGAATCTCCTGAAGAAAACCAACCTAAAGATTTACGAATTCCCTAAAGATTCTAAACCCATTAGTGACTAACAGTAAGAGAAGCGTGACGTATGCATTATTGTATGCAACCATGCAATCCTAACGGAATTGGGAAGTCCAAATATATAACCAGACCAAAATAAATCCGATAATTAACGTAAAACAGCAAGCGAGTGATCTCGACTGTAACACCGGTCAGTGCTGGGATGGGTGGCTCGATTGCTCCATTAATGGGGCACCTCTCTCTCTCACCAGGACCGACCACTATGAGAGAGTAGACAAAAACCCCTCACAAAAAGTGAGAAGATTTGAAAACATTACAAAGGATGAAAGAAAGAGGGAGGTCTTTGCCCTGTGCAGGGATGTTAATAAATTTTTAATATAATATCCCGACATCTTAATAGAAGCCGATGACTTGCAAACGAACACGTGATGAACGACAAAATAATAATATTGAATGAATGAACAAAAGCCCGGCAATAAGAAAAACATTACTAATCTTGAATCAATAATACCAAAATGGCAACGTCATCTAAACAACCATATTGTGGCTATAAGAAGAGATCTAGACACACTTACACAATATAATAATGGAAACACCTAATCAACGACGAATTGTGGATCAATGAAAATGAAAGAAGTAAGATGACAGAATTAATAGACACCTTGAAATAGAAATTATATGTATACTCTGCCAGATTACGAAGATATAAAATCTCGTTTGAAAGAAAAACACAAAATAGATGTTTTAATAATAATGAGAAAAGATTTTACGCGGAACTACAAGAACTAAAATCCCGCCACACATTGAAGAAATAGAAAATTTCTGGAAGAATAATATATATGGGACCACCCAGTAACTCATAAGGAATACGAATGGGTGCAAGAACAAAGAAACAAATATTAACACATACAAGCATAGGACCAAATCCAAGTAAATGAAGAACAAATAAAAGAAATTATACCTAATTACATAATTGGAAAGCTCCAGGAAATGACTACCTTCATAACCACTGGTATAAATATTTCACTGGTATAAATATTTCACGAGTATTCATGCTTCTTTAAGAACAGCAATAGAACATCTAATAAATAATCCTACCAAAACGCCGTAAGGGTAAACCTATATATACTAGCTAAAAATCAAATTAAAAAAGACCCAGCTAACTACAGGCCGATAGACTCATTATAAAATCATAACAGGGACAGTAGGAAAATTCATAGAAAAACATATAATATGAATGAAGGGCAAAAAGGCTGTAGATCCAAAAGTCAGGACTGTAAAGAACAACTAATTATAGACAGCGTTATTATGAAATAGACAGACTCCGTTCCTCAGAGTTGGCTGGTAAATGTTCTAAAGATATATAGGGTAAATTTTACCATTATTGGTTTCCTTAAGGAAACAATGAAAACTTGGAGAACGATCGTATATTTGAGAAATGGACAACATAACATGCAGACTAATGAAATACCCATCCGTCGAGCAACATTCAAAGGCGATGATAGCCTTAGCGCCATGTCGTTTTGTCTATGTCTCAATCCTCTTACTGATATATTAAATAACACCAAGTATGGATTCTACATAAAAACCAATAAATAAGTTTTACATACAATAAATCTTCTATTCTATGTTGATGATGACATTCAATTATATTCGGCAAACGAACTACAACCAAAATCTCTTATTATCTTAATACAACAAATAAGTGAAGTATTGAAAAGTGTAAAATACTCAAAATAGAAAGAGGAAGTGGAAAAACATAGACAATATACACACCCGAGAAGGCAAAGAAATTGCAAGAAAGTGAAATATACAAATACCTTGGCATAAAGGAGAGTCACAAAGATCTTAAAATATAAATTCAAAAAATATAATGAATCCCCATTTTAACATACATCTTTGGCATAATAAGATGGTCCAACACAGACTTACAGGATCTGAATAGAGATAAGTACTATCCGAAGTTTGTTGACAAAGCACAGAATGCTCCATTCAAACTCAGCAATAGAAAGAGTTAATTTAGCTAAAAATAAAGGAGGCACAGGAGTTATGTATAGACATTAATGCCTTACATAATAATCAGATACTAAATCTGCGCAAATATTTTAAAAGAAAAGGGGAAGAAATAACAATAAATAAAGCGGTTTTTGTTGTAGACGTTAACTATACACCATTAGATTTAACAAAAAAATATGTAAACATAAAAACAACTAAAGAATTTGAACAAAGCCACATAGAAAAATGGCGTACAAAAGCGTTACACGGTCAACACTACAACTTGTCGCACCAAGAAGATATAGATGAAAACTTAACATATATGTAGTTAAAGAAAGGAGAACTGATGCCAGAAACAGAAGGATTTGTCATCGCGATACAAGACCAGGTGATAAAAACAAACAATTAGAAGAAATACATATTGTAATGAGACGAGTCAGTAAGCGTCATCTGCAGACATACTTCCAGATTGTTCAACGGTTACATCATTGTCTGGAGACTTCGAGGCTTTGCAGAATGGTGGATTCTGGAAGGCCACAGTGAGGATATAAAAGGCACATTCCCTTGGGCGAATCTCAGTCTACCAAGAGCCTACCAAAAGCTATTGCTACGACCAAGTGCTCGGCTAATATAAATGTGCTTGATTGTTTCAGTAAAAACCCTTGACAAATTTTCTTCAGTTAATAGATTTAATAATGCAAGTAAGTCATTAAAGTTGTGAAATTCTTTTCCAGAATGAAATACTTGTAATTCTGTTTTCAATTTTTCTTGCATCAGATCTGAATACTTATTGCATGTTTCTTTTATTTCAAAAATCAGTAATTCCTTACGATAATTCTCAAAATTCTCTTGGTAAAATAGTTTAGCAGCTATTAAATGATTTGTGAAAGTAAATCTTTGTTTTGCTTCTTCACAAATACGGTTACATACTTCTTTACTGTCCTGAATTTTACATACACTACCAGAGTTACAGAAGGTCGACTTACGAATTTCTGCAATTGATTTTAGTCGAGTCAATAAAGGGTTTGTAGAATGCATGGAGGGTGTCACAATTTTTGGATTTAGGGTTTTCAGCCAATTGAATATTTAGATGGCAGCGCCGGTGCCGCAACGTATGTCGCCGGCCTATAGACATATATGCGGTGTCGCCGTGCGTTGCGGCCGCTGTGGCAGGGCCGCAAAAACTTTTATTATACAAAGCCGTGTGTTACAAAAGTAGTGGCGGCCTTAAAATCTCAAGCAAGAAAATATGGTCTGTGTACAAATCAGAATAAAACAAAATATATGGTGCTGATGGGAAGAGAAGACTTGGAATGAAGTAATATATGAGTAAAGGGCACTGATGGAGAGGAGTACAGCTTTGAGGAAATAGATGAATTTGAATAGTTGGAGGTAACTATAACAAATCGCAGCGAGGAAAAAAGCAGAAATTGACAAGAGAATAAGAAAGGGTAGTAAAGCAGCTGGTGCTCTTAAAAGATTTTTTACAATCAAAACATGTGTCAAGAAAGGCCAAGCTACAGGTGAATGAAACAGTTATCAAACCAACAGTATTGTATGAAGCGGATACCTGGATAATGAACATGACAGCAGCAAGAAAATTGGAATATGGGAGAGGAAGATGTTGAGAAAGGTATTTGGAGGTAAAAAGGATGAAGAAGGAAATTGGAGGAGAAGAACAAATAGAGAAATCAGGCAAGTACACAAGTGATAACGGCCCAATGAGCAAGATGGCTGGGAACATGTGATTGGAATAACTCAGCACAGACTGCCAAAAAAAAAATGTTACAGCAAGCTGAAGGAGGAAAGCGGACGCTTGAGAAAGAAATGGTTGGAAACAGTAAAGACTGACTTGAGAGAAATAGGAATTCAAAACTGGAAGGAAAGTGCAAAAGACAGAAGAAAATTGAAACCATAGGCCTTTTAGGCCTGTAGCGCTATATTATTACTATTATTATAATTAAATATTTTGAAAACAATTAGTCTGTTTTTATCACCGATTTTGTGAAAACGTAAGCATAACTGGCAAACTGCAAATTTAAGAATCTTTCTGCTTCTTTGAATATTATTATTTCAATGAATAATAACACCCCGAATGTATCTGATAAGTACTGAATAATTCGTCTATCACCGCTGCAACCGTCAAAAACTTTGTGACGTGAAAGCAAAACTCTTAAAAACAAAAGATAGAAAAAACAAACACTTACCTACTACGTTAATTTTACACCACCTACGATCTTGGATGCTCATCAGCTGCTTAAGATCAGTTTTCACATCCCAACGACTTAATACGTCCTCCTTCCTGACCAAAAGTATAGACTCAGATGAAAGTTGCGACCATAACTGACCGGCATCGACGCATTCATACGGGTTTGTTAGGTAAATCCCCCGTGGGCCTACGCCGAATATCATTTGATGATGCCAAGCGTCGGGTATCGTCCCGATGCATTTCTGTAAATTTAAAGTGGCGATCGGTACGGCACCGTGTTTAATCCAAAACTGTAACCATAAATTTAAATTAACAACACGTTCCGGATACATATGAAAAAATCGTGCGTATATTTGTCCTTCTGATATTTGATTTAAACCTTCTATTAAGTCTTCGTGCGTACTACCAGCGACGCTTCGTGAAAGTAAATATTCAGTCAACGGACTCGAATTTGCACGTAAACGTGTTTTAACGACTTCGCGTATTTTATCGATGGAAGGTACCGGAAATAGTAAGGCGTTTAAAACGTTTAGAACGGCTGTTGCACCGCAAGCCGATGCACCGATTTGGGTTATTTGTTTTCTGATAGCTTCCTGCTCTGACCAAATCATGATTTTTTCTGGGGGGATGGTGTTTTCAACCCTTTCCCTTTCGATCGGGTCATAAGCGATGTTAAAATCTTCACTTGGTGATGATATTCTTTCAACTGGTGAAGTCAATTCGCCGTTAGAGCCCAGATGTCGTCTACTCAGGCGATTAACGGTGCTACTGCAAGTGCGCTGTGCAAGTGAACACGACCAAGGCATACGAATTTTTCGAATCCTTTCTGTAATTGATGATATAGGGCTGTCTTGCTTTTTCACATTTGTACTCGGTGGACATACGTTGAAATTTGACGTGCTTGGTTCGCATAAGTTTAACGGTTCTAAGACTACAACCGGTGCTACAGTTGCTTTTGCTTCTGATTCAACGCTGGGCCTAATTTAACAAAATCGTTAGGAAACATTTAAAATAAGTAAAGAGATATGCTTACTTCAACTTAGAAAGAGACGGGTTTTGGTCGTGCAATTTCTTGTCGGAATAAATTTTATTGTCCTCTGCTTCTGGAAGTTTGAACGAAGGATCTTGGGGCAAATTCTCCGTATTCTCCAAGTCTGCGTTCGATTGTGAATCAGAATCTGCGTCACCAGACGGTCCAGGATCAAAATCCATTTCTAAAAAATCCATTTCCGGGCTTGTATTTTCCTGTCGGTTTTGTTGAGGTACTTCCGGACTTCGGGGAGGAGGTATATCTAAACTAAAAAATGAACTAGGCAAGTCTGCTACGTGGTCTCCTTTGTAAGTATAAATACAGCCATCATCTGATATCGACAGAAGTTCATTGTCTTCACTACTAGAACTTTCGGAGTCTATTTTCAATTGTAAATTTATATCTACTTCTAAGTCCCTGGAACTAGTACTTGGTTGATATGAGGGGATTTTACAAGGTGGTTCGTTTAAACCGTTTTCTTCTTTACGGGACGATGTAAATACATCATGCTTGTATTGATTTTCGTGTAACGAACCGTTAGTTTTGTTTAAACTACAACAGTTCTCACAATTATCACTACCATTTCCAAATATAACAGACTTATAGTCGTCCAAGTAACTACCAGAAAACCTGGATAATTGATCTGAGTACCCATTAATTCGTAACACATCTGCGTGTAATTGTAGGACACTATCCGTTAAATTATTGGGGCTTCTTGATATTAATAGTTCTTCTACGTTGTTATTTAATTTTGTGGGTTTCTTAGACGAATTAATAGGTTTTGATGTTTTGGTTTTTGGTATTGCACCTTTATTTTGGTGGGAGCTGTTAAGATTAGCGTTACTATCCGACGTAGAAATTTGATTACTGGAAGACGGATCATCTTGCAATATTCCATTTAAAGGCATTTCCTCCGAAGAATTCATTGTTTATATGTATTGAATTCAGACTATCGTTAAGCAGTCACAACAGCTACATTACATTAGTTTAAAACCACATAACACAAAAGCGAAAGTTAGACTTTTATATTCGAGTTGATATTTTATAAATTAATACCAGTTGTATCAGCTGCAAAGTAATAATTGGAGCACTTATTAAACTATAATACACTGATTTTCAATACGCATTGGGTTATTTTACAAACAATTCACAAACGTAACTGAGACCTTCAGATAATAATTGATTACAAAACAAGATTATCAAGGTTCGTTTGTACTCTATAAGAGTTTATATTTACGAAGTTCTGTAAGTTAAACCGCGTAGGTGAGTTTTCTTCGCCAGAAAATAAAGTTAACACTTAATTACATTAAATATGTGAACACTGCAGAGGTTATTTTTAAGTGTCAAATATGGGACTAATATGAAGTTGGTCAACTTGACCTACCTCAACATAAACAAACAAAAAATTACTAGGTAACCAATGGCATGAAGTTAGCAATAAGTCGCGCTACTGACCTGCATTAAAAATCATGAATTATTTAAAATAAGTCGAATTTATAAACAGATTTATTGGATAATTTTACATTTTACTTAATGTTCTTAAGAATTTTCAGTTTGTGCGGTTGATTCTTAGTAATAAGCTTAAACATAACCTCAATTCGTGTGTTGTCAAAGCGAGTTTTTAGCAGGCTAAAGATGTCTTGCCAAGTTTTAGAAATAGATGGGTCGCTGCTTGAGGGTGTAAGTATACTAATACTGCATTTAAAAACAATAAAATTACTGAGTTGTATCGTAGGGTGGTCAGATCTTACGAATCGCAGTTACATTAAGTGTCTTAATGAAAACACCTATTCGAGTGGTGAAAATTCGAGCTGGAAGGAGTAAACCAGGTTTAATGGAGCAGCATTTAAAAGGTTATTATGAACTGACAAACTTTTCAATTCTGCTTATAATTATAAATCTTTCAGGATTAGAATTGGTTACTAAGATCAGTAACGCAAAACTAAAAGGGGGTTCGATTGGTTCAACGGAAATAGAATTTTGGCCAGGTAAGGTAAACGGAGGTAGTTATTATGCGGGTGTTAGAACAGCCGGCAGTATTAGCCTTCTCCTTCAAGTTGCTTTGCCATGTATACTTTATGCAAATTCGGATACTACCGTAACATTAGAAGGAGGCACGAATGCCGAAATGGCACCACAGATTGATTACACAACAGAGGTGTTTCGACCCTTATTGGAAAAATTCGGAGGATCTTTCGATTTCGATTTGATAAAACGAGGGTATTTTCCGAAGGGTGGTGGAAAAGTTATTATAAATGTAAAACCTGTGCAGCAGTTACAAGCAATAGAATTATTAGATGTAGGAGAAGTGACTGCAATATACGGATGGAGCTTTGTCGCTGGAACTTTGCCGTTACATTTAGCACAAACGATGGCTGACGCAGCTATTAATAAACTTAGCAGTATTCATAGGAATATCAAAATCGAGAGGTACAAGGAGGATCATACGATTGCCCCTGATAATTGTTCTGGTATTGTGTACGTAAAAATGTGGTGAAAAACGGGACTTTAAAATCTGATTGTGTTATGTTTGTACAGATTGGTGGCAGAAACGAGCACGGGTTGCATGTTAGGGGGTTCGGCTCTAGGAAAGCGAAGTGAAACACCGGAGCAAACGGGGATGAAAGCGGCTGAAGAAATATTACGGCCGTTTCAAGAAGGCGCCTGCGTGGACGAGCACAGTCAGGATCAATTAATTATTTTGATGGCGCTCGCACAAGGTTGTTCGAAAGTAAGGGTTGGAAAAATTAGTTTACATACGGAAACCGCTATTTATGTTGCCGAAAAACTAGCCAATGTGAGTATCTTGGATTCTGTTTCATATTCTATTTAGCAATAAATTGGTGGTGGTTAATTTATCGTTTGTTAGCTGCCGTTAAAATAATTATTTTGTCGAGGGAGTTGTAATGATTATAATTCGTAGGTGAAGTTTGACATTATTCGAAACGAGGGATATTCGATAATTCAGTGTAATGGAATGGGGCTTAAAGCTTAATCCGACGAGTGTAAATACGAAAAATTAGCGTAAGTGTTTTACTGTGATTAATAAAGCATTGTATTAGGTGCATGTATCATGTAATTGAATTGTCACATTTTTATAGCTTTATTACATAATTTATTAACATTACATTTTGTGTACCTACATGAGAATTTTATGGTGCAATAAAGTTGTCTACCCATATAGCATTTTTATTGCAGTTTTAATGGAGTTTTGCACACTTTAAAAGTTTTGTATTTTTTGAAACTCACATGGACTGTGTGCATAAAACAAGCCGAATGGGTTATAAACTTGTGGACTACCACCAAGGTTTTATTGTACTATTGGGAGGTGGTGTTTTCTGTATACAGTTTAACCTTTTTACTAATTATACCAAACGTTTGAACCACAATTTACCAGTTGTGCATTTTTTTAACCAATCTGATGCCCGTTTATTATATTATTTGTTGATTTACATTTTTTTTTATGGATTTCATGATTAAATTCAGTGAGGTTTCTTTATAATATTGTGTAGAGAGTTGCATGGACGTTTGTGAAGTGTAATGAAAACAACAATCTCCAACTGTTTACTTCACGTAAACAACTGATAATTTATACGTAAAGTTATAATTTAACAATTTCGACTGAGCTGAACTGAATTACAGAATCGATTTGGGTTTCGCAAGTCCATGTGATCGTAATTTAGAGTCCTTTCATTTGCTAAATGAAAACAGATTTAATTTTTTTTGTATTGACATCTTATTTTACATGTTGTCTTCAGAGACGTTAAATAAAAGGTATGTTTACTTTAAATGACACAGAAAGAGTTTGCCCAGTGATAAGCTCTACAATATAGGTAGACAACATACATAACATGTTAGGATTGATAATTTGGAATTGATTTCATTTTAGAAGCGTTGTGGAAGATCTAACGGGTCATGTCCTTCTAGCCTCTTCATTGGATGGCAGTGGCGGCTGGTGCATAAGCGCTGCGACACTGCAGCACCCCCAGAACAAAATACGGAAATTAATTACCTATTAAATTTGTACTTGAAAATATCAATAATATAACAAGCATTTAATATTTTGCATAATTATTATATAAATTCAATTAATTAAATCGCTTTTAAAAGGAATTATTTTAACCGAAGCTTTAGGTTCCATTTAGAGCGCTGCGAAACGTAACAGTGTCGAAAACGTACATTCGGTGCAAGTTCCGCCGAGGTTTGTTTGTTCTTAATAATACATGGTAACAAGCAGCGCGAAAGCTGCTGTCTGGGCAGCGTCAGCATTATTTGCGAGTTAATTCGTGTTCGTATTTCTACTTTTATTTCTTCATGTTTTGTACGGAGGGCCCATAGGAGATCTTCATTTGTTACAAAATCTGACCATTTTATCCTTAATATCCATCTAAAGCACTTGCTCATATCAATATTTGCAACTTGTTTTCTATGCTATGCTATGAAAGACGGAAACTAATAAAAACAGCAGTTCATACAGCCACGATGGAAACATTAGGAAAAAAGAGGTTAGAAAAGAGAAATGGATGGTATGATGAGGAATGCGAGATAGCAATTAAAGCAAGAAACATAGTCCGGCAGAAAATGCTACAACAGAAAACAAGAAGCAGCATAGAAGAATATCAGAATAAAAGAAGCCAGTCCCAAAGTATTTGCAGAAGGAAAAAAAGGGAATATGAAAGGGAAAAGATGGAAGAGTTAGAAGATGAAAACAAGAAGAAAAACAACAAATTTCTATCAAAGGTTAAAAGAAAGAAAAACACCCTTTCAAGAACAAGCACATATTTTCAAAAATAAGCCTTTAGACTTTTTGAATAGGTGTGTCGAACACCCTATCATTCACAGCACCCTATTAAAAAAAGGATTTGAGCAAGGGGTTTAAGCAAGGGGATCTTGCTGGCCAACGCACCGGACTTACATTAAATTTTTTTGACCATATGTACATGGGTGAATTTGTAATTTTTCTCTGCATCTTTTGGTATAAAAATCCAATATGGCGGACATAAGAAAATCAAAAGTTACCCATGAAAACCCAACTATCTAGTTTGCCTAGAACATTTTTAAGGAGTGTAATAGATAGCCCTTGCTTAATTATGTAAACACCAAAAATTTCATTTTACTCGTCCTAATAGCAAAAAAGTTATTAAAGAAATAAGAAAAACGCAACTCTTCAGTTTTTTCAGGATAATTCAGAAACTAAAAAAGCTATCTCCGATTGCTCTTCAATTCTTTAAAGAGCCTAAACAGGCGCAAATTTTTCCCTATTTAACCAACCCTGTATCTCTTACCGTTTTCGAGATTCCAATGGTGTACATTGTAAAAGTGACCACCCTGCATAGAAGAAACAATGAAAGAAATAGGAATCCCAGAAAAACTAGTTCATATCGTTAACTAAAATGATATTAATAAGATCTAAAAGCAGAGTAAGGTATGGCGGCAAGACGTCCAAACAATTTAGAATTACAAGAGGACTCAAACAGGAGGACCCACTCTCAACAACTTTATTTAACCTGGTGCTAGAGAGATGCATAAGAGCAAAAACAATATAAACCCAAAAGGAAATATATACAACAGAAGCTGCCAATATCTAGCATACACAGACGATGTGGTCATTCTAGCAAGGAATAAACAAACACTTCTAACAGCCTATAAGGAATTAGAAAAAGAGACAAATAATAGCAGGACTGGCGGTAAATGAATTAAAATCAAAATACATGGTGATGACTATGGAGGAAACCAGAGTTCTAGAACAGCTAAGAATAGAATAACAAATGTTTGAAGAAACAAGACAATTCAAATATTTAGGAAGCATAATCACAGCAAAAAACTAGCGAAGAAATAAAAGCGAGGCTAGCTGCTGGTAACAGATGTTATTATGCATTAAAGAAAACATTACAATAAAGGAATATAACAAGGAGCACCAAAAAGAAACTATATCAGACAGTAATAAAGCCAGTAGTAACGTACGCAAGCGAATCTTGGGTGTTAAAAGTAGAAGATGAAAAAAATCTAAATGTATTCGAAAGAAAAGTGCTACGTACAATACATGGACCAGTGGTAGAAAACGGCGAATGACGACTAAGAATAAACCACGAAATCAAAGAACTATACAAAGACCCGGATATAGTCTCCGCTGTAAAAACAAACCGACTAAGATGGTTAGGACATATCATCAGAATGGAGGAGGAAAGAGGTCCAAAAATGGCTTATAACAGGAAACCACAAGGGACAAGACGGAGAAGGAGGCCTAGGAAGAGATGGAGTGAAGACGCTGAGAAAGACCTGAGGCAGATAAAGATCAAAAGATGGAGGACCAAAGCCATGGACAGAATAGAGTGGAAAAAGATTGTTGAGCAGGCCAAGATCCTACAAGGACCGTAGCGCCATAGATGATGATGATTTCTATGCTTTGAGTATATGACCTTAGTCTATTTTATTTTAACACTATACTAATAGTTGTTTCTTTTAATAAAACTTCTAGTTCTTTATTTGTTCTCCTGCGACAAATCTGTAATCTTACTTTTGCAATTACCAAGGGGCATTCACTAGCTACGCCTATACCTCTTTTGTTTCGAACATCTAGTAATGAGCTTCGCCACCTTCTGCGTAACGCTATGTGATCTGTTTGATTTTGTGACCTACCGTCTGGTGACGTTCATGTTATTTTATGTGGGAAAAGCGTCCCGCTTTCAACCAAGTCGTTGTCTATGCAAAGGTCCAAGAATAATTCCCCGTTGCTGTTTCTTTTCCCCATGCCATGCCCTTTCCCCTCTCTTACTTTTGCATTGAGGACACCCATTATCAAGATTATGTCGTATTTCTTTATTCTTCCTATCATTTGTATCAGTGCGTCGTATAAACTTTCTTTTATTACTTCTTCAGATGGGTCAGTCGGAGAGTAACATTGAATTATACTTAAGTTTTTTACTCTTGTGCGAAAGCGTACTAGAATTGTTTTATCCTAGACTCTGGAAGCCATTCTATCAAACTTCTCTTGGCTTATCCACTTAATAATCCTCATTTCTTGAGTAGGTCAGGGTTTTGCCACATGTCGTTGTTAATTCTCCTTGTCCAGGCCATCTGACTTCGCTGAGTACCATTATTTAAAGTTTATAGGTTTCTATTTGTTTTGCAACTTGAGCTAACCGAGTTGCTTTCAGGAGGTTTCTAATGTTTTTCTACAACCACCATGGAAAGTGAGATTTTCAGACTTCGTCTCCATAGATACGAGTATTGAAAATGAGTGTTTGCCGAACAAGTGAAAATTAGCGTGCGGAAAGTTTACTTTCCGCACGCGAATCTGGATTAATCTGGATTTGCGTGCGGAAAGTAAACTTTCCACACTCAAATTTTGATTTGCGTGCGGAAAGTAAACTTTCCACACGCTAATTTGTTTACTTTCCGCACGCAAATCTAAATGTCATAAATGACATTTGATGAATGTCAGATTTGATTTTGCAGAAATATTTAAATTTTTTGTGGTTGTAGAAAAAATAGTGTGTAATACATGTGTTGAAAGCTTGTATTTGCCACGCTCATGTGACTGCAAACTTCACATTCGTGTGGCAAACGCAAGCTTTCAACACTTGTATTACAAATTACTATTTCAGTTCCCATTGTGTGACTGTTGTTTCATGCCAAGGATCGTTGAGAATTCGTGAAGTTTCGCCGATCAAGTATTTAGGATTAGCGGATGATTAGTTCACCAATCCGATTCTGTGGAGATGGCGCTGCTATCTTAGTTTACCAGCAGGATTGAAGGTGAAGCATTTTCTCTACACTGATAGTACAGTTATTCCACTATTGCTCGGTCGCCAGAGCCTCGTTAGTTTCAAGTAATAGCAGCACTAAGGCCCTAGCTGATTGTGCAAATTACGGGATGCCTTCATACAGACCGGCAACTAGCCCAAAAGCCATGATCTTGTCCATAGAGGTGCTCCGTCCATCATCGGGCTCTAGAACTTGCCTAGTATGAGAGATAATCTCATTCTAGGTTGGCCGCCATAAATGCCATCACCGGAGCCTGTACCTGTTTTCGATCAATCTGTAAACCATAGTAGATCAGAAGATCTGACGTGGTCTCTAAGCACAGCAGGGAGACACTGTAACGCTCCGCTGCGAGCACTAAGCAGCGGGCCAGACTATCACATGAGACAGAATCTGAACGTGTTCTTTCAACCTCCCATCACCCTTCCAAAGACAGCTGGTAATAGCAGAACCTGCTAGCCTCTGGAACTGGATAAGAACCGTCTGTGTATGTAGCCTTGTATTTGCGGCCTACCACATCAGTGAACCATAGGCGATAGCTAGTCTAACCACTGTAGTGTAGATCCACATTAACACCTGAAGGGACGGGCTCCATGTGATGCCGAGGATTCGACAGCATGTCTAAAAGGTGACCGTGGCCCTCTTTACCTGTCTGTTTATGTGATTGTTACAGACAAGCTTAGTATTTAAGGTTAGGACCTAGGTACTTTACTATGCCTGAGAGTTTCAAAGCTGACCCAAATATTATAGGTTTCACGAGGGTTTTCGATCTCCTTTTACTGGTGAAGATTGCGAGCTCAGCCTTGGCAGGATTAACTGTTACGGTCTCAGCTGAACACAACCTCTACACTATAGAGAGTGCACCTTGTATTAATCTGCCAACTGCTCCAGGAAATTTCCGTGAGACCAAGATTGCAAGATCATCTGCATAATCCTGCGCGTAATAGTTCCAGTTCTACAAGAAGCCCATCGAGGATAAGACACCAAAGTAGAGGTGATAGAACACTACCCTGGGGGCAGCCTCGTCTCACTGAAGTCTTCACTGTAACACGACCAACTAACGCTAGTATTTCCCGTTCAGTCAGCAAGGCTCTAACACATTTGACAACGCTAGCGTCGATGCCATGATTAATGGCAGTTCGACTAATGGAGTCGAAGGCTTCTTCAATGTCCAGGAAGGCACTAGCTGCCAATTCCTTGTGTTTACCCCATTTTCGACCTTAAAAACAATTGGGTAAAGCGCGGTCTCCACGGATTTGCCTGCTTGATAGGCGTGCTGATTCTGACGTAACGTAATTTTTGATGTACCTCGCAACCATACGTTTTAATGTTTTGAGGAGGAAAGAAGACAGACGGATAGGTCTGAAGTCTTTGGAGACGTCGTGCATAGCACGCCCCACCTTGGGAATGAAGATGACCCTGATCTTCCTCAGGCAGGCAGGCTCGAAATATATGAGAAAGAGGGGCACTGAAAGGTCTTCACCCCCTCCTGAAGGTGCGCAGGAAAAACGCCATCGGCCCCTGGTCTTTTAAATGGGTTAAATGAAGGCATGGCCCAACTGAAGCGGTTAACAGTGACCATATGGATATGTTTTTCGGTTAGGGCTTTGATAATAGTTGTGTAACTTTTGGCTGAATTAGGCTGTAGCCTAATTTGTTCGGTTTGAAAGCATAGGCGGAGTTAGACTGCCAAACTTGGGGGTGCTAGAGTCCTTCACGAGCGAAACGAGCCGCCTACTATGTAGTGCCGCAGGCGAAAATTTTTGAAATTTTCAAGGTCATTCGCTATAATGAAAAGTTAGAAAATCGCGATACAAAAATATTTTCTCCAAAAAATAGGTATCATCAAGGAAACTTTTTTAAAAAACATTAAAGAAAC
The DNA here is from genome assembly GCA_963082815.1 of Melanotus villosus. Classification (NCBI taxonomy): domain Eukaryota; kingdom Metazoa; phylum Arthropoda; class Insecta; order Coleoptera; family Elateridae; genus Melanotus; species Melanotus villosus. The sequence continues at coordinate 3,684,638 of OY720419.1, read as the reverse complement.
CATTTGTCTCTAGAAATTTAGGTACAGGTATGATAAATTTACATTATTCTCTCTATAAAGTCATTAATTATAAATTTACATAGGTAACTTAAAAATAAAATATAAAAAGATATAACTCTGGTATCGAAAAAACATTTATTTAAGACATCATGAAATCAAATTTTAATATTTATTTAAGAATACAAAAGAAAAGAAATATTAATATTGCAATGGCATTTTCATGCTTGATGCTTTTTGGCGGTGGCGGATGAATTCTAAAAGAATATTCCTTTGGTCGACCCTTCTCGTCAGTTCATTTTCAGAAGTAATACCACAAGTGACTAGAATTTTACCGGCAATTTTTTTGCCGTCATGAACACGACTGCTTGTTGCGACGATTTTCTAAAGCAACAAGCAAGAGTGATCGTGACGGCAAAATTGCCTGTAAAATTCTAGTCGCGAATGGTATTCGGAATGACAATTCCTCGAATTATAATGAAATTACTGAAATACTTGTCACTCAAAAAATTTTGACAGACTTTGTCTCTAAGCAACGCTGCTAGTCGTAAAATTTCCGCGGAAATTTCACTAGTAGAGAAATTTCCAGTATAATTCGATTGTGATTGGTTCAACCGTTCAATTAACCAAAATACTGTGATTTCATTGGATGGCAGATTATGAGTGGAATTGTCAATATTAATTACAGATAAATTGCTGAAGCGATTTTGGCTCATTGTGGCAGAAAATGACCTTTCACAAGATGCCGAGTTAACTGGGAAGATATAAGCAACTTTGAAAAGTTTATAATAATTGCCAAAAACATCCTGATTTGGTATTTTTTTAATACCACTGTCGTTAATTTCAGCGGTGTTCCTATTGTCCATCATATTCATATTCTTTAGAATCAACATTTCAGCTTTCAGAATATTTTTGTTTATTCCGAAAGTGGCCGCATAATGATTAATAAAAGTGGAAGGAACTCCCTTCTAAATCAAATTTGATAAAATTATCAACAGCTTTTGCCATCTTCGGGCTTTCTGGGGAAAAACGAATTTTCAGGTAATTGACTATTGCATCAAATATGCGGTAATAGATATTAATTCGGAAAGGACAAGGACAAGGAGAGTGTATAGTGGTGGGGATGGATCGAAAAACGTCTCTAGTCTAGGCTCATAGGCTGGCTGTCAGCGGAAATTATTTTCGCCGAGAGAATAGATATAAATAATAAAAAATAAAAATTTAAAAAAAATTAATTTGGGGGTGCTAATTTCAAAATTGGGGGTGCTAAGCACCCCCTAGTACCCCCCTAACTCCGCCTATGTTTGAAAGGCTTTCGGTGTGTAGTCATTTTTTGCTGCTTTCTAGCATATCTATTAACGGTTCAAGGTCTTTGAAGTCATCTACAAAGATTGGTGGTGATTTAGGAGATTTCATGTTAAAATTTTTAAGATTGCTCTAATTTTTGCGTTAAATTCGTCGAAACTATTTTGAAAATCTGGCTAGAATTAACTAAATCTAAGAAAACTTTTCATGGAGACGCCCATCTTTTAACGAAGTTTTTTTAATTTCCACTTACGAACTCATCTGAAATTCTTTATTCTGAAACAACCTACTTTTAGTTAAAAGCGTTTAAATAATTAAAAAAAGTAAATCTTTCAAACATCAATCAAAGAGTTATTATAACAATTTTAAAATAGCTTTACGCTGTCGTTTAAATTGCGAACTCGTTATAAATACATTATGATCCTTGTCATACAATATTTAACGTTTCCAGAGAAGCATTTCACTGTCACTGAAAAGTAAAGTGATTTAAAAACGATAATCTTTGCACGCTATACGGAGAAACGTAACAACTTTACGTCATCCTCAAAACAAATTAATCGAAGCTTATAAAATACCAATAAACTTAAAAAAACCGACACTAAAATTAAAACGCTTTATTAAACTAGGACGTCTATAAACGGATCCACCTATTTGGGGTCGGTAATTTAAAGTTTTATTCTTGTATAAGACATCGGGTTGATTAAAGAAGAGATAGCGTGCTACGTATGAAAGGAATTCGGTTAATTTAATATTGATGACGCTATCAAGTTCGTTTTATATTGGAAGTGTGTTTTGTACACCCTGATATAATGTTTTCCTGATTTAGAATCATCCAGACTTTTGTAAAAAACGTTGTTTGGATGTATTTTAGGCCTTGATAAAATTTTAAAGTTGATTTTAAAGTGGAAAATTAAGTTGCTGCTCAAATTTGATCGAAAATTATTAATTAAAAAAGTCAGTACCTAATTGGCAGTTTAAAACTTTATGCCTAAGGATTTTTTAAAGTCGAAGCCTTAACACTAACAATCTGGAAGAAATCTACAAACAAAATTTATTCAAGCTTTAATTCAAAAAATTTGGTAATTTTCAAACAAAATAAATTTATACAGAATTTTTCGCTAAGATTTCCTTTTACTCTCAACCCTTATTGGTCAAGTTAAAATATTACCTTTTACTTAAATAACTGACTATTTAGTCAGATGACCCTTAATGTTGTTGTGATTCGTTGATCTAGAGTAGCTCACCTTATAAACAAGAAATAAATACTACATCAAGTTTAATACATAACGTATGTTCATAAAAAAAAACTCGCAGCAATCCCCGAAAACGATTTTCATATGTAACATACAGCATAAGACTTACTTAAAACAAATTTTCAAAGCACTCTAGAGTTTGTTTTTTAATGAACATACTTTATATTATAAAGTCATATTTATGTATAAATACAGTAAATAATTAAGCATAGAGAATGGACATCAAACTAGTCTGGTCAATTATGGGCAGTGGCTTGAATAATTATTATTCTTTTGTTTTATGACTTTGATGTAATTAGGGTGGCCTGTGTGCGTAGTGCGTAGTTCGATCACAAGAAATTATGCTGGAAGTCAGACAGATATGCGATACAAGATCGATCTTTTAAGGGATTGATATTACAATCAATCTTAAGCGGCCGGAGCCAAAGGTGATATTACAACCAACCTTTAAAGTTTGACAAGGGTGCAACTTCCCTTCAATTTATTGACGAGTATATGCGCTATGCATAACTCTAAGTACATGAGTAAGCGTTGCCTCTCATGTACGAGAATGTATGTTACATACAACTCTTAATGTACGAGGTACTAGGTACCTTCGTACATTGTAAGGGATGTTTAACTCTATAGTTGATTCAGAATATGCCGAAGACATATCTCAGTAGTTAGAATTGTCGTTTTGTTGTAATTAATTGTGGCCAACACCTACACTAGGGCAACCATAAGGTAATTTTGATAAAGTATAATCTTGAATACGTGAAGTATATTAAAATTGCTAACTTTTACGTTGTGGTTAATTTGGATTTCGCAGGGAGACCCCTCAATTGGAATTGCGGCACTTTCACCCCTTTGATCAATACACACAATCGGAAACCAATGCTTTACCGCGGTGTACGTAATAAGAAGGATTTCTACCAGTTAATGCAAAGCAACAAAGTGCAATAATTGCAGTAATTAGGTACACTCGATAAGCGTACTAATCGAAATTCCAGATGACTATACAGATAGACTGAATAATCAAGACTGGATCCAGCGATAAGATTTTGTTGTGTATTTATACTAAAATTCCGATACTGAAGTGGTGGAAAATAAACGTTCTCACGGTTTTGAATCTGGTATTTGTCCAGAAAACTAATAAATTTTATAGTTGAGTTAAAATTCTAATACTAGGGTCTCTTTAAATTCCTTTTTAATTTGATATTTTACTGGAAAACGCGTGTCGGTTTGGTTCCCTATAAGGCTGCGAAACTAATTCATAAAGGGACTTGGTGATTTCACTTAAGTCCGAGGATTGGTATAAATTAACTTTCTTACCACATTATTGCCCAAAGAAATACCCCTAACGTTATGCAAAGCAAATACTCGTACATTAAAATATAATCCCTGAAAACAGAAAAATTAAATTACAAACGCGCAGGTGGTCATCACAGTACTTAGGTCATGACAGTACTTAATGTTATTATTATGCCACTGTGATTAGAACTTAAATCCAGGGTGGATTCAATTTGAAGCTTAAAATTACTTTTTAAGAAATGTAAAGCTTGTATTTTTATTTTCAGAAAATTTTAAAACTTTGAAGATCGAAATTTGAATTTTATTTGGAAACACAATTTTAAACTTATTAAATGTAACTTTTCGCTTTTGAGTTGTAGTTGGAAATTTAGAGATCCAAGTTTATTCACAATTTGAAGCCAAAAATATGTACTTATAAAGTGTATTTTTATTTTTAGAAAATCTAAAAGATCAAGATATTAAAACCTCGAAGATTGAAATCTGAATTTCTGAATTAATCGGTAGTTCAAAACTTTATTCCTAGAAATTTCTGAAAGTTGTAATGTCAACAGTCCATTTTCACAAACGTCTCCTATAATTTATTATAAAAATAGTAGCAGAAATCTAAATTCCTTTTAAGTAAAGCAAACTTTAACATGTGCTTTCATACCTTTTGTCGGATTTGAGAGTTTTAAAGTCGTTGTGTTCATTTTTGCATACAAAAAGACAGCTCACAAATGAACAAAGCTTTGTAACTACGCTTTTTTGTAGCCTTTTTGCGTTTTTAAACGCGCAATGAATATGCAATTTACTGAAGCAAAATGTACTGCAACTGTTTTTTACTATTTATTTGACCAAATTTAAATTTGCGCTAGCATAAATAAACTTCATGTTTTAATTTCATTTCCCGGTATGTAATCAGCGATTTCCTTTTTGCAATCTGTTTAATTTACGTAAAACTGCATATTTAAATAATATTAAGTATTTTATTTTTATACGTTTTCTTGGTGCTTTTTTACATTCGTAAAATTTAGCCGTCCTGGCGATATTTTATATGAAACACGAGGCAGAAGAGTCGAGTAGGAAAAAATGGGGAAAGAATCCGGGGTCATTAGGAACGCAACGCAATTGAATGTGAGACATGTCTCTTTTTCCTTTCTTGAATACACAAATTCCGAGCCGATGGTCGCGGCTATTAGAAAATTGACTATTTTGGAATGCAAGTTCATGTCCAAATAGCATTATAAGTCCGGAAACGTACGCCCTAACAACCCTTGTCTCGGGTGGCTGCAACCCGGAATCCGAAACCGGAGCCAAAACAACGAGAGAAAACAACTCCGTCCTGTCACATCGATTGGACTTGATTCGGTGCTTTCATTTGACTGCCACAATGTAACATCAACTTTATTCTTGCAGAATGGAAAATCCTTATTGTTATAGAAAATTTAATAAAAAGCTAGGAAATTTCAGCTCGAATAGGTTTAACGTCGAATTATATGCGAACTATCGGTGGTTTTGATCCCTTCGCTGACACAACGAGAACTTTAGTGACAGAATACGGACTGGTTAATCAAGCTCAGAAGCGAAAATCCCCAAGGCTGTGAGAACTGTGGGATTTGAGTTTCGATTTGATGTTTGTTGAGCCTTCGGGCATCACATGGGAGTCTTTGTCTTGTCCATCTAGTTCTAATATGACCTAAATGATGTTCAAGTATGGATGTTTCTCTAAATTAGGACAGTGGTATCTATCGTGAGACAAAACTGTTTATTTACATCATCCTCAAGGGACAAGCGCGCTGCTTGAAATCCTGCAGGCCAATATAACGTTAGTAGATTAACAAACCACATTTTAGACAATTAGCGCATATTAAACATATTTAATTTGTGGATTTTTTTCGTTAAACTGCTGAAAACGCTTAAAAAACTGAGCGTTGTCGGAATCCTCCAAAACCTCTTCGATTCACTGCGATTGGAGAAAAATGGAAGAAAATTGTCAGTTCGAGCTTATCATTTACATATCGCAATTTTTTACATTTTGTAAAGCAAAAACGCCGATTTTTGTTCGATCTTTAATATCGAAATATTAAAGCAAGGATAATGCACTCTGTCAAAGTGATTGGCTACATGGAGTGTTGATCAATATGATGCAAATTTTCATTGTTTCAGTTTGATGTAGGGCACTTCATGTTAACCAAACCATCACTGAAAATATCTGTTAAGTTCATATGTTTCAAACTGAAACGTATTTTTTTGTTACAAAATCAACCGACGACATAAAACGGTGACAAAGCTTCGATTAGATTTCAGTGAGTACGTTTTCAGTACTGCTTGTCGTGTGACAAGTTAATTGAACTTTTATCCACCTAAACTTTACAATTTGAATTCGAATTAAAAGGTACGGATCGGTTTTAATTCAGACATAAAAACGATTGTTGTGTTTTTCGTTTTCTATACCTTGCGGGCTTTGATTCTCTTTAGTGATTTTAATTAATATTGAAACGTGAAATGAAATGACATTTAGAAAGGCTTTGTTTTTTTAAATGTCGAATTCAAGTTTAAACGTTGGGTTTAACTTTTTTGGATTTTTTATTTAACAATTTGGAAGAAGGAATTTCAAATTTACGTTGACCTTTGACGGCGTGTTTATTTATTTGTTTCGTTATTTAATTAATCTATTTTGTTCAATTTTGTTCAGTATTGTTTTATTATTTTGTTGCAAAATGTGTGTTTTCAAATTTAAAATTGTGTTTCAGGTTTCAAGTATCAAGATTTTAATGCCCTCAAATTTTAGATTACTTTAAAATAAAACTACAGGTTTTGTATTTCTCGAAAAGCATTTTCATTAAGATTCCAATTTTATAAAAACGTCGATCTTTAAATTTTCAACGATATAAGAGCTTAAAATTGTGTTTCTAAAAAAATTCAGATTTCAAGCTTCGGGGTTTTAATGCCCGGAAATTTTAGATTTTCTGAAAGTAAAAACGCAAAGCTTTTAATGCCCTGAAATTTTAGATTTGTTGGAAATAAAAATACAGGTTTTGCATTTCCCAAAAAGCATTATTAAGCTTTAAATTATGTATATCCGTTTGTGACCTCCGAGGGATCGGCCCGCGAAACAGAGCTGTGCGAAGTTAAACTGCGTCTTAAAATTGCGTTTGAAAAAAAAAAATTAAATTTCAGGCTTCAAGGTTTTAATGCCCTGAAACTTTAGATTTTCAGCAAATAAAAATACCCGTTTCGCATTTCTCGAAAAGCATTTTTAAGCTTCAAATTTTGTATAAACGTTGATCTCTAAATTTTCAACGACCTAAAAGCCAAAAGTTTCTTCTTAGGTTTCAAAGCGTGTTTCCCAAAATAATCAGATTTCAGACTTCAAGACTTTGATGCTTTGAAAATTGAAATTTTCTGAAAATAAAAATATATGCCTTGCATTTAATGGAAAGTATTTTTAAGCTTTTCGAGAGGATTTTAGGTTTTTAATTCCCTGAAATTTCTGACTTATTGAAAATAAGAATAAAATCACACGTTTCTCGAAAACTATATAAACATCGATCTTTAAATTTTTAAATCAATGATCATAATTTTCTGAAATCAACAGACTTGCTGCAAATAAAAATAATCTTTCACATTTGACAAAAAAGGTATTTTTAAACTCGAATTTTATGAGAATGTCGATCCGAAAATTTTTAAAACAACGATTTAGAACTGAAAAGTAGCTTCTTGAGCTTACAATTCTATTACAAAAAATTCAGATTTCGAGTTTGAAGGTTTTAATTTTAAATTTGCTGGAAATAGTCACACGTTGACTCGAATTTTGTAAAAACATCGAACTTAAAATTTTGAAAATAAGCACTTAAAACCGAAGCTTCTTTTCGGGGACGTAAGACTGCTTTCTGACTGAAACCATAACTTCCGATTAGACTTGTTTGGTTTGAAAATTGTGGAAGGAAAGCAGTGCAAAGAAGCTTTCATCTTTATTTATTTTAATAATGTGATTGAACAAATTTTTTAATTAAAAAAATGGCAAATTCTCAGGTTTATATTTCACAATCATTTCTGGCGTTCCTGAATTGTTTCGGCATCATATTCTAATCTACATAAAGCGTAAGGCATCAAACAGCAACGGAATTCCCTGAATTTTCATATGATATAACAAGAAGTTTAGTTACGGCATGCCATGACTCCATTACAGCTTTTGAAGCTTGATTACCAAGAATTTCTGAGAATAACTAATACTTCCCCGATTTAACGATTTTGAATTTTTTAAAAAGTGGATCGTTCCAAATTGAATTATTTATAAAAGAACAAAGTTGACAACACGGACTAAATTAATATCGCGTGCATTTTTTTATAAGAGTATGATTTAGCAGAATATAACATTCATTGCCTATAAAACGTGTGGAAAAAGATGTAATCATCTCATACACGCCATGTATGGTGAAAAATCAATTTTAATTTACTCATAAACGAAGTGTAAAAGTAACATAAAAAGTTCTTCATCTAACGCTGTTATAACCCGTAAATTTTTATAATAAACACACTTTAAAATTTTCAGGAGGTCACACGATTTTAAAACAGGCCAGTGAATACTTTTATAACTAATTGTTAGGAGGATTAATGAAGTTCGTGCAACTTTAACCGAGTGAAACCCATTAATCCCGAAACAATGTTTCTATGCAAGTATTTAATTGCTTCGCCTTTTTATAACGAAAAATAAATAAGACCGGGGGTTATTCAATTTCTGCGAAAGCACCTCTCGGTTTTATTTTAGGAAAAATAAAGGGAAAAGGTTTCATTATATTAACCAAAATCAAACAAGACATAATCTGCTTTGCAGAAACGACCACTGTGCTTTTAATCAGAGTTCGATCGATAACAATTGCTTTAGTTTCGTTAAAAAGCTCCACAAAAGCTTCCGCGCCGCTTTCTCAACGGAAAATAAATATGCGTGCTAATTTGCGGAACCGTTTCTGTAAACTGACAATACAAATTCTGTTCCGACAAAAGAAAATTGCTCTTTAATAATCGGAACGGGAAACAGTCGATGTAAATAGCAACCTAGAACGTTTTGGTTTAAAGAAACGCTTTTGAAAACCCCAAAGAAAGGAACTAGAAATTAGGTTAAAATTTAATTTAAATCCCAATATGTAGGTTAATACCAATGCTTTTAAGGAAGTTTTCAGCCTAATTAAACTTAGTTACAATGCTGTGTGTTTGCAGTAAGTTGTGGGTATATCACAGATGGAATTCTTAGTTGTTAAGACAACGTTTAAAGCCTTTCAGCTGTTTGAAGATCCTTCAAAGTGGACTCTGAGAACTAATTACCTGAGGCGATACTGACAAGAACATGATTGGCAAATTAAAGGTGCCTTTACATGTCGAGCTGGGTCTGTCAGAACTTTTCGTAGGTAACAAAAGTGACTTGATGAGGGTAATCTATTGTGATTTGAAGCTTAATAATTTCAGTAACCTAATTATCGATGGATTTCACTGCAGCTTCAAACTATTCGAAAACCTAGCAAAAAAAGTTGGTGTGATTTTGAAACATAATAATGTTTCAAAATTTGGGAATGAAAATCCAAGATTCAGTTTTTCCTAGCCTTGGCCTGACCGTGTGACCGTGGCCCTGATAAATATTGAATTGACTACTTTTGGGCCACACAGGACAAGATAACTCAGGGGTTGAAGTAAAAAATGTCGACCTTTAGCTTACGCAAGGGAAAATCCAGTCGGTTTTTCCGGAAACCTGAAACTGTGGCGAGTAATTTTATTAGACGGAATTAAGGTTGACAACCCATTTCTTGAGCACTTTTTGATTTAAGAGATCTTTCACAAATTCCGTAGTAATTTCATTTGGAAGAACTACAAAAACCAATTAAAAAAATTTAATTGTTTTTATATGAAGTTCAAAAGAAAATAGCTTTTATCATAACGGCAAATCAGGATTCACCGAAAAATTAATAACAACAACGAAATTTCCATTAAAAAATCAGCAGAATTCCCAAGTTAATCCATAACGAGAGAGTTCAAAGTTCCCTAAATTAATATCCCCCATGTATACGACGGAAAAGGTCGGCTTCGATCCATTTATTAATTAAGATAAAGTAAAAAGTTGATATTGTTCCTAACAAGTAGTTAAGAAACGGTCGCTAACCCTTTTTTCTTGTTATAATATAAACACTCGGGGAAATATTTACGTGTTTTAATGTGTTTATAGAAGCGTCATGCTTCTGCTTCGTAATAACTTCTCAAACACATGTCGTGTAGTTGGTACTCTTTTGTTCGGCCTACGTAAACTAAACAACACTTGAGTTGCTTTTACGTTTATATACATCACAAAGCAATGTCGAGACAGACAGAGTTTATAATTATGTTGTTAAAGGTTTTAGCAGTTGTTTCCTCGAGGAAATTCCACTTGGTTTGTTACAGGAAGAAAAACAATACTTTGGTTTATGAATTATACGGATATGACTTCGAATTTTGCTGGAATCTCATTATTTTGTGAGAATATCATTTAATTAAATACTATAATTCTAAATTTCTACGAAGTGCAGTTCGTTTAATAAAAAAATGCGTTTTCTGAAATAAAAGCAGTTTTTATAGAAAATTTAAATTTTGGTAGCTTTTGTTCTTATTGTAGATGGGCCGATGGAGAGGGGGACTGACTGATGATTTTACTTTATTTATTTAATTATTGAAAATGGCAGGATAATAATGTTTACAAAAGCACATTCGATCAACTTATCAAGGAATAACGTTCATTCCACCAAAGTTAGTTTAATACGTAGCCTCATAAATACCCAAAGCTTGATACATACATTAATGCTCACATCATCCAGGCAAATATAAAGGGTGTACAAAACCTCCCACGTTTGGAGTTGGCGCTGATTCGGTTGAACGTTAGTAACCGTTTGTCGGTTCGCTAGCCACACGACCAGCTGACCTTTGGTTACTTTATTTTACGTTTTAACGTTATACTTCGTTGCCTCTTCTTTGTAAGTAATTATTTTATTTACTAGAAATTCATTACCAAAATGGCTCCTTTTAGGTGTAAATCTGTCGCTTTCTGCTTGGACAGTGCACATTACAAAATGGTCTTTTCTTTAGAACAAAAAATTTTCATAATAGAAAGTTACTTTCGCAACGCAACAAAAGTTGACGGAGTTTGGACTTATTCAGTGAAAAATTGCATAGAAGAATTCCTTAATGAGTACCCAAATGATGGTTTTGTGCATCAACAGTTTGTAGAAACTTTAAACAGATGTGTAGCAAGGTTTCGTGAGAGTGGTAGTGTTGTAATAAAAGGTGGTAGACGAACAAAAAAGCGTACAGATGAAGTTTTGAATCCGGTGGCGGGCATTTTAATTATATTTTACAAAGAATTGAATTTTATGTGTAAAATGTAAATAAAGCTTTTAGTTTATAACTTCAATTTACTTTGCTGTTTTATTTGCTCATGTGTAAGTAATAAAAAATGCACAAGAAAAAGTCGACCACAATCTCGGCAACATCAAATAAGAAAATAATAACACTGAAAACGTCCATGACAGATGGCGGAACATAGAAATGGCATTATTAAAAGCTGGAGAAGATACCTTATCTCCAAAGAAGAGTAAGAAAAAAGACTGGATGACAGATGAAATTCTCAATCTGGTGGAAGAACGACGAGGTTATAAAACTAGAAAGGAAGCAAAATACAAAGAACTAAATCGAAAGATTAAAAGTAGTTTCAAAGAAGCCAAAGAGAAATGGTAATTAGAAATAGAAGAATATGAAAGAAATTATGACAGCTTAAATATGCATAAAAATATTAAAGAAATAACAGGTATCAAAAGGTCAAAACAAGCTTCCGCATTAAAAGACAAAAAAGGCAAAATAATTATTGATATAAATGAAAAGCTAAAGAGATGGACCGAGTACATAGACGAACTGTTTAAAGATGAAAAATCAGAAATCGAAATCGTAACGGAGGAGACAGGACCGGAAATTTTAAAAAGTAAAGTAGAATATGCCATTAAAAGCACTAAAAAAGGGAAGTCTGTAGGGCCAGATGAGATTCCAGTGGAACTGTTAAAACTTATGGATGATGACACAATTGACATAATGGTAAACCTCTTTAACACAATTTATAGAACAGGTATCATTCCAAAAAAGTAGCTTTTATCAACTTTTGTAACACTCCCAAAAAAGAACAATGTAAAAGAGTGCTCTGAACATAGGACTATAGCATTAGTGAGTCACACCTTGAAAGTGTTTCTTAAGATCATTCATAAAAGGATATTTAAAAAGCTTGAGGAAGACATAAGTGCCACACAAATGGGATTTAGGAACGGACTGGGAACAAGGGAAGCTTTGTTTGGTGTAAGTGTACTGATGCAAAGGTGTCTAGATGTAAATCTAGATCTTTATGTGTTTTTATAGACTTTGAAAAGGCTTTTGATAAAGTCCGACATGAAAAGCTATATGAAATTCTCAAAAGTAAAAATATTGACAGTTGAGGCATTAACACAATAACCAAATTGTACTGGAATCAAACAGCAAAAGTCAAGGTTGAGAATGAACTAACCGAAGAAATTAAGATCTGCCGAGGCGTTCGCCAAGGTTGTGTTCTCTCTCCGCTCTTATTTAATGTATATAGCGAAGCCATATGTCAAGAAGCTTTACCGGAACAAAATGCTGGAATGGCTATTAACGAAGAAATTATTAATAATATACGCTACGCTGACGACACACTTCTAGTGGAAGATAATTTAACAGACTTACAGCACCTATTTGAAAACGTAAATACCCATAGTAATAATTACGGTCTGAAACTAAGTAAATCTTAAAAGGACGAAATTAATGGTGGTATCAAAGAAGACTAACGTTTAAGCTAATTTAACAATCTCTAATACACAAATTGAAAGAGTCACGTCATACAAATATCTAGGAGCATGGATCACCGAAACTAACGAACAAACTAGAGAAATTAAAGGAAGAATAGAAGTAGCGAGACAAGCGTTTATTAAAATGAAAAGGTTCCTATGCTGTCGAGACATTAATTTAAATCTGAGAGTGCGTATGTTACTCCACGTTATTGTACGGTATGGAAGCATGGACTCTAAAACAGAAAAAACATTAAAAACATTGAAGCTTTTGAAATGTGGTGTTATAGGAGAATGTGGAAAATATCATGGACAGAAAGAATAACAAATAAAGATGTACTGCTAAAAATGGGGAAAGAATGTGAAATAATAAAAACTCTAAAAAAGAAAAAAATAGAATATATAGGCCATATAATGAGGGGCGAAAAATACTTATTACTGAGGCTTATAGTCCAGGGAAAAAGGAGTTTAGGACGTAGAAGAATTTCCTGACTACGAAATCTAAGGGAGCGGTACGGGTGTAGTTCAGGGGAGTTGTTCAGAGCTGCGGACAACAAGGTGCAAATTGCAATGATTATTTTCAACTTCCGATAGGAGACGGAACTGTAAGAAGAAGAAGAAGTAATAACTGTAATAAGTAATAAGTAAAGACATACTGTGTTACTTATTTTCTCAAGCCATAGCCAACTCCAAACGTACTAGTTTTTAAACACCCGTTATGTATAATAGATAGATAGATAGATAGATAGACACATTTATTCAAAACAAATTGGTATAAAATATACACAAGTTTGAATTCGTCAAATACAAGTGATTATCATATAAAAATGTAAAAAATATATAACATAAAACATGACACAATAACAATGTAAATATAAAACAATAAAGACACAGCTGAGACTGTGAAATACGCCTTTACACTTTAATTTCTGTGATTTAAAAATTCTGATATACTGTAGGGTTCTATAATTAGAATGTAGTTAACTAATTCTCGTTTAAATTGCCTAAGAATTGAAACATTTTTTATTTGACTAGGGAGATGGTTATAAAAGGTTATAGCAGCGTATCTGCAAGTGGACTGTGTTACGGTTAAAGTGTGAGCCGGATAGTTGTATCCTGCCTTGCGTCTGGTATTGTAAAGGTGACTTATTTCATGTATAAAGAATTTATTTTGATGTTTTTTTAAAAACATTATACATTCATATATACAGGGTGTATGAAAAAAGCCGACAAATAGTAACATCATGAGAAACTACATCAAAAACTGAACAAGAAGCTTCAGGCATTTTGGCATCAAACTCATAGTTTCCACAATATCTTCGATTAAAGTTTCCTAAATTTGGCAACGTTGCTACAACTTTACTTTTACCATTGTTACTACACTCAGGTGCAAAAAAAACGGGTCACTTTTTTTTCTTTTAATTTTTATGTTGTTGTAGTACTTAGAATAAAACTTTTAGTGTTTTACAATAAAAGAGACCACCAGGGGGTAGAAAAAAACAACATATGGTACTTATCAGTTTATTTAATGAACATTAATAAGTGAAAATGAAATTTAAAGATACGAGTTCTTCACTACCTATTGCCCATTCGACCTTATGCATAGAGCATCAAGGTACCTACTGCTTTCAATTGTTTATTTTCGATTTACTGATATTGCCAATAGAGATTGGTGTGTTCATTATGGTTCTAAGTGCTGAAGATTGTGCAAAGGCTGTAGCTCTTGTGGTCATGTCAGTCTTTCTACCATCCAAAGAGTACTTAAACAGTTTAGAGAGACCGGCAGAAATATGCGGAGGCCGGGATCTGACAGGAAACCAAAAACGACTGCTAACGATGACCGATTTCTCATCCTTAATACTCTACGGAATCGTCATTTGACTTCAGTGGAGACAAAAAACCAACCCCGTGAGGTTCGTGGTACAGATGTGAGTGTGTGGATAGTTCGTCGAAGGTTATAAGAAGTTGGCTTAAAACTTACAGACCAGTAGCTGGACCAAAACTACTCCCACGTCACCGAGTAGCCAGACTCTAATTTGCTCGCGAACATTAGAATTGGACATTGGCACAATGGAGTACTGTACTGTTTACTGAGGAGTCTAGGTTCTGCCTACATTCACCAGATGGAAGAGAACGAGTATGGAGACGAAAGGGAGAACGATTTGCGGAGTGGACGTTTAACCCCCGGGTTAGCCATGGTGGAGGTTCAGTGATGGTGTGGGCAGGATATCAATGGATGCCTGCACCGAATTGATTGTTATTGATGGCGGGTCGCTGACTGCACAGCGGTATAATGAGGAGGTTTTGGCACATTACGTAGTTCCATTTGCTCCAATTATCGGCGATGACTTTGTTCTGATGCAGGATAACGCGAGAGCGCATTCAGCAAGGTGCGTCACTGAATACTTGGATGAAGTTGGAATAGGAAAACTAAACTGGCCAGCATGTACCCCAGATGGAAATCCTGTAGAACATGTTTGGGACATGCTGGGCAGGCGTGTTAGAGGACGTGCAGTTGCAGCAACCACAATAAATCATCTTCGTGTGGCACTTCAGGAAGAATGGCAGAATATTCCGCAAAATGATAATCGTGAGGTTATTAGTGGCATGGGCCGCCGTATGCAGGCAATAGTTAGCGCTAGAGGAGGCAATACAAAGTATTGAAATCTATTCAAATGAAATTTTCATTCTTAATCTCTGTTAAGTTTATTTTGCGGAAATGCATTTTCTTTATTGTATACGTACATTATCATTTTCCCTTATTAATGTTCATTAAATAAACTGATAAGTACCATATTTTGTTTCTTTCTTCACCCTGATGGTCCCTTTCATTGTAAAATACTGAAAGTTTTATTCTAAGTACTACAACAACATAAAAATTAAAAGATAAAGAAATGACCCGTTTTTTGTGCACCTGAGTGTATTTACAATTAAAAAATAATAAACTAAACTAAAAAAACCAAATTTTTATTCAAAACTAGATAACAATTTATAATAACTGTTCAAAATGACCCCCTCCAACATCTCGACACATTCTCACTCGGCGAATGATGCCGTCATTCATGGCCTGTAACATATTATTTTCTCTTATTGTGGCGACTGCTTGCTGCATTCTTTCTATCAGCTGATCTTCCCTGTTTATTTCTTCTTGGTAGACGTGCTCTTTTAAAGTTTCCCATAAGAAGAAGACAGCTTAAATCCGTACTTCTTGCACACCACTCTGCCGACCCACTTCGTTCAATCCATCTCTCAGAGAACTCCTCATTTAACCAGTTTCTTGTTTGAATTCCCCACTGAGCTGGTGCTCCATCCATTTGGAACCACATACTTCCTCTGGTTGCTAAAGGGAAGTCTTCTAATAAATCCGGCAAGTCAGAAACTCCATAGAATTGTTTGCAGTTAAACGTTGGGGTAAAATATTAAATATGTGGTCCTATTAATGTAGTATGAAGAATTCCGGCTCAAACGTTTACACTAAATCGCACCTGATGATGGGTTTGATAAATAGCATGGGGGTTCTCGTCACTCTATTGGTGCCGTTGCGAGTAAAAGTGGGTTCATCCGTCCAAAACACAACAAAATAATGAAACAAACGGACAATTTTCGAAATTATTAAAACAGACAAGCAATTGCTGACAAGTCAAAATGACAGGAAAGCAATGTTGATCTAAATAAAAACATTTTCGAATTTTCCAGTAGTTACTTAGAAACAGTGCAGCGTTGCAAAACCTTTTAAAGCTTTCAGAAGCAAAGAATTTGCTTTAATTGAAAACACATTACAGCCAAACTCCAAGCAAAAAATGGTAAAATACTAACCAGTTGTGTTTCCTGTTGCCTAAACTATGACCAGTCATTGTCATTTAATAATAATTCGCCCTATTAAAAAAATTAGTATCCTACTTAAGACTATCAATTACTCGATAACTAGAGGGTTGCCAGCAAAATGGGACTAGAGTTTTTTCTTTACTTCTTAGTGCTGCTTCCCATGGTGTGCCTATTTGTCGGCTTTTTTCATACACCCTGTATAAAGCCCTGGAGCAGTAAGAATATTATTTTTACTAAACTGACCTCTGCATGTTTGATCAAAAGCTAAGCCAAACATTATACGAATAGCTCTTTTTTGAATTATTAAGACTTTATCCAAATTTGTTCGGGAACCCCAAAATGTTATCCCATATTTCAATAAAGATGCAAAGTAACCATAATAAACAGCTCGACAGACCTCGGCGTTCATATTTTTTTTTATAGTTCGTAGAGCATAACATGCCGATGACAATTTGTTACAAAGGCTCTCTGTATGATGGTCCCACTTTAAATTTTGATCTATATCCACACCTAATAATTGACAATGAGTTTTTACATTTATCGTCGAATTACCAAGAACAATTGTTTTTGGTGTTATTAATTTGCTGTGATTTGTTTTGAAAATGACACACTGACTTTTATTCGAATTTAAATTAAGACCATTTTTTATAAACCAAGAGCTAATACACTCATAGTATTCCTTGCTCTTATCTACTGCCTTTTCTATTGATGAAGCTGCTATTAAAATATTGGTATCATCTGCGTAATTAATCAGATTTGAGGGCTCTGGAAGGACTGTGGGTAAGTCATTTACAAAGATTATAAAAAGAAGTGGCCCCAAGATACTACCCTGGGGCACACCTCGTTTAATTGGTAATTTCTGTGAAGCTACATTGTACGTTTCGCTTTTGATTTCGACACTTTGGGTTCGGTCTCTTAAGTATGAGTTGATCCACCAGTAAGCATTTCCTCTTACTCCGTAATGGTTAAGTTTTTCTAATAGAAGCTTGTGGTCGAGGCTGTCGAAGGCCTTAGAGAGATCGAGGAATAATCCGATGGCTGCCTCGCCCTCTTCAAGGGCTGCGACAGCGGCTTCGGTAAAATCAAAAATTGCCGTTTCTACTGACTTATTTTTTATAAAACCATGCTGAAATGGTAGGAACAAGTTTAAGGAATTAAAGAAATTTAGTAGTCGGCTATAAAAAGCCTTTTCAAATATTTTCGAGAAAGAGGAAAGCAAACTTATCGGTCTATAGTTTTCGATTGAGTTATGATTCCCTTTTTTGAATAATGGAAGCACTACTGCAGTTTTTAATTTATTAGGGTATTCACCTTTTTCAAAAGAATAGTTGATAATGTTGCAAAAGGGTTTTGCAAAAGCAGAGATACAACGTTTTAGTAAAAAAACGGGTACTCCGTCGTTACCTGAGGATTTTTTATTTTTTAACTTGTTAGTTATTTCAAAAAGTTCGTTTTCGTCTATAGGACTAAGAAACATGGATTTTGAATTTAGATCAAAATTGCATTTATTACTTACACCAGGGTTGGTGTTTGACATATCAACAAAGAAGTTATTCAACTCATTAGCTATAAGTTTCGGATCACCTTGCGGAAAAATTTTAGTATCATTTTTCTTGTTGTTTGTAAGTTGCTTTACAATTTCCCATGTTTTCTTACTTGCGTTATCGGCATTTGCTATTTGTTTCATAACCATCTCATTCTTGGTATGTTTCAATAGCCTACAGTATTCAGTTTTTACATTTTTGTAAATTTCTTTACAGCTCTGATGATATTTGCTTAAAACGCTAAACAAATTTAGGCGATTTCTGCAGTTTATAATTTCAGGTGTATCAGGCAGGTACGTCTGTCTACTGGTCTTTTTACAAGTCCTTTTCAATGGAAAATGAGTATTAAAATAGTACAAAAAGGTATCAATAAATGTGTTCCATTTCGAGTTGACTGTATCTGCCTTATACACTTCTTCCCAGTCTTCGTGACACAAATCTAAAAGGAAATGCTCAACATTTTGATTGGTGTAAAACCGTTTATAAAAATAATGAGGTGTATTTCCTGTTTGAACATCAAATTCTGCAAATAAGATCTGAGCGGTGTGGTCAGATATGTGTGAATCGATTATTTTACTTGAATATTTCAAGGAGACATTCAGAAATATGTTATCCAAACAAGAAACAGAGGTGCCTGCAATTCTGGTTGCTTATTGATTAAATGCGGGTACTAAGTTAAATGAGAATAGTAAATTGATAAACTTATGTTTATTCACGCTGTTCTCTAAAAGATTAATGTTAAAATCACCTGTCAAGAAAATGTCAGCCTTTTCCTCTGTTATCATTGTACACATTTTTTCCAAGATATTTAAAAATCGAGAAAAATCCCCCGAGGGGGGTCTATATACTGATAAAATTACTGACTTAATTTTATTAATTACACTTTCACCGGCGGCACATTCTAGCACAAAATTTTCAGAAAGACAAGATATATCTTTCCTTGCGACACATGGGGTTCCATATCTTGCGTAAAGAGCTGCGCCTCCTTGTAAACGTTTTTCGCGACAATGATGTGAGATTAATTTGTAGCCTATAAAGCCCGTGTTTTTTAGCTGACTGCTGCATAGCCAATGTTCCGTTATGCATGCAAAGTTTGGTGATTCAGCTTCTAAGAGTGCGTTTACCTCATTAACGCAGTTGCTTAAAGATCGTACATTCTGATGAAATATAGAAATTCTGCGAGAATGTTTAATGGGTAGGCTTGTAGAGCTGCTAGTAATGTTGTCTGTATCTTCTGTTTTGATTATCAAGTCGTTTGTTGGGATGGAATTCTCTTCTGAAAAAAACGGTTTATTCTGACTCCGGATGGCCATAAGGATGAATTTAATGCTGTTTCGATGTAAATTTCGTTTATACACAACTTAAAAGATGCATAAATTTCCGGATATTTAGAATTTAGTTTTTCACAATTTATTACTGCAAAGTTAGGCGTTAAAAAATTTATCACATCATTTTCAGTAGTATCGGGTGCTAATCGACATATATGCAGCACGGCAGTCTTCGGAGCCGCTTTTAAACCAGAAGATTGTCCATTATTTATTACTTGCGTCCCAATTACAGGTTTGAAATTTTTCTTAAGATGTTTCTTTCGAGTCACTTTAATGAATTCATTTTTAGACTCATTAGATTCAGCAGATTTTATATTTAGTGCTGCTGCAGTCGTTTCTGCCAATGCAACAGCGGCTGCAACTTGTTTCTTCGTTATTTTATTATTTACGGTTTTGTTAGGTACTGGCTTGTTACCTTGTCCGTCTTTTTTATCTTCTTTAGAATTTGAAATGTTTTTACTTACTTTGTTTGCGTACGAACCTTTTTGGTTGCTGTCATTGTTTAAATGGTCGATGCTAGGTGGCGTAGACTTCATGTCAGCAGTGCCAACCGGTACATTTTGCAAGGAAGGTTTAATGAATTCCAATAATTCTATTTGTCGTTTTAAAGAAATAATTGTTTCTCCCATACAATTGATTGTCACGTCTTTTTGTATAATTATATCTTTGAGATATTTAACTTCTGAAAAGGACTCACCTTGGGAGTTTTGTGTTTTAACAGCAAGGTCGACATGGGCATCGGCTGTTTTAGGTGATATGTGGTCCGAATTTTCACAACAGTTTACCTGCGTTTCACTTAACACAACAATGTTTTTAATATACTTCACACATCCGGGATGCATTAATGCACCACATGCTACACATTTTAGGCCACACTTGGGCAAGTTATTACAATGTTTACATGGTTTTGTTGGGTGTTCGTTTTCACCTACACCCGGAGCCGACATTACTCTAATACACTAATACAGATAGCAGGTCTAAAAAATTAAGGTTCAACTTTTCCTGACACGACACAATGTAGATATGGTTTGTATCACAGAGACCCATTTTATTAGCACCGAAAAGTTCCGAATTCCTTGATATGACGTGCATCGGAAGAACAAAAAAACCTTAATTGCATCAGGCGGTGTTGCGATCGTAATCAAAAAAGAAACTCAACTACCGTCTTCTCCATTTGAGTGTTCTTCAAAATATAGAAGCTATAAAAGTATTTATGAAAAATAATAGCTCTTTAGTTCTCACGTCAGCATACAAAACATCGAATAAACGGCTTCTTGAAGATGAAATTAGCAAACTTTTCAATAGTGATGAACCCAAGTTACTACAGAAAGACCTAAATACAAAGAATACCATATGGGGATGTCGGGCTAGTAACCCTGACGGAATTAAGTTACATAACTTTATGACCTACCAAGGTATATTGCTTTCAGCCCCAGATAATTTCAGTTACCATCCATATAGAGCTGATCATCAACCCGACATTTCAGATGTAATTTTACATAAAACCTCTGCGATCCAATACACCAAACAGTAACATCAGAATTAGATTTGGACCACCTACCCGTAATTATCTCCTTTAATAATACCTCCTAAACAACTCCCCCTGTCCCTAAATTAGACGACGAAAAAACTAATTGGGAAATTTTTCAATCAAACCTAGACCAAAAGCTAAGATGGATGGATCCACTCGAAACACCCACCGATATAAATGATGCAGTACGGCAATATACGACTGAAATTCAACAAAGTATACAAGAATCTACCACACTATGGAAACACAGAAAAGTTCCAGACCATATTAGAACACCTGACCATATTATACTCAAACTGACGCAGAAGGGAATGGCAGAGATCTCGTTTACCTTACCTCAAAGCACTATATAACCAACTATGCCATTTGGTAAACCAAGAACTAGACAGTTTAAGAATTCAGAGCTACAACACCTACTTTGAAGAAATACAACCCCGAGATCCATCTACGTGGTTGGTCACCAAACGATTACTACGACAACCGAACGTCATCTATCCGCTAGCAGTTAATACCTCCGCTTATTCTTCCGAAGACGACAAAGAAAACATATTAGCAACACATCTCGAGCAGATGTTTGTACCTAACGTAGATAAACACGATGAACTCTTTAAGTATCAGGTAATAAATACAACGACAAATTTCCAGCTACAAGAGAACGCAACAATAGCCCCTGCAACGGCCCAAGAACTCAAATTCCACGCAGAATGTAAGACACCAGGGCCCGATCTAATAACAAATGAAATATCAAAACACCAAGAAAGCGGTGGCCTACTTAACTACAATATGTAATGCTAGTCTCCGATTAGGATATTTCCCGACTCTCTGGCGCACTGCAATTATACTCCCCATCTATAAAACAGGAAAGCCTAAGGCCAACCCAGACAGTTACAGGCCTATTAGCCTCTTATCATCTTTGGCCAAACTCCTTGAAAAAGTGATACCTACTAGATTACAAGATGAGCTAATGGAAAATGATATAGTCTCTCCTCATCAATTTGGTTTTCGATCATCTCACTCATCTTCCCACCAATTACTTAAAATAAGCAATTGAAGGAATTAGCATAAGTGACGCAATCGAAAAAGGCTTTAAAGAAAAGAAATACACTGCCATTATGTTCATGGATCTGGATAGAGTGTTTGAAAAGGTTTGGCACGACGGGCTCCTTTACAAAATGATTCTTCTAAACACATCGAGTTACTTAATGAGGATCACTCATTTTTGCCTAATAGAATATTTAGAGTCAGGATTAACACAACAGTGCCCAGTACCAAATCCATAAAAGCCGGGGTTCCCCAGGGAAGCATATTGGGACCAACATTATTTAATGTATTTGTACACGATTTTCCACGATTTGTCATACTTTGGGATGGATTGTTGTGGCTTCTTATCGTTTGTTTTGTGGTTTGTTGTTTAGATGAGTCTACTTTTGCGTTTCGCAGCACTTTCACATTCCAAATCTCTTTGTCAGATTTTGATGAGAAGGCTATATGATCTATATATCTCTAACCGTGTGCCTCGTGTCTTATATGTTTTTTTTCCTTGGGAGGTACTTGAACCATGTAGATTTCAGTTTTAACGAAAAAGTTCTACAGAAGTCTATCAGGCGTTTACCATTGATGTTAGTCTTTTTATTGGCTGGGTACTGGCCTACTATATTGAAGTATTTTTCTATCTATCTGAGCATTGAAGTCGCCCATTAGGCGTGGCGTTTGAGAATTTGATGGATGGTTTGTATAAGGTCTTCCCAGTATTGTCTCATTGTTTCGTGTCATTCTAAGTGAATTGGCGTTGAAGGTCGCGATGTAGCTTATCTTCTTTAGTTAAATCTGAGGTGTTACTTGAGAAACTGAGAATGATGGTGAGGGCTCCCCAGACTTCGATGCCCCTCTTATAGCCCCGTATTTGCAAGCAGTGGATTTAAGGCTAAGCCTATTATCATCTGGGGTAACTTTCCATTGATTTGTTTCCTCCAATCTTGGACTCATTTTGATCAAAATGGCTTTATTGTGCTGCTTAGTTTATTAGCCTAAGAGTTATACACAGTCGCCCCTAACATGAGGAAAAGACATTGATCAGATCGCCGCCCGATACGGTTTGTTCATGTTTTGGTTTCGATAATTTTATTAAACAAATTGTTCATAAACATTCGTTAGTAAAAAAGGCCCGACTAAGATTATTTTCACAGTTTTTTAAAATTTCAGGAGGTTCAAAGGGAAGTCGCAATGAAAGTGAATTTTTCAGTTTTTAAAAATTGTAAGCTTTTTCGTTTGAGTTCGATAAAGTACTTCAAAGCTAAAATTAACCAACCAGTAATTAGAAAGTTAATCTGACAATAACGTTTGTGTCATTAATGTCTCAAATTTATTTAATTAAATAAGTATTTCAAAATTCATAAAGAAATTATTATTTTCAGTACGATTTAAAACCACCCTTATTTAATATTTTAAATGTTTTCAGTCACATAAAACTCTTTCTAATTATTTAATCTTAATTTTAAACCTTTTGATAAAGCACAGAAATAAGTAAATAAGCAGGATGAATGTATTAATGGTCCTTTGAAGTGAAAGAAATCTGAAACTTTACTTTCGAGGGTTGCGGTGTGACTTGTAGACTTGCACCCCAATTAATTACTCGATTTAAACATTAGGGATAATTGATGATAGGATTTCTCCCGAGTTTCTCTTGTAAATTTCGGAAAGTAAATCTGCTCCTTACGTTTTATTCTTACTTTCTACTAAGCTGATTATTACGTTTGACACAAACTGATTAAATTGTTCAAAGGGGAAAGTTTCCAAGAAAAATATATATTAAAAAAAGGGTTGAATTTTTGGATTTTACCTTTACCAGGGTAAATACCTATTATTCTTTGAGAAATTAAATTTGTAGGATTTTTGACTACCTTTTGTGGTTTTTAGATTTTCCAGAAGCCTATAACGAATGTGAAAATATGTATAAAAAAATCGATTTAAAACCGACTAATTAAGCTGATGAAAGTAAAAGTAAGCACTCCAAAATTAAACAAATGGCTTCATAAATTTTTTCGAGGCATAATTATAAGAGAAGGCAGTTTATAACACCCTACCTGTCTGAAATAATTAAAGGACTTGAATACGCTGATATCTTTATTCTTGTGTCGCGTGTACTTGTCCCACTATAACAAAGCCCCTAGTTATTAAAATTCTCGTCCATGTAGTCCAGTTTAACTTTATGCATTAATACGTTTACGTAATCTCGTACGTAAGTAAATCATACTTCTAATTGCTCTGTAATTTTTCAGATCATTTTTCTTAGTTCAGAGGTTTAATAGGAAAATTAAACTAATCAAAAATTTCCTGATTTTTAGAATTACAGAAGTAGTCATTAACACATTAATTTTAAAGTTAATAAGCTATTTATAGAATTAAAAATAATTTTAAAAACGACAAACTACCTCTAAAAATAATTCAGGAATTGCAATTTAGTTGGAGGAAATATAACAATCAAAGTTTTAAACGTGAATGCTTTCATGGATAGTAAGAGAAATAGCGGAAAGGTTTACAGAAAAAACTGAACCCTCCCGTTTTAGCCAAAATACATGCTTGAAAATTTCGTGTCAGAAACTAATTGGGTCCTTCTGGAGGAGCAAAAGCTCGAGAGCTACCCACTCGAGTGAATTTCTGGCAACATCTACAATAACGATGAGTTGCAATCCAAACTACTTTAAATTGAAGTGCCTTAAACCTTTTGTATTTTATTTTTATTTCAGTATGATGGGCTTTTCTTATTCACAATATGTCAGTTTATTTATTTATTTATTTGTTATTTTAAAATTAGGTTTATACTATTGATTAACCTATTTAAGATTTTCTTTTAAATTCGGCAACGACTGGTATTCGAACCTGTGTTCTCTTGTTGATAAAATAGTAGGCCGCCAAGAGATCTTTTAAAGTTTATTAAATTTTTTTGATCTGTTTTCTGGCAAAATAATCATCTAAGTATTGGACCTTTGTAACTATAAATACGCCATTTCAAAAGTAATTAATGTAACATGTAAACCGCAACCGCCCGGTTGCGTCCTGCACAATAGATTCAAATAGTTTTTTAAGCAGAGTTTTTGACATTTTCCAAATTTTGCAAAAATTGTAAACCTTGAGTGATAAGTCTTGGTTTTTGAACAATAATAATATAAGCCATACTTTTGGTGTTTTCAGAGTTCTTTAATTGCCTGTCATTTTGATATTCGGATGCGAAATATGCGGGAAGCGAATGCAATATTCGAGAACAGGGGAAACCTAATCAATTTCCCTGGAGACCACTACTTTATCGGGGGAAAAGATGTGCAGAAGTCGCCTTAATTAAATATCAACTCATTTGTCATATCCTTCGGAAATATCAAGAAAACCACCTGCCAGAAAGCTAGAGGGACCCTCCAGGTTAACGAACTTAATTGGCGAAATACGTATTTGGTTTTTTGATACGCCACAGCGTTTTGGAAGATATCAAATATTTGTTTTCTTTCAAAAACTACAAATGGTAATAACTAACCAACATCAAATTTCAAAATAAATCCCATCAGAGCAAAATGAGGGCGCCAATTAAATCGATGCAAACGACACCAACACGTATTAATCGTAAACGATTATCATTCAACTGCAGCAGATGCAAATTACGTAAAATTATACAGATTGGTGGCAGTTGACCTATCTTTAATGAACATGCATTGATTGTGCCTTAATTATCTGTCCGATAATCAGAAACAGAGGAAATTATTTTGTATTTAAACAGCTTAATAAATTCAAATTTAATGAGAAGGACAGGATTAACTCTCTGATAATTACACGTTTGCATATTTACGTGCGCTAAAGCATATTTTAACCATTTAAAAAAAAACTTGTGCATATATTTTAATAAATTATTTAAAAAATTATGCGAAGAGACACAGTAATTATTATTTATAAAGATACATTAAAAGCCCATATTTTAATCGTATTTGGAGCATTTTAAAACTTATAGTGCTTAAATTATTTTATAATGCTGGAAATTTCATGTTGAAGGTGGGGCAGTTTTTAAGGTATGCATATTTTTGAAATTTTTGGCATATTTGCTCACATTAAATTTTCCAGTTAACTTCATCCTAATTATGAGTTTTATAGTAGATGGAGTTAAATCTATCATTAATTTAAAACTTGTAGACGAAATTTTTTTGAAAAACATAAGAAATTTCTAAAATTTCAGTATATTTCTTCTACAAAATAAATAAAATAAATAGGAATACTAAAAAAGTCGGTATTATTATTATTCTTAAAATGGCAAAATATGTAGCTTAATTAACACTTTCAGGCATTTTTATTCCATAGAGTGTCACGTGTTTTTGTAATATAACGTTATTTTAGGATTTTTAAGTCATTTTAAATTTATTCGTAAATTCTTTAGTACGGTCCTGTACCTTATTTTAACTTTCGTATCGATTATTTCATATTTGCTACAGTTGATTTCGTTTAGTCTGGAGGACATTAAGGTTAACTTATTTTGGCACGTTCTTCATTATAATTCTCAGAAGTTTTCAAAGTCACATTCGAAATTGCATCGTCGTGAAACATTTCCTTTGTTCAAATCCTAAGGTGACCTAAATTTTACGCGTATGATTGGCGACGCTGACATCATCTTCTTCCAGTTAATGCAGCTAATCTAGATATACTTTTCCGGGAATTCCCCGAGACGCGGGCTGTGTCAATTGAGCGTTCTACTCCCCTCTGCCTTCTTAGTACCTTCAGTGCGTGAAAGATTACCAGCCAGCCTGGACGCCTTCTTCTGAGGCGCGGTGCCGTAATTGTCGTAGTTCGGGGTAGGTTCTTACAATGAACCAGGAAGGCTTCCACTACCGGTGATTTTCTCGTGGAGAAATCACAATTATCGACGTCGTTCGGATCCACTAAGGAATGCCAATATAATCCTGGAGTGAAATAGAATCGTGTGTGAGGAAGTTTAAGTGACGGTGTCGTCGTGCCGCCTACACGTTTCCTCCTTGTGAGGGATTAGGAAAACCTACCACCTTTAAGGATTACTCCTAGTCTTGTTCCTGCACCCGTCTTCGAAGAAAAAGCTCGTCCAGTTTCACGTCACTCCTTGGCTTATCGTCAATCGTCAAGTATCATGTCGCCAGGTAAAACCGTTTCCCCACTATGCTGCTCATCCTGTTTTCTTCGTTTTGTTTTAATGTTCTTAACGTCTATTTGACTTGCACGATTGCCTCTTGCTCGCAGGCCCTTTTGTTAATGTTCTTCGTTTCGAGTTGAAAGTAAATAAGTACCGCCTTTTTGTATTTGAATTGATTTTGTGTTTCGACATGCAACTTTTAAAGTAATATCTAGTTTATCTGTTTTGTCCAGTGGTAAGTGGTGCAGGCATTTGTGAACCTCGCCTTGGGCGGATTCATGGTCACATAGCAATTTGTGGGCCCTGGCAACTCCGTTAACTAGTATTCAGTATTTTTGGTGTTTAAGTAACGTAACGATTTCATTTGTGTTTATAAAGTAAAGACCTTAAGTAACGTAACGATTTCATTTGTGTTTATAAAGTAAAGACCTTAAGTAACGTAACGATTTCATTTGTGTTTATAAAGTAAAGACCTTTAGTGATTAGTTTAAGTTTTATGTCAAGTTTAGAATATCGTCTGTGTATTATGTTGCATGTGAAATTATTGGTGCTTATTGTTAATTTGTTTTATGTATTATTTGTGTCTTCCTGTTCTTTGTTTGGAATTAAGGGACTAAGATTGTGATTGATTTGCATTAAGTAACGTAAATACAGTTCCCTCAATTCTCCTTCCCGTAAAGTAAGTCTCGTATTTATGATTTGTTTTAATGTAACGTAATAACTTTTTGATTGTCTTTTCATGTAATGTTTTTGTAGTCATTTTTGTGTGTCTTTTGATTCATTAAACATTTCATTGTCAATTCAGTTTGGTCTCGTTATTTGTGTTCAATGTTTTATGATTTATGTATAAAGTGTTAGCCTGCCTACAAGATTTAGAGTTTTGCAGTAGAGTAATTTCAGTAGCAAGGTAAGTCACATCTTGCGCAGGAAGCAGCTATAACGACGACAACCCCCTTTTTTTTTGCCGAGCCCTTGGGAACCTTCCATGATGGGTTTCCTCCTTTTAGATCTTTGGGTGACTTTAGTCATGGTGGCGCCCTATCTACCGTTTACGACCATCCCCTTTTGAAGGGATAATAAGTGTTTTGAGTATTATTTTAGCGAAACGAACCACCCATCTCCATTGCAGTCTAGCAGAGTGCATTCCGGATTTGACATCCCCAATTCAATGTCGTAGTGTGCGTTTGGCACGTGACAAGAGACTAATTTATTTTAGGGAAGATCAAGTAATTCATCCATAAAACATATTTAACTGGTTGGCAAGCTCTTCTGGCCGGAAGCTGTTCTAGCTTTATTTTACCCTAATGTGAGTGAATCTCCAGAGTCTGGAAAAGAGCTACGTTATATTTTAGTTTTTGTAAGTTTTCCATGTTTTATCTATCTAGTTTATATTGTAAAATATTGATTTACGGTTACTAAGCTGGCTTTTTGGTAAGTAAAAATGTTGATGTATACGTAACCGTTTTAAATATACGTTGATAGAAGTGAGAGAAGGCTGTGATTTAATATAGTTTTTGGAATTTTTAACAGCTGCAACTTTGATTTGGAGATAAATTAAGTAACAAATAACAAAAAGTTAGTGTTAAAGTAGATCACTTAAATAAGCCTACGTAATTGTGTAAAAGTTTTATTTATGTATTATTTTATTTCTAAACGCAACACATAATCTTTCCATTTAAAAAAGGACTGACAAACAATATTGTAATTTTCTGTAGTCAGGCCTAAATACAAATTTGGCGTTTGATAATGTAAAATCAGCACCTACACTCCGCAAGGGAGTATGCCTGGAAGCATGGAGGGTTAAGGCCTCGTAAGTCACTTTCAAACCTGGTTTTCTCGCATGCTATGCGTACGGGACGATGTGGTAAGTCCCACACCCTCGATAACTACATATATCTTCTATACTTCACCACTGTGTTTCGGTTCCCAATTATTTCCAGTGGCAGTACCAGTTTCAGATTGAGGACGATTAAAACCAGTATCCAAACACCGCTTCGTCAAATAAATAATCTTAAAACGCAAGAAAATAATTGTTATACGAGTTTATTACAAGTATTTAATGTTAGGACTTATTTTTACTGCACTTTGTGATTTCTTCGTTGCTTTTTAAACTTTAATGATTAATTAAACCCGTTTTGGGTTGTTAAACTTAATAATCAGAGTTTGGAATGAAAACTGATTTTTTTATTTTTCATGCTACTAAGGTTGGGGATCTGATTATTTCAGCTGCTTTCTGTAATTGATTTGTTGTTAACCAGAAAATTTAAATAAATGAAGCATATCCAAGTTTGTATCTGATTTGTTGATTTCACCAGGAAATTTCAACAAATCTAAAAAAAGTCTAAGTTGCTCTTTCTGAAAATCCTGAAATACAAAAGAGAGTTCAATAATTTTACAAAGTAAAATGTTATGTTCTTATTTATTTATGAACAAAGAGTTAAGAATTCTTTTTAAAAATTCATAGCTGTAGGGGTTTAATTTTTAAGTATGAAGTCTTGAAAACATTTTAAACATTTGATTTTTTGAAATTTGCTGATAATTGTGTTAGATACAAAAGTATCAGGACTTAGCACATTTATTTAGAATCTCCACGAACTTTCAAAGATTGCCATTTTCACAAAAAAAGAGAAACTGTAAATCACAGTCAGAATTTTTTCAGCGCTGAAGATCGAAATTGAAAATTGAACAGAAAACTATGCTGAAAACTCAAAATTGGCTATTTTTATTCTCCATACTGCAATAAACCCATGGATCTGGTTCCAACAAGACGGCTGTCCCGCGCATTTTGGTTTAGATGTTAAAATTTTTAATGATTAATTTCCAAATCATTAAATTGGTAGCGGTGGTGCTATAAATTGGCCAGCAAGATCTCCTGATTTAGCACCTTGCGACTTCTTCTTGTGGGGACACCTTAATAGCAAAATTTACAAAAGACGCCACCCAGATATTAATTCTTTGAGAGAAGCAATAGTTGCTAAATGCGCGTTAATTACTGACAGGTAGTTAGCTAACGTAAGAAATAGTTTCCACAATAGACTAGACTAGGGCATTGCTTAGCTCAAAACGGGGGATTATTTGAATATTTAATATAATTTATTTTTCCTTACTTCTGTTTTTAGTTTTTAATAAACAGTATTTGAAGCCTTTATTACTTGATACTTATTTACTGTTTTATTATAGAAATAATGTCAAAAACCCTAAGAATTGAATATACATGTTAATTGCCTATGTTCGACTTTGAGAGTGGACACACGGTACCTATGTGCCTCAAATGAATTTTAAAGTTTTCAAAATCTTGAAAAAAGGCTCTGAAAGGAAATTTTGATTCCTGAAACATAAAATTCAGGATAAAAATAGTTTCAGAATCCTGTAGGGATTGCTTGCATTGTAATTGTGTTTTCTTCTTACTTTAATTTTATTTTGGCACATTGACAGCGTGGGGAGGCGCTACGGTAGCGAGTATTGGCATGGCGCATCGCGCATCAGAACTCGGACGGGTGACCCGAACCAGGCTCAGCTTACTGCGAATCGGTGTGTCCTCGACAAGCTATGGGCCTTAATCTTAATGGCCTGTTAAAGCTGAATATACAGGGTGGCCCATAAGTAATGAGACACAGACCAACAGTAGGTTCGTGAGGCCAAAATATTACGATTTACCTAAAATTACGTTAGCCTAAAAATTAATATTTAGGAAGATACGGGGTGTTGAAGTCGAAACTTTAATTTTAAGTTTCTTCTGTAATTTTGAAAGGTTTCGAAATAATGATATCAAAATTGGGGAAACTACCTTTCTTGGGCAGGAAACAATAATCCATCGTCAATTTCACTGCAGCTCTTACGAAATTGAAGATGATAATGTGAGGGCGTTGAATACAAAGAACCCGGAAGCATTTTGGTGTCTTGATAGTGGCGCCACATCACACATGTGTAATGATGTAAGCAAATTCTCTGATTTCACACAAATTAAAAATCAGAAAGTTAAGTTAGCTCATAATAAAAGTACTGCTATTAAAGGCTGTGGTACTGTTCGACTGCAAGTTAAAAATGGCGACGTTCTAAAAACAATAAGGTTAGAAAAAGCTCTGTATGTACCTGAATTGAAGACCAATTTGATATCCATTTCAAAGACGACTGTAAATGGATATACTGTTAAATTCAAGGACAATGAAGCTCAAGTATATAATAACAGAAATCAAGAAATGGTTTTAAATGCATATAAGAGTGGCGACCCTATTTGATTGAATCTTCGTCAGAATCAACAGCAAAGGTATCGGAGATGAGTAAATTAGAAGAATGGCACAGAAAATATGGACATTTGAATGAAAGCGATCTGAAAAAGCTGATTACCAAAGATCTTGTAAAAGGAATATCTTTTAAAGTTTCAGATAACTTACCATCGTGTGAGACCTGCATTCAAGGTAAGCAAGCTGCAACAAAGTTTATAAAGTCAACGACAAAGACTGAAAGATTGTTAGAGCTTGTACATTCAGACATCTGTGGACCAGTGAGAACAAAATCAATTGGTGGTTCTTCATACTTCGTTACTTTTATCGACGATTATTCGAATTGGGTCGAAGTCTATTTCTTGAAATCGAAGAATGAAGTTAAGGAAACGTTTTTGAAGTACAAAGCACTTGTTGAAAATATTACTGGAGAGAAGATAAAAATTTTACGTACAGACAATGGTTTAGAATATGAAGGCAAAGAATTCAATGAAAGTTTGCAATTGTCTGGCATAAGAAGAGAACGTACTGTTGCTCACACACCGCAACAAAATGGTGTGTCTGAGCGCATGAATAGAACGTTGGTAGAGATGGCAAGATGTATGTTGCTCGAGCCAAAACTTCCACATACATTTTGGGCAGAGGCCGTCTCAATGGCTTCTTACATTCGAAACCGATGTCCTTCAAGAAGCTTGAAGACTGACCAGACGCCTTACTCAGTTTGGTATAAATCTAAACCAATTGTTTCTCACTTCAAAATTTTTGGAAGCAAAGCGTTTTCTTTGAATAAAAGTCAAGCAAGAGGTAAATTTGACGCTAAATCAACGGAATGTATCTTTGTTGGATATTCAAATAGTCCAGTCAAATAAGGTGAAATAAGGGGTAAACTTCGGAATGAAAGTAAAGAAGCTGTATATTTGCATGAACCTTTATTTTGACGTTCTGAAGACTGGCTGAAAAGTCTCATATAATCTCGTGTCTGCGTTACAAGATATTAAAGGTCAAAGGTCACGAAAATCGGTTTTTCGCAATTATCTCGTTTGCTATGCGTCATATGGCATTTAATGTTATTATAAAACTGTAGATCATCAAATTATCTACAATTTTTATTTGATACATTTTGTCGTATGACCAACCGTTCTCGAGATATAGCGCGGAGAGTGTCACGCGCGCATCCGTATATAGTTTTTTCGAAATAATAAAAAAAAGTTGATGGCATATGTCAAATTTGAAAATGGCATGAGATTTTGCCTGTAATTCTGCCCAACTTTCCCCATTTAACGGATCCTCTATCTTTTATATTAAGAAAGTTACCCATGTAATGAGATAGATTATGGCACGCTGTATACCTGGCTCCGCAGTTTACATAGCGTTATCCTATACATACAGGGTGAATAAAAAGTAAGGAACCCCGATGCTGCAGCCTTTATTATTAATTTTAGAAAAAAAAGTTTTAGACAAAAGTTTTATAACAAATTATTTTCCATAAACTGATGGTTTTAAATATTTTTTTCAAGGTCATACCTTTGCGCTATGACGTCATCGATACTTTTTTTAAATGGCAACCTATATTTTTTAGGTCGAAATTTTATAGCATTTTTTTTTCTCTTTATGACCATCTAAAAATATCATACGGTTGAATGAGCGAAATTTTTAGAAAAATCAAGTTGAATGTTATTCGTACCAGTATTTAATGTACGTACTTTTATCACAAAAATTAAACACATGACTATTAAAAACAAATACAAACAATGTTTAACATTACTTTATTACAGAGGATGTTCAAATTGTTCGCCATTAACTATCTGACAATGTCCAATTCGATGTGAAAATCCCTGTAATACATTCCGAATTACTTCGGCTGGTATTGCCCGTATTTCTTCCCGAATACGAATTTTTAACTCTTCTAAATTTCTGGGCCTGTTTGTGTAAACTTTACTTTTAAAAGGACCCCACAAGATCCAACGGATTCAAATCAGGCGATCGGGCTGGCCATTCGATACTACCCCTTCTACCGATCCACCTATTCTCAAAAATTGTATCCAAATAATTAAATAATAATAATAATAATAAAAATAATTTTAAACATTGTTTATATTTGTTTTTAATAGTCATGTGTTTAATTTTTGTGATAAAAGTACGTACATTAAATACTGGTACGAATAACATTCAACTTGATTTTTCTAGATATTTCGCTTATTCAACCGAATGATATTTTTAGATGGTCGCAAAGAGAAAAAAAAAATGCTATAAAATTTCGACCTAAAAAATATAGGTTGCCATTTAAAAAAAGTATCGATGACGTCATAGGGCAAAGGTATGACCTTGAAAAAAATATTTAAAACCATCAGTTTGTGGAAAATAACTTGTTATAAACCTTTTGTCTAAAACTTTTTTTTCTAAAACTAATAATAAAGGCTCCAGCATCGAGGTTCCTTACTTTTTATTCACCCTGTATAATATAGGGATGCGCGCGTGCCACTCCCTGCGCTATATCTCGAGAACGGTTGATCATACGACAAAATTGCATCAAATAAAAATTGTAGATAATTTGATGATCTTTGACCTTTAATATCTTGTGACGCAGACACGAGATTATATGAGACTTTTCAGCCAGTCTTCAGAACGTCAAAATAAAGGTTCATGTAAATATCCAGCTTCTTTACTTTCATTCCGAGGTTGAATCCTTATTTTACTGGGCTACAAATGAATCCAAGGCCTATAGACTTTGGGATCCGGCAGCGAGAAGAATGATCAAAAGTCGCGACGTAAAATTCATTGAAGATCAATCTAAAGAAGATAATATCCTTGAAAACAATTTGGAAGTAACTTTTGATACAAACTTGAAGGTCAATGAAGAAAATGAAGAAAACGATGAAATCGACATAACTACAGACATGTTAAATAAAAAGGAAGAGAAATCTGAATCCTCTGAAGAAAACTCTGGCGATTTCTCCAAGGACACCGTCGATCCTTCTGTTGAAATTCCTATCAAAATCAATGCATCCGCAAAGAGGGGGCGTGGGCGTCCACAAATTATTCACACTGGAAGTAGTGGTAGACCGAGAAAGGAATATCAAACTTCTAATTCACCAACAATTGAAGAAGCGCAATTCATAGCTGAAGAAGTTGCTAATCCTTCACTGAAAGAAGCTTTACAAGGTCCTTATTCACAGCTATGGAGAAAAGCTATGCAAGATGAGATTGACACTCTCGTTGAGAACGACGCATGGACTTTGGTACCAAGACCTGAAGATGCTAATGTTATTGGTTGCAGATGGGTATTGAGAACAAAGTTTAGAGCAAATGGGAAAATAGATCGACGCAGAGCCAGGCTTGTAGCCAAAGGTTATGCACAGAGACCAAATATTGACTTCGAGGAAACATTTGCCCCTGTAGCTAGACAAAGTTCAGTGAGAATAGTCATTGCTATATCTGTCGAACTGAGCCTTACAGTTCATCAGTTAGATGTAGTAGCAGCTTTTATTAACGTAGATCTCGAAGAAACCATTTTTATGGAACAAGCTGAAGAATTTGTTGAACCCGAAAAAGAGGATCATGTCTACATGTTGAAAAGATCGATATATGGGTTAAAGCAATCCGGTAGGCAGTGGTTCAAGAAATTGGACAAGAAGCTACAAGATTTTGGACTTAAATCATCATCTTTTGACAGGTGCGTGTACACAATGAAAAGTAATGGTATTTGTCTTATTGTTGTAGTATACGTGGACGATTTGATCATAGCAACTAATGATTCTGAAATTTTGAGTGACACTAAAATCAATTTGTCACGAAATTTTCGAATGAAAGATATGGGTCCCTTGCACTATTGTTTAGGAATTGAATTTAACCAGAATTCAAGTGGCATTTTCACATTATCACAACAAAAATATACTAATGACATATTAAAGAAATTTGGGATGGAAGAATCGAAACCAATATCCACCCCACTTGATGCTAATACAAAATTAAGTAAGGATATGTCTCCAAAAACTGATGAAGAATTTGAAGAAATGAAACACGTTCCATACCAATCAGCTATAGGTTCACTTATGTATTTATCAGTATGTACAAGGTCCGATATTGCATATACCGTGAGTCATCTTAGCCAATTTAATCAATCACCTGGAAGAAAACATTGGATTGCTGTAAAGGGGGTCATGAGGTATTTAAATGGTACGAAAAATTACGCATTGGTATACTCTAAAACATCTAAGGAGTTGTTTGGCTATGTCGATGCAGACTGGGGAGCAGATCTAGACAATCGAGCATCCTATACTGGTTTTGCTTTTATACTTGCAAATGCTGCTATAAGTTGGGAAGCTAAAAAACAACAGACAATAGCATTATCCAGCACCGAGGCTGAATATATTGCTTTAGCCCAATCTGCAAAAGAAGTAGTCTATCTTCGCAGATTTCTTCAGGAAATAGGTTTCTTGAAACATAAAGCAGATGCTACCATTGTATATTGCGATAACCAGGGCGCTCAGAAGCTAATGAGAAATCAAGTTTACCATTCCCGAACTAAACACATTGACATCCGGCATCACTATCTCAGAGAGATTTATGACAGAGGTGACATAGAAGTCAAGTACCTGCCCAGCAGAGAGATTGTCGCTGATTTGCTAACAAAAGGACTTTTTGGACCAAGTCATCATAAATTCATAGAAGAATTGGGTATTAAATCAATTTCATGTAAATAATGCAATGAGAGGGGGTGTTGTAAATATTAAATAAAACGTGTAGTGACCTAGTAAGTGATATCTGACAGTGCACTGCTTATTGACATGAACATCTAGTATGTGGCTGTCTTTTACAATAATAATTGTAGTTGTTATTAATATAACAAAATATTCATACGTTATTTATTTTATGTAATCTAAATACATTTAAAAGCTTCTTGTGTTGTATAATCCCACGAATAAATTCCACTACAAAACCTTTAGAAACAAAAAAGGCAATTAATTAATTCGCCTACTTTTAATTTCGTTAATTGAAGACCAGTAATGCTCCACGAAACACAAGATATAAACTAAAATCAAAAGCAAATGACGTAAATTACTCGTACGCACCACATAAATAAACAGAGTTTTACACAAAAAGGACAAACAGAGATAATCAAAGGCTGGTTATTTTATTAGCAACGAAACCGAAATAAATTAAAACCTCCATTTTCGCACAGCATTTATAATTCTATACCAAACAACCCTCGTTTTAACTGAAAATCTGTTTAACGACCCTTAATAAATTTTTCAGATTCCAATGGCCGAAGAATGTGTGAACCACGCGTTCTTTTGTTGTAATCCACACATGCTTCCTCGCATTTCTTTATGACAGGAAACAGTTTGCAGTTGAAAACGTTTCTGAAATGTTGAAAATGATTAAATTTTATTTACTTCTAGTTTCAATATTTAAATAACAAAGAAAAGTTTGGGTGTTCTTGGATTTACTGTTGCGTCTTTTTTAAGTTTAAAGAGAGGTTTTTCGTGTTTTATCCTACAAAGAATACACAAACAAAAGGAAGAAATAACCGACACAAATCTTCTTATCAATGTTTTGCGTGTGGGTTGCAAAAGAGCAGCATTCCTTACTTTTGTTGTTTTTTTTTAGTCGGTTTTATTAGAATTATGGAAACTTGTTGGATTCTATTAGCAAACTTCCTTTGTGTTTTAATTCCAAATAACTAATGTTATTTAACAAAAGCACTGCAAAGAAAATTTCAAAGGAGATATAAAAAAAATTAAAGCAGATTTCAGAAGGAATATCTGAAAAGAAAGATTTTTACGCTTTTATAATTATTAGTTCTGCAAAAAGCAAATTTCCGTCTTGGAATGTAATACCACGATATCTTGCAACTACAGCTGCATTGTTGTTAATATCGTGTTAGTTAGTAAATTAGTTTTCGGAACTGTAGCTGTATTCCTGGAATTTCACAGCATTCCTTATAAGGATACTCAGAAGTCATTAAGTTTAACAACGAAGACGAGAAGCGCCTGTATTATTGCTCTATTGTATTTTTAAAATTTAGAAATTTTTAGCTTATTTCTGAACATCTCTAGGACTCCTTATGAAAGGTATTTAGAAGTAAAATTTCCTCGTTTGGACATTTCTCATTACTTCAGGCATCTTCAGGCTTGTTCAAACTGATTACTGGAAGTTTAGTTCTTTCTTTCAGTCAAGAAAACTTTAACCCTCCCCCACCTTTAAAAGAACGTAAAATCAAGAAAATGTTTTATTTTTGTAAATATAGAAACTTAATTTTCCGAAGAATTTAAGCGACAATCTTACAATCTAAAACTTTCAAAATTTCTGCAGAAATAAATATCCTTTCTTGCGCAATTAATACACAAAAAATGCTATAGCTACACAGAAATATTTTTTTAGATGTGGAAACCTCAGAAAGTTGAAAGGTTTTCGTAACAAAAACTCAAAAATTCAGTAATTTTCTGGAGAACTTAAATGAAATTCTTATGTCTGAAAATTTTAAAACTTTCTATATAAATAGAGGGTTTTTTGCTCAATTAACATACGAAAAATGTAATAACTCACAGAAATATTTTGTTTGCAGGCATTAAAACTACAGAAAGCTGAAATATTTTCAACAGTAATATAACAAGTGATGCCGTTTTTCCGATAAATTTGGATCGGATAGTTTATGACTGCTAGTTAATTTGACAATTTCACGAGCCCGTCAGGGCGAGTGAAATTTTCCAAAAGTAACTAGCACGAATTAATTATCCGATCCAAATTTATCACAGGAAAATCGGATCACGCGTTGTATTCGTTAAGACTACATCACGAACAGTTAATTACTATTTACGAATTGTTTTCACTTATTTAAAATACCCAAGTGAAAAAACCACGCGTGGTTTTTTCACTTATTAAAACGCACGTGTGATTTTTTCACTTGAAGATTGTTTTTATTGGCTGTTGCTAAGGAAATCGATCAATCTGATTGGTTAAGCAAAATGTGAGTGGTATAGTCATAATGAAAGTCCAAAACTTTTAGTAATTTTTTGGTAATTTAATAAAATTCCTAATGGCTGGAAATTCTAAAATTTTCTGTGCTTGTTTAATCAACGCATACAAAAAATGCAATAGCTACACAGAAATATTTTGTTTGCAGAGAGAAAAACATTACGAAGCTGAAAAGTATTATATTGAAAGTTAAAAAATTTCAGTAATTTTCTGGGGAACTTAGATGAAATTTCTAAAAATCAGAGAATGTAAAACAATTCTGAAGAAATAAACTTCTTCCCTTGCTCAATCGACACATAGAAAATGCAATAACTACACAGAAATATTTTTTATAGATATAAAGAAGCTGAAAGTTAGCGTGCAAATACGAAGGTTGCAAGAGATTTTGCCACCTGCAAGCTTTCATATATTTCTTTTTCTGTATCGTAAACGAAAACAGGAGTGGGAATTCTGCTAGGCACCTCCAAAGAATTGTACACTGGTACACCAAAACACCAGGTGCTTGCTTACTGCGGGTAAATGATTTTGCGGCTTTCGCCGTAAGTAATTTGTTTCGTAAGTTTTGAAATACTTCGCGCAGCTTATGTGTCCATTCAAATCGTTTGCAAGCTTCGACGAAAGCCGATTTCTGTGCGATTGTTTTAACATCTTGCACGAAACGCTCCACAAAATCTTCCATCAACTGCCTACTGGGCTCATGCCACAAATGAGTTACGGTAGGCAGCAAAATTTGCACCCGGTGTTTTGGTTCTAAAGGTGCATTCATTGTCCGGAAAGTTGACGGAGAAATTTAAATCAGGATGTGTGTAGAATTTGGATCCAAATTTTACACACCTCCTGATTGCTTCGATTAAATTTCTCCGTCAACTTTTCGGACAAAATTTCTGAGTCTGAATGCACCTTAACTCATCGATATGACGGAGAATAGGTAGTGCGGTACTGATAATTCGCCGCATTATTCAACGTCAACCCATACGCGTTAGTAAGCAGAAATAATGTTGGCGGCTTTTTATACGAAAATTGGTAGTTTAATTATTTGTAGGGTAATTAACAACCACTAAAATGCCATACAAAAATATTGTGAATTCCGAGGTGA